>CM064866.1:29464030-30064030 GCA_032719365.1 Prinsepia uniflora
ATGGGCTTACCGTGAACCTCACGGGTTCCTCCTCCTCTCGCCGCCGTGGGCGGCGGTTCAGGCCTCCAGGCCGGTCACCTCAGCTCCCCTAGTCTCCCTGGTCCTCATGGCTGGTCATGGGTTAAGGTGGGATGGGTTTTGGGTGAACGGTTTGGGTGGAAAATGGATGAGATCGGGTTGGTGTGTTTGAAATGGAGAAAGGAAATGCACGGGAAAAGGAAGATGCATGAATGAATGAAGTTGTCTAGTGGATGGGTGACACTTGTCACTCATCCATAGGGCAGGGATTAAATATCTGGGCCCCCACTAAGTCCAAAAGTTAACTCGTTTCATCATTCGTGCAATAATGCACTTGAACTTCCGTGAACCGTAACTTCACCGTCGAACGTCCAAATTCGATGTGCCGCCTGTCTATGGATTCGTATCGTCCTTATTTACGTAACGGTCTTCGGCCCTCGGCCATCGGACCTCTTGGTCAAAAAGTCAACATTTGACTCCATTTAACCAAAATTACCAAAATACCCCTAAACTTCCGAACGTCATAACTTCCTCCTCGAACGTCGGAATTGAACGTGCCACCTGTCTATGAACTCGTAACGTCACGAACTACGTCACAGTAATCGGTCAAAGTCCATTTGATCGCTCGAACGAAAAGTCAATGTTTTGCCACGCCGAAGGGCAAAACGGTCATTTTGCATCGTTCGTCCGATTTCGCCTAACTAATCATTGATTAGCCTCACTAATCGTGATTAGTCACTAATCTAATCTAGGAATTTGGGACGGGTCGTTACATGGACTTTATCTATCACTTTTCATCGTGCGATGGCACTTCGTTTTTTTTGTTTTTTTTTTTGAATGAGAACTGCCGATAGGCGAGTACTTGGCGCATATGTGTATGCAGGCCGATCCACGGAGTTGTAGATTAGATAAGGACCGAACAGTCATAATCGTGAACCCAAACCATATTGGACATACCCACCGAACTAAGATCGTAATAGCGAAAGATAATTGAACTTGACTGTGTGGACCAAGTAAGCTTGTGTCGGTAGGTAAAGTAGGTGCCGTGTGGGTCACCGGGAGTGTCGATCGGCAATACGGGATAGGCTACTTGTATTTGAGGACTGGACTAACACTTAGATAAATGAAAGAACATTTTGCCGGAAAGGCAAGTTCGACGGGAGATAGCCAAGTCGAATTACAGCAAAGTGTAAAGTAATGTACATGGGGGGTGTTTTTAATTATAAAACAACTTGAGATGATCCGCATGCCACGGGTGTGTAAGCGACCGTCCATCCGTAGTCTGGAGCTCATAAGTGCCTGGACGACAAATTCGAGTGACCAGGTAGGGGCCTCCCACGTGGGCCCGAGGGTCCCATCAGCACGCTCCTTAGTGGCCAGGCTAACCTTGCGAAGGACCCAATCACCGACCTGGAAACTGCGTCTGTGAACGCGAGAGTTGTAGTAGTGAGCGATTCGCTGTTTGTGCGCCATGTTACGGAGATTGGCTTGTTCACGGCTTTCCTCAATGAAGTTGAGATTTTGTGTGAGGAGTTCCGCATTCTCTTGTGGATCATAGGATAGTACTCGGTAAGAGGTTTCCCCAATTTCCACGGGAACGACAGCTTCAGTCCCGAAAGTCAAGGCGAAGGGTGTCTCCTGTGTCGATGTCCGGTAGGATGTCCGGTAGGACCAGAGAACATCGGATAGGAGGTCGGACCATTGGGCTTTCGGGGTGTCATGGAGTCGAGCCTTGAGGTTGTGTTTCATGAGCTTGTTTACGGCTTCTACCTGTCCGTTAGCCTGTGGATGTGCCACCGAGGCGAAGCAGAGCTGGATGCCATAGGTGTCGCAAAAGTGTCGGAAACGGACAGAATCGAACTGAGTGCCATTGTCCGTGACGATCGTGTGTGGGATACCAAAGCGACAGATGATGTTCTGGTAAACAAAGCTCTCGACCTGGGCGGCCGTGATTGTTTTGAGGGGCTTTGCTTCGGCCCACTTAGTGAAATAGTCCACCGCAACGATTGTGTGTTCGACGCCGCCCTTTCCTCGTGGCATGGGGCCGATGAGGTCCAGTCCCCATTGAGAGAAGGGCCAGGGGCTGAGCATGGGAGTGAGTCGCTCAGCAGGAGAATGAGGTACATGGGCGCACCGTTGGCATGGGACGCATCGTTGAGTGATGGCCATAGAGTCGGCGCGCATGGTGGGCCGATAGTATCCCTGCCGAAAGGCTTTATGTGCTAGGGACTTGGGTCCGGAGTGGTTACCGCAGATTCCCTGGTGAATTTCTCGGAGCACCGCAATGCCCCGATCCGTAGGGAGGCACTTGAGGAGGGGGGTGTCGAATCCCCGTCGGTATAAGTGGCCATGCGCCATGGTGTATCGTGCGGACTGGCGTTGGATGCGGCGGGCCTCGTTGCGGTTGGGCGGGAGTTCGGCCATGGTGAGGTACCGGACAATGGGGTCCATCCAAGAGGCCTCCTGTGTTGCGACCAGGACTGGTTGCTCGCTTGTGCTCGGGGATGCCAAAAATTCGACGGGAACACGGCGACCTATCTTGTCGTCGATGGAGGAGGCCAGGCGGGCCAGGGCATCGGCGTGGCTGTTTTCCGACCGTGGTATTTGAATGACCTCGTAGCCGTGGAAGTGGCGGAGTAGGGACCGCACTTTTGCCAAGTATCGGGTCATGGAGGCGTCTTTGGCATCATAGAGGCTGTTGATTTGTCGGACGACGAGCTGGGAGTCGCTGTAAACCTGCAGCTGTTGTGCTTGGAGGTCGGTGGCCAATCGGAGGCCAGCAAGAAGGGCTTCGTACTCGGCTTCGTTGTTGGAAGCCTGGAACCCAAAACGCAACGCGTACTCCAGCCGTTCCTGAGTAGGGGTGCTGAGTACGAGGCCGGCGCCAGAGCCAGTATGGCAGGAGGATCCGTCCACGTAGAGAGTCCAATATGGTCGGGCGGGGTCCAAGGTGGACGGGGTTGGCGACTTGCAGATAGGAGCGGCGGGTGCCGCAATATTGGGATCCGGAGTGTCGGGCATGTGCTGCGTTGTGCTGTATGTGAATTCGGAAAGGAAGTCAGCGATGACCTGTCCTTTGACAGCTGGTCTTGGGGCGAATGTGATATCGAACTCACTAAGCTCCATTGCCCATTTCACGAGTCGCCCCGAAGCGTCTGGCTTTTGGAGCACCTGGCGAAGGGGTTTGTTAGTAAGGACTAACATGGGATGTGCCTGAAAGTATGGGCGGAGGCGCCGGGCCGTTACAATGAGGGCAAAGGCCAACTTCTCCAGGTCGTTGTACCGGGTCTCGGCGTCCTGGAACGCCTTGCTGACATAGTATACTGGGAACTCCGCGTCGTCCCGACTGGTGACGAGGACGGAGCTGACATCAGATGTGGAGACAGAAAGATAGACGGTGAGCCGTTCCCCAGTGGTAGGTCGGGTAAGTAGGGGCGTGGTGCTCATGTAAGTTTTGAGAGCTTCAAAGGCAGCGTCGCACGTTGCGTCCCAGTTGATGTGCCGGCCCTGGGTCTTCATGACCTTGAAGAATGGTAAACACTTGTCCGTCGCCCGGGAGATGAACCGGGTGAGGGCGGTGATCCGGCCAGTAAGGGTTTGGACTTCCTTGAGTGTGCGCGGGGGCTTCATGTCCAGGATGGCCTTGATTTTCTCAGGGTTAGCCTCGATTCCCCGTTGGCTGATCATGTAACCGAGGAATTTTCCAGAACGGACACCGAAGACGCATTTGGCAGGGTTGAGCCGCATCTTGTATTGCTTCAGGACCTGAAACATCATGTGGAGGTTAGGCACGTGCTGGTCGGCCGTCCGGCTCTTGACGAGCATATCAGCTACGTACACCTCCATGGTCTTGCCAATCTGATCCGCGAACATGAAGTTGACAAGCCGTTGGTAGGTGGCACCGGCGTTCTTGAGCCCGAAGGGCATAACATTGTAGCAGTAGACTCCCAGATTAGTGCGGAAACTGGTGTGGATCTGGTCGTCGGGGTGCATCCGAATTTGGTTGTAGCAAGAGTACGCATCCATGAAGGTGTGGAGTTCGTGGCCAGCTGTGGCGTCGACCAAAAGATCGATCTTAGGAAGCGGGAAGCTATCCTTCGGGCAGGCTTTGTTAAGATCCGTGAAGTCGATGCACATCCGCCAGGATCCGGAGGGTTTCTTGACGAGTACGACGTTTGCGACCCACGTGGCGTAAATGGCCTTGCGCACGAAGTGAATGGTGCTGAGCCGAACGATCTCTTCTTGCATGGCTAGCTGTCGTTCTGCGTCATAAGTCCGCTGCTTCTGGGTGACCGGTGTGAAGGAGGGGCTGATGTTAAGCTTGTGGCAGATGACATCCGTGGAGATGCCAGGCATGTCGGCGTAGGACCAAGCAAAGACTTCGCTGTTTTCCCGGAGGAATTGGATGAGTTGCGTCCTGATTTCGGGAGCGAGTGTGCTTCCAATTTTCACTTGCCTCTCGGGGTTATGCGGGCAAAGGGTGATCAGCTCCGTATACTCCACGGGTTGCGGCTGCGAGACGGCGGATAGGTCGCGCGGGTCCTCGGGGGGACCCGCCCGTATTTGTTCAAGGAGCTCGGAGTCGACAGGGTCGGCCTCGTAAGCAGCCTCGGCGACGGCCATGGTCTCCCACTTGTCGCATGGGTTGAGCTTTGTCAGGGCGGTCTGATAGCAGGAGCGGGCGGATTGTTGATTACCGCGGACTTGGCCAGTGCTCATGACGGTCGGAAACTTCATGAGAAGGGCCCGAGTGGAGATGACGGCGCTGAGCTGGTTGAGGAGTCCCCTGCCCAAAATGACGTTATAAGCAATGGGGCAATCGACTACCAGGAAGGTGGTGATGGCTGTTGCGATCTTGGGCGCGCTCCCTAGGGAGATAGGCAGGGAGATGGTGCCAAGGGGCATGACAGAATCGCCTGAGAAGCTGAGTAGCGGGGAACCAGCATGGGTGAGGCTTGTGGAGTTGATGCCCAACTGGTTGAAAGTGTCCATGAAGAGGACGTTCACAGAGCTACCAGTGTCCACCAGGATTCGCCCAACATCGAAATTGGCGATCTGAGCGCGGATGATCAACGGGTCATCGTGGGGAAAGATAACTCCCTGCTCTTCTTCCTCGAAAAAAGTGATGGGCGTCCATCCTGCCCGGGCGACCTTGGCCGCACGCCCATCCGTGATGTTGAATATTTGGTGGTTGGATGTCGTGGCGCGCAAGAAGTTCTTCTTGGCCCGATTGGAGGTGCAGGAGGAAGAGATGGTGGGGCCCCCGCTGATCGTGTTAATCTGTGGCAGTCCCGGTCCGGGGCGTGCGGGTTGGAGGAACTGGTTGATCTTCCCCTCCCTTACGAGTGCTTCCAAAATATCGCGGAAGGCCACGCACTCGTCGATGGTATGGCCATTGAACTTGTGATACTGGCAGTACAAGTTGGATTGGATGCCCTGGCGGGGCCCGGGCGGTCGTGCCCGTGGCTTGGGGATCGTGTCCTCGATGCTCATTAAGACGTTCTCAAGGGAGGTGTTCAGGATTGAATAGGTTTCGTACTTTGAGGTGGGCCCCGTATGGGGTTTGCCTGCTTGGTGGTGACCTGATCCCTGCCCCTTGTTGTGGTATTTGTCCCTCCCACGATGGTCATTGTTATACGTCCCCTTCCGCTTACAGGAGTGTGAGTCAGATCGGTGATCCGTATGCGCGTTATTGGTCGGCGGAGGTGACCGTGCCTGCCGGTTGCTGGGAGGCGGAGGGCGCGCGCTATTCACGTCAGGTCGGGATGCGACCTGGGGAGAGTTGAAGTGCTCCGCCTTGGCGTGTATTGCCGCTTGCCGCATGAGCTCATTGTAATCGTCCCAACCCTGGGTGAAGGCATGGTACTTGAAGGTGGACTCCCGCAGCCCGTTGCGGAAAGCGCGGTAGGCGGCCTTGTCGTCCGTCTCGTGGCACTTGGAGTATTCCAGGCTGAAACGAGCGGCGTACTGGCATAGGGGCTCGCTATCTCCCTGTCGGAGGGTTCCCAGGTCCTCGGTTGTGAGCAGTCGATCCGTCTGGATCATGAACTGGTTCAAGAAGACCGTGTGTAGGCGGTCGAATGAGTCGATAGACTGTGGTTCCAGGCGATAGAACCAATTGAGCACGGCCCCGGTGAGGGTGGAGCTGAAAATTAGGCACTGCGCCTCGTCGGAGATATTTCTGAAGGTGAGCGCTGAGTTGTAGTTATTGATATGGGTGTCTGGGTCGCCTTGTCCGTCATACAAGGCAATCTTCAAGGGTTTGACCTCCGTTTCATGGCGGTACCGCATGATGCGGTCTGTGAAGGGACCAGTGTTGGTCCGGGGTCGGGGGTAGTGTCCCAGCTTTGGGTCTGGCGGCCTCCAGTTCCCGCACGCGCTGGAGGAGTTCCCGAACCACCTCGTTTGACTGGTCGGTTCGATCTGCCCCACTCGGGCGGTCGTCGATAGGATGGTTTGCGCTGCTGCCTCTGGGCTTCGTGGGTTGCAACGGTCGCCGCCCGGACGAGGCCGTGGTTGAGCTGGCGTTGTCTTCCAGCTGGTGCCTGCCGATCGGCGCAGAAGGACTGCCTGGGGGCTGGTCGGAGAGCCGCGGAGGCTGTGCAGGTCGGCGTGCCGACCCGGACCTTGACCGGGTGCCCTGGGATAGGACGGGCAGAGGTGGTTGTTCCTAGATGCGGGGGTCGTGGGTAGGGTAAGTCAGACGGTTGGCCGGGGTCTGCGCCTGTCTCCTGTCGAGCAGCTCGCGGGCGTCGCGGTAGATCTGTGTTCCCGACGGGCCAGGCATGTCGGTTTGGTGGAAGAGTAGGCGACCGGACTCCTCCGATCGGCAGGCGTCACCAATCTAGGCTCGACCGGCCTCAAACTCCGGCCGACGAGACGCAGCGGCCAAGGCCCGTTTGGTTGCCTCCCGCTGCTCCTCCAGTTCCTCGCGTGTAGACTGCAAGATGGCCAGGGTGCTTTCATGCTGTTCCCCCCATACGTGGTTCCTGCTCTCGATGGCAGCGTTGCTCTTCCTGAGTTCGGCAACCTCCGACCGGAGGGTCCTCAGCATCTCGAGCATGTCATCGGAAGGTAGGCTGGCTCGAGTTCGACCGCGATCTCCCTGAGGGGTGTTGTTGAGATCACCGTCGTCCCGTTCGGTAGACATTGTTCGTCGGTGGAGGGTCGAGCAGGGGTATGTGAGTTAGTGGGTGTTGGTCTTTCCCATAGACGGCGCCAATTGTTTGATCCTGAAATGACCAACTCGATGAGACCCGCTGGGGGTTCTAGGACCAGCCGCATGGTGTCTCGGGCCCGCCGAGGGCGTTGTGGTTCGGCAGGGATCCTGCAAAACTAGACACCGGTGTGGTGTCGGCCAAAGGGGCTCCGATGCCAAAGTTAGTATCTGAATGCCGAGGGGCAAGTAAATACAGTGCTCTGGGCCGGTTCTGAGTGTCTTACCTTTGTGAAGGGTTTCGGGGTATTTATAGTAGCCATAACTGTGGTAGGTGGGCTACTGTTACGGGAGCAGGTGGTGCTTTGTGGCTGGGACCCGTCTGACAAGCCCTGGACATCCGGAGGAGGCGCCAGCTGGAGTCCCAACCTGCCTCCGTCAGGGAGTTGGTGTGGCAGAGTTGGTTAGGTGACTGTCGCAGCCAGCTGTCGTCTGTTCACTGTCAGGTGCCGAATGGCGGGTCTGCTGTATGGTGCCGATCGGCGGGCCGTAGGCCGTGAGGGTGCCGATCAGGCGATCGGTCGGTGGCCTTCTTGTCCTGGTGGGACCTGTGCTAGGGTGGTCGGTCGATATGGTATCAACAAGTGACAAGTGTCACTCGTCCCACAACTGTTTTTTCCCCATTTTGTGGATCTTGCCCCCATTAGTTGATTTTTATATATTTTAAGCCATCACTCATCTCTTATTCTCTCACCCCAGCCGTTCATCTCTCTCAATCTTCTCGTCCTCACCACTCATTCCATCTTCATTCCTCTCAACTGATCATCATCATCAAACTTCATCTATCTTTCTCCCATTCTTTTCCCATGAAGAACAAACAACTCCCCATTTCGTACAAACCCCCACCATCCATCAACTTCACCTTCCATCACCAGATCGACTTCATCTTCATCCATCATCATCAACATCATTATCATCTTCATCATCAAACATCCTCACCATTTTGCTAAACCATAAACCCAAATTCCTCACAAACAACCCCAAATCCTAATCTATCGTCCCTGAACTATGAACAAAAGTGGAAGAGTGATGTGAGGCGATTACGGTGGTACCAATGGTGTCGACCGTCGTGCACGGTGGCCCAGTTCGAAGGTAAAAACCTGAAACTCTGTTTAAACTTCAAAAATGGCCAACTCAGTTTTAGTGCTTGTTGATCCATTCTAACAATTATAAATGGTTTCTGAGGGTCAAACGAATCGAATGGGCTTGGAATCAAGGCTGGAGGTGGTCTATGGTTGCCGAAAACAAATGAGGAAAGTTTGGATATTGTTCTTCGATCGGGAAGGTGAGTTAGGGGTTTGATTTCAATGATTTGAGTAGTTAGATCGATAGGAATTGGAAGGACAAAGCTATAGGAATTAAAAGGACTGTAAAAGATGGGAAAATGGGGAAAACTGGCCTCGTCAATCCGGCTGAACCAGAATTGCAGAGAACTGATTCAGACCGGTTTAAATAAGGTTGAAGATGACACTGTTCCCGACACGTGGGCTTCACGCGCAGCCCCTTGTGGTGGTGTCATCAACATGTAATATTATCCTTTCGATGTAACGAACATTTTGAGACTAGTTTCGTGTCGATCGGACACTGTTTCGGGGTAGTTTTGGGTGTCCGAAGGTTTAATGTCTATGAAAAATACGTTTAAAAATTCGAAAAAATTACGGGGATTTAATGAGAGGTTATTGAAGTAGTTAGTAACCTTCTAGTATGATTTGTACAGGTTCAGATATTCTGAGGACGGTGATTTAGCTCGGGAAGGCTTATGGCACGAATATCGAGGTAGCAGCATAGGACGATCTATGAGTGGACTTTGTTTTCTAAACTGTGATGCATGCATGACTGTTTTATATGTTTTACATATGTGATTTCTATGATGATTATTGTGGTATTGGTGATTTTCGTATTTGCACGTATTTTGAGGTTTACAATTTTATACTTTATTTCTATGTGATTGTGAGTTTAATAATGGTTCAATGGCATGATTTTGGATTTGAAAATATTGAATCGAGCTTGAGACCCATTTGATTTACGAAATGGTATTTATGTGTTTACGGATTTGAGCAGTGACCCACTTGGATCTGGATTTACGGATGTTGGTATTTTATGGCTTTGGGCTGAGTTCCCACATATGTTTGTATTTACGGTTTTTGGGCTAAGGCCTTAATGATTTATTTAAGTAAATGGTTTGATTATTGGTTTTCGAATGCATGCATGCTTTTTAGTGAAGGGCATAAATGTCTTCTTATGTAATGTGTTTTTATTAAACTATTTATTTTTATCCACTCACAGCTTTTAATGGTTTTAATGCCTTTTCAGGTTGATCACGGATGCGGACTGTAGCAGAGACCGAGACATCACACCTGTAAGACCCGTGTCCTGGGGGGAACGGTGAACAATTCCACATTCCTGCGAGGGGGAATGGTCTGAGAAAGGATGGTGGTGTTCCTTAAAGGTGTAGGCGCACACCTATCTAGCACTAGGCCTTTTGGGAGCTCAAGTGGCTTTGGGGGGGGGGGGGGGATTGGAACCCCAAAGTTAAGCGAGTTGAGGGTGGTGCAATTCCATGATGGGTGACCCCATGGGAAGTTGCACCATGAGCTCCCGAAAACAAAACCGTGAGGGCGAGGTCCAAAGCGGACAATATGGTGCTAGATGAGTCGGGTCCTGAGAACACCCCTCCACCAATCCTGACGCGCTCTAGAAGCCCCGAATGGGGTGCGGTTTCGAGTTATCCCTTGTCTGACACGTATGGCACATCCCGCGTTAATCCCGGGGAGATTTGGGATGGGTCGTGTTAAGTGGTATCAGAGCACGGTTTGCTCTTGTGGTACGCGCAGGTCAAAGATGTGATGTCTCTACGTTGTTAGCCTGTTATCAACTTGATAGTTAGGATGTCGGTTTAATAGTTAGAGGAAATGAATCGTTGATTATTTTGGTTCGGCAATTGGTGCTTGAGTTTGCCATAGTTAAGTCGTAGTTTGGCAGTGTGGGACCCTACTGAGGGATGAACATAACAGTGCTTTAGAGTTTTGATCGTGGGATGGTTATGTCGGGATCGTCTATCACGATATTACAGGATTGGATACACTAGTGAATAACAATCCAGTCTCCATGTGATGTCCCTAGTGTATAATGTATGGTTTGGAATGTGAGTCAGCGAGTGGTTTTACTTTGCCGACCATTGGTCGAGCATGTTATGTCAGCTTTGGTGATTGTGTTGTAGAGTGCAGCTGAGGTCGAGGATGACCTGGTGGACGACACTGGTTGAGTCGAGTTAAGACTAGTTAAAGATTGGTTAGAGATTGGTTGGACAGGTTACCAAGGTGTGGTACTTGTCGATGGAATCCCGAAGTGGGGATACAGAGTAGTGAGTACTGGTGGTTGATTCCGGTTGGATACAGAATCTCGATAGCGATTTCTGGTGGTTGGGTTTGCACGAGTTTGTGGCAGGCACTACTATCGATGAAGGATGCAGTTGTGGTTGTTGAGAATCGGGGGACGTTCAGGGAACGTTCATTTTCTTGTATAGGTTGTTAGGGTGATTGTACCCAAAATTGTTGGGTACAAGGGAGGCAGAGTTCCTCCAACTTAAGCAGAGGTATGGGGTCATTTCTCGGTATGAGCAAAGATCCAAGGTTGTCTGATTCGCACATTGTGTGCTGGTGATTGTGATGAGGATGAGCCACGAGTTGGGATGTGACTCCGTCATGATAGGCATACGTTCGGTATCTAAGATTTGGCAGTGGATGAGTTAGACTGGATGGGATCCAGCCGTGCATGAGATGTGTTGGGACTCTAACCCAACCGTGAGTGTGATAACTGATGTGATTGGAATGATTAAGTGGTAAATGAATGAAACGGCATGAACGAATAAGCGAGTTGGGGTACCAAGTTAGCTTAGTATAGACACATGGTTGATGCATGAGTGAGTTGGTTCCAACATGGTTGGAACTTCAGAATCGAGAAAGGTTGTGTTTGAGGTGACGAGAGGAGTGCTTGATTCAGCATTGGTCATGGGTATTCCGAAGTCATTGAGGGTGACTTCTCATGTTCCGCCCTTGGTAGATGATGGTTGTTGTCACTAGTACGTTGATCGTGTATTGGTTGGTAGACCCGTGATTTGTTTTGGGTCACCAGGTGGAGTTGGGCATTTCGAAGTTAGTGAAGGAGATTTCTCGTTTTCTGCTTGGTGGCAGATGATGTTGGTATTACATAGTATGGTGGGTGCAGTGAGCTTCTACTTGTACTCACGAAGGATGAGTTTTGATGTCATCGTCTTGGATCATACTTGATTTTTTCTAAGTGGAATGGCAAGGATCGTTATGAGGTAATTGGAGAGAACCCACAATCTAGACGTGTTTCGTCTTTGACTGAGTGATTAGATGTGAAACGGTTAAGGAACGATGTGATAGTATAAGGATTCAAAGAGGGTGTAAGACCCTATGACCTGAAATCTGGTCGTTAACGGAGTGAGCATGTGTGGATCCTAGGTGGATCCGGATCGTTCTGTCGAGGATATAGGGTATAGTGACGATCGAGGATCGTGATGTTAATGATCGGGTGATGTTGTGATGTATCTGGATTGTGATCTTGATGATCAGGTTATGTTGTGGGTTAGGTTATGTTGTGGGGATTGGCTTCCTTATGAAGTCAATCGAATATGATATAGTAAACGAATAAGTAGATATCTAACAACTTCAAATCGGTACGTCTCGAGATACGTGGGTGAGATTGGATATTCTTTGGGCACGAATGGGTACGTCTTGGTGGACGTGATTCAGATTGGTAAGTATTAGATTACGTGATTGGAAGTAGTCATTTGATGCTGATCAGGAGGCCAGGGGACTCAGAATAGACAAGGAATTGGAGTGTATGGTCTGTCTCATGCGGGATTGGATAGATAGACTCCAGAATTGAAGCGTGTTTAGCTACGAACTATATAGTGGGCTGGATGGTGGATGGATGTACGTACAGGGTACGTTGTGCTAGGACCGATACTGGACACGCCTGAGTGGTGCTTGTGACGGTATATAGGATGTACCAGTGGTAGGACGTGAGAATGTTCGTGTGTTAAGTGAGGTCCATATTTGGAAAGAAACACGATTCCAACGTGATTGGTACTTCAGAATCACGAGAGGTTGTAATCGAGATGATGAGATCAAAGTCCTTTCGACGATGACACCAAATCTCATCATGTTGAATAATCTTGGTTTCGTTCCTAGGTGGGACATCGATGAGTGATATGATAGCTATGAGTTCGAGACGGTGTAAGAACCGAACACCTAGGTTGTGGGTCAGTCTTGTTTGACTTGACGAGTAGATGGTGTTTAGCGTCACAGGGTATGACGAGTGAGTGTCCGAGGTGTTGGACTGATGTTCGCTTGGTGACGGACAATTGGGGTCCGGACCATGTTTGGAATGCGGACAGTAGTTTGTGGTTCGACGTTGCTAGAGTGCAATCCTTGAGTAGGTCTGGTGATACCCCGATGTTGGTATGATGTGGGTGCACCGGTGTGTTGTGCACATTGGACGATGGGATTGACCGTGATCAATCGTTATCTCGGGTTGAGAGTGCCCGAGAGTTTGAGTATGTTTAGTTTGGATATAGTCCTAGATGGACATGAGTGATAATCAAATTAGATCCGATAGTGACAGTTTGGAGACTCACCTCAGTCTAGATGTCAGCAGTGATCGCTGAGTTATGTGAGATACGATACGAGGACTCGAGAACGAGTCGAGATCAGAGTAGGGCAGCGAAGAGCAGTGGAGCCAGGAGTTTTCGGCTGGTCACGATGGTTGTGACCTGTGATAGTTACGGATTGATTGGTACCCGACGAGTTCGGATTGATAGGGAGTGATGGGACTTTAAAGAGAGTCAGTTTTAAGTACAGGAATTTGAAAGAGTTGATTCGTTCGAGTATCAAGAGTCGGTATGGACATAGGTTTGAGGATGACCTATGAGATGGGATTCGTGCCATTGTGATGGCAGGACCTGGAGAATGTTGTCTGATCGGATGCTGAGCAGGATGCCAGCTTGGCTATGTCAGCCTTAGTGGGAAGCCGTTTGGATGTCAGTTTCGTATTGCTAACCTGTCAAAGTGAGTGACATGCGAGATCGACGAGTGTCGACATGTTGTCTTGAGTGAGACGTACGAGCTGACGAGTAGCTCTCAGGAGTGAGTTGGAGCTTTGGAGGCTCTAGTGACTGTACGTACCGAGGAAGATATCAATGAGTACGGTATGTGTGTCAAACCTGTACTGTTACACGATTACCTTGGTGTGTGGGTGCAGCGATCCGAGTTGAGGGATATGATTGGGTTCCATAATTTGGTTGTGGAATCAGGTCGATTTGAATTTCGAGGACGAAATTCTTTAAGGGGGGGAGATTGTGACGACCCGTCCCAAATTAAAGGGATTAATTACGAATTAATGACGGATTAGTGAGGCTAATCGGAGATTAGACGAGAATTATCGGACGAGCAGGGCAAAATGACGATTTTGCCCCTAGAATAGGGGAATCATTGATGTTTTGCCCCTAGAATGGGCGAATTGTTGACGTTTTGTTCAGGCTGTCAAATGGACTTTGGCCGATGACCGCGACGTAGTTCGTGATGTCACGAGTTCATAGACAGGTGGCACGCTCGATTCCGACATTCGAGGAGGGAGTTATGATGTTCGGAAGTTGAGGGCATTTTGGTAATTTGGGCAAACAGTTGACTTTTGACCCAGAAGGTCCGATGGCGAGGGCCAAGGACCGTTATGTAGTTTGGGACGATACGAATCCGTCGACAGGCGGAACGTCGAATTCGGACGCTCGATGGAGAAGTTACGGTTCAAGGAAGTACGAAAGTACTATTACGCGTTTTACGAGGCGAGGGACTTTTGGACTGAAGTGGGGCCCAGGTATTTGTTATTGGAACAATGGATGAGTGACAAGTGTCACCCATCCACTGGCCATCCCTTTTCCTTCATGCATATCCCTTCCTTCTACGTCGATCATTTTCTTCCTATCTTCTTAACCAAACCCGATCTCCCATTTCGACCCCAATCCAAAACCCAAACCCGTGTACCATGATTGAGAGGTCAGAGAGAGAGAGAGTGAGGATGCTGGATCATGGTGGCCGTCTAGGGATAGCACCACCGTGGACGGCGGAGGAGGAAAACGTGCAGGTAATCGGTTAAACCCATTTTCAATCCATTTTTCATTTCTGTTGTTATGGGTTGTTTTGGATGGTTTCAATGAATTAAATAGGTTGCTAGGAGTGTGTTAGTAAGGTTTTGAGAGAGGTTAGACGTTGAGGAAGCCGTGGGAAGGTTTTGGAAATTTTGAACCCTGGAAGAGTTTTGGACCGGTCAGATTTTAGAGGTTTTAGGAGTTTTGGTTGATTGGGTTAGGTTCCTAGGATTAATTAAGGAAGAATAAGATCGATTGGGAGAAGAACGAACGAAAATCGGACCGGATATGGACCTGGACAGGTCACGCCGGTCCAAGTTGCAAAGGAAAACCAGGCCGTTCGGTTCGGACCGGCCGTTGGAGGTCAAGGGTGAAGTACTGTAGCCGGCGCATGAGGCCCACGCGCAGGCCATCCTAGGGGCACATGCAAGAGCGTGAGGGGGAATTTGGGGAATTTTTTAACACACGAAATCATTTATTCGATGTAATGAACATTTTGGGACTGGTTTCGTGTCAATCGGACATCGTTTCGATATAGTTCGGGGCGTCCGAAGGTTTAGGATCGGCTTTAAGTATAGTTAGAAAATCGGAAAAATTATGGGACTTCAATGAGAGGTAAATGAGGCTATTAGTAACCTTTTATTACGATTTGGATAGGTTCGGGAATCCCGGAAGCGATGATTGACCCAGGAGACGATTATGGCACGCGTATCGAGGCGCGACTTCGGACGGTTTGTGAGTGGACCTTTCTTTCGAGCTTGATGCATGCATGAATGTTTTATAAGTGTTTTAATGTATGTTTTGTGATGCCATGAGTGCATTTGTTTGTGGTAGCTTAGGATCGACATAATTGCACATATTTCGTGTTTTTTGACTTTATGTCATACCTTTACATACCATGTTTTCGACGAGGGTTTAATAAATGGATTTGGATTTGGAAATATGAAATCGGGCACGAAACCCATTTGATTTACGAACTCTCGGACTTGGAGTCCATTTGAATTGACGAGGAATCGGACCGAGGGTCCATTTGTGTTATACGATCGGGTCGGGGGCCCAGTTGATTTACGATTCGGGTTTGAGGCCCAGTTAGTGGTACTATCGGGCTTGATGGCTCGTTGATTTATGATATCGGGCCTGAGACCCATTTATTTGAGATATCGGGCTTAAGGCCCCGTTGGTTGTGAAATCGGACGTGAGGTCCCGTTGGGTTATGGTTCGGGCTTAGGGCCGAGTTAGTCGTGGTATCGGGCTAAAAGCCCAGTTGAATGTAACATCGGGCTTGAGTCCCAGTTCAGTTTATGAAATGAGTATTCGGGCATGAGACCCTGTTGAACCGAGGATTTAGGCCGCGGCCTGTAAAATGGATTTGAATCGGATTCGATGAATCCTGTTGAGATGAATCGGGTATGAGACCCAGTTGAGAAATGTTTTGAGAAAGAAAGAAAGAGTTTTGAAAATGATATAAACCCTCCATATGATTATATGGTCTCCTCCAGACGTCGACCTGGAGAGTCACGATCGACAGACCATAGTGGGTATCCCCTTAGGGATCCCGTTCCAGGAGTGGTGGTTACTTATTATGATGTGGTCCCGGACCAGATTCTGGAGAGATATGTGGACTAGATCCAGAGAGAGAGCTCAGACTAGATCCAGAGATTGAGCCTCCCAGATGGAGATTCCTGGGAGAAGACTCGGAGTGAGACCCCGAGTAGTGTGCACACTAGATAGATATGATGTCATCATGGCTATATTGGGGATGTGTTCCCTAGGGGCTGTGTGCCCCGAGTTGGCATCTTTTCGGAACTGCCGCGGATGGGTTATACGTATATTGATACGTATGAGGATTTACAAAAAGTGATTTGAGGGCGGAGACCCTGTGTTCCATGTTTTAGAAAGTGATGTGGGGTGAGACCCCGTATTCAATGCTTTGAAAATGGTTTTGGGCTGAGACCCACATATGTGATTTGGGCTGAGTTCCCATATGTATTGTTTATGGTTTTGAGGTGTGATTTCGGGTCGGGTACCCAAATGGATTTATGGTTCATGACGGTTTATGGGAACCGACATGAACCATTGAAAGGTTTTTATGGGTCATGGCGGTTTATGGGAACCGGGCGTGAACCCTTGAATGATTTTGAGAATGTTTTCAAATGGTTTTATGAACGTGTTTGATAAATGGTTTTTGGAATGCATGCGTATGTTTTTATGAAGGGCATAAATGTCTTTATGTGAAAATGTTTTAAAAATATTATTTTTGTCCACTCATGACTTTTAATGTTTTCATGCCCTTCAGGTTGATCGCGGACGTGGGCTGTAGCAGAGACGAGACATCACACTCCTCCTCCTACGATCCTGATGCACTCTGATAGCCCCAACGAGGGCTAGAGATGGAATTTTCTCTGGTCTGACACTTCGTGTCAGATGGGATCAGGCGTGTCCCATATTAATCCCGGGCGATTTGGGACCGGTCCTGACAGCACATCCCGTGATGATCCTGGGAGGATTGCGATGGGTCGTGTCATTTTTAGCCTTGAGAAGCGTGTTTAGGACACGTTTACTGTTCTGGGAGTTTTGAGTGTTTAAGGTACAAACTTATATAGGTATCTAGTGACCTTTGGCTATGATTTGGACAAGCTCAGACTCCCAAAGGCTTTGGATTAACTTACGTCGCAGGTTTTGAGCGAGTAGCGTGGACCTTCTGTGAGTGGACATTTTTTTTTATAAATATTATGCATGCATAAATGTTTTATATGTATTTTATGAACATGGTTGGGATGCACTGATTGCATATGATTTGTGTTTGATTATTGAATATTTCTTGGAAAATGTTATTATGCAAGTATTTCGAGAATTTTGTTTTATATGATACCTTGAGCTTATGCCGAGTTTTCTACGTGCTTAGGATTTCAATGATTTGAATGATGTTTTGATTCTCGATTTTGAACGTTTTCACCGAGATGCGTGAAAATGGTATTTCGGGCTTGTGTCCCAGTCAGTTTATGGTTTGACTTAGAGTATAGTCAACGTGAAATTGAACAATGTTTTGAATATTGAAATGGTTTTCAGATTTGGAAATGATATATCGGGCTTGTGACGCAGTTCTGATTTATTATATGATATTTCAGGCTTGTGACCCTGTTTTGGATTGTGAAACGAGATTTCAAGCTTGTGACCCTATTGGAAAGATATGGACTCCGTGTGTGAGTCCATGTGTATTTGAAAACTATGTTTTGGGTGGAGACCCTATGTGATTTGATTTTGAGCTGAGACCCTATGAGATTGATTTTGGGCTGAGACCCTATGCGAGAAATTGGATTTGATTTGATAAATATTTTCACTGAGACCATTCACTTGAGATTGATATGACTCTAGTGTGAATGTGTTTCACTGAGACCGTCCTCATTTACTTTCTATGTTTTTGTATTTCACCTTCATTGCAATACAACAAATTTTCTTAAGTATAATCGATGCCCAAATGGTTGCCTTCATACATAGAGCATTAAGATTCTCCCTAAGGAAGAAGTTTGACTATACTACTTTCACATACTTACAAGAGATAATGGTATGGGCATCCAAATTTGAAAGGCTGTGGGAAGAAAAGTAGAGGCAGAAGCACAACTCTAAAGTACCATTTTTTTTTAAGAAAACAAGATACATGTACACCACGTAGAACACAAAGAAGTAGAGGAGGAATCCTCAATAGACGAAAAAGGGAAGGAACTAGAGGTAGTAGAGATAGTTGAAATCCAAACCACATGAAAATTACCAATGACTATCAAGTCTCTAGTCAAACTTATGCGAGAATAGAGGTCATTTAACCCAACAGGAGGTTACTTTGCCAATAAAGTCCGAATCTATAGTTCATACTCATTTGACCTTGCCAAGTGGAGAAATATATGATGAACTAGCCAAGGAAAAAGTAATCAAGTCTGATCCTAAGCAAGAAATGCCTCGACTAGAAGACATCAAAGACAAATAATAACTATGTAATTGGCGTGTCTCGCCATGCCATACCACCACCAACTGTGTCCAGTTCAGGGACACAACCCAAAGTCTAATCAACCAAGGGCACATCTGATTGGCCCAATTTTAAAAGCAAAAATGGGCTGGATACTAGTCCTTCACAATGGTCTTAGTGAACACGCTCAACTACAGTGGTCACAACTAATAAAAGGGAAAATTAACCAAAGAAGGCCAATAAAAAGCCTCCCAAGTAAACTCTGCAATCTGAAAGACTATTGGTTATAATATTTGTTGGGTTGGTCGTGTGCAACAAATGCAGAGTAGGATGCGCATTGGAGATTCCAATCCCATGTGCTAAGATAGACTTAGATCTCAAGAAGTCTGAAGAAAATTGGGATGATGAACTCCTCAAAATCTCATAAGCAAGCTTTGGGCCATATAGTGGTAAGTCATGAATTAAGCATTGTTTTATTGTCATTTCTTATCCCTTTTACTTGTCTTTTGATTATAATTGTACAAAAAATCATTACACTAAAATAGGGTTTTTAGGGCGCGCAAATTAGGGTGAGAAAAAATGCACGCCCTAAGAGGGTACTTTTTAGAGCGTGCATTTTTGTACGCCCTAAAAGAGGTTAATTTTACACTACTTAGGGTGCACATTATGTGTGTGCCTTCTTTTATAACTAATTATGGCACGCATTAGCTTTTAAGGCGTGCAATGCGTGCCCTTAAACAACAAGTTTTTAAGGCGCGCTTATGTCTCGTGTAACGACTCGTCCCGGGAGTCGGGATTAGTGAAGTGATTAGCGACAGATTAGCTGAGTTAATCGGTGGTTAGTTGGGTACTTTTGGACCTTGGACGTAGAATGACGATTTTGCCCCTAGTTGGGCAAAATGTTAACTTTTAGTTCGGGCAGCAAATTGGACATTGATCGATGACCGTGACGTAGTTCGGGACGTCATGAGTTCGTAGACAGGTGGCCCGCCCGATTCCGACATTCGAGGAGGATGTTATGATGTTCGGAAGGTTAGGGGCATTACCGTAATTTGATTAAAGGGGGAAAAGTTGACTTTCCGTACGACAAGGTTTTTACACGTAGACCCAGAACCGTTAGGTAGATCTCGTCGTCCTGAGTTCAACGATAGGCGGCATGCGTTCATCGGACATTGGACGGGCGAGATAGGGGTCTAGAACGGCGAAGGGCAAAATCGTAATTTGGACATCACAAGGGTATTTTGGTCTTTTTGTGCCTTGGGATGCGTGCAATCAGATTTGGACAAGTGTACAGGAGGGATTGGATATTTTGAGAGGGGACCATGGGATGGTGGACACGTGGGCTGTGTGTAGTGGCTTCTAGGGTGCACGGTGCAATTATTTGTGTGTGTGTGCATCGTGTTTGTTCGAAGAGGGAAAAACAGAGACTGGGCAGAGAGGGAGGAATCGATCAATTGCAGGGAGGTGTGACCCTTGTGAGTGTGTGAGTGTGATCAGAGGGAGGTTGATAGTGTAAGGACTGAGTTGAGCAGATTGAGAGTCGAGTGTTGGTGTGTGAGGAGAGGATGAGTTCTCAGGAAAACAGAGAAGAATCGAGGTGGTGGTGTTGTTGTGCTCGAGAAAACCGTTCAAATTCAGGTTGTGGGAGAGATCAGATGACAGAGACGAGGCGTTGGACGAGCTGGGACAAGGCGGCGTTCACGGAAGTGCACAGACAGGTGAGGTTTCTCTGTTTCCCCTGTTTTTCCGTTTTGATTCAAACGGTAAGTCGTGGAGTTTGAGTACGAGTCGAGGTTTTTGGTGAGTCCTAGTGAGTTCAGTAGGTTCCTAGGGAGCTGTAGAGGTCGATACCGTGAAGGGGGATTACACGGTGGGCCGGGAGCAAGAACAGGGGATTTGGACGGTTGCTGTGTTGAGCTTGGGAGGTGAGGTTTGGCTGATTTTCGAGGTGTCCTAAGGTTTCTAATAGTTCTAGGAAGGTTAGAAGGACCTTAGGGTGTAACCTGGAGCTTCGTGGTGGCCGTGGGTGGCCGGAGACAGAAACTCAGATTTTCTGAGTTTTCTTCGAAGCTTGGAGGAGGAGATTGAGGCCGTGTTTTCACGAATTGATTTGTGGAATCAATTAAATAGGCCAGGACGAAACTAAAGGAATGAAAAGGGATGAAATTGGTGGAGGAATGGTGAAGAACCGCCCTCGCCGGTTTAGACCGGTCGAACAGTTGAGGAAGACGATGAACAGTGGTTACTGTGGAGGTGCGTGAGGCCCACACACAGCCACTTTGGGCTGCGCGTGGGGGGACGTCGGTGGTTTCTGGGGAAGTGGTCAACTAGGTTTTCGGTCTAATCGTTGTAATGAATCTATTGGGATAGGTTTCGGGACTATCAGACGTTGTTTCGGGTTAGTTCTATGGGATCGAAGGTCTAGGGTCCCGTTTAAAATACGCTTAGAAGTTCGGGAAAGTTATGGGATTTGAGTAGGACTTTTGTGAAGTAGTTAGTAACCTCGTTATGGACTTTGGGCAGGTTTGGGAAAGCCGGGGACAGCTGAATGGCAGAGGACGGCCTAAGTGCGCGCGTATCGAGACGACGTCGGAATGGTCTGTGAGTGGACTTTTCTTTATAACTCTTGATGCATCCATATATGTTTTTATATGCTCTCAATACTTGATTCTATGATTTGATTTATGATTTTGATGGTTTACGGGTTGTGCACATTTTTCGAGGAAATTACGGTATTTCACGTTTTACGAGATTTGACGGATATTGTGATTTGAACCTGGTTTTAATGGTTTGATTTCGAGATTTGAAATACGATTTGATTTCAAAGAAAGTAAAAGGATTTTGGAAAGTGTTTTCAGGCTTGAAGCCCATTTCAGAAAAGTGATTTTAAGAAACGTGATTTCGGGTTTTGGAATCGGAATTCCGGATGACGATTCGGGATTCGATTCGGGACTTGAAAGTGCATTCCGGGTTTGGGTTCGAAATGGTTATTCCAGATGCCGGCTTACAGAATGATGGTTGTGGACTCGGATCTGGAAAGGAGATGGATATGAGTTCTGGGTTTGGATTCGGGATCCTGATGAGATTGCGGATTCAGATTCGGAAATGGAAAAAGGTTTTTTAAACGGTTTTGGATTGGATTTGCTAGATCTGGTTATTCGGTTTAAAGACCCGGATTATGATTGACGGGGGACCGGCCCAGATTGGGTTTAAAGACCCGGATTGAGTTTAAAGACTCGGGAGTTTAAAGACTCGGATATATTGATATTTTCCCCCGTATGCCTGTTGAGTTTAAAGACTCGGGAGTTTAAAGACTCGGATTATATTGAGGTCTAGATTGAGTTTAAAGACTCGGGAGTTTAAAGTCTCGGATAGATCCAGCAAGTTCGATGGTTGGAAATGTGGTTCAATATGTTTTGGTTTTCTCTGTGATGAATGATGACGGTTTTCAAGGATGGTTTTCGTTGGTTATAATGGTTTTCGATGGTTTTGGGTTGAGGCCCGAGATTTGAGAAAAAAGGAAAATGTGTTTGGTTTTCGTACATGGTTTTATGACATGAAATTAATATGCATGCATTGGTTTTGAAACGGAGGGTATAAATGTCATTGTTTTATGAAATGTTTTAAAACTTAAACTTTATTTTTGTCCACTCCCAGTTTTTTCGTGTTTTCGATACCCTCCAGGTTGTTGCGGTGCGGGCTGTTAGTCGAGAAAGACGGAGACATCACACGTACGATCCACAGTAGACTTTGCGCACTCTGGGAAGTTCGGATCGAGAATCCGTTGTCCGACTTACGTGTCACATGAAGGTTGGACGTCAGTTTAGCCTTCGTGTCATGCGTAAGTTAGACGGGATCGGGATTTAGCCCTTAATCCCGGGGGATTAGGGGTGGGTCCTGACATCTCGTCATTAGGCTGGGTAGGGCAAGCCTGCCCAAATTTATTGGGCTTGGATTGGGCCGGCCCCAGCCTATCTCATAATTTGAAAAGTTTCGAGTCAGGCGGTCGTGCTTGGTCACAAATATGAAAACTCATATCATTTATCGGGTCGGGATTGGGCTGGGCTTTTATCGGGCTTTTTGGAGCCGACCCAATAAGCCCATTTGGTCACAATATATATATATATATCTTCAAGATACTACAAAAACATCTATTACTGTTTGGTGGACTTTATGGGACAAATTAGCTACAACATAGTTCATCAAATATTATATATTTGTATGTCAAAAAAGTAATGCTCAATCCTAATATTAGGTAAATATGTTAATTAATAAACAAAAAATCTCTGCTTATGTTGTGTTTAATCATGTCAAATTTAATTAATTAGCTAGTTTTAGTTTGGCAATTATGTAAATTGCATTATGAATGCTTCTAAATTTGATTACATCCTGCTTCATCCTTTGGCAACAAATATATATATATATATATATATATATATATATATATATATATTAATATGATATATATCTTTATACCTAAACCTACATATAACATATATTCATTTCTCATCTATGACCTCATGATTATAGAATCACTCAGTCCATAATTATTTAACATATTCGGGCTTATGGGCCGAATTTATACGGGCGGCTGGATTGGGTTTACCCGGGCCTATCGGGTTTGAGCCTATCGGGATTGAACACCCTAATCCGAAGTCTAGCCCATCAACTTTCGGGCTGGGCTGGTCCATAAACCGTAGCAAGTTGGATTAGATTTTTTGTTAATGGGCCTAGCGGGTACTCACGTGCCAATGAACTTCTGGCCCAAATGTTGAGGGTTAGGCTTATGTGTGCCCATGGATGAAAATATCGGTGGATATCGGCGAAATGCCACCGATATTTCGTTAAAATTGGCCGGCGGCACATAAGAGAGGGGGGGGGGGGGGAGAGGAAGAATATCTCACAGAATTTCAATCTTTTTTCTTGTTTTAAGGAGATAGATCTAATTATTTACTTAAAACGATCATGATAGGCCTAAATTGGGTGAAAATCGGACGTAACATGAGCTTAAATCAGTCGGGTCATGCCGTCGGGTAAAAAAAACCCGAATCGCAGACCCGCGAGAGGTAGGGGATGACTGCTTTTAAGTTAATATTTGTACTTTATATATTAGTCAGTTGCTCATATTTACAACATGGCTTGTTAGTTGAGTTGGTTGGTATTTGTTTTAAGTTTCAAGCCACCTGGGTTCGACCCCAAGCAGGCTCTTTCTAATGTTTTCTTTTTCTGCTTGCTAATTTTTTTTTTTGCTAGCTAATGTTTTTTTTTTCATTTTTTGCCTTATTTTCAACTATATTTATCATTTTTTCCAATTTTAAATACATCAATACTTTCCAATTTTTGAACAAAGATTGACTCTATTTGTTTTTTTCAATTTTAAATATATTTACTCATTTTATAATTTTTCTTCAATTCAAATTTTTTTTATGCTTATTATTATGTTTTTAATTATATTAACATTCAATTATAATAATTCACTTTAATTTATATTTATATTTAAATTTCTATATTACTAGTCATCGGCAGAACTCTATTGCATCATATTATTCATCATATATTTATTATATCAAGTTCATTTTATAGTTTTCATTAGTCCTATATAACCATCATTGAGTACGTAAATTTTTTCTAAAGTTTCATTCCAAATTTTCAACTTTTAGATCGAATTTCCGTCATTTTATTGACCATAAACGATATTGATATTTAAAACGAGATATCCGTAAATTTAAGTAAGAATCAATATCGATATCGATCAAAAATTTCCCCAAAAATTTCCCCCTCGAATCGCTCTTCAGCCTGCAAAATTTCCCCCATCTTTGCCAACCCCTCTCCGTCGAAGAAACGAAGAAACAAAGAAACGAAGTCTTCATTTTTGCTTAAGGCCAATCTTTATTTAATCAAATTCGTCTGTTCTGGTATTTTTTTGTCTTCACAAATTCTTACCTCTATAAAAGTTGACGTTTCAGATATCGCTTCTGTTTCTGCTTGTGTTGATCTGGCTTTACCCCCTGGTGTGGGCCTCTACATTGATACAATTCATGGACCTATATATCTGGTAAGGAACACCTTTTGCTACAGGAAAAAAAAAAGAATCCATATAGGGATAGCTATGATAGTTTCTGTATAACATGTATTATCTTTATCCCTCTTTCATTATATATTAAGTTAATAAGGTTCATCTTGTGTCAGTGCTGGCCATTCTTTCATTAGAGAGTTCTATATATCGGGAATCTGGGAATATTTTGCCTCATTGTCAGTCAATTTTGTTCAAACAAGCAACTTACATCCAAAAGACCAACCTTGGTATTGTTTTAGTGAAAAAACCTTAACTTTAGCAAGGAAGAGAAAAATATGATGTTTATATCATTTCAGCATTAACTTTACAGTATTTTGTTAACTTTAATGTAGCATCAATAGTTAATGATCATAAATCTTCTGTTTTAGATGTGACCAGACGTAAATTGATGTATTTTCACATTAGTTTGTGAGATGATTAAAAATGTAGATCTTTTCTTTGATCCTTTATTGAAAACCATTCGAATGTGAATGTTCAATCTCTAGGTTGCTGATTCATGGGAATTCCTTGACGGATGGCTTGATGCAATCCGTCTAGTTTACACAATCTATACCCGGGGTAAGAGTGAAGTTCTTGCAGGTATTATAACAGGCTGATTTGTTTTGGTCGCTGGTAACTTATTTTTTCTTTAATTGAATTAGAAGTGCCTTAAATTTTGTTTTGGGTGATATATAAGTTTTGTATCCAGAATGATTTGTTCAAATAAAATGTGTATATTCTAAATTTTGGATGCGTTTGATGCAATTTCATCAGCATAATCACATTACCTACGCTAGAAACCTCGCTGTAAACTATCGTTTACACTCAGTTAAAACTGACTACTCTCGCTCCAATACTGAGAACAAGCCTGTTGAGATACTCAACAAGCATCTTGGATCCTCTAGTCTTTTCTATTACAACCCTGGTTTTTGCAAGTTAAATTGAAGCAGGGAATTGAGATGCTGAATTCATTATTTTAATTTTTTGAGAAGATTTGCTAGCTGCTATGTTATTTTCTCCGCATGATTAAGGTAGAAATTATCAGGCTTCGCAGACGTTTGGAGGTGGGCTTTACTTTCAAATGAGATTTTATGAGATTGGTTTATTAATTACAAAATTTGATGTGCTTTTTTTTTATTAGCGTTTGTGGAGGGTGGTGAGCAATATTAAGGACCATGCCGAATCACAGGAGATTGAGAAACCTCCTTCCTGATTCGGCTGTTCCAATCTCTACAGGAATCAATCTTGATTCCTTCCTATTGTATTCAATTCCTTCCTACTGTATTTCTTTCCTAGTTAGTCTCTACCACTACATACCTAGTTAGGACTCTACTTGTATATACCTTGTTAGGACTCTGTTAATTCTCTGTATAAATAGGGCCCTACTGTAAACCAAGTAAATTAATCAAAACATAAACAAAAATCTGTTTATCAATACCTTTTATGGTATCAGAGCATCTAAGCTCCACCGAGTAAAAAAAAAAAAAAACAAAACCCTAATCCCTAAAATCCTCAGTTTCCATGGTCGTCGCACCCAACCCTGCCTCGGCTACCTCTCTACCCCCACCACCACTACAGCCCGCCGTCGACCTTGCCCTTCCGCCCTCCCTCATCACTATCAATGCCGCAGCCCAGCTTCCTGTCAAGCTCACATCCACCAATAATTTTCCTTGGCGTGCCCAATTTCATGCCCTTCTCCGTGGGTATGATCTCATGGGGTTTGTGGATGGCTCTCATCCCTGCCCTCCCTGAAACTGAGCCTGCACAACGTGCCTTCTGGCTACGCCAGGACCAACTCCTCCTCCACGGCATCCTGGCCTCTGTCTCCCCTCAGATTATCACTCTTATTGCCGTTGCCCCCACCTCTGCTGCTGCTTGGCAGCGTCTTACCCACATCTATGCCAGCAAGGCCGGTGGCCGTGTTCTAGGCCTTAAGGAGCGTCTCCATCTCCTTCGCCGTAGTGAACGGTCTGTCTCTGATTACTTGCTGGAAGTTCGCCTCATCTCTGACGAACTTGCTGCAATTGACACCCCCCTTGCAGATGATGACCTGCTCCTTTATGTTCTCAATGGGGTAGGCCCTCCATTTAAGGACATCACCGCTGCTGTCCGGTCCAGGGACACTGCTGTGTCCTTTGAGAACTTACATGATATGCTTGTCTAGCATGAGGAAGCCACTAACCGTGACAGCACACCCCCTTCTTCGGCCATCACTGCTAATGTATCCCACCATACTCGCCGATATTCCTCACCCCGTGCTGCTTCCACCCCTAACAGTGGTCGCCCCCAACCACTCCCTCACGGCGCTCCTCGCCCTTCTGGCCACCGGTTCTCCTCTTCCGGCAGCTCGGGCACCAACCGGCGTTCCCCAAATCCTCCCACTGGCTACCGTGGCTTCTGCCAGTGGTGTGGAACTCAGGGACACAGCGCCAAACGCTGTCCACAACTTCAGTTCCCTGCTCACAGTCCTCCCGTGGTCAACTCTACCCTGCAGGCCCCCTCTCCAGCCTGGATTTGGACTCTGGTGCCTCACACCATGTCACTGGTAACATCCAAAATCTTTCAGATGCCCAGCAGTACCATGGCCCGGACGAAATCATCATAGGTAATGGCTTGGGACTTGGTATCTCCCACACCGGTTCTGTCTCTTTCCCCACACCCACTCCCTCGTCCTTTACTCTTAAAAATGTTCTTTGTGCCCCTGCCATGACCAATAATCTGATTTCCATTTCTCAGTTTAATCATCAAAATAACACCTCCATTGAACTGTTTCCAACTTTTTTTTTCCTTGTGAAGGATCTCAGCACGGGGGCAGTTCTCCTTCGAGGCCCGAGTAGGAATGGTGTCTATGAGTGGTCATCTTCCTCCCTTCAACGACCTCAAGCTCTGGTGGGTGTGGTGGTCTCTCCCAATCTGTGGCATCGTCGTTTGGGCCATCCTAGCTCTAAAGTTCTCCAAAGTGTCCTTAGTCAGTCTTCCATTTCTGTGTCCCCTAAACATATTGAGTCAGTTTGTACTTCCTGTTTATGCAATAAAAGCCACCGCCTTCCATTTGGCGTTTAATCTCTTAAATCGACCCGTCCCTTACAATTACTTTACAGCGATGTTTGGGGTCCTGCTCCTTACACATCTGTGGATGGTTTCTCATACTACGTGATTTTTGTTGACCATTTTACTAAATACACCTGGCTGTACCCATTACGCAAAAAATCAGATGTCTACTCCACTTTTCAGGACTTCAAAACTCTGGTTGAAAAGTATTTCCAGCACCCCATCACCTCCCTTTATACTGATGGCGGGGGTGAGTTCATCAAACTGAAGCCATTTCTTGCCACCCACGGAATTAACCATCTCCTAACCCCTCCCCATACACCTCAACATAACGGTGTCGCTGAACGGCGACATCGTCACATTGTCGAAATAGGTCTCACCCTCCTCCACCAGGCTTCCCTTCCACTATCCTACTGGTTCTATGCCTTTCGGGCAGCTGTCTACCTAATCAACCGGCTGCCCACCCCCACCCTCCAAAACACGTGCCCTTACACTCTCCTCTTTAACCTCCCGCCTAACTACACCCGTTTGCGTACCTTTGGTTGCCTTTGTTTCCCTTGGCTTCGCCCTTACACCCAGAACAAACTTCAACCCCAGTCCACGCCCTGTGTTTTTCTTGGATGTTCCCTCAACCAGAGCGCTTACTTGTGTCTTGACCCCTCCACTCACAAACTCTATGTCTCCCGTCATGTCCAGTTTGATGCGTCTACCTTCCCGGGTTCCCCTGTCACTCCCCACACTTCTCTGGTCACTCCTGAACTCACTGCTTCTTGGCTCGCCACTCTCCCACCAGTTTCCGTCATTCCTGTTTCGACTGCCACACCTGCCCCACTGGCCATGCCTGCTGATTCCCCTCCTGAGGATCCACTCACTGCACCCTCTCTACTCCGTCTCGAGGCTCAACCTTCCCCTGCTGCGGTTCTGTCACCCTCTACCTCTGGTCTTCCGCAAACTCCTGCTGCACCAGCACCTCCAGAAACCGGCCCCACCGCCTCACCCTCTGCCACCACCATCCCAAACACCCTTCCTCCTCCACTCCTCACTTACAGCAGGCGTCCTCGCCCCCTGGACTCCTTTCACCCTCCTCCCCCACCCCCTCGACCGCAACATACACATCCCATGCTCACCCGGACCCAAACTGGAACCATCAAACCTGTTTCCCGCTATGCCCTCACTGCCACTTCCCCCCTCCCTTCTCTGGTTGAGCCAACCTGTGTTTCTCAGGCTCTCAAAGACCCTGCATGGCGGCATGCCATGTCGGATGAACTTAATGCCCTCATTCGTAATGGCACCTGGGATCTGGTCCCTCCTAGCCCCAATCAAAATGTGGTCGGCAACAAATGGGTTTTTCGTATCAAACGAACTCCTACAGGTGAGGTTGACCGGTTTAAGGCCCGTTTGGTCGCCAAAGGTTTCCATCAACGCCCAGGTGTGGATTTTCTGGACACTTTCAACCCAGTGGTCAAGCCCACAACCATCCGACTTGTCCTTCACCTTGCTGTGACTCAAGGCTGGCCCCTTCGGCAGCTTGATGTCAACAATGCCTTCCTCCATGGCACCCTCACTAAAGATGTCTACATGGCCCAACCAACAGGCTTTGCTGATCCCGATAAACCAACTCATGTGTGCAAACTTCAGAAGGCTCTGTATGGTCTTAAACAAGCCCCCTGCGCATGGTACAAGAAGCTGCATGCCTTCCTTCTTGCCCAAGGGTTTACCCCTGCCCTCTCAGATGCCTCCTTGTTCATTTTCCGCCAAGGTAACCATGTTCTGTATTTTCTGGTGTATGTTGATGATCTCATTGTGACTCGCAGCAGTTCGTCTCTCATCATCGGCTTCATCACCACCTTGGCTGCCAGATTTTCTGTCAAAGACCTGGGGGACCTACATTACTTCCTTGGGGTGGAGGTTCTTCCTACTCCCACTGGTCTGTTTCTCTCGCAGCACAAGTATGTCCGTGACCTCCTCACCACAGCTCTCATGGACGGTGCTAAACCTGTTGCCACCCCACTTGCGGTCTCTCCACCACTCACCCTTGCTGATGGCTCCCCCCTGCAGATGCCACATTGTTTAGAAAGCTGGTTGGCAGCCTTCAATACCTCAATCTCACCCGTCCGGATCTCTCATTTGCTGTCAACAAGCTCTCCCAATTCATACATGCACCCACGGACACTCACTGGCAGGCCCTCAAACGAGTCCTGCGCTACCTCAAGGGCACCATGTTCTATGGCCTCCAGCTTCACTCCAGGTCCTCCCCCCATCTGCACGCTGTTTCTCACTCCCACACTCTCCATGCGTTCTCAGATGCCGATTGGGCCGGTGACCCCTCAGACCGCAAATCCACTACAGCTTACCTGGTCTATCTTGGGGACAATATCGTCTCCTGGAGTTCCAGGAAACAGAAGGCAGTTTCCTGGCCATCCACTGAGACCGAATACCGTGCAGTGGCCTCCACCACTGCTGAGCTGATTTGGGTCCAATCCCTCCTACGGGAGCTCGGCCTTAACATTGCTGGTCGACCAACCATTTCCTGTGACAACATTGGCACCACGTTCTACTGTGCCAATCCCGTCCTTCACTCGCGCATGAAGCATGTCGATATTGACTTCCAGTTCGTCCGTGATCATGTCTCCCGCGGTCTACTCCAAGTCTCTCATGTCACCACTGATGACCAACTCGCTGACGCTCTCACAAAGCCGCTGCCACGTCCGCGTTTCCAGCTACTCCGCTCCAAGATTGGTGTCGCTGATGGCTCCACCATCTTGCGGGGGCGTATTAAGGACCCTGCCGAATCACAGGAGATTGAGAAACCTCCTTCCTGATTCGGCTGTTCCAATCTCTACAGGAATCAATCTTGATTCCTTCCTATTGTATTCAATTCCTTCCTACTGTATTTCTTTCCTAGTTAGTCTCTACCACTACATACCTAGTTAGGACTCTACTTGTATATACCTTGTTAGGACTCTGTTAATTCTCTGTATAAATAGGGACCTACTGTAAACCAAGTAAATTAATCAAAACATAAACAGAAATCTGTTTATCAATACCTTTTAAGCAATATGTATCTGAATTTGTATACATGTGTTAGGTTGTTTTTTTGTTTTCCTTTCTCTTTAGTTCTGAGCAACTAATTGATGGTTTTATTGTTGTTTTGTTTTTTCAGGGTAAAGAACAAATGATTGAAGATTGCTAAATGATTACAGTCATGATGTTTCTTTTGTAATTATATTGTAAATTTAGTTGAATTATCGAAATATATGTGGCATTTTGTTGTTCCTAGTGACTGTCTTAGACTTTAGTTAGTTCCTTTGAAATTATATGGTATCCTGTCTTAGACTCTTCAGAGAGTTGTGTGATCTTTTGATATCAGTTTTTCATAAGATTGTAAATATCTCTTTTCATATTTCACGCCAATAAGAATTGCTCGGTTATTCAGTGTCCAGGAGACAACCTTGACAACTTTTCAGGTACACGATTTTCATATTTTCATAAAGGACTCCTTTTAATCAGTTATTTATGTCACCAATATTTCTAAGTTCCCCATGAACTGGTGAAATCTCTTGAACTCCTTAATAGCTCTGCAGGCTTGTAGTTTATGTTGTAATATTGGCAGGAGTTTCATAAGCTTTAGTCCTTAGCTTCTCAGCTAGAAGCATTTTTGGCCCTGCAGCTTTAACCCTTGTCATCTCGGGGGATCTGGCAATCGGTCTTGGCACAAGTGACACTGTAAGTTGTAATAGAAATTGTAGGATCTTTTTGATAGCTTTTTGTTGCATATTGTTCCATGCATTCATTATTGTTCTCTCCATATATGTCGGCCTTGCATCCCTTTACTTAATTAAATGAAGTTCAAAACCATTGCCTAACGAGATCTTAGTGTAACTCAATGCCAACTGCACAATCTTGTAATTGTCATTGCCTCTTCCCCACACTTGCTTCAGCGAGGCTGATAATTCTCTTCCTACTATCTATTTTTCCTAGGTGGTGAACTCGAAGGACACGGTGGTAGTGATTTCCACTAGGTACTCGACGGCCATTACTGATTTGATGAATGTTAATGCCACATGAAGTACAGCTATTAAGGCTATTGATATACTCGCAATCCCGTTTCCAGGTAACGTCTAATTTACTCAATCGATCAAGTGTTTGATAATTGGAACTTGGTTTTAATGTGGTTTTCTTTTGTAGTTACTGTCAAATCTTGGTATGTTAGTTTGATTATATGCAACATTTATGTTAGCTTGTTATTATGCTACTGGTTTATAAATGTATGGTCATGCTATGAAGTATTGTGATTGAAGTTCTTGTCTTTCTAGGAGTTATACTACTCTCCACAGGAGTGAACATGAGAAGGTCATAATTTAAGAACATAATAATACGAAATTCAGTTGTGAAACCCAAAGACTGCTATTTTGAGTTGCAATGCTAAGGATATATGAATTAACTTGTCAGGTAACCTGTGTATAGAGAAATTAAAAGAAATAGAAATCATTGCAAACAGGAAGATTGGGGTGTTCTTTCCAACATGGTTGGTGCAAATGTAACCTTTTATAATCGTATGGGTGAACTAATTTATAAATGTATCTTTTAGGCCTCGAATGAAAGGATATGGCCTTTTTATTGGGTTTAGAACAAAATGGATAGAGATTGAGTAACAGCTAAAATCCCGAAACATTGCTTAATAATCATCAATATACTATCTATTTTGTGTTTGTTTGAATTTAGAATGGGAAAGTGGAAAAATTATCGATAGATGAGTTAAAGGCTGGTTTAAAGGTTCTATTCTCATAGCTCCAACTCCATAATCCCTTTATTTTCTATTGTGGTTTATGCTAAAGTTGTAAAAGTTGGTTTCTACAACAAGGATCATGAAATTCTTCCCCAGCTCCCAGGTTGGATTGTGTGTAACCCAGGAGCTTTAACACTAGATTGTTGCTTCTATAAGTAGTGTTTGCATGTTTGTCTTCATTTCCTTGTTTTTTTTTTTGTTTAAGATGTCATTTCTAATTTTATAATTAATGAATATATCCATCTCCCTTTCAACTACTAAAGTCTATATGACAGGATCCCACTCGACTACACCACAAAAGTACCATTGGGTCTTGCTCCCGTTGGATAGAAACCCTGCCAAACAAGGGATAATGCAGTTCGTTAGCTCATACCTCCGCCTCTCGAGCCTCGTTCTCTGTGCAGCGGCCTTGGAGGGTTATAAAACCAAGAAAACGTGTAAGTGGACAAAATAAATAGTTTAAGAACATACTTGAAAGCATCCATTCATTTACCCTCCATTTTCCAAAATCATGCATGCTTATGAAAACTAATTCAAAACCCGTTCACTTCGATTTAAAACAAAACACCTTTCTTAATCGTGAAATAAGTGATACAGTTCTCAATTTGAAAACTACAGGAAACCATCAAAACGACCAATAAGTTAATGTAATCATTCAGGCACAATTTCACATCGCGTAAATTCACACATGGCCAGAATAGCACAGAACCAAACCCATCATCAAAATGTCACACATGAAACCACTACAAACATCATATCAATCACCACATCACAAGTGTGCTCTTGGTAGGCTATCATATGCACATTTGCTCAGGAATTGGAGTCGTAGGCTCGACATCCGAGTGATCACAATAGTCTCAGGAACTGGAGCCTCGAGCTCGACGTTCGAGACTCACATTTAATCAACATAATCATAACCACACTTAACACATCATGAGTCAATCCACCATTGTCATAAAATTTTACATCACGAATGTTAAGAAGCCACACATATCCATATCACAGTTCAACATCACACAAGTATACCATTAACAAGGAATCACACATTTCTCACACACATCAATTTCATATTCAAAACCACATTTCAGAAATCCCAAGCTTAAGCCCAAAACTCAGTTATATGTCGTGCCTCGTAAAATGTGCACAAATAGGATTTTCATGAAAATCATAAGATAATCATAAGTATAGCAAAACCACATTATTCCATAGTTCAAACTTTGTTCAGCCCAAATCTATACTTAAAACCAAAGTCTGGAACACAGATACTTGAGGAAACCTCGTAAAACGAGCCCTCAAGTAAATTCCGTAAAAATACATCCAAATCATATAAAATCACATTCAGATCGGAAATCAAACGACCTTTACGAAAATCCTCGAAAAATGCATAATAAAGTATTCATAGTTTCATCGAAAATCCAATAAAATTCTCAATCACTCGATTTCATCAAAATCACATAGAAAATCATTTAAATCACATAAATATGCATGCATAATAGTTTGGGGAAAGAAATCCCACTCACACACCTCTGTAGCACTGAAATTCTTGTACGATTTTCTGTAAAATCCGAGAAAGTCACCTCCTGCCAAAATTCACATCTAAGGGTCACATATAATCTCAATTAACTCCTAATTTAATTCCATAATTTTTCGGGATTTTTAAACGTATTAAAACAAATCCTAAAACCTCCGGACACCCAAAACTACCTTGAAAATGTGTCTCATCGACTCGAAACCTGTATCAAAATGTTCGTAACATCGAAATTATAAAATTACATGTTGACCGTTCCTCAAAACTCCCCCGCACGTGTCCCCACCTGTCGCCCAAAGTGGATGCGCATGGAAGCCACGTGCTTGCTATAGTGAATACTGTTCACTGTTTTCCTTACTCGACCTCTTGCTATTTGGGTCGTCGAATCTAGATCCTCCATTTTTCGTCCTTTTTTTCCAAACCTTATTTGACCTAGCTCACGTAATCTAAGCCTAGATTGGATCGATAGACTCAAAACAAGGAAAAATCGACTAGAAATGGAGCGGTCATACCTTATCTTTTCGACTAGTTTCCTCCTTCGATCTGCATCATTTCCTGCGTCCAACCTTCGAATTTTTGGGCTCAGGATGATCACATGGACCCTAGATAGTCACAAGAATACTTGTTCTTGCTATTTTCCTCCCAAAACCCAAAGAAGAACCCCCATGGGGCTATGGCTCCTCGTTCACCTTTCCTCCTTTCTCCTTTCCTTGTTACACCACCATCTTCTTCGTCTCAGCTTCGTTTCCACTTCCTCATCATCTTTTGGCTTGCACTTCATCATCTTCGCAATTCCTTGTTTGATTTTCTTCTCGGCCCGTGAACGGCCACCACACAAAAACTCACACGCAACAACACATACTCAATATAATCAACATACACAAGGCGGTGACACACACCCCTATCAGATAAGTGACACTTGTCTTTGTCCAATTGGACCACTAAAAAGATCACATTAAAATTACCAAAAGGCCCTTGTAAACAAAATTTCTAAAACACCCTTGTTAGGTTTAGATCCGAAACATAACCATCTAATCTCCATTTTCGACATGTCGCCTGTTAACGCACTCGGGAGATCGAGACCTTCCTAAAGGTGTTCCCGGAATCGCCAAAAATCGTCCCGGTAAAAAAGTCAACTTTTTTACTTTGACCGAGAAAAGTCAATCTTTGACTTAGGGGTAAAATGGTCATTTCGTCCAAATTTTCCGATTTTATCCTCCACTGAAGGTTCGGGTCCTTACACTATAGTTCGAGTATAAAAAGAAGCAACCATAAAATGATGATAAGCATTTAAATTTTGATAATTTTGTCTATTTCGATTTAGTTATATATATACAATTATTTTTGTGAGAAACAACATGAGGGACATGAACATGCTCTTCAAGCTTCACATCAACCCTCTTCCTTTCTTTCTTTTGACTTGCATTATCACTTACTTGTTTTCACTTTCCTTTTTCCACCTATAGTTGTCTGTTGATTGTTACTGTCAACTAATGCATAATCTACTCTCTTCCTTGTAGAATTTGGTTGCCCCATTTCTCATTTTATGCTTTGAAAAAAGATGATCTGGCTCCCTATCGTATTATTTGCAATTTGACTCTGCGTTTATAGGAACTTGGAGGATATTTCAAGCATGTGAAATTGAATGGCTCTCCCTACCTAGGTTTTTGGAAGAATGTTGTATTTTGTTTTAAACCATCTCCAATGTTTATTAGAATAATTTTTATTATGGATCTTTGTGGGTTTTGGAAATTTGAATAAGTGTACGTTGAGATTGTGTGATAAGTATAATTTATGCTAATTTTCTTTGGCATGTTATTTTTGGTATATTTTTTTTCTATTGAATACCAATGTGTAAATTTGTTTTTTCTTTCTTATCAAATCTACTATAAAATATATGTAATAGGTATTGAGTTTGCAAATGGAAATTCAAAATAATTATTGATTGAATGTTAAAAAAAGAAAAAAAGAAATTTACAATAAGGAAGCACAAATCATGCCTTGAATAAAGAATTTAGGTGGTGCGCTACATGCCTTGAATTTAAGTATTTAGGGTGTGCATTGTGTGCCTTGAATATAATATTTAGGGTATGCACCACGCATCTTAAATATAGTATTTAGGGAGTATAGTGCGCGCCTTAAATATAACCATTTACGACGCATAATTTGTTCTTCGAATAGTACAGGTCTTTCACGGCATGACATTTTAAGGTGTACACTTGCGTGCCCTAAAAGCCCTGTTTGGTGTAGTGAATAGGAGAAAATAATTCGTTTTGTGAGACTTGTGTAGAATATAGAAGATCAGTTAGTTCTAAAGAGAATGCAAAACGAATCGATGAAATCCGAGCCAAAATTAAGGAATGGCACTAAAATGAAGTTAGGGTCCCTAGCCGAGATCCCAGTTGAAGCCCTCTCGGGTTTTGGCTTTGTATTGGCACATTCCAATGACTTGGATGTGATCAGGCTAGCCACATCATTCCTAGGTGTCATTGCTACGTCATTTATGCCTTCAAAATGTCCAAGATCAACAACGAAGTCTCTTGCCCTTTTCTTGGCTGAAATTTCTTAATGTCCACACTTGGAGTGAGTCTTGACCAATTCCCACGTGTGCAAGCTGTCTTAGTCCAAGATTTGTGGGATTTATCAGCTCAGTTTTACTTATTTGATGCTGAATAAACCCCTTGATGATTGGAGATAAGTGCAGGCCCTTTCTTTGTTCCTAGACGCAAATAATACTTCTCATTATCAAACTAGGATTTGACTTCCCACAAAGGAAGGAGTTGCATCCTACTCCAGAATTCATAAGGAATTGTTGCTGATTTCTCTCCTATATTTATAGGACTGATGCCTCTCTATTTATAGTCTTGTTTTTAGCAAAATTAGGGGTAGACCCAAGACATAAAATTCAGACCTTGTACTACTTTCTTAGCCCCAATTTTATAAGAGTTTCTGCAATTTTCATTCAAGTTTTGTACCAAGGTTTTGACGTGAAGCTTGGAAGAAAAAGAAGTATTTGTGGCACTTTTATCACGCCTCATTGCTCCTTAGTATTTGTATTTCTCAATCCCCTTATCTCTTTATGTTTTTATGCATTCAATTATTATGTTGATTAATCTAAGTGCGTGTGAGTAGTTCCCTTTAAGATTGGGGCTGTTTGAAGCCCTAGTCAAGTTAGTTCGTGCTTAGATTTCTGGCTCTTCCTGCATGAGGCTACCACCAAATGTGAGAAACCACTAGCCCTATCCCCTCCCATCACTGCCAACTCTACTCTGTCCACCTGCAGCTACAATAACAGGTCCCACTGGGGTTCCCTTGGCCACCACTCTTCCCACAAGTTCTTTGATGGACCCCAATCCTCTGGTCAGTGGTCCTCTATCATCAACACTGACAACAACTGTGGTCCACCTCCATAGTACATCGGCTACCGTGGCTACTGCCAATGGTGTGACACTTAGGGCCATAGTGCCAAGCGCTGCCCCCAACTTGAGTAGTCATCCTCTCCACCCCCTGTGGCCAGTCCTTCCACTCAAGCCACCTCCACTGGATGGATCCTTGACTCAAGTGCCTATCATCACGTGACTTCCAGCCCCCTTCATCTCTCAGATGCCACACAATATAGTAGGCTCGATGAGATAATAATTGGTAATGGTACAGGTCTTCCTATCACTCATACTGGCACCTCTCTACTCTCATCTCCTACCTCCCCCTCCTTCACCCTTAAGAATGTGATGTGTGCCCCTTCCATAACCCTAAATCTAATTTCTATTTCTCAATTTAATAAACACAACCATACCTCTATTGAACTATTTTCTGATTGTTTCCATGTGAAGGATCTAAGCACAGGGGCGATTCTCCTTTAATGCCCGAGTAAGGGTGATGTGTACGAGTGGTCTCTCCCATCCCTGCACTAGCCTTAAGCAATGGTGGGAGTGCCACTCTCTCTCAATCTATGGCACCGCTGTCTCGGCCATCCACAACTCAAAACCCTTCAAAGTGTTCTGCGACTCTTTAATATCAGTTTTTCTTCCAAGCTTTCAAAGTCCTTATGTACTTCTTGTTCCTGCAATAAAATCCACCACCTTCTTTTTGGAGTTTCATCCCTCACTAGCACTCGTCCCCTCTAATTACTTTATAGTGATGTCTGGTGACCAGCCCCTTACACGACAATCAATGGCTTTTCTTACTATGTGATCTTCGTTGATCATTTCACCAAGTACTCCTAGCTCTACCCCTAGCGAAGAAAAATCTGATGTCTACTCTACCTTCAAAGACTTCAAAACCTTAGTCGAAAAATACTTCAACTCTCTCATCACCTATCTATACAATGATGGTGGTGGGGAATTCATTAAGCTCAAATCCCTTCTTGCTGAACACGACATCAGCCATCTGCTCACTCTCCCAGTACTCCCCAGCACAATGGTGTCACTGAGAGGCGACACTGCCACATCGTTGAGACAGGCCTAACTCTCATTCATCATGCCAACCTACCTCTTTCCTATTGGTCCGCATTCCACACTACTGTCTATCTCATAAACAGACTCCCCACTCCCATCATAAACAAAAATTGCACATACACTTCCCTTTTTCAGAAACCTCCCAATTACCACCGCCTCTGTACCTTTGGGTGCCTATGCTTTCATTAGCTTAGGCCTTACGCCTCTAACAAACTGCAACCCCAGTCCACCCCCTGTCTTTTCCTTGGTTACTCCCTCAGCTAGAGTGCTTACAAGTGCTATGACCCTTCTTCTCACAAACAATACATCTCTCTCTATGTACAGTTTGATGAAACCACATTCTTGTCTTCCTCCCCTTCCACTCTATCTCTAACTGTCTCCCCTTATACCTTCACCACTTGACCGTCCACTTTCCCACCAGTCACCTTCGTTCCCTTTCAGTTTATTGTCACTTCACCACCATCAACACCGCCTTCATTTTCAATAGGGGACACACTCGACACACCCTCCGTGTAGGGTCTTGCGGCAAAATCTCCTCCAGCTATGGTTTAACCACCACCATCACCGCTCCCTGCTCCCAACAGCCTCCCTACTACCACGACCCCTAACCACCACAGGACCTCCACCCTTCCATAACTAAAGCAGGCGACAACCAAAGTGACATGACCTATCCAAATTCCTTTGAATTATCACGGGATGTGCCCTGCTCCTGTCTGATACCACGTGCAAGACCAAGGATAAAACTATAACCTGCTCAGGGTTACCAGAGTGCGTAGTGATTTCCAGAGTGTGCAATAATATGTGATGTCTCGGTCTCTACTACAGCTCGCATCCGCGATCAACTTGAAGGGTACAAAAAAAAAAAGGAAAGTGTGAGTGGATAAAAATAAACATTTATTTAAATCAGTTTTCCAAAAGATTGATTTCACCCTCTGATTTTACAAAGCATGCATGCATATCAATTTAAAAACCATTTTTGTCTTGTAAAACAGTATATATGAAAACCGATGCAATCATCATAAAACTAACACATATTAAAATCTCTAGACACAAATCAATGGTTTAAAACCTCGAGAATCATTCTCATATCCAACCTTTGTCACATCTCATATCATCATCAGGCATGTCATCCATGAAACACATGCAAATAAGCTCTAGGACCGCTCAGATCCGAGCACGTCGCAGTGAACAAATCACCGGCCGACGTCCCACCTATTGTCGTAAACATATCAACGATCAATCTCATATACATAAGCACTCTTGAGTCAAGCTTTCCTCGGCTGCTCGACAACAAACAGTGTATCGTGACCTTTCTGGGGGAAATAACGCGACACATTGAACCCCCGAGGCTAGTGTTATCTCCAGGGTTCTCTCTGGAGAAACATATTCACAATCGGAAGCCCTTTCCTACTCATTATCTCGGAGAATGGTCATAGTAAAAACAGAGGAAGCATATTTTCTTGGTTCAAATCAAATCAGTTATATTGCATAGAGTCTCGGCCCAAAACATGGTTTTCCCATAATCTCATAAAATCAGTGTCCAGTTCTCATTTCGCAATCTCAAATCATTTCACAATCAAATCATGTGTTTCACGTGGGATTTTTTCCCAAACTGAATCTCAACACGGTCACAAGCCCGACACATCAATTCAATAAGGTCACAAGCCCGAAACATAGTTTCATAAAATATTTGACTATAACCTCAGTCAAAACCATAATCCAACTGGGTTTCATGCCCAAAATCCATTTCCACGAAAATCCATAAAACCGTTCAAAACCGATAATCAACCAGCATACAAAACATTTATGCATTTTATCAATCCAACCATATGCAAACATTGCATTTCATACCATATTTATAAAACTTTAAAACATATATGCATGCATCATTTATAAACCAAAGTCCACTCACACTTGGTCCACGCTGTGCGTTATAAAACTACGTCGTAAGCCAATCCGAAGCTAATCCATAGTCTCCAGGACGTCCGGACCTGTCCAAATCATACTCAAGGGTCACTATCCATCGATATAAGTCCTAATCATAAACCCTCAAAACTCCCGGAAGAGTCAATGTGTCCCGAACACACTTCATGAGGCTAAAAACCTCCAAATGACCTATCAAACGACCTCCGATCGACCTAAAACCACTACCACTGGATTCAGATCGTCGAAACCTTTCGAACATGACTGGTTTCACCATAAAATTCGTGCCCACGCGCGGATCAAATTTTGGTCAATGCTGGTCAATGCCAGTCAACCTAACAGGTCTGACAACTGACAGGTCTGAAAACCTACCACGTGGCATTCCCTGACTGGTGACATGTGTCACCCTCTAACACTGACACGTCACGTGTTGACGTCACCTACTAATGTCATCACTGCCACGTGTTGCTGACACGTCAACTCTGACAACCTGACACACTGCCACGTGGAACTGCCTCGTTGGTCCACGTAGTCTGAAAATGCTAATGTGAACCTGCCTCGTCAGCTGCCATGTCATCTAACACTCGGATCACTCACCACGGGGCACCCTTTAACACTTGCACCTCACGATGCCATGATTAGGTGATTAAGCAACCAAAGCAATTGAATTTGAGCATGCTTAGAAAATTAGTGAAACTACCTAGTGAGATCTTTTGAGTCTTAATACTATTCCTTCTGAGTGGTCTACATGTTTCTACTCTGTATCACTCTTCGCTTTTGTTCAAAGTGCATGATCTCATTATGTTTTTCAATGAGGTATAATAAACCTCACTCTATATATGCTTTGGTTTGACGTGTGATTGTTTGTGAGAGATGATATAGGCAATGAGTGTTCAAAATTCTAAAGGCCTTATATTTCCCACATTGCATGCTCCCTACGCCCCTTTGAAGCAAAACACTTAGCCATTTCTTTCATCACCCGCATCACAACTCACCCAAGTTCATCCCTTTATTATGGCCATACTGTATCATCTGAACTCATCTTGAGGTGGCATCAAATGAGATTCATGGTGAGAAAGGAAAATACTTGAAGTACTATGTGTTGCCCTAAGCTTGGATAATTGGCGTGTTTCAAAGGTTCAACATTGCATATATGTTTAGAAGTGTGAAGGAGTTATGGAATGATCTTGGTTCAACTCACAAAAGGAAAAGAAAAGCAAATTGTTCAATTGAAAAAAAAAAGAACAAAGAAAAGAAGAAAAAAATCATTGAGTGAACCAAGTGAGCCAAGTACCTCATTGCAAGGACTAAAGGCTGTAAGACTCAAGCAAGGATGACAGGACCCATCCCAATCCCCCCGGGATTAGTGCGGGATGACCCTGCTCCCGTCTGACACGAAGTGTCAGACAAGGGATACTTTCGTCCTTTGCCCTCCCGGGCTATCAGAGTACGCCAGGATCCGGAGGAGGTATGTGATATCTCGATCTCTGCTACAGTCCACATCCGATGTCAACCTGAAGGGCAGTCAAAACATTAAAACTGTGAGTGGACAAAACAAGAGTTTATAAAACATTTCATAAGGAAGACATTTGTTCCCTTCACTAAAAAGCATGCATGCATTCGAAAACCATTTATCCAAAACAAACCATATGTGGGACTAAGCCCAAAGCAGATATAAACCAAGGTCGAAAAGACCACAATGAAAACGACCATACGGGCCACTGCCCAAATCCATAAGGGACTCGGCCCCAAACCATAAAGAAACCAAGTACACGAGCCACTGCTCAAATCTTGTGCACACATGTGCACACCACATATCATATATCATATATATATATATATATAAATATATAAGTCACACAACCAATCCTGTCACGGTATCCAAAGCTACGCGCGTGCTACCCGGGTCCCAATCCGAGTCATCTCAAAGTCAAGGTCAATGTCCGCAGACCACTGACCCTACCCGAGGTAATAGTAACCATAGCCTTCCTGAGAGTAAGGAACCCAACTGGGGGTGACTCCACTCAGTCGGTGCTCCGTGACTACTCCGGGGTCCACCCAGAGGAGATAATAGAAGTAAAGGAGATAATAGAAGTAAAGGAAGGTAGATGAACATATCTATACATAACATAAACATTCATGACCGGTTCCCCTGAACCGTCATGATCCATAATATCCATAATCAGGTAACATGCCGGTTCCCATAAACCGTCATGTACCGTAATAACATAACCGAGGTAACATGCCGGTTCCCATAAACCGTCATGTACCGTAATAACCAACAAGGGTTCATGCCGGTTCCCATAAACCGTCATGAACCACGATACCATAACAAGGGTTCATGCCGGTTCCCATAAACCGTCATGAACCTGGGAATCCATTTAAGGTTCCCTGACCTGAAATCAAAACCGTAAAGTGACTGGGTCTCGTGCCCGAACATAGGACATCAACTGGGCACCGTGCCCGAAATCCGAGGTCATATGCCCGAGACAAAACCAAATGGGTCTCATACCCAAGTTTATCCTTTTGAAATTCAAATCCAGTTCATTTAAATCAATACAGAAATACAGACCCGTACAAGCACCGTATAAGGCCGAAACCTTGAAATACGTGCTTATACGTAACCACATACAAATGCACCCATGGCATTACAAACAAGCATTTAAAACATATAATAAACATTTATGCATGCACCAATTTAGAAAACAAGCTCCACTCACAGACCGTCCGAGCTGCCACCTCAATTTGCGTGCCATACGGCTCCCCTAGCCGATCACCGTCACCGGGACTCCCAAACCTGTCCAAATCGTAATAGAAGGTTACTAACTACTTAATTAACCTCCCACTAAAGCCCCGTAATTTTCCCGTATTTTTAACTATTTTTAAAACCGAACCTAAACCTTCCGATGCCCGGAAACATATCGAGACGGTGTCCGATTGACACGAAACCAGTCCCAAAATGTTCGTTACATCGAATAGATGATTTCGTATGTTGGAACCTTCCCCAGATTCCCTGCCACGCGCCCTCACGCGCCGCCTGAAGTGGCTGCGCGTGGCCTTCACGCGCCAGGTACAATACCTGCTGATGTCATTGCTGACGTCAGCATGACGTCATCACTGACAGCCCCTGACAGTGACACTTGTCACGCTCCCATTGGCCCACTGTTTGACATGTTAGTATGACATTGTCAGATCTGACATGATGACGGCATCCCTGACATAATGACGTCATCAGGATGACGTCATTAGTCATCCCTGCCTCCTCGCGGGTCGACCCGAATGACTACAACCGGGTCGCCGTGACCCGCGGCTTGACCCGGCCGGTTCTCCGCCTTCCGGCCACCAAAATCGTTTCCGTTTGTCCCATTCTCCTCGTCTTAATCTAACCTAGAGTTCTATGGGTTCAAAACTAGGAAAAACATCAAAACCCGTACCTTCCAAGCTCATCAATGGCGGCCGTGACTTCCTCCGCCGTTCCCGGTTGATCCAGGCCGTCCCCATCCCCAACACTAATCATGTTCGACTCCTAGGACTACCAGCAACCTAACCTAAGCCTTAGAATCGAATAAAAAGCAATGAAACAGAGTTTTGAATTTTTGAATATTTTTACCTCTCGGGTTCTCTCCGCCGTGGTCTTCACCGTGGGCCACCGTCCAGCCTCTCGGTCCTCAACCCTTCACACTCCTCCCACGGTCACTCCCAGCTCACACAAGTGATGAATGGTGAAGTGTGTTTGTGTGTTTTGATTTTTGAAGAAATGAAGAAAAATGGGGTTATGGGTTTCGGGTTGGAGGATGAACAAAGATGAAGGAGGATGGCTGATGAGAGAAAGAGAGATGGATGGTGGGGATTAAAAGATGAGATTGAAATGGATGGTTAAGATTGAATGGTGGATGGGTTTGGTTTATAAAAGTAATTAAATAATATTAATTAATTATATAGATCCACATTTTGGGGGTCTAAGCCAATGGGATGAGTGACACATGTCACTCATCCATGGGGCCCACCAAAATATCCACCCAATCAGATTTCGCCAAAACGTCCCCGTCTCGAAGTTCGTGCATAGTGAAATCGAACTTCCGTGACCCATAACTCTCCCGTTCGAAGTCCGATTTCAGTGTGCCGCCTGCCTATGGATTCATATCGTCCTTATCTACGTAACGGTCTTCGGCCCTCGGCCATCGGACCTCCCGGTCAAAAAGTCAACATTTGACCCCCATTTAACCAAAATTACCAAAATGCCCCTAAACTTCCGAACGTCATAACTTCCTCCTCGAACGTCGGAATTGAACGTGCCACCTGTCTATGAACTCGTGACGTCACGAACTACGTCACGGTCATCGGTCAAAGTCCATTTGACCGTCCGATTGAAAAGTCAACGTTTTGCCATCACTAGGGGCAAAACGGTCATTCACATCGTTCGTCCGATTTCGCCCAACTAATCACGGATTAGCCTCACTAATCGTGATTAGTCACTAATCTAATCTTGGAATTTGGGACGGGTCGTTACAAAGGAGCGATCAAGAGCACCAATATTCGAGTCATGACTTTTCATGCCTTGGCACAGTTCAGGTTTTTGAATCCCTTCCTTCTTCCTTAGCCCACGAGTCTAGCCCCAATGAAATCGATGGTAAAGATCTACTTGATCTTATGGGTAATCATATTAAGGATTAAGGTATGTATTTATGTTCTTAAATGTTAATTCCTTCATGAGATCATTGTTATCATAAAGTGTCATTTTTCATTGAAATTCATATGTGATTAATTTGATTCCTTTTACATAAATTCATCAAATATTCTTGTTGAGTGTAAGTCTTATGATTCGTGTGTTCATTGAGTGATGCCTAGTGAGGATTAGAGTCGAGGCAAAATCTTTCTAGGTTGTTTAAATGACTTTGTTTTCTAGCTTGATCATTTGATATATTGGTATAAACACTCGACACATTGAATTCACGATTATGACATGTTCCTTGGTTTTTGTGCAGCTTGTTCTCTGTTCTTGGTTCTTATTGACTTGGTGGCGTATGATTTCTAGAATCCATTGTGTTAAGAAAAACGTTTGTGGGTTTCGTGTCATCATAATCCCTAAGAGACAAAACTTCTCCTACTAGGTGAACCTAGGGGTTTAAATGCTTATCTTAATTAGATCGAGTATTTTATTTTCTGTTTTTCTAAGAGACTAGCAAAATATAGATTTGGGAGTATTTGATAAGTCATGAATTAAGAATTGTTTCAATGCCATTCCTTATCTCCTATACTTGTCTTTTGATTATAATTGTACAAACAATAGGAGAAGATAATCTGTTTTGTGAGACTTATGTAGAATATGGAAGCTCAATCAGTTCTGAAGAGAATACAAAAAGAATGGATGAAATCAGAGCCAAAGTGAAGGAATGACACTAAAATGAAGTTAGGGTCCCTAGCAGAGATCTCAGTTGAGGCCCTCTCGGGTTTTGGCTTTGTATTGGTACTTTCCAATGCCTTGGATGTGATCAGACAGTCCAGATCAATCCTAGGTGCCATTGCCACGTCATTTATGCCTTCAAAACGTCCAAGATCAACAAAGAAGCCTCTTGCCCTTTTCTTAGCCAAAAAGTGTTCACACTTAGAGTGAGTCTTAACCAATCCCATCGTGTGCCAGCTATCATAATCTAAGATTTGTGGGATTGATCAGCTCATTTTTCCTTATTTGATGTTGAATAAACCCCTTGAAGATTGGAGATAAGTGCTGGCCCTTATCTTTGTTCCTAGCCACAAAGAATACTTCTTCTTGTCAAACTAGGATTTGACTTCCCACAAAGGAAGGACTTCCGTCTTACTCCAGAATTCACAAGGAATTGTTGCTGATTTCTCTCCTACGTTCAGAAGATTGATGCCTCTCAATTTATAGTCTTGATTTTAGTAAAATTAGGAGTAGACCCTAGACATAAAATGCAGACATTTGTACTACTTTCTTAGCTGCAATTTTATAAGATATTTTGCAGTTTTCATTCAAGTTTTGTACCAAGGTTTTGACTTGAAGTTTGGGAGAAGAAGTGTTTGTGTCACTTTTCTCACGCATCATTTCTCCTTAGTATTTGTGTTTCTCATTCACCTTTTCTCTTTACGTTTTTATGCATTCAATTATTATGCTTATTAATCTAAGTATGTGTGAGTAGTTCTCTTTAGGATTGGAGCTGTTTGAAGCCCTGACCATGTTAGTTTGTACTTAGGTTTATGGATCTTGATTGTGATTATTATGCATACTGAATTTGTTCGATTACTATGCTTCATGAACTCAATGCATGCCTATAATCATAGCTACCTTGTTTATGTATAATTGTTGATGTAATTGCATGACAGACCATCATATCATCTTACAATTTATGGCATAAAGTTTAAGAGGGGAAATTTTATTCAAAATCTATACTCATGACAATCTAGAATTACACATCACTTTTCTAGAGGTAGTGTAGTGTCATTAAATCTTCTTCATGTTTTATGTATTACGACACACCATCGATAATGGACGTTTTACAGTGGACATCACGATTAAAACATGAAAACTAAGAGAAGATAAGAGGTGTGGGGTGAGTCTTAGTCAGACCCTTGCACGGGCACTTAATTCAAAACATGCATAGTAATTAGGTCATCGAAATCTAACGAGAATTATAATTGGTGACAGTGGATAATAAGCCCTAATCTGCTTTAATTGATCAATCAAACTTTCATCACTTTAGATTCTATTTTTGCACTTTATGTTCGTGATAAAATTCAATCTCAAACCCTAATTGCATTTCCTTTACGAACTAAGTTGTTAAGTACCAAAAGAAAAATCTCTATACTCTGTTACATGATTTTGTGCTCTTACAAAGTATCACTCTAGAGTTTATTATTCATAATTCTTTATTCGGTAAAATCTCTATCATGTAGCCCAAAAGAAAAACTTCCTCAAAGTTATATTTTTCCAGAGGTTGGGAAATATCAAGAAGAAACAAAAATGGGTTGTCAACCAAGAGACTTGGGGGCAAGCTAGCTGACGAAATCCCAAGGACAAGAAACCTACTCTGCCATAACCACGAAAGTCATTGCCTTAAAAGGAAATCGTCCAGAAAGGAAAATGGTATAAAGCTAGGAAGAATGGGAGACCAACTAGGGAGTTTGGAAGAACTGCAACGCAAGATCCAGAGACAATATGGGACATATATGCGCACCTAGAAAAGCTAGAGGGCAACACATCTTATAACCAAAGAGGAACTAACAAGTCCTCCTATAAATGACTGGAGGAAGAAAGGGGTTGGGATCAATCAAATGAAAACCATATCATTCCTAAGCTCTATTTCTAAGACATCCACAAGAGTAAGGAGACAGATTATGTTTGGAGATTTCACACAAGACAAGTTACCAAATAAGCAATCCATGAATATCTATATCTTGACATCGAGAGAATAACCTGATAAAGATGTTTAGGCAGGGGACGGTCAGAATATGACTAAAGAAGAATGGAAAGAGTTTGAGAAAGACTTATTGGAAGTCATGGAGATGGACGAATGTTTCGGTAAAAAATGGTAAAAAGCTCAAGATGAGGTCAAACTATGGTAGTACTAACAGAATATCTGTTAACATACTACCATTTAATTAAACAGATGAAAAGCAATATGATTGCCTATGAACCATCTCAAGAAATGATTGAGATACCTACCAGCCATGGAGAGGACCTGTAACGACCCGTCCCGAATATCGGGATTTAATAATATTTAATTGTGATTTACTAATCTGGGATTAGTTGGGTGATTTCGGACGAATTGTGCAAAATGACAGTTTTGCCCCTGAGCGTGGGCAAAACGTTGACTTTTTATTCAGAAGGTCAAATGGACTTTGACCAATGACCGTGACGTAGTTTGGGACGTCACGAGTTCATAGACAGGTGGCACGTTCGATTCCGACATTCGTGGTGAAAGTTATGACGTACGGAAGTTCAAGGGCATTTTTGTAATTTGGACGAAATAGGGGAAAATGTTGACTTTTCGATCGGGAGGTCCGATGGTCAGGGGCCAAGGACCGTTAGGAAGGTCTCGATGCCCTGGGTCCGTAGACAGGCGGCACGCATCAATCGGAATCCATATGACCGAGTTACGGGTCAGGATGCGTGAGGGGCATTTTGGTAATTTTCTGCACAGGGGCAGAATGGTAATTTCACTGAGTGTTTGAACGGTTACTGTAGCACCGTGGAGGGGAACATGGCCAGCGCACAGGTGGTGTGTTTATGGAGCAAATTGATGGCCTAAAACTATTGTTTATGGGTTGTATGGATTGTTTAATTGCATTGTGCGATGCCAGGCTGTGTGGGACGGTGGATTTGGCCATTAACTATGGCTGGTGCACGAAGAAAAACAGAGTGCTTCCCACATGTGTTCAGCCTTTCCAGGGCCCAATTGAGCGGATTTGTGATGGGCAATGTGTTTAAGGGACTGAGTGAAGTGTTTTGGGATTGAGAAGGGAAGGAAAGGAGCAAAATTGGTGTGGAATTGTTCAAAAACCCGAAACTGGTTTTTGAAGAGTTCAAAATCAAATTTCGGTTTTCAGGCCAGCCCAGGGCAAATTGATGATTCATTTAGTTCTCTGGGATCATTTCCAGTCGAACCAGATCAAATGGGGCAAGTTTGGAAGCTCCTAGAGCTGTGGAGAGACGAGGTGGACGGCCGAAAAATCCAAGCTTGAGTCGTGGTGATTGAGGTAACTTCGTGTAAAATTAATCATTCGAATTGGTTCGTATTAATCCTAGTAAGCTTACTGGAATGTTAATTTGACAATGGACTTGAGTTGGGTGAGTTGTTATCATCGACCCGTTTGGCTGTTCGGACTTGGATTGGTCGATTTACTCCATGTCGAGATTAATCATTGACACATAACTGGAATTAATTGGTTAATGTTTGTTTTAGGATAAAAAACGGATGGAATCAAGGTCGAATTGAGGGTTATCTGGCCGGGTCAGATCGCGGGTAATCAGACTCGTTTACCAGTCATACGGGTGAAGATGGTGACTGTAGCAGTCACTGTAGCAGGCGCGTGGCTTTCACGCGCAGCCACTCATGGCGGCGCGTGACGGCGCGTGGGCACGAATCTCGAGGTACGATCAACATGAAGTTTTTCCTATACAATGTAACGAACATTTTGGGATTGGTTTCGTGTCGATCGGACACCGTCTCGATATTGTTCGGGATGTCCGAAGGTTTTAAATCCAGTTTAAAAATACTTAAAAATTTAGGAAAATTACGGGACTTGAATAGGATGTTAATGATGATGTTAGTAATCCTCTAATGTGATTTGAACAGGATTGGGAGTCCCGGTGATAGTGGTGTGGCCCGGGAAGGCCTATGGCACGCGTATCGAGGCGCTCGGTTAAACGGTCTGTGAGTGGACATTGGTTTTATACATTCGATGCATGCATAACTGTTTCATGATTTTTATAATTGTGATTAAATGATTTACTTTGGATATCGGTGAATTTAAATGATTTCACGCATTTCGAGGTGATTTACGTATTTGCACGTAAACCGAGGTTTTCTGGATTTGCACCGATTTCCATAAATGTGGTTGGATATGATTTCATGAAACGGTTACGGACTTGATAAAGTAAAATCGGGCCAGGGGCCCAGTTAACTTGTGAATCGGGCCAGGGGCCCAGTTAACTTGTGAATTCGGGCCGGGGGCCCAGTGGACTTATGAATTCGGGCCGGGGGCCAGTTAACTTATGAAATCGGGCTAGGGGCCTAGTTGATTTATACATGTGATTCGGGTCGGGGACCCTAAAATGGAATCGAGTAAATGATTTTGGATTTAAATCAACTATTTGGACTTATAATGGTTTTGATGATATTGAAATTATGGTTATGGCACGTTTCACGGTATTTGGGCTTGAGACCCGTCTGATGAAACTTAAAGATTGGTTTGGATTTTATCTATGTATATATATGCGCTTTGCATTTGGATATCAATAAAATGTATTTGGTACTGCACTGTATAGATCCTTCCATATTATATTGTCTCCTACGGATGAGGTACCCCGGAGAGGTCACGGACGTCTAGAACGTTCAGCGTCTATGACGCTAAGCCTCGGGGATGCTGTACCCGAACGGGGTTCGGGGATTGAACTCGGAAATTGAGACCCGAGTGGCACGCGTAGCCTTGTGCTTGTGACCTTATTGACGTCAGGTACGTCAGACATCAGGGATGTCGGATTGGAGTGTATGATGCAGTGGCTAAAATTATGTTCATGGTTCATAGTATATGATATATGATTTTAAATGATGGTGCATGCATATGATTTTACTGAGGGTCATAAATGTCTTATAAATGTTTTAAACAGACTTGTTTATTTTCGTCCACTCACAGCTTTTGTTTTTAATGCCCTTCAGGTCGATTCCGGATGCGACTGTAGCAGAGACTTGAGCATCGCACACCTCCTCCATCGATCCTTACGCACTCTGGAAGCCCGGTTGTGCAGTGGCAACAGGTTATCCCTTGTCTGACACCTCTTGTCAGACGGGAGCATGACACATTCCATGGTAATCCCGGGGGGATTGGGATGGATCGTTTCAAGTGGTATCAGAGCAGGTTTTACTCTTTTATGCGCGAAGGTCGAGGGTGTGATGTCTCTTTGGGCTGCAGTTCCGTTGTCAACCTGATAGATAGTTTTGGCTTTGAATAGTGGATAGGGTGTGTTTGGCCCGATACGCCGTGCATTGATGCGATTCAACCCAAGTGGGGTTGTATACGATTAACTGGTAATGTGGGACCGTTGGTTCGGTCATGTGATGATGGATTGTTGTGCTGCTGGGCACAGCCGGGTTCAGGGAACCCCATTGGAATAATGATATGGAAATACGAAACTCAGTTAAGTAATGGTCTAAATTATGGACCCTGGTAGTGTTGGCTAGTGTGCGGGGTGTCGGTGCATCGGAGTTAGCCGATGACCTTCGTGGTGGAACCCACGATGGAACCCACGTTGAGTTGACGATTGGATTGGATTTGACGTCTAAGCGATGTCAGGACCGCGGAGTCGGTCAGGTTGTGGATTTTACTGCAGAAGGCAGTTGGGTTTAGTGGAACCCTAGGGTGTGATTTTGGAACCCTAATTTATAATCGATGGACCAGAAAAGTGAACTTTAAATAGGAACTTGTGCAGCGACGAGCGGCGAAGGTCGTGGATGACCATGTGGATGACTCTAGTGAGTCTTATGGGTTTCGATCTACGGATACGATTATGAGATAAAATATGGAATCCCGTGTTGGATCGAATATTAGTGTGATGTGTGGATACGGATCTTGACAACGATGACTATTGGTCGACAGTTGTGTCGAGATGACTGGCTATCGAGGGTATTTAGTGTGGCTCTCACACTTGAGGATCAGGGGACGTTCAGGGAACGTTCATTATCCTAATGTGCCGATGGAAAAAATTGGAGGTACCCATAGTCGTGGGGTACGAGTGCTGTTACGGGATCGTCGTTCGTAATGAACAGAGATCCAGAGTAACAACTTTGCACACAGTGTGCTAGCATAGATGTTCGTGTACTATGTTGGTATGTTGGTACTTTTATGCCAATACTAGTATGGATGCCTGTGTACTGATACTAGTGTTGATGATAGTGTGTGGTGCTAGTACTAGCACTGGTGCTGGTACCGGTGTCGGTGATTGTGATGACGATGAGCCACCAGTTGGGGTGTGACTCTGTCCTGATGGACATATGATTGGTATCTGCGACTCAGTGGTGGTTGAGTCATGGACTGGATGGGATCCAATGGAGGTTGTGACGTGTTGGGATAAGTCCCAACAGATATATGATGACATGTGAGGAATGGATCAGAAGGTATGATTGGAATTTGGAGAATCTAGGGATGATGTTCCCTGTGTCATGTGTATTGGTGGATTTGGGGAGTTGTTGTCAACTCCGAGATTGGTAAGATTGTGTACTGCTTATATCCCCTGAGAGTACAAGGAAATTATTGAAATTGGAAAAGTCGAGGAAAACCATTCGTGGTATTGATGTGAGATTTTGTGATTGTGAATCACTTGGAACCTGAGGATTGAACCTGTAAAGGTTGAAATGTGAGACGGAGGCAGTTGGGTATGCACATCCAGGCAGAGTTGTGGATATTCCGTTCGGAATCAGGGATGTGCATAAATGATTATTGGCGGACGTGAGGTCCGAGGAATGAATTGATTTTGGACACGTGGTGGTCCAAGTGAGGTAAGGACGTGGGCAGTCCAGTGGTTGGACTTGACATCTCATTTGGGAGTATATCTGTTTCCAACATGGTTATAACTCCCGATTCGGGGAGAGTTGTGATTGGGAGACGAGTGGAGTGCTCGTTTCCGCATCGGTGATTGGTATTCCGAAGTCATTGGGGCTGACTTCTTATTTCCTGCCGTGGCAGATGATGATTGTTGCTACCAGTACGTTGAGCGTGTATTGGTGGGTGGACCCATGTTGGGCTTGGGGTCATTGGACACAAGAAGTTGTGTACGATTTTCGATTTGGTGGTGAAATGCGAGGTCATCTTTCCACCAAGGTAAATTTGGCGAATAATTCAATCAGGGTGTAAGACCCTACGATCAGCTTTCAGATGGATTGTTAGCTATGTGGGCATATGTGGATCCTAGGCGGATCTGATTGGTGATGTTGTCGACTTTGGGCATGGTGACGATCTAGGATCGTGAAGTTACTTGTCGGATGACGTAGTGATGGATCTGGATCGTGATCTTGATGATCCAGATGGGTGGAGAGTTTATCACTCTTACCTTGGTATATGAGTCGTAAATGACGGGACTGAACTTCTTTTCGGAGTGGAGTCCATATGGTTGTTACTCGGTTGAGTAGGTTTCCGAAGTGGTCGGATTTTGTCAACCTTTGACGTGTGAATATTGGGATTGGCTTCCCTATGAAGTCAATCGAGTGTTTTGGGCAGGCAACCGATAGGTTCGGTTTTGTTACGTCTTGGTGGACGTAAACGAGATTTTGGGTTTTGGAATCGAATTTCTAGGTGACGATTCAGGATTCGATTGCGAAGCTCGAAAATGGATTACTGGATTTGGGTACGGAATGATTATTCCAATGCTAGCTTACGGAATAATGATTTCGGATTCAGATTTGGACATGGGTTGAAAATATGATGTTTGGGTTCGGATTCGTGATTTCTTACGAAATTGCGGATTCGGATTCGGAATTGGAACTAGATGATGGGTGGAGTTCGTTTTGTCTCATGTTGGTTTGGGCAAAGGTACTTCATTATTGGAACGTGTTTGGCTATGACCTGGGTGGTTATAGGCAGATTGATGGATTGAGGTGCGTACAGGGTACGTTGTACGAGGATTGATACTGGTTAGGCTGAGTGGTGCCTAATGGCGGTACATGGGATGTACCCATGGTGTGTGATTAAACGTGTTGGTAATCGGCTTGGTTCCGATATCATTTGGTTGGTTGTGATTGTGGACTGGACATTGGATACTGTGCGCCGAGCAGAGTGATTTTTTCGGGTTCAGTGATTGTATGAGCAGGTGCTCTTAGCCATGGTTGGCTAGTGGAACCCTAGTATTGAGATGTGTGATCACTGCTGGGCTGGTATTCAATGTGTTCCAGTTACACCACTTGATTGTGTAAGTTGACGGTATACGTACACTCAGGATGAGTGAGTTGGTGGTCTGTGAAACCATGAGTAGCCTTGTGTGACTTGATCACACCGTGATTTCCCAGCGTCATGGTTCGCTGACGGAGTCGGTGATTATGGATATTGAGATTGATATGTGTCGCAGGATTGGGCTTGCCCTGCGAATTGAGATCATGTGGTTGATCTTACGCTACATCGAGAGTGATGTAGTACGTGGTGTTGTCACTAACTGGCAGATGGTTGGGGCTTTACTAGGGTGGTAAAGCTTAGCGGTGACAGTTTGACTGGTGGTGTCAGCGTGGACTGACAAATGAGATTTGGTGACTCCCAATGGGAGAAATGTAAGGATATTTCGGCAATGGAAGGGAACCATCTAGCTGAAGGAGTCAGCTTAATGGTTAAGCGATTTTATCGCGGATCAGGTGATTATGTCCACTCGAGGTGGTCGAGTGTTGTTGTTGTGACGTATGACTGTGATGGGATGTCTGGGTACAGACGAGACTGGTGTTGTTCCAGTAAGTGGGTGTACAGGTGTACACAGATGTGGGGTCGAATTGTTTTCCACAAGGTGGTTGTGGAATAAGGTTGTTGGTAATTTCGAGGACGAAATTCTTTAAGGAGGGAAGGTTGTAACGACCCGTCCCGAATATCGAGATTTAATAATATTTAATTGTGATTTACTAATCTGGGATTAGTTTGGTGATTTCGGATGAATTGTGCAAAATGACTGTTTTGCCCCTATGCGTGGGCAAAACGTTGACTTTTTATTCGGACGGTCAAATGGACTTTGACCAATGACCGTGACGTAGTTTGGGACGTCACGAGTTTATAGACAGGTGGCACGTTCGATTCCGACATTCGTGGTGAAAGTTATGACGTACGAAAGTTCAAGGGCATTTTCGTAATTTGGACGAAATAGGGGAAAATGTTAACTTTTCGATCGGGAGGTCCGATGGTCAGGGGCCAAGAACCGTTAGGAAGGTCTCGATGCCCTGAGTCCGTAGACAGGCGGCACGCATCAATCGGAATCCGTATGACCGAGTTACGGGTCAGGATGCGTGAGGGGCATTTTGGTAATTTTCTGCAGGGGCAGAATGGTAATTTCACTGAGTGTTTGAACGGTTACTGTAGCACCGTGGAGGGGAACATGGCCAGCGCACGGGTGGTGTGTTTATGGAGCAAATTGATGGCCCAAAACTATTATTTATGGGTTGTATAGATTGTTTAATTGCATTGTGCGATGCCAGGCTGTGTGGGACGGTGGATTTGGCCATTAACTATGGCTGGTGCACGAAGAAAAACAGAGTGCTACCCACATGTGTTCATCCTTTCCAGGGCCCAATTGAGCGGATTTGTGATGGGCAATGTGTTTAAGGGACTGAGTGAAGTGTTCTGGGATTGAGAAGGGAAGGAAAGGAGCAAAATTGGTGTGGAATTGTTCAAAAACCCGAAACTGGTTTTTGAAGAGTTCAAAATCGAATTTCGGTTTTCAGGCCAGCCCAGGGCAAATTGATGATTCATTTAGTTCTCTGGGATCATTTCCAGTCGAACTAGATCAAATAGGGCAAGTTTGGAAGCTCCTAGAGCCGTGGACGGACGAGGTGGACGGCTGGAAAATCCAAGCTTGAGTCGTGGTGATTGAGGTAACTTCGTGTTAAATTAATCATTCGAATTGGTTCGTATTAATCCTAGTAAGCTTACTGGAATGTTAATTTGACAATGGACTTGAGTTGGGTGAGTTGTTATCATCGACCCGTTTGGCTGTTCGGACTTGGATTGGTCGATTTACTCCATGTCGAGATTAATCATTGACACAGAACTGGAATTAATTGGTTAATGTTTGTTTTAGGATAAAAAACGGATGGAATCAAGGTCGAATTGAGGGTTATCTGGCCGGGTCAGATCGCGGGTAATCATACCCGTTTACCAGTCATGCGGGTGAAGATGGTGACTGTAGCAGTCACTGTAGCAGGCGCGTGGTTTTCACGCGCAGCCACTCACGGCGGCGCGTGACGGCACGTGGGCACGAATCTCGAGGTACGATCAACATGACTTTTGTCCTATAAATGTAACGAACATTTTGGGATTGGTTTCGTGTCGATCGGACACTGTCTCGATATTGTTCGGGATGTCCGAAGGTTTTAAATCCAGTTTATAAATACTTAAAAATTCGGGAAAATTACGGGACTTAAATAGGATGTTAATGATGAGGTTAGTAATCCTCTAATGTGATTTGAACAGGATTGGGAGTCCCGGTAATAGTGGTGTGGCCCGGGAAGGCCTATGGCACGCGTATCGAGGCGCTCGGTTAAACGGTCTGTGAGTGGACATTGGTTTTATACATTCGATGCATGCATAACTGTTTCATGATTTTTATAATTGTGATTAAATGATTTACTTTGGATATCGGTGAATTTAAATGATTTCACGCATTTCGAGGTAATTTACGTATTTGCACGTAAACCGAGGTTTTCTGGATTTGCACCGATTTCCATAAATGTGGTTGGATATGATTTCATGAAACGGTTACGGACATGATAAAGTAAAATCGGGCCAGAGGCCCAGTTAACTTGTGAATCGGGCCAGGGGCCCAGTTAACTTGTGAATTCGGGCCGGGGGCCCAGTGGGCTTAGGAATTCGGGCCGGGGGCCAGTTAACTTATGAAATCGGGCCAGGGGCCCAGTTGATTTATACATGTGATTCGGGTCGGGGACCCTAAAATGGAATCGAGTAAATGATTTTGGATTTAAATCAACTATTTGGACTTATAATGGTTTTGATGATATTGAAATTATGGTTATGGCACGTTTCACGGTATTTGGGCTTGAGGCCCGTCTGATGAAACTTAAAGATTGGTTTGGATTTTATCTATGTATATATATATATATGCTTTGCATTTGGATATCAATAAAATGTATTTGGTACTACACTGTATAGATCCTTCCATATTATATTGTCTCCTCCGGATGAGGTACCCCGGAGAGGTCACGGACGTCTAGAACGTTCAGCGTCTATGACGCTAAGCATCGGGGATGCTGTACCCAAACAGGGTTCGGGGATTGAACTCGGAAATTGAGACTCGAGTGGCACGCGTTGCCTTGTGCTTATGACCTTATTGACGTCAGGGACGTCAGACATCAAGGATGTCGGATTGGAGTGTATGGTGCAGTGGCTAAAATTATGTTCATGGTTCATAGTATATGATATATGATTTTAAATGATGGTGCATGCATATGATTTTACTGAGGGGCATAAATGTCTTATAAATGTTTTCAACAAACTTGTTTATTTTCGTCAACTCACAGCTTTTGTTTTTAATGCCCTTCAGGTTGATTCTGGACGCGACTGCAGCAGAGACTTGAGCATCGCACACCTCCTCCATCGATCCTTACGCACTCTGGAAGCCCGGTTGGGCAGTGGCAACAGGTTATCCCTTGTCTGACACCTCTTGTCAGACGAGAGCATGACACATTCCATGGTAATCCCGAGGGGATTGGGATGGGTCGTGTCAGGACCAACATATAATCTCAGAATCTACATGCCCCAAGGAGAAAATAATCTTCTCTAATCCAATGTATCTTTGTTATGGCCCATCTAGAAGGGATCAATGGAGGGGCTTCTATCAACATTCCACCATCAACAATGCTCAAAAAGTTGGGAAGAGCCGTTCAAGATTGTTTTCTGACTACAACAATAATTTCCAACTTTACTATGACCATCATAAAGGCTCTCGAGGTCATACCTTTGGACATCATGACTGAGTTCAAGAGATTGATGCTAACTTTTTTTTGTGATAGATAGTACCGCTAGGTATTGAAAGAATAATATGTATTTGATATATTTCAATGTATGTTTCTTCAGACAGATACAACTTTTATATATACAAGGAATGAGCATTCCAGGAAGTTAGGACTTATTATAGGAAACTAACTCCTGATTCTATGTAGATCTCAATTAGATCCACATATATATAGAGCAGGAGATCAATTATCAAGGATAGGATCATTGACTTGAGTTCTTTCCTTTTAACACTCCCCCTCAAGTTGGAGAGTGAATGTTGATTACTCCCAACTTGTCAAGTAGAGAACTAAAGACAGGTGACCTCAGAGGTTTGGTAAACAAGTCTGCAAGTTGAGCTTCTGTTTGTTCATATCCGGTCTTGAGTTCCCCTCGTTCTATTCTTTCCCGAACAGTGTGGCTGTCAATTTCAATATGTTTAGTTCTTTCATGATACACTGGGTTCGCTGCAATATGTAAGGTGGCTCGGTTATCACAGAATAATTTCGCAGGTTCATGGTGGTCCACACGTAGGTCACGTAGCAAATACCTTAACCAAGTAAGTTCACATGTAGCTGCAGCCATTGACCGATACTCTGATTCAGCTGATGATCATGATACCGTGACCTGTTTCTTGCTTTTCCAGGACACAAGTGCGTTGCCAAGGAAGATGCAAAACCCGGTTATGGACATGCGTGTGATTGGACAACAAGCCCAGTCGGCATCACAATATCCAATTAGTTTAAGCTTGTTTTGAGCAGGAAACAACAAGCCTTGACCAGGGGCATCTTTGAGGTAGTGCAGTAAACAAAGTGCAGCAGAGTAGTGGTGACGTGTAGGTGCTTGCATAAACTGACTAAGAGTGTTGACTGCATATGTAATCTCTGGCCGGGTAATTGTGAGATAAATCAGTTTGCCTACTAACCGTCTATATCGAGTGGGCTCCTTGAGGGGTTCACTGCTTGTGGGCACTAGCACCATATCAGGATCCATAGGGACTTTGGCTGGTTTGGCACCAAGAAGACCTGCTTCTTCCAGGATGTCCAGAGTGTACTTTCGTTGACAAATAGAAATTCCTTCCTTTGACCGGGCTACCTCAACACCAAGAAAATACTTCAAGGGACCAAGATCTTTGATTTTGAATTGAGTGCCAAGGAATGATTTCAATTGCCGAATTTTTGTTGCATCGTTCCCTGTAATTATCATGTCATCCACATAAAGTAGTATAATTGTTAGAGAACTTCCATAGGCATGGGTAAATAAAGAGTGCTACGCGGAGCCTGTTTTAGGCCATATAGTGACTTATGGAGTTGACACACCAGCGTCTCCCCCTGTCGACGAGAGCCAGGTGGAAGGGACATGTAAACCTATTCCTGAAGATCGCCGTGAAGAAAAGCGTTCTGAACATCCATTTGATGCAGAGGCCAGTTACGGATAGCAGCGATAGACAACAAGCAGCGAACAGTGATCAATTTGGCAACAGGAGCAAAGGTCTCCTTGTAATCGACCTCTTCCCACTGAAGGAAGCCTTTGGCAACCAAAAGGGCTTTGTACCGTTCCACACTACCATCAGACTTGTATTTGATGCGGAAAATCCATTTGCATCCAATGGGGCGGTGACCGGCCAGCAGAGGCACAACTGACCATGCGTGATTGGTCTCCAGAGCCTGTAATTCAGAGTCTATGGCAGCAACCCATTTGGGATCATGGCAGGCCTGTTCATAAGAGGAGGGCTCGACAAATCGAGAGATATTGTATACAAACTACCAATAATGAGGAGATAAGGTGGCATAGGAAACATACCGGTGCAATGGATGGTGAGTGCCAGACGTGGAGGAAGAGACGACATTGGGCATGAGCAGAGCAGAGCATCATGATGGGATTGGTAATCGCGGAAGTGACTGGGAGGGCGAGAAATGCGCTCGGAGCGGCGAGGAAGTGGGACGATGGGTGCAGGGGAGAAGTCAGCGGCAGGGGGTGAGCATGGCTGGGGGGGGGGGGTGATAGGAAGCGGAGCAATGGGTGATGGGGAGGAATGACGATTGGGTGGGGATGATGGATCTGGAACAGTGGGAAAGGAAGATGTTGTCGATGGTGAAAGATGGACAGGAGCGGAAAGAGAGAAGTTAGAGGGTGGATCAGATAAGGGTAAGGTAGGTGGCCCGGGTGAGGCAGGCTGGATGGACTGGAAAGTGGTCTGGTAATGGGTTGGGCTGGAGTTAATTGGGAAGTGGATTCAGCATGAGAGAGTGGTAATGTGGGTGGGTCGGATTGGTTTTCTGGTGGTAACGCAGCAAAAGAAAATGTATGCTCATGGAAAACAATATCCCGAGAGACGAAAAACGTCTTGGTATCAAGGTCATAGACTCTATAGCTCTTCTGGCCATGAGGATATCCAATAAAAGACATCTATAGGCTCGAGTATCAAACTTGTGTTTGGGTGTAAGATTACTGGCATTACAGAGGCAACCGAAAACACGGAGATGAGGCAAAAGTGGAGGATGACCATGTAAGAGTTCAAAGGGAGTTCGATGAGAGAGAAGTGGTGTGGGAAGGCGATTTATGAGATAGCATGCTGTTTGAAGGCTTTCTCCCCAAAACTGTAAGGGTAAATTGGCTTGAAACCGGAGTGCTCGACCAACATTTAATAAGTGTCGATGTTTATGTTTAACCACTCCATTTTGTTGTGGGGTGTGAACACAAGAATGTTGAAACAGAGTACCATGGGCAGAAAGAAACGATTCCATTGAGAGAAATTCACCCCCATTGTCAGACCGTAGGGCCTTAATGTCACGATGAAATTGAGTCTTAACCCAAACAAAAAAGGACTTTAAGAGAGGTTGGGTGTCAGATTTAAAACGCATGAGATGAACCCATGTGAACCTCGTAAAGTCATCAACAATGGTTAAAAAATAATGTGCCCCAGAGTGTGTATGAGTTTTATGTGGTCCCCAAATATCGTAATGAATAAGATCAAAAGGTGCAATTGTTTGAATTGAACTTGAACTGAAAGACAATCGAGTTTGTTTAGCTAAAGGGCAAACATCACAAACATGCTTTGAATCAAACATTATTTCTGGGAAGGTCTTAGACAAACAATAAAGAGGAGCAGGTGAGGGGTTACCAAGTCGTTGATGCCAAAGTTTGGAGGTGCGATTAACATGGCTAGCAAGATGTGGATTTTGAGAAGAGTGGAGGTAGTAGAGCCCATCAAAAAGCTTGCCCAGGCCAATCGTCTTCTTCGTATCCACGTCCTGCACAACACAAAAAGTGGAATAAAAGGTTATGGTGCAATTAAGAGCCTGAGTCAATTTACTCACAGACAACAAGTTCACCCGGAATTTAGGCAAATGAAAAACTCCATCTAGTGTCAAGTTCTGAGACACTTTTACAGACCCGATGCCACTTATTTTTGCTTGTCCTCCATTGGGTAATCCCACAAATTCATGATTGGTCTCTGTGTGATTATGTGTAGGTGATATATGTGATATGTGGTCTGTAGCCCCACTATCAATAATCCAATAAAATGGTAAATGTGGATCAGAGTGAGTAGCGTGACAAGTGGGTTTAATTATACCTGCTACTTATGCAATTGGTTGACTGGTGCCTTTCTTTTCTCTGAGCAGGGAAATGAGCTCATTATATTCTTCAGTAGTAAAGGTTGGGCTCACCTGAGTGAATTGTGTGGCCTGCTGGGAGACTGCAGCATTGCGAGTCTTCGGATTTTGGACCAAGGGTTGAGAAATTCCAGCGTTGTTAGCAGACGTCTTTTGATTTATGGGCTTAACATTCTTCCCATTCCATTTGTGCCCAACTGGAAACCCTATGAGATAGTAGCAGCGGTCTTTGAGATAGCCTTCGCCATCGCAGTATGTACACCTTAGGTTTCTGCGCAGCTGTGAGGACGCTATGGTTGAGGAACGGTTAGTCTGCATTGCGTGAGGCGTGGCTGAATTTTCTCGCTGGTTAATCACCTCCAATTGTTTCTCATGTTGGAGAGCCAGTCTGTGAGCCTTGCGGGTATCAGGTAAGGGACTCATCATCAAGATTGAGCCTCTGACAGTTGAGTATGAGTCATGTAGCCCCATGAGAAATTGCATCACTTTCTCTTTTTCTTCTCTCTCAGCGAGCTTTTTCAGACCTTCACAATTACATGGGAGAGGCTCTTGATAAGAGGATAATTCATCCCATAGTGCCTTCAACTTGGTGTAATAGATAGAAATTGATTGTTGCCCTTGTCTGAGCTCAGAAATTTCTTGCTTGATTTGGTAGATTCTTGAATAATTTCCTTGGGAGAACCGATCCTGAAGATCAGCGCAAATTGCAGCTGCAGTTTTCCAGTAGAGATCGCTACCGGCTATGTTGGTGTGCACATAATGGAGAATCCATGACATCACCATGTCATTGCACCGCTGCCACAGGTGGTATTTTGGGTCTGTTGTCGCCGGAATTTTGACAGTCCCATCAATGAATCTGAGTTTGTTCTTTGCGCTGAGAGCAATCCTCATAGAACGGCTCCATTGCCCATAATTATGTCCTTCAAGGACGTTGGAAACCAAGACAAGTCCTGGTGAATCTGAATGGTGGAGTGTGAGAGGATCAGACAAAATTGCTGCCTCTGAAATCTTTTCTTCACTCATGATGACTTGGTGTAAGAAACAGGGAAAGGGAATTTGTGTGTTGTGGAGTCACCAAGATCGGTGCTCTGATACCATGAAAGAATAGTATGTATTTGATATATTTCAATGTATGTTTCTTCAGACAGATACAACTTTTATATATACAAGAAATGACCATTCCAGGAAGTTAGGACTTATTCTAGGAAACTAACTCCTGATTCTATGTACATCACAATTAGATCCACATATATATAGAGCAGGAGATCAATTATCAAGGATAGGATCATTGACTTGAGTTCTTTCCTTTTAACAGGTATAACATACTGCTGCGTAGAAATATGATTCATAAAAGCATGTGTATCCTGCCCACATTGCACCAAAACATTGTCATTTGGAATCCCCACAAGATTGGCTTTGAAGGAGATTTTTGGAAAACCATTTAGGCCGATTCAAAGACTTTCATGGCTAATCCTCCGGTAACTGAAGTAAGTTTCTATGATCTTGAGTTAGGAAGCATCAAACCAACTGTAGATGATGATAATGGTCACCCAACCAAAGTGACTACTCACAAAATAGCGAAGCAAGGACTTTTGACTCTTGCAGAATGGGAATGACCCCTTTTCATATGGGTTTTCATGATGAATAAACTTTACCACCTACGACAGACCAAGGAAGTGCAATCAGGTCTATAAAATTGGATTGCTAAAATAAAAGGGAATTGAGTGCTTTGCAAAAATAACTCTACTCCCGGGTCGAGATCATGGTTGTGTCTTTGGAACTTTACTTCAAAATGAAATAATAAAGCAAGAGAAATGCACCTGCTACAATGTATAGGCCAACAAAATCACCAAGAACGAAAGATTTTCAAGATGGAGAAAATTCAGAGAAACCAAGTTATGAGGAATTGGATACTCTTTTGATTCCTAAATAATCTTCTCTTTAGACCACCTCGGTAGGCAAGAACAACCAGCCCCTCGGGTCAGATATCCATCATCATAACCACTCTAAAGAAACACTAGACAAATATGAGAAAAAAGTCTCTCTTTAGGCTTCATCCTCCAAAAAGAGCACTCACAGAAAATTCATAAGGGACCAAACACAGCACATGTCAATGAACAGTTACATGCAAGGTGAGTCAATTTCACCAAAGGTACCTCACTAAAAATACTAATAAACAAAACATGGCCGACATGGCTAGAAGTTAACATAAGCAGATGATTTCATAAAGCTAACATCAAACATACAAGGGAAATGATGTTCTATTTTAGCACAATAGAAAAAGATCACAAGTTCACTAGATGAGGCTTCCAAACGGCTTTATCCACAAAACCCTGGTCGAATCCATCTCTATAAGCAGAGCATTGCACACATCGAGTCAAATTATCTTCCAGATCGTCCATGAGGCTCTCCACCTCATCATAAATTGTAGCCAGTTCACTCTCAAAAGGGATCACATGATCTCATGCATCCACTAGGAAATGGGGTTTCTTCTTCAAATCTAAGAAAAATTGTGCTTAGTGTAAGACTAAATTTGAAGATGCTAGACTAGCTGCTAGTATGAAAAAAGGACCTGCAAAGGATCAAGATTACTCAAAGCCATATTAATCTTGAAAAGCAGATGGATAAGGAAACAAAAGAGATAAAGCTTGTCATGCAAATATATTGTTAATTTATGATAAAACAAAAATACAAGAAAACTGGGAAATACATTTTAATGGCTGGAGAAACTAACCCCCACTATGGCCTAGTTGAGAATGTGAAGCACATTAGAATTGCTAGTTTCAAAACCATTTTTCTTGAAACTTCGCTTGTCACTACCCGATCCATCTAGCGCAATATTGCCCGCTTTGGGCCCCGCCCTTACGGTTTTTTTCTTCTGAGAACTCATGTGCAACTTCCCAGTAGGTCACTCATCTTAGAATTGTACCAACCCAATCTCGCTTAACTTTGGAGTTTCCAAGGAATCCAAAGTCAGTGAGCTCCCAAAAGGTCTCATGCTAAATAGATAAGTGCCCACACACACATATAAGACATTTCACCTTTTCCTTCCTAAGCGGTGTGGGATTGTTCACCGTTGTTCTCAAGACACGGGTGTTACAATCCACCCCCTTAGGGCCTAGCGTCCTCACTAGCACACTTCCGGTCGGGGTCCAGCTCTGATACCATTTTGCCACGACCAGATCCATGTAGCACGATATTGTCTGCTTTGGGCTCAGTCTTTACGGTATTTTTTTTCCAGAAACTCACGTGCAACTTCCCAATAGGTCACTCATCTTAAGATTACACCAACCCAAACTCGCTTAACTTTGGAGTTCCCAAGGCATCTAAAGCCAGTGAGTTACCAAAAAGTCTCATGCTAGATAGATACGTGCCCACACATATAAAACACTTCACTTTTCCCTCCCCGAGCGGTGTGTGATTGTTCACCGTTCTTCTCAAAACAAGGGTGTTACATTGCCAGCTCATCAGCCTTCTTCTTACAAATGATGAGGAGTCTCTTCCGGTGAAATACAATTTTTTCTTCCGCCTTGGCCTTGCTCACAACCCAAAGAGCCTCATCCATTGCTAGCTTCTCTCAAAGATGGCGTTTTCATGACTGAAGTGGCCAAAATTAGCCGCCAATTGATCATACATCAGGGGAGGTCCCCTCGAGCGAGAAGAGGAACCCTTGGAGTTAAGAGAAATATGAGAAGCAATATAAAATGAAGAGTTTGGGAAATCGAAAGTTTCTGCTTCAAAATGTGTTTTTTCATTTGTTGATAAAATTAAACAGACGAAATGAGGATTTAAATAGAGAAAATAATATATTACCAAGCGGTTACTGATGCCGTGATTAAAGATAATCGCAAAATTCGAAGAGTTTAAAGATATGCATTCACACACGTAAAAGATTTCAAATGACAAATGACTATTATATGTTAAGTCCAAACAAGTTGAAAAGCCAAAATTTAGAGTTCTAAAAAAAGCCCAACATGGCCTGAAGACCAATCCAAAATATGTTTAATTTTGACGAAAGTTTATCTTCCCACTCGTAGAAGGCTCGGGCTCAAGTCTCTTTGTCCCGAATGACATTTTCACAATCTAACAAATTAGTCTTTCCCTACAAAAATGGTTTCCTAAAGGACGCACACTCCTTCCATGGGGCAACGCGGGCTTTGAGGTCTTCTAGTTTCTCCTCAGCATTGATGAACTTTTTGCCCTTTTTTTACATGTTCTTCATTTCATTTACGGAAGCTCTGCTCAGACATTCTCAGCTCATCTATAGATGGAATATCTGCAAAAAGGATATCCCGAAATTGTGTGTATACTAATAACTTTGCCCGATATTCGTCCAAAACATTTACTGAGGGTTGAACAGAAGCAGTGACAATAGAGAAAAAGTTAGATAGAAAAAACTATGGCCCGAAGGAGACCCCAAGCAATGGTTTACTCCGAATGAGAAGGAACCTTAAGGATAGCACAGTTAGAAGTTTTTGCTGAAGTCATCTTGCTGAAAGACTCCCCTTCTTTTTCTCAAGTTCGCCTTAGAAGATTTGAACATTTGAAACATTAAAAAGGGTGATTAAGACTAAGGAGCACAAAAAACCAAATCACAAGAAGAATACCTTTTCAAATGCAGGGGCAACATCTAGTCCCTCAATCTCAAAACTCCCATCAGGGAAAATGGCCAAGGAAGAATCTAGATTTCAAGCTTCCCACACAAGTACTAGAGAATCCACGACCATTAAAGTTAACCTTTAAGAAAAAAAATTGCATATGTAACGACTCGGAAAATCGAGAAAAATGTAATTCGGAAAATTAATTGAAAAAAAGACAATTTTGACCCTATAATCGGAGGTCGGTTGATTGAGTTACATCCCTAGACCTTCTAGGGGCATTTTAATCATCTTGCACCCAAGGGCATTTTAGTCTTTTACATGAGATATTTTGTGTGGATTGCTTGAGGTTGTGACACTTGTCCTTATCTAATTGTGGTGTGTGCACCGTTTGGTTTGGGGTGTGTATATTTGTGTTTGTTTCAAGGATCAACAGAAAAGGATGGAAAAAAAAAAGAGAAAATAGGAGAGGAAGAGAGAACCAAAGCTAGTGAGATTGCACACTATCCTGAGATTGCACTAGCTCCTACTCGCTTAACTTTGGAGTTCCCTAGGAATCCAAAGCCAGTAAGCTCTCAAAAAGCCTCTTGTTGGATAGATGCACGTCAACACATATAAAACGCATCCCTCAGATCCCCCGGACAATGTGGGTATGCTAACCATGCTCCCAAGGCACAGGTCTCCACAATCCACCCTCCTTGGGGCCCAGCGTCCTGACTAGCACACTCAATTCCGACCGGGGTTGGGCTCTAATACCAAACTGTCAGGACCCGACCTTCTCCAATAGGATATTTTCCGCTTTGGGCCCAACACTCACAATTTTGTTCTTGAGAAATAGGTGACCCATCTTCAGATTGCACCAGTTTCTACTCGCTTAATTTTGGAGTTCCTTAGGAATCCAAAGCTAGTGAGGTCCCAAAAAGCCTCCTGTTGGATAGATGCGCCCCCATACATATAAGGCACATCCCCCAGATCCCCCGGGCGATGTGGGATTGCTAACCATGCCCCCAAGTCACGAGTCTTCACATCCCACGGCAGTGTTAGTCATCCCTTCCAATGATTGTTGGCGTTAGCATGACATCATGATGATGTCACCATGTGACAACTTGATGATATCAGCATGATACATGGCGGGTGGATTCTGATGCCACGTGGGGCGTGTTAGGGGTGCCACGTGGCAGGCCGATCAGGCTGTAAGGACAAGTGGTAGGGTGCCACGTCGATCAGCTAGGCTGACGTCAGTAGCTGTCGTCAGCAATGACGTCAGCACGAGTATGGTGGCACGTGGGAAAAGCCGTCAGACTTCCATTGGCGCGTGACGGCGACTCGACAAGAATTTTGGGATGGGGCCGTGCTTAGTTGAAAGGTTTCGATGAGACAAATCCAACGATGGTGGTTTCAGGCCAATTGGAGGTCGTTTAGGGTATAGTTTTGGGTGTTTTCATCTTCAGAAAGCATGTTTGGGACGTGTTTACGATCCCAAAGTTTAGGGGGGTGTTTATGTAACTTCTATGGATTTTTAATGACCTTCGGTTATTACTTTGATAGGCAATAATGGTTGTAGAGTGATCTGAACACCGTGCAAACCAGTATTTGCCTGTGAGGACGGTGTGTGAGTGGACTTTATGGATTTTTAAAAATTATTATGCATGCATATATGCCCATTTTAAATGGTTTTCTATGCAATTTTCATAATGTTTTTATTATTGAAATATTATGTGAACTTTGATGTGTTTTGGTGATGATATGAATATCTTATTATTATATTGCACGATTTACGAGATTTTTCATAAATTATATTTTCGAATATCGTTTCAATTGTGGAATTGGATTTAATTTGACTTATGATATGTGAGTTTTTGATATTGAAGTTTGGGTCACTTCTTCATGATTCTGAATGATTTTCGAATACGTTTCGAGGTACGATTTGCGAGGAGTTTGCTATATGCTGAGTTCTGACTTGATAATGGATTGTGAGAATTGGGTTTTATGCCAGAAATGAACTTCGCGTGTGAATTTAGTGGTATTGGATTTTATACGGGTTTTATGGATTTTAATGTTTTTTTTACAGAAATCGTAACTTCGCACGTGTTGCGAGCAAATTAGGTTTATTATGTTCGAGAGTGTTACTGAGTTTTGAATAATGGATTATTACTTTCTATGCCATGTTTATTTGATTTGATGATGATTGATGATTTGGGATTTTGATATGATTTTACGAGATATTTTAATGGCTCGTTTTATGAGGTTTTGACTATTTTTGTGAAGTGGGCATAGGCCCAGGTTTTGTTATTGATTTGGATTTATGAACTTGATTTTTGGAATTGATGTGAATTACATGATTGTCTTTCTTTGGTATTTGAGATGAGATTCTGGATATATGTATATGTGATGTGATTGTGTTGTGAATAACCTTCCTCGTGATTTCGACCTGATTGGTTAATCTCAAACGTCGAGGTAAAGCTCCTTTTTCCGAGACCATTATTATGACAAGTAGTCTCAGACGTTGAGATAAAGCTCATTTTCCTGAGCCCAGGGACGACTTGCAGACGTCAAAGTAAAGCTCATTTTCCTGGGTCGGTCCTCACTCAGACGTCGAGGTAAAGCTCTTTTCCCCGAGTGCTCAGCCTACCGGTAGTGCTAGGATATGATGATTGATGTTGATCTTGGATGATGAGTTAGTTCTATTTGTTTGTGACTGTTGTGTCGAGATATTGTGATTGTGGTTGTTTATACATTAATATTCCATATTCGTTGGTTTCTAATACTGATTGATTTACGAATACTATTCATAATTCGAGGTTTACGATTTCATTTTGTTTTAATTATAATTGATGGTTTCCATATGCATGCATAGTTTTAGAAACGGAGCGTAAATTATGTTTACTTTGAACTATATTTTGAAAGATATTTGTTTTGGTCCACTCACACGTTTTCTGTTTTGACAACCCTTCAAGCCGTTGAATGAGATTCGAGGCTGATACACAAAAACTAAGCATTAAATTAACACTTATTGAAAACGCATGCAATTAAAAAACCCTTTTTGTAGATGTAGCATTGGTAAATAGGGATCTTTTTGGACGGGGGATTGATGGTACCATAAGATTGATTATCGTTTGATTATTTTATTAGGGGTTAAAGATTGATTTTAAAGTCCTAAGTAATTAAACTAAACCTAAACTAACCTAATTTATTATTTACATGTGGTCAACTCATTCTTTACCTAACTCATTCATGATTTATATCAACTTCAAACCTACGAAATTCTATAATCTTAGTTCTACGAGATGATTGCATATTCTTAAGTACGTGCATGGAGACACTCACGCCGCACTTTCAGTAATCTAGACTTGGAGACACTCCTCTATCTAGTCAAGCATTAAGTACCAACATACAAGCATAACAAAAACTAAAATATTAAAACACATGGAAGATTATTGAAATTAATACAAAGCATAAAACTAAGGATAATATTAGAAACCAGTCCATAAACCAAGATATTCAAGTACGAAAGATAACTAGAAGGTAAAGAGATCGTGTTACACTTTTTCTCTTCGAGACACCCTATGGATACAAAGTGATTGGAGACTCTTTGGTGAGATGCTTGGAGATACTCCTCTATGCCACAGATGAAGGTTGTAAAAAGTGGGATATGGTGTAATTAGTTTTGCACAAGAAATCTTGAATTGATTGAAAAAAGAAAATTGGTTTAGTTAGAGTTTTGATACAAAAAATGAGCCACCATTAACTAATAAGAAAACTAAAGTATTTATAGGCATAGGACATAACCCTAGCTCAATCCTAATAAAGAAGGAAAAACAAATTATAAACTAGAAGGAATCCTTGTTAGCCGCAATTTGCCTCCTTGTGCCACAAGGAATTATTTTTGGGAATTACACACAAGACCCTTGATATTTCCATGCAACTTCTCTTTAATTAATACAGTAAACATCTCTTACAAGCATGAGAATTTGATCTTAAACAGCTAGAAAAGGCGTAAGGCTTCAATTCCTAGTAGAACAAATAATCCTACCCGAGCAGACTGACTATGCCTCACCAAAACGGGAATTCCCGTGGTTTGAACCATTGGAAACTAGAATTATAGAGCTTTTCAACCATACCTTACTCACATTCTGATTGTATCGGAAACGTTCACAATGGTTCGTGGAAGTGGGCCTGATTTGCACATGCAGATTTCTGCTTTGTAACTTTTAATCCACTTTTTCTTTTGGGCTTCTCCAAGAATGAATCTTGGCATAATCTTGAGTCTTCTTGCACATGAGGATATAGTTTTGACCCATCTTGATGAATCTTGATCCAATCTTTATAAATCCTGACCCATTCTTGATAGCTTATGTGATTTTGCTCCAATTTAACCCCTTTACTCCAAATTTTTGAATTGGTACCTAAAAACATTAAAACAAGTTAGAAATTGTAAGATTAAGGATATAACAAAGAAAAATGAAAAGGAAATTGAGATAAAAAGGTGATGAAATAAGTGCTTATCAGAGGCTGTTAAAAAACGGAGGCATGAACTAAAATAAGCACATAAGTGAACACAAGTATCCCTTGTCTGGCAAGGTTTGAGGGTAAACATCAAAATTTTAAACCACTTGTCAGAAGGGAGCAGGACCGAAGTTGACTTTTCAAGTATATTAGGTGCGGATCCTATCAGCATAAGCGTGACTAATGATAGTCACTGAAACATCATAGATAGAAGAGAAGTAAGGCTGAGATACCAAGTTGATGGAAGAACTCCCAGCATGATCAAATGGGGGATCCCAATGTCAGGACCCATCCCAAATGTCCCGGAATTAACGTGGGACGTGCCTGCTCCCATCTGACACGAAGTGTTAGACCAGGGATAATTCCGTCTCTAGCCCTTACTGGGGCTTCGAGAGTACGCCAGGATTGTAGAAGGAGGAGTGTGATGTCTCGATCTCTACTACAACCCGCATCCGCGATCAACCTGAAGGGCATTAAAACCACGAAAACTGTGAGTGGAAAAAATAATATTTTAATAAAACGTTTCACAAAAAGACCTTTATGCCCTTCACTAAAAGCATATGCATGCATTAAAAAACCGTTACCAAAACGTTCATAAAACCATTTGAAAACATTCTCAAAACCTTTCAAGGGTTCATGCCCGGTCCTGATAAACCGTCATGAACTATAAAAACCTTTCAAGTGTTCATGCCAGTCCCCATAAACCGTCATGAACCATAAATCCATTTATGGGTTCCCGACCCAAAATCACAAAAAAACCGTAAATAAATACATGGGAACTCAGCCCAAATCAAACACAAGTGGGACTCTGCCCAAATCTAATAAATGTGGGTCTCAACCCAAAACTGTTCTCAGTGAAATACTTAAACTTCTTCTCGGGCTAATCATCGTCATCTGGACTTCCAAACCTGTCCAAATCGTAATAGAGGGTTATTAACTACTTAAATAACCGCTCACTAATGCCTCGTAATTTTCTGGAATTTTTAACTATTTTTAAAGTCGATCCTAAACCTTTGGACAACCAGAACTATATCAAAACGATGTCCGATTGGCACGAAACTAGTCCCAAAATGTTCGTTACATCGAATAGATGATTTCATGTGTTGAAGTCTTCCCCAAAAGGGGTCCCACGTGCTGGCACACGCCTCCCAAAGGGCCCTGCGTGTGGGCTCACGTGCCACTATTCCAGCTTCCCTATCCTTCAGCTAGGCCGGTCCGTACCAGCTGGCCCGATTCACTCTGCAAATTCGGTATGCTTGGACCGGTGTGACCGGTCCAAAGCTCTCCTCACTTCATTTTTCGTCCAATTCCTTCCAAATCAAACCTAAACTTCCTATTTCATCATTTCCTATCTATTCCAATCATCAATTCTAAGGAAAACTATGTAAACCCCGAATAACCAAAACTCATTCTCACGGTTCAAACTCCCGATCACCCCCTGGGATTCCTCAGCCGTGAACCACCATCAAAACCATCCTATTATCTTCCTAACAACCCAATAATCATCTCTCAATCATCCAAAACTATTCATAATGTTAAAATTGAAATAAATGGGAATTTGGGTCTAACCGGGTAATCGGGTTATTACCTCTGCATAGGGCCCTCCGCCGTCGTGCACGGCGGTCCTCCCTTAACCAGCCACTCTCTGTCTCCTGCTTGGATTGAATCAGGTGAGGGAAAGGATTGGGGTGATGGTTTGATAGGGAATGGATGAGATCGGGTTTTGGTTTTGGACGAACAAAGAATGAAGATGATATGCATGAATGAAAGTGGGTGGGCAATGGATGGATGACAAGTGTCATTCATCCATTGGGCCTGTCCCAAAATATCTGGGCCCACATAATTCCAAGAAGGCATCCGTTTCGTAATTTGTGCAATAATACGTTCGAACTTTCGTGAACCGTAACTTTCCCATCGAACATTCAAATTTGACGTGCCACCTGTCTACGGATTTGTATTGTCACGATCTACGTAATGGTCCTCGGCTCTTGGCCATCGAACCTCCTGGCTTAAAAGTCAACCACTTGCCCCTTTTCAACCAAATTACCCCCCGAACTTCCGAACGTCATAACTTCTTCCTCGAATGTCGGAATCGGGTGTGCCACTTGTCTATGAACTCATGACGTCCCGAACTACGTCACAGTCATCGGCCAAAGTCCATTTATGTAACGGCGTGTCCCAAATTCCAAGATTATATTAGTGACTAATCACAATTAGTGAGGTCAATCGGTGATTAGTTAAGCAAAATCGAACGAACGATGCAAAATGACCGTTTTACCCTTGGGCGTGGGCAAAATGTTGACTTTTCATTCTGGAGGTCAAACGGACTTTGACCGATGACTGTGACATAGTTCGTGATGTCACGAGTTCATAGGCAGGGGGCACGTTCAATTCTGACATTCAAGGAGGAAGTTATGACGTTCGGAAGTTTAGGGGCATTTTGGTAATTATGGTTAAAAGGAGCAAATAGTTGAATTTTGACCTGGGATGTCCGATGGCCGAGGGCCGAGGACCATTACGTAGATAGGGACGATACGAATACGTTTACAGGTGGCAAGTCGAATTCGGACGTTCGACGTCGAAGTTACGGTTCACGGAAGTTCAAGTGCACTATTGCACGAATTACGAAATAACCTACCTTTTGGACTCTAGTGGGCCCAGATATTTAATCCCTACCCTATTGGTGAGTGACACTTGTCACCCATCCATAGGCCACCCAAATTGATTCATGCATCGACCACCTTTTTCATTTCTCAATTTTCAAACATTTTCCCGATCTCACACCCACCATTTTCTCCATCTCTGTGCAACCCAAACCAATCCAACCCTTCCCATTCGACCATGACTGAGGACAGAGTGAAGTGAGGATGCTGAGGAGGTTGCTGGGCGGCCAGAACCGCCGTGGACGGCGGCAGGAAGGAGAAACCCAAGAGGATTTCACAGTTAGGCCATTTTCTCCCTTTAAATCGATTTGTGCATTATGATTCGTTTTTTATGGTTTTAATGAGTTAAATGGGTTATTAGGATTGTGTTAGGATGATTTTATGAAGCTTTGGACGGCTTTGAAGCCGTGGGTGAGTTTTGGGAAGATTGAACCGTTTGGTTCATAATTAAACCATGGGATTTCGAAGGTTTTAGGTAGTTTTAATGATTGGAATTGATAGGGAATGAAGAAATAGGAATTATAGGATTAATTGGGGTTGGAATCGGACCAAAACAGAGGGAGGAAACCGCTGAACTGGTCACACCGGTTCAGCATAGTAAAACCGGTCCAAGTTGCAGAAAACCGGTTCACCTAATGCTGATGATGATGAACAGTGCACAATGCCTTTTTGATGGCGCGTGAGGGAGTGTGAACAGTAATTTGGGGAAGTGTTCAACATATGAAATCTTCTATTCGATGTAACGAACATTTTGGGACTGGTTTCGTGTCAATCGGACATCGTTTCGATACGTTTCGTGGTGTCCGAAGGTTTAGGATCGAGTTTTAAAATAGTTAGAAAATCGGGAAAATTATGGGACTACAATGGGAGGTTAATGAGGCTATTAGTAACCCTCTAAATGAATTTGGATAGGTTTGGGAGTCCCGGTGATGGTGATTGGCTCGGGAGAGCCTATAGCACGCAAATCGAGGGGGCAGCTCGGACGGTCTGTGAGTGGACCTTGGTTTTCTAAATTGGTGCATGCATAAATATTTATTATATGTTTTAATACATGTTTGGTAATGCCATGGGTGCATTTGTATGTGGTTACGTATAAGCACGTATTTCGAGGGTTCGACCTTATACGGTGCTTATACGGGTCTGTATTTCTTTAATGATTTAAATGATTTGGATTTGGATTTTCAAAAGGATAAACTAGGGTATGAGACCCATTTGGTTTTGTCTCGGGTATATGACCTCAGATATCGGGCACGGTGCCCAGCTGATGTCCTATGTTCGGGCACGAGACCCAGGTTACTTTACGGTTTTGATTTCAGGTCAGGGAACCTTAAATGGATTTCCCGGTTCATGACGGTTTATGGGAACCGGCACGAACCCTTGTTATGGTATTGTGGTTCATGACGGATTATGGGGACCGACATGAACCCTGGTTATGTTATTATGGTACATGACGATTTATGGGAACCGAACATGGATGATATGTTCTATATGTATATGAACTGGATATTATGGATCATGACGGTTCGAGGGAACCGGGCATGGATATTTGTATTGTGTATATATATGTGCATATACCTTCCTTTACTTCTTCTATCTCCTCCAGGGAGGGTCGTTGGCCTGGGTGGACCCCAGAGTAGTCACGGAGCACCGACTGAGTGGAGTCACCCCCCAGTTGGGTTCCTTACTCTCAGGAAGGCTATGGTTACTATAACCTCGAGTAGGATCAGTGGTCTGCGGACATTGACCTTGACTTTGAGAAGACCCGGATTGAGACCCGGGTAGCACGCTCGTAGCTTTGGATACCGTGACAGGATTGGTTGTGTGACTTATATGTATATATGATATATGATATGATATATGAGATTTGATATGTGGTGTGCACATGTGTGCATAGGATTGAGCAGTGGCTCGTGTATTTTTATGGTTATGGGCTTAGTTCCCACATGTGGTCCATTTGGTTAAATGGTTTTCAAATGCATGCATACTTTTTAGTGAAGGGTACAAATGTCTTTATGGAAATGTTTTTATAAACTCTTGTTTTGTCCACTCACAGCTTTTAATGTTTTGATTGCCCTTCAGGTTGACATCGGATGTGGACTGTAGCAGAGACTGGGATATCACATACCTCCTCTGGATCCTGGCGTACTCTGATAGCCCAGGAGGGCAAAGGTCGAAAATATCCCTTGTCTGACACTTCGTGTCAGACAGGAGCAGGGTCATCCCGTGTTAATCCCAGGGGGGATTGGAATAGGTCCTGTCAACGTGGTATCAGAGCGGGGTTGTCTCTATTCGAGCAACCGTGGAGCTCTTGGAGTAGGACGCAGATCGAGGATGTGATATCTGAAGGGGCTACAGTTCGTGGTCAACCTGATTATTGGGATGCCGATACGATAGTTAGTAGGACTGTATCGTGGAATGTCTTGGCTTGGCATGGGATGCCGGGGTTGCCATAGTTCTGTCAGGGTTGACAGTGTGGGACCCTATGGAAGGATGAACGTATTTGTACGTTAACGTTTTGATCGTGTGACGGTTAGTTGGGATCGTCTTTCACGATGTCGTGGGATCGGTTCCGACGATTGGTTGGGAATTGTGACCATCCGATGATTAGATTTGGTTGAGTTAGATGAATTTACTGCTATGAGCAGCCGGATTCGGGGAATCCTAGTTGGATTGATGTCTTTACGATGCCTATACCGCGTAGTCGGTCAGATTGTGGAGGGTACTGCGGTTGGAAGTAGCAGGTGGGTTCAGAGTGACCCTAGGGCGTGATCGTGGAACTCTACCTTGGTGTGTATGGTTCGGAACGGTGAGTTGACGAATGGTATGACTTTGACGATTATTCGGATTTGGGTTCGTTAGTCGGTCTAGTCATGTCAGCTTGTGTTGGGACTGCACTCTGCAGTCGAGGTTGTATTTGTTGGTTAGACCTACTTGGTGGTCGTAATACCGTAGTTGTGATGGATTGTTGGTGAAACTAAGGTCACGGGCGACCTGGTAGACCGCATTGGTTTAGTTGAGGTACGGCAAGTTAGAGATTGTTGGACAGGTTACCAGGGTTGGTACTTGTCGATGGAATCCCTGAGTGGGATACGGAATAGTTAAATACGGGCAGTTGATTCCGTTCGATGCGGAGTCTGGATATCGAGGTGCCTGATAGTTAGGTCTGCACGAGGTTGTGGCAGACGCTACTATCGATGGACATAGTCGAGTCTTATCAAGTCGAGTAGACTCAGGTTACCGTGACGATTGTGAAGATGGGATTGTCAGTCGTGATGATGATACGAGGTGTGTGAGTAACGCATATGTACGAGCGGTGATTTTGGATTCGACTCGGTTACGGCTGAGTACGATCGCAGAATGAGACGGGGACGTTTCCTTTTCTCGTATGAGATGTCAGGGTGACTGTACCCAGAGTTGTTGGGTACGAAGGAGGCAGAGTTTCTCCTATTTGAGCAGAGGTACGGGATCGTCGCTCGGTATGAACGGAGATCCAGGGTTGTCTGATTCGTACACTTTGTACTGATGCTGACAGGTGATGATACGGGTACTAGTGCTGGTGCTGGTACCGGTGATTGTGATGACGTTGAGTCACATCCGTCAAGATGAGCATATGTTCGGTATCTGTGGTTTGGGAGTGGATCATGGATAGTGATGGACTGGATAGGATCCAATGGTAATTGAGACGCAAGGATCGATCTGTCTTGGGATTTAGCGACCAGTTGGTCAGTATTGGCCAGATTTGGTCAAGAATGGTTAGGTACGGTGGCATGCAGTGATTTGACTGCAGATCACAGCAGGGGTCTGTTGTGACTCTCTAGTCGAGAGGTACATATACGGACATAAATGGGCATGTGTCCGTAAATAGTAAAAAAAAAAGGGGACACGTGGATGATGTCTTGTTTCCAACATGGTTTTCGGAATCGCAGGAGTTTGCGATTGTGGTGACACGAGGAGTGCGGGTTTTCCGCATTGGTAATGGGTATTTCGGAGTCATTTTGGGTGACTTCTCAGGTTCTACCATGGCATATGATGGTTGATGATGTAGATGTTGTTGGTTGCCACTAGTACACTGATCGTGTATTGGTTGGTGGACCCGTGGTTTATCTTGGGTCATCAGGTGGAGTGAGTATATCAAAGTTAGGTGACTCAGATTTCTCATTTTCTACTTGGTGGCAGACGATGTCAGGTTACATGATGTGGTGAGTGCAGCGAGTGTTGTTTGCATTCATGTAGGATGGATTTTGATGTCATTGTATTTGATCATCTTTGGTTTTTCCTCGGTGGAATGACAAGGATCGATACGAAGTGATTGGGGAGAACCCACAGTCTCGACGTGTCTCGTCGTTGACTAATCTATTTAGATGTGGGAAATGGTTGAGGACTTTGGGCATTGTGACGATCCTCGATCGTGACATTTATGATCGGGTGACACAACGATGAATCTCGATCGTGACGTTTATGGTCGGGTGACGTAGTGATGGATCTGGATTGTGATCTTGATGATCCAGATAGACGGAGAGTTTATTACTCTTACTTGGATGTTTGAGTTAAGGATGTTGGGACTGAACTTCTTTTCGAAGTAAATCCCGTATAGTATATTACTCAGGTGAGTAGTTTTCCGACGAGTTCGAATTATGGTCAGCCTTAGATGTGTTGATGTTGGGATTGGCTTCCCTATGAAGTCAATCGAGGGTAATGTATAAATCGTTTGAACAGGTATCTGATAGGTTCGGTTATGGTGCGTCTTGGTAGACGTGAACGAGATTTCGAGTTTTGGAATCAGATTTCTGGATGGCGATTCAGGATTTGATTTTGGAACATGAAAGTGGATTTCTGTATTTGGATTTTGGAATCGGATTCTGGGTGACGATTCAGGATTTGATTCTGGAGCTTGACAGTAGATTTCCTTTTATGGATTTGGGTTCGGAATGGTTATTCCAAATGCTAGCTTACAGAATAATGATTTCGGATTCGGATTTGGACATGATTATGGATATAATTTCTGGGTTTGAATTCGGGATTTCTTACGAAATTGCGGATTCGGGTTCGGATTTGAAAATGGATGTTGAGTTGGAGTTTCGATTTGTCTAATTCTGGATTGGACAGATGAACTCCATTATAGAAACATGTTTGGCAACGACCTAGGTCGTCGTCGTTGTTGTGGTTGTAGGCTGATTGATGGGTAGTTGTATGTACCTTGTACGTTGTTATAGGTATGATACCGGGTAGACTTGTGGTGCCTGGTGACGGTATATAGGTTATACTAGTAGTACGATGGTGAGCGTGTTGGTAGTCCGCTTAGTTCCGATACCATTGGATGAGTCGAGAACGTGGACTGGACATTAGATATTGTGCGTTGGGTCATGGTATTTCTGATGGGTCTAGTTACATACAGGTTGAATGCTTTGTGGGTAAGTGTTTACTCATGGTTGAGTGAGTTGGTGGTTAGTGTAACCACGAGTGAGTATAATGTCAGTTTTCGACTGGCGACTGTCAAGTGGTGACAGTTTGTCGGAGGTGTCAGCGTGGATCGATTTGTGAGATCTGGTGACTCCCAGTGGGAGCAGATGTTAGGATAGATTGGTGATTGAGAAAGGAACCTTCGAGTGTTTGTGTCAGTAAAATGGAAGATTAACAAGTGGTTAGCTCATAGGATACTTGGGCTACTCTGATACTGTCAGGTGGTGTCAGTTCGGAACGTGTGATTATTGTCATTCGACGTGGTCAAGTGTAGTCGATTCGATGAAAACGTTAGTGGTACGTCTGGGTGCAGACTAGTGTACACGTGTTGTGAGATCGAATTACTTTCTAGGAGGTGGATGTGGAATCAGGATAGTTGGAGTTTCGAGAGTGAAACTAAATTAAGGAGGGAAGAACGGTTGAATTTAGGTCGGTTGGAATTTCGAGGACGAAATTAATTAAGGACGGAAGGTTGTAACGACCCGTCCCAAATTCCAAAATTAGATTAGTGACTAATCACGATTAGTGAGGTCAATCGGTGATTAGTTAGGCGAAATCGGACGAACGATGCAAAATAACCGTTTTGCCCTTGGGCGTGGGCAAAATGTTGACTTTTCATTTTGGCGGTCAAACGAACTTTGACCGATGACTGCGACGTAGTTCGTGACGTCACGAGTTCATAGGCAGGTGGCACGTTCAATTCCGACATTCGAGGAGGAAGTTATGACGTTCAGAAGTTTAGGGGCATTTTGGTAATTATAGTTAAAAGGAGTAAATAGTTGACTTTTGACCTAGGATGTCCGATGGCTGAGGGCTGAGGACCATTACGTAGATCGGGACGATACCAATACGTAGACAGGCGGCAGGTCGAATTCGGACGTTCGACAGCGAAGTTACGGTTCACGGAAGTTCAAGTGTACTATTGTACGAATTACGAAATAACCTAACTTTTGGACTCTAGTAGGGCCCAGATATTTAATCCCTGCCCTATGGATGAGTGACACTTGTCACCCATCCGCAGGCCACCCAAATTGATTCATGCATCGACCACCCTTTTCATTTCTCCATTTTCAAACATTTTCCCGATCTCACACCCACCATTTTCTCCATCTCTGTGCAACCCAAACCAATCCAACCCTTCACATTCGACCATGACTGAGGACAGAGTGAAGTGAGGATGCTGAGGAGGTTGCTGGGCGGCCAGAATAGCCGTGGACGACGGCAGGAAGGAGAAACCCGAGAGGATTTCACGGTTAGGCCATTTTCTCCCTTTAAATCGATTTGTGCATTATAGTTGGTTTTTGATGGTTTTAATGAGTTAAATGGGTTATTAGGATTGTGTTAGGATGATTTTAGGAAGCTTTGGACGGCTTTGAAGCCGTGGGTGAGTTTTGGGAAGCTTGAACCGTTTGGTTCATAATTAAACCATGAGATTTCGATGGTTTTAGGTAGTTTTAATGATTGGAATTGATAGGGAATGAAGAAATAGGAATTATAGGATTAATTGGGGTTGGAATCGGACCAAAAAAGAGGGAGGAAACCGCTGAACCGGTCACGCCGGTTCAGCACAGTAAAACCGATCCAAGTTGTAGAAAACCGGTTCACCTAATGTTGATGATGATGAACAGTGCACCGTGCCTTCTTGGGGCGCGTGAGGACGCGTGAACAGTAATTTGGGGAAGTGTTTAACATATGAAATCTTCTATTCGATGTAACGAACATTTTGGAACTAGTTTCGTGTCAATCGGACATAGTTTCGATAGGTTTCAGGGTGTCTGAAGTTTTAGGATCGAGTTTTAAAATAGTTAGAAAATCGGGAAAATTATGGGACTTCAATGAGAGGTTAATGAGGCTATTAGTAACCCTCTAAATGAATTTGGACAGGTTTGAGAGTCTCGGTGATAGTGATTAGCTCGGGAGATCCTATGGCACACAAATCGAGGCGGCAGCTCGTACGGTCTGTGAGTGGACCTTGGTTTTCTAAATTGGTGCATGCATAAATGTTTAATATATGTTTTAATACATGTTTGGTAATGCCATGGGTCCATTTTTATGTGGTTACGTATAAGCACGTATTTCGAGGGTTCAACCTTATACAGTTCTTATACGGGTCTGTATTTCTTTAATGATTTAAATGATTTGGATTTGGATTTTCAAAAGGATAAACTCAGGTATGAGACCCATTTGGTTTTGTCTCGGACATATGACCTCAGATATCGGGCACGGTGCCCAGCTGGTGTCCTATGTACGGGCACGAGACCCAGGTTACTTTATGGTTTTGATTTTAGGTTAGGGAACCTTAAATGGATTTCCCGGTTCATGACGGTTTATAGGAACCGGCATGAACCCTAGTTATGGAATTGCGGTTCATGAAGGATTATGGGGACCGGCATGAACCCTGGTTATGTTATTATGGTACATGACGGTTTATGGGAACCGAACATGGAGGATATGGTCTATATGTATATGAACTGGATATTATGGATCATGACGGTTCGAGGGAACCGGGCATGGATATTAGTATTGTGTATATATATGTGCATATACCTTCCTTTACTTCTTCTATCTCCTCCAGGGAGGGTCGTTGGCCTGGGTGGACCCCGGAGTAGTCACGGAGCACCGACTGAGTGGAGTCATCCCCCAGTTGGGTTCCTTACTCTCAGGAAGGCTATGGTTACTATAACCTCGAGTAGGATCAGTGGTCTGCGGACATTGACCTTGACTTTGAGAAGACTCAGATTGAGACCCGGGTAGCACGCGCGTAGCTTTGGATACCGTGACAGGATTGGTTATGTGACTTATATGTATATATGATATATGATATGATATATGAGATTTGATATGTGGTGTGCACAGGTGTGCATAGGATTGAGCAGTGGCTCGTGTATGTTTATGGTTATGGGCTTAGTTCCCACATGTGGTCCATTTGGTTAAATGGTTTTTGAATGCATGCATGCTTTTTAGTGAAGGGTACAAATGTCTTTATGGAAATGTTTTTATAAACTCTTGTTTTGTCCACTAACAGCTTTTAATGTTTTGACTGCCCTTCAGGTTGACATCGGATGTGGACTGTAGCAGAGACCGGGATATCACATACCTCCTCCGGATCCTGGCGTACTCTGATAGCCCGGGAGGGCAAAGGTCGGAAATATCCCTTGTCTGACACTTCGTGTCAGACGGGAGCAAGGTCATCCCGCGTTAATCCCGGGGGGATTGGGATGGGTCCTGTCAATTTAACCGTCCGAACGAAGAGTCAACGTTTTGCCCATTCTAGGGGAAAAATCGTCATTTCGCCCTGAACGTCCGTTAATCCTCGTCTAATCTCCGATTAGCTTAGCTAATCCGTCATTAATTCTTAATTAATCCCGATAATTCGGGACGGGTCATTACAATCTTCCCCCTTTAAAAATTTTCTTCCTCGAAATTCAAATCGACCCGATTACACAACCAAATTGTGGAATCCAACCATGTCCCTCGACTCAGGTCGATGCACCCACACGAGAATACCTGTGCAATAGTACACGTGCGACACACATGCCGTACTCGTCGATACGTACCGGTACTAGAGCTTCCTAAGCTCCGACTTCACTCTCATCAACCGCGTTCCGATCGTCGACTCGTGAGAGTCATCTCGTCGGCTCGTAAGTCTCACTCGAGGCAGAACGTCAACGTCTCGCTTGTCACTCACTTTGACAGATAACAATACCAAACTGACATTCAAACGTCTTTTCAATTTAATTCTAACACGTTCCATCCTACAGTCGTCGAGCTGAATTATGTATTCCCACTAAGGGCTGATACATCCAAGATGACATCCTACTCTGCATTTGATCAGACAACATTCTATAAACCCTGCCATCACAATGGCACGAAACCCACCTTGCAGACCATACTCAAACTATGCCCATATTCACTCTCCTTAAAGTCCCATCAGTCCATACCAATCCGAGCTCGTCGAATCCTAAACCATTGCACCGAGTTTCGTTCAGCGTGAGGTGCTTCTTACTCTTACCCTAAGTATCAGGTTGATGACGGGCTGTTACGACTGGAGAGACAATACATCCTCGATCTGCGCACTCTAGGAGTAAAACACGCTCTGATACCAACTGGTATCAGAGTACTATGAGTATCAGATGAGCCTGTCTCGCTCTGATACCAACTTGACAGGACCCGTCCCAAATCCCCAGGGATTAACGTGGGACATGCCTGCTCCCGTCTGACATAAAATGTCAGACCAGGGATATTTCCGTCATTTGCCCAACCTGGGCTATTAGAGGGTGTTAGGATCCCTAGGAGGAATGTGAATGTCTCGTCTCTGCTACAGCCCGCATCCGCGATCAACCTGAAGGGCATTCAAAACACAAAGGCTGTGAGTGGACAAAATAATTATTTTATAAAAATATTTCATAAAAGACCTTTATGCCCTTCATTAAAAACATATGCATGCATTTGAAAACCATTTCTAGGGTTCATACCCGGTCCCCATAAACCGTCATGAACCATAAAACCATTTGGGCCTTGGCCCGAAATCTGTAAATCAATACATGGGACCTCTACCTAAACCAAAACATGTGGGAACTCGTCCCAAAACCATCTCATATGGGTCTCAGCTCAAAAACAATACGCGTGGGTCTCAGCACAATGCCATCTCAGTGAAAACTCATACACATATACATATATACATATATAACCCATCCTAGACACTTCTTGAGAAAATGCCAACTTGGGGCACACAGCCCCTAGGGAACACATCCCCGATATATGTCACAATGTCTCCATATATATAAGTATGCATACTACTCGGGGTCTCGCTCCGAGTCTTCTCCCAGGAATTCTCCATCTGGGAGGCTCTATCTTTGGACCTAGTCCGATCATTTCTCCGGAATCTGGTCCGGGACCACATCATAACGCCCACTCCTGGAACGGGATCCCCATGGGGATACCCACTCTGGTCTGTGGATCGTGACTCTCCAGGTCAACGTCTAAAGGAGACCAATCAATAAGCTCGTAAGGAGGGTATATACATACTAGTATAGCAAACCATAAAAACGGAACTCATGCCCGATAACATAAAGCAACTAGGCGTCCAGCCCGAACATAGGACTCAATAGGGCCTCTAGCCCGATTTCACAATAACTGGGCATCGAGCCCAAACTCGTAAATCAACTGGGCATTGAGCCCGATATCTCAGGGACAGTCACGATCCCTATCATAGCGATGTATGAAACCATCAATGGTATGTCACCATGAACACATCACTGCCGCGACCATATCGAGACCATGGTGCACACGTCGTTGATCGATCATCTAAACCGTCAGTACCCCGAATTTGAGCCTCTAGTGACTGCTCGACAACGGGACGTGCATTATGACCTCTCCGGAAGGAACGTATCCCAATCCGGAGGTGAGCGTCACGTCGTCCGTTGTCGTGCACACAGCACCCGCCGCAACCACGACTCAGACTCGTAGGTCATCAATAGGGTCTCAAGCCCGAGTCAACACCAAATCCAAATGGGTCTCATGCCCTATTTTACCTTTTCAAAACCATTTCATGAAAACCGAAAGCGTCAGCGCGTATAAGCACGTATAAAACTGAAAACCTCGAAGTACGTGCACATACGTAAACACACACAAAAATGAACTCAAGGCATCACAAAACACATATTAAAACATAAAGAAAACATTTATGCATGCATCGATTTCAGAAAGAAAGTCCACTCACAAACCGTCCGCGTTGCCGCTTCAATATGCGCGCCGTACGCCTTCCTGGGTCAACCGTCGTCTCCGGGGTTTCCAAACCTGTCCAAATCACTTTTGAGGGTTACTACATACTTAATTAACCCTTTACTAAAGCCCCATAATTTTTTGGGATTTTTAACTATTTTTAAACGCGCACTGAAACGTTCGGACAACCCGAACTATATCGAGACGATGTTCGATCGACTTGAAACCAATCCCAAAATGTTCATTACATCGAATAGATAATTACACATGTTGGAAGCTTCCCCAAAAGCTTCACCACGCGCCGTCACGCGCCTCAAGACGGCTATGCGTGTGGGCCTCATGCGCCACTACACAGGGTCATCCCTGTCCTCCAACCGACCAGTCCGACCGGCCGGTTCGATTCTCCCCTGCAACTTGGATCGACGTGACCGGTCTAGCCTCTTACCTGGTCCAATTTTCATTCTTTTCCTTCCTAATCGATTATATTCTTCATATTTTGATCCTAGGAACCTAAATCTATGAACCAAAACGGCTAAAACCTACAAAATCCCCACGGTTCACTTTCCCAGAATTGTCCCAGGGCTGCACAGCCGTGAAGTAGCCCTCGGAATCATCATAACACATCCCTAGTAACCTATTTAACTCAATACAGTCACCCAAAATGGCCCATAATGATTAAAATTGAAAATGGGGAAAATCGGTTAAAATCGATACCTTTGCACGGGTTGGCCTCCGCCGCCCACAGCGGCGCTGCTCCTGTCCGGCCACCAACATCCTCAGTCCTCCTCTCACTCTCTTGGTTCCTCAGACATGAACATTTGGGGTAAGGGTTTTGATTTGGGGTGAAAGGTTTGATCGGTTTTGGGTTTGGGGAAATGATCGAACAAGAGAAAGGGGAAGGGATATGCATGACCGTGTTTAGGCTGGGCAATGGATGGGTGACACTTGTCACTCATCCATTAGGCCTGTCCAAAAAGCTGGGCCCCACTTGCTGCTAAATAACTTTCATCTCGAAAAACGTGCAATAGTACTTTCGAACTTCCGTGAACCGTAACTTCTCCGTCGAATGTTCGAATTCGACGTGCCGCCTGTCTACGGATTCGTATCGTCCCGATATATGTAACGATTCTCGGCTCTAGGCCGTCTGATCTCGCAGGTCAAAAGTTAACTTTCTGCCCATATTCAACCAAATTACCAAAATACCCCCGAACTTCCGAACGTCATAACTTCTTCCTCGAATGTCGAAATCGGATGTACCACCTGTCTATGACTGTGGATCGTAACTCTCCAGGTCGGCGTCTGGAGGAGACCATATGAATCATATGGAGGGTTTGTACATTTCAAATACTTTCTTTCTTTCTCAAAACATATTTCAATTGGGTCTCATACCCGATTCATCTCATTAGGATTCCTCGAATTCAATTCAAATCCATTTTCACAGGCCTCGGCCTAAATCCACAATTCGATAGGGTCTCATTCCCGAATTCTCATTTCAAAAATCGAACTGGGACTCAATCCCGATGTTACAATCAACTGGGCATCTCACTCGATATCACGAATAATTGGGCCCTAAGCCCGATCGTATAACTCAAATGGACCCTCGCCCGATTTCTCGTCAAATCAAATGGACTCCAAGTTCGAAAGTTCATAAATCAAATGGGTCTCATGCCCGAGTTCATATTTCCAAATCCAAAATCCGTTCATTAAATCATCATTGAAAATGCAGTACTCAAAGGTATGACATAAAGCCGAAAACCTCGAAAATTGTGCAATTATGTCGATCCTAACCTACCACAAACAAATACACTCATGGCATCACAAAACATGTATTTAAAAGCATATAAAACATTTATGCATGCATCAATTTCAAAAGAAAGGTCCACTCACATACCGTCGAAGCCGCACCTCGATACACGCGCCAAAACGTCTTCATGGGCCAATCACCATCATCGGGACTTCCAAACCTGTCCAAATCGTAATAGCGGGTTATTAACTACTTAAATAACCCCTCACTAAAAACACGTAATTTTCTGGAATTTTTAACTATTTTTAAAGTCGATCCTAAACTTTCGGACAACCCGAACTGACACGACCCATCCCAATCCCCCCGAGATTACCATGGAATGTGACGTGCTCCCGTCGGACAAGAGGCGTCCGACAAGGGATAACCGATTGCCATTGCCCAACCGGGCTTCCAGAGTGCGTAAGGATCGATGGAGTAGGTGTGCGATGCTTAAGTCTCTGCTGCAGTCGTATCCGGAATCAACCTGAAGGGCATTAAAAACAAAAGCTGTGAGTGGACGAAAATAAACGAGTCTGTTTAAAACATTTATAAGACATTTATGCCCCTCGGTAAAATCATATGCATGCACCAAAAACCAATAATCCCATATTTATTTAGAAATAACCACCAGGGCCTTAGCCCGGAACCCAAAGCATATTTTCAAATTCCAAAACTCAATCCAAGAGTTATTTCATCAATCCAGTAATATTCATTTATTATTTTTCCATCTCCGGCATCCCCAATGCCTAGCGTCCTAGACGCTTGATGTTCCAAACGTCATATCTCACGGTATTAAACAACGCGTGCTGCCCGGGGTCTCACCGGGTCCATATCTCTGACATCCCCGATGTCTGACGTCCATGACGTCTAGCAATCCTGCTCCTGGATCACTATACGGTCCGGTAGCTCCGTACAATGAGCCCTCGCAGGCAATGCACCGTGACTTCTCCAGTGTCCCCGACACTTGGAGGAGACCAGGATATAAATATCCTCATATCGAGATGGTTTTATGGAACACATTCTATTATTCATTTCCAAAATATCACAAGGGCCCTGCCCCAAATTTCCATAAAACCGTCATAAGTCCAAATAATTGATTCAAATCCGAAATCGTTTGTTCAATTTCAATTTAGGGTCCCTGACCCAAAATCACATATATAAATCAACTGGGCCCCTGGCCCGATTTCATAAGTCAACTGGGCCCCTGGCCCGATTTCATAATTCAATTGGGCCCCTGGCCCGATTAACAAATTAACTGGGCCCCTGGCCCGATTCCACTTTATCAAATCCGTAACCGTTTCATGAAATCATATCCATCCATATTTATGGAAATCAGTGCAAATCCAGAAAACCTCGATTCACGTGCAAACACGTAAATCGCCTCGAAATGCATGGAAACATATAAATTCACTGATATCCAAAATAAATCATAAAATCCCAATTATAACAATCATGAAACAGTTATGCATGCATCAAATTTATAAAACCAATGTCCACTCACAGACCGTTTAACCGAGCGCCTCGATACGCGTGCCATAGGCCTTCCCGGGCCACACCACTATCACCGAGACTCCCAATCCTGTTCAAATTACATTAGAGGATCACTAACCTCATCATTAACATCCTATTCAAGTCCCGTAATTTTCCCGAATTTTTAAGTATTTTTAAACTGGATTTAAAACCTTCGGACATCCCGAACAATATCGAGACGGTGTCCGATCGACACGAAACCAATCCTAAAATGTTCGTTACATTGCATAGGATAAAAGTCATGTTGACCTCACCTCGAGATTCGTGCCCACGCGCCGTCACGCGCCGCCATGAGTGGCTGTGCGTGAAAGCCACGCGCTTGCTACAGTGACTGCTACAGTCACCATCTTCACCCGTTTGTCTAGTAAACGGGTCTGATTACCCGCGATCTGACCCGGCCAGATAACCATCAATTCGACCTTGATTCCATCCGTTCTTGATCCTAAAACAATCAATATCCAATCAATTTCAGTTCTGTGTCAATAATCAACATCGACATGGATTAAATCAACCAATCCAAGCTCGAACAGCAAAACGGGTCGTCCTTAGTAATTCACCCAACTCAAGTCCATTTCCAAATTAACTTCACAGGAAGTATACTAGGACACAAACGAACCCAAAACCACAACCAATTGAAGAAGAGCTCACCTGGAAGTCGTCGTCCACAGCACTGTATTTCCTTTGAAAACAGTGACCACCGTCCCAGCTTAGCCGTGGCTGGTTCCCTTCGAAATTGATACGGCTGAGCTCCAGACACTCCCAGAAAGCTAAACCCGTCCATGGTTTGGTCCAACAAGGCTCAGAAATCAAATTCTGAAATTTCCCTCCAAGAACCCGAAATGGTTTCACACGGTTTCCTCCCCAATTCGACAACCACACAAGCTCAGAATGATCCTCACAACTCACTCACAATGTTTTTAATCCAATTGAGTCGTTAAAAGTGCCTCAAAGCACCACGCAGGTCCACCGTGTAAAGGTTCCTGCACTGACCCGAAACCATTAATAAATGGTGTCCATGTTCTTCAAGTCAGTTGCCAACCCAGAACACATGCCTCCACTACCTCAAAGCTGTCCAAAATCATTCATTAATGTTAAACAATCCCTTGGAACAGATCGCACAAAACCTCCAATTTTCACGGCTGTTTCGATCAAACAGTACCCCTGTGGAAATTACCATTCTGCCCCTGTGCAAAAAATTACCAAAATGCCCCTCACGCATCCTGACCCGTAACTCGGTCATACGGACTCCGATTGATGCGTGCCGCCTATCTACGGACTCAGAGCATCGAGACCTTCCTAACGGTCTTCGGTCCTCGGCCATCGGACCTCCCGATCAAAAAGTCAACATTTCCCCCTTATTACATTCAAATTACGAAAATGCCCTTGGGCTTCCGTACATCATAACTTTCACCACGAACGTCGGAATCGAACGTGCCACCTGTCTATGAACTCGTGACGTCCCGAACTACGTCACGGTCATCGGTCAAAGTCCATTTGACAGTTCGAATTAAAAGTCAACGTTTTGCCCACGCCCAGGGGTAAAACGGTCATTTTGCACAATTCGTCCGAAATCGCCCAACTAATCCCAGATTAGTAAATCACAATTAAATATTATTAAATCCCGATATTCGGGACGGGTCGTTACAACCTTCCCTCCTTAAAGAATTTCGTCCTCGAAATTACTAACAACCTTATTCCACAAACACCTCGTGGAAAACAATTCGATCACACATCTGTGTACACTTGTACACCCACATACTGGAACAACACCAGCCTCGTTTGTACCCAGACATCCCATCACAGTCATACGTCACAATCAACAACACTCGACCACCTCGAGTGAAAATAATCACCTGATTCGCGATAAAATCGCTTAACCATTTAGCTAACTCCTTCAGCTAGACGGTTCCCTTCCATTGCCAATAAATCCTTACATTTGCTCCCATTGGGAGTCACCAAATCTCATTTGTCAGTCCATGCTGACACCATCAGTCAAACTGTCATCACAAAACTTACCACCCTGGTAAGGCCCCAACCATCTGTCCGTCGGTGACAACACCACGTACTACATCACTCTCGATGTAGCACAAGATCAACCACATGATCACCATTCGCAGGGCAAGCCCAATCCTGCGACACAAAATACTCTCAATTTCCATAATTGCCGACTCCGTCAGCGAACCAAAACGCTGGGAAATCACGGTGTGATCAAGTCACACAAGGCTACTCGTGGTTACTCAGACCACCAACTCACTCATCCTGAGTGTACGTATACCGTCAACTTACACAAACAAGTGGTGTAACTGGAACACATTGAATACCAGCCCAGCAGTGATCATACATATCAATACCAGGGTTCCACTAGCCAACCATGGCCAAGAGCACCTGCTCATACAATCACTGAACCTGACAAAATCGCTCTGCACAGCGCACAGTATCTAATGTCCAGTCCACAATCACAACCAAACAATGATATCGGAACCAAGCCGATTACCAACACGTTTGATCACACACCACTGGTACATCCCATGTACCGCCATTAGGCACCACTCCGCCTAACCAGTATCAATCCTCGTACAACGTACCCTGTACGCACCTCAATCCATCAATCTGCCTATAACCACCCAGGTCATAGCCAAACACGTTCCAATAATGAAGTACCTTTGCCCAAACCAACCTGAGACAAAGCGTACTCCACCCATCATCCAGTTCTAGTTCCGAATCCGAATTCGCAATTTCGTAAGAAATTCCGAATCCAAACCCAAACATCACATTTTTATTCCATTTCCAAATCCCAATCTGAAATCATTATTCCGTAAGCTAGCATTGGAATAATCATTCCGCACCCAAATCCGGTAATCCATTTTCGAGCTTCGCAATCGAATCCTGAATCGTCACCCAGAAATTCGGTTCCAAAACCCAAAATCTCGTTTACGTTCATCAAGACGTAACATAACCGAACCTATCGGTTACCTGACCAAAACACTCGATTGACTTCATAGGGAAGCTAATCCCAATATCCACACGTCAAAGGTTGACAAAATCCGACCACATCGGAAACCCACTCAACCAAGTCACAAACCATATGGACTTCACTCCAAAAAGAAGTTCAGTCCCGTCGTCTACGACCCACATATCAAGGTAAGAGTGATAAACTCTCATCCAATCTGGATCATCACGATCACGAACCCGATCCATCACTACGTCATCGGACAAGTAACATCACGATCCTAGATCGTCACCGTGCCCAAAATCGACAACATCACCAATCAGATCCGCCTAGGATCCACACATACTCACATAGCTTAACAATCCATCTGAAAGCTGATCGTAGGGTCTTACACCCTCATTGAATCATTCGCCAAATTTCCCTTGGTGGAAAGATGACCTCGCATTTCACCACCAAATCCAAATTCATACACAACTTCATGTGTCCAATGACCCCAAGCCAAACATGGGTCCACCTACCAATACACGCTCAACGTACTGGTAGCAGCGATCATCATCTGCCACGGCAGGAAACAAGAAGTCAACCCCAAAGACTTCGAAATACCAATCACCGATGTGGAAACGAGCACTCCTCTCGTCTCCCAATCACAACTCTCCCCAAAACGGGAGTTCCAACCATGTTGGAAACAGACATGCTCCCAATGAGATGTCAAGTCCAACTACTGGACTGCCCATGTCCATACCTCACTTGGACCACCACGTGTCCAAAATCAATTCATTACTCGGACCTCACGTCCGTCAATAATCATGTATGCACACACCCTGATTCCGAACGGGATATCAAAATTTTGCCTGAATGTGCATACCATACTGCCATGTCTCACATCTCAACCTTTACAGGTTCAATCCTCAGATTCCAAGTGATTCACAATCACAAAATCACACCTCAATACCACGAATGGTTTCCCCGACTTTTCCAATTTCAATAATTTCCTTGTACTTCCTGGGGATATAAGAAATATACCATCATACCAATCTCGGAGTTGACAACAACTCCCCAAATCCACCAATACACATGACATAGGGAACAGCATCCCAAGATTCCCCAAATTTTCAATCATACCTTTTGATCCATTCATCACTTGTCATCATATATCTGTTAGGACTTATCCCAACACGACACAACCTCCACTGGAACCCATCCAGTCCAAGACTCAACCACCTCTGAGTCGCAGATACCAATCACATGTCCATCATGACAGAGTCACACCCCAACTGGTGGCTCATCGTCATCACAATCACTGACACCTGCACCAGTGCTAGTACCAATACCAGCGCACCATCATCAACACTAGTATCAACACACTGGCATCCATACTAGTATTGGCATCAAGGCACCAACATACCAACATCCATACATAGCACCCCAACATCCATGCTAGCACACGAACATCCATGCTAGCACACTGTGTACATAGTTGTTACCCTGGATCTCCGTTCATTCCGACAGACGATCCCGTAACACCACTCGTACCCCACAACTATGGGTACCCCCAATTTGGCCATCCACGCATCAGGATAATAGACGTTCCTTGAACATCCCTTGATCCCCAAGTGTGAAAGCCACACTAAATACCCTCGATAGCCAGTCATCTCGACACAACTGTCGACCAACAGTCATCGTTGTCAAGATCCGTAACCACACCTCACACTAATATTCGATCCAACACGGGATTCCATATTTCCTCACAACCGTATCCATAGATCGAAACCCATAAGACTCACTAGAGTCATCCATATGGTCATCCACGACCTCAGCCGCACGTCGTAGCACAAGTTCTTATTTAAGGTTCACTTTTCCAGTCCATCAATTATAACTTAGGGTTCCAAAATCACACCCTAGGGTTCCACCGAACCCAACTGCCTTCTGCAGTAAAATCCATAACCTGACCGGCTCCGCGGTCCTGACATCATATAGACGTCCAATCCAATCCAATCGTCAACTCAACGTGGGTTCCATCGTGGGTTCCACCACGAAGGTCATCGGCTAACTCCGATGCACCAACACCCCGTACACTAGCCAACACTACTAGGGTCCAAAACTTAGACCAATACTCAACTGAGTTTCGCATTTCCATAACATTATTCCAATGGGGTTCCCTGAATCTAGCTGTGCCCAGTGGCACAACAATCCATCATCACATGACCGAACCGACGGTCTCGCATTACCAGTTTAATCGTATACAACCCACTTGGGTTGAATCGCATCAATGCACGTCGTATCGGGCTAAACACGCCCAATCCACCATTCAAACTCAAAACTATCTATCAGGTTGACAACGGAACAGCAGCCCAAAGAGACATCACACCCTCGACCTTCGCGCACAAAAGAGCAAAACCTGCTCTGATACCACTTGACACGACCCATCCCAATCCCCCCGGGATTACCATGGAATGTGACGTGCTCCCGTCGGACAAGAGGCGTCCGACAAGGGATAACCGATTGCCATTGCCCAACCGGGCTTCCAGAGTGCGTAAGGATCGATGGAGTAGGTGTGCGATGCTCAAGTCTCTGCTGCAGTCGTATCCAGAATCAACCTGAAGGGCATTAAAAACAAAAGCTGTGAGTGGACGAAAATAAACGAGTCTGTTTAAAACATTTATAAGACATTTATGCCCCTCAGTAAAATCATATGCATGCACCAAAAACCAATAATCCCATATTTATTTAGAAATAACCACCAGGGCCTTAGCCCGGAACCCAAAGCATAGTTTCAAATTCCAAAAGTCAATCCAAGAGTTATTTCATCAATCCAGTAATATTCATTTATTATTTTTCCATCTCCGGCATCCCCAATTCCTAGCGTCCTAGACGCTTGATGTTCCAGACGTCATATCTCACGGTATTAAACAACGCGTGCTGCCCGGGGTCTCACCGGGTCCATATCTCTGACATCCCCGATGTCTGACGTCCATGACGTCTAGCAATCCTGCTCCTGGATCACTATACGGTCTGGTAGCTCCGTACAATGAGCCCTCGCAGGCAATGCACCGTGACTTCTCCAGTGTCCCGACACTTGGAGGAGACCAGGATATAAATATCCTCATATCGAGATGGTTTTATGGAACACATTCTATTATTCATTTCCAAAATATCACAAGGGCCCTGCCCCGAATTTCCATAAAACCGTCATAAGTCCAAATAATTGATTCAAATCCGAAATCGTTTGTTCAATTTCAATTTAGGGTCCCTGACCCGAAATCACATATATAAATCAACTTGGCCCCTGGCCCGATTTCATAAGTCAACTGGGCCCCTGGCCCGATTTCATAATTCAATTGGGCCCCTGGCCCGATTAACAAATTAACTAGGCCCCTGGCCCGATTCCACTTTATCAAATCCGTAACCGTTTCATGAAATCATATCCATCCATATTTATGGAAATCAGTGCAAATCCAGAAAACCTCGATTCACGTGCAAACACGTAAATCGCCTCGAAATGCGTGGAAACATATAAATTCACTGATATCCAAAATAAATCATAAAATCCCAATTATAACAATCATGAAACAGTTATGCATGCATCGAATTTATAAAACCAATGTCCACTCACAGACCGTTTAACCGAGCGCCTCGATACGCGTGCCATAGGCCTTCCCGGGCCACAACACTATCACCGGGACTCCCAATCCTGTTCAAATTACATTAGAGGATCACTAACCTCATCATTAACACCCTATTCAAGTCCCGTAATTTTTCCGAATTTTTAAGTATTTTTAAACTGGATTTAAAACCTTCGGACATCCCGAACAATATCGAGACGGTGTCCGATCGACACGAAACCAATCCTAAAATGTTCGTTACATTGCATAGGATAAAAGTCGTGTTGACCTCACCTCGAGATTCGTGCCCACGCGACGTCACGCGCCGCCGTGAGTGGCTGCGCGTGAAAGCCACGCGCCTGCTACAGTGACTGCTACAGTCACCATCTTCACCCGTTTGTCTAGTAAACGGGTCTGATTACCCGCGATCTGACCCGGCCAGATAACCATCAATTCGACCTTGATTCCATCCGTTCTTGATCCTAAAACAATCAATATCCAATCAATTTCAGTTCTGTGTCAATAATCAACATCGACATGGATTAAATCAACCAATCCAAGCTCGAACAGCAAAACGGGTCGTCCTTAGTAATTCACCCAACTCAAGTCCATTTCCAAATTAACTTCACAGGAAGTATACTAGGACACAAACGAACCCAAAACCACAACCATAGGAAGGATTTTTCTGGGTGTAAAAATTGCCCTTGAATTTGAAATATTTTGTTATAAAATAATTTAAATTCACACGATCGTACTCTTGCTACTTCGTCGGTTCTACTTCTTATGCTTTTTGGTCGTTGAAGCTATAATCCCTTTTTTCTTCATGAAATTTCCACTGTAGGTCTAAACTTTGGAGAGTTGTTATCAGAAGAGGTGGTTAGAATTCCAATAGGCTTACACGGAGCATGACTTCTAAGACCCACATTGCTGACCTCTTGGAAATGATTAAGGCCTATGATCATAGCATTGAAACCATATTGTAGGTCTCCTTCAAGAATGGCTATGATGACAAGTACATAGCTCATGCTTCAAGTCGTCCTCATCTCGTTGAAAGGTATGAGAAGAAGTTGGTCGCTGAGATCACAAAGAGGTGCCAATTCAATGTGGCCATAGATCGGGCTCCTTCTTAATAGAGAGATGCAGACTCTCTAAGCCTTTCGAATTTTGTAGTCATTGAATGGACTTTGTAGATTAGCCCCTTAGGCTAATCCTCACTTCAAATGTTTCTTGTTTGTAGTTTTCTTTTTGAATGAATTTTTATTTTCAATTTGGAAGTAGTCCCATATTTCCCGCGAGTTTTTTAACCAATTACCCCACTCGTAGAATCCCAATGCACTCGTCGAATCCCATAGCATTGGGTAATATTTCTTCAAATGAATGGCATTAGTAGGATTTTTTGTCCACTACTCCATCATCGCTTCTTAGATAATAGGAGCCCTTCATGTTCACCTTATGGATTATGATCAGCCATTTCCAAGTCGGGCTCTATTTTCCCCTCCAAGTACATGAGTTGATTCTAGTGGTATAGCCATTTTCCACATTGGATTTCCGTCTTGGAAAGATTTTCCCTTGACCCTTTTACTATATGCTCTTGCAACTGCCGCTTTATAAGCCATAATTTTATTTAATGCATCCATCCTTTTTTGGTCTAGCTCTTTCAATTTGTAGCACATAGTTTGCGTGTACTCATCAATGTCTAAACCATACTAATGCTGCAATCGTAATGAGTTAACATTTATCTTGACTAGGAGCATCAAATCTTGACCCTAGGTCTACTAGGGACGTCCCAATTGCTCCTTTTTTTGGGTGTCTAATATGACCAGAGTGTGTAGATCATCTGGTTTGTGCCAGCCTATAGGATACTCCCCTAACATTTTCTTTTGGATGGCAAGGATGATTTTTTTGCTGGCTTCTACTTGACCATTAGTTTGGGGATAACAAGCTACCAAGGGCTGGATTGCACAAACTTGATTAAGAATTGGGTACCAAACTCTTGCAATTTTTTGGTACATGAATGATGTCCCGTAATCAGTGATGAAAGTTTCTGATACTCCAAACCGGCTCAGAATGTTCACCTTCAAGAAATTTATTAGCTCGAGGCATGTGATTTGTTTTAGAACCTTGGTTTTCCACCCGCGTTTTGAAGTAGTTTATGGCTACCACGTTGAAGTTATGATGATTCTGGAAATATTTTTTTGTATGAAATCAATAGGATATGGCCGGAATGGCCATGGCTTCACAACTTGGTAAACAAGAAAGATATGTAAACATATATCCCAATTAACAAGTTATTACTCGAATTATTTCCAAGACTCCGGGATTCATGAGCTAGTTGACAATATTGGATATCTAATACTTAACCATGATCAATCATAAATATTCCCTAATTACTTAGAGCAATAGTAAATTAGATACTAGCACATAATCTTCATAAATCCACAATGTATTCATATAAACTCTAATATTCATAAACTTAAAACCAACAAATTCAAGATTTAATAAAGAATATTTTTCATGTTGAAAACATTTCCAGAAACTCTCCACGCGCCCTCACGCGCCACCCAAAGTGGCTGCGTGTGAGCTCACAAGCCAATGCACAGTATGCTACAGTGTCTCCTTCCATACCCGACTCTCTGGTTTTCGAGTCGTCCGACCCGGTGACCCAACCTGATCAGTTCTCCCTTGTTTCACATCCATTTCTTCTATCAATCTTAATCTATTTCATTCAAGGAAATGATCTATGAGGTTGGAAAGAAGAAATACTTACCATTTCATAGAGTTCAACCTTCAAAGCATCACGACCATGGCGTCTAGCTATGTTCTTCGTCGTTCCCATCACTCCTCTTCTCTTCTCTCCATCCCAAAAATGATCACAGAACCTTCAGAAGATTACTAATGCATTCCTACTCGAGTTTCTTGGCCTAAGACTCAAGACTCGAAGGAAATACCTCATGGGTTCCTTCTCGGGTCTACTATGTTTCTTCTACTTTCCAGTTTTCTTCCCCATCTCTCTCTCTCTCTCTCTCTCTCTCTCTCTCTCTCTCTCTCTCTCTCTCTCTCTCTCTCTCTCTCTCTCTCTCTCTCTCTCTCTCTCTCTCTCTCTCTCTCTCTCCCTCCTTCTCTCCTCCTAACTCCCCTTTCTCACGGTCGTAGCCTATTCAAAGTTATTTCTTATCTCGACCAACTACCACCGACTTTTCCTTCTCCTTCCAACACAATATACACACATATATATACTTAAATAAGTCGGTGGAAGAGAGAATACCAGAACCTTCTAGGAATGACATGTGGCGGCATCTTCTTGGTCATGCTACAAAATGACCAAAATGCCCTTGGTGGCAAAATTACGAAAATTCTTCGAAGTGTTACTAGTTCGTAACAACCTCAAACGATCTCCGATTTTTCCGTGTCGCTTGTCTACAAACTCAATATCTCGAAACCTCCGTAACAATCCTCTCGGTTTACCCAAATGAGGTCCTGGTCAAAAAGTCAACACTTTGACTTGACCAAAAAATCAACCTCTCAAGGGGTGAAATGGTCATTTCCAAGATGTTGAACGTTCGAGGTGTTAGAGTCCCCCCCCCCCCCCCCCCCCCCCAACTGAAAGAAATTTTGTCCTCGAAATTTCAGACTAACTTCGAGTTAGATACCGAGACTCATGGGCAACTATGACAAATTATTTAATTAGATAAAAAAATATACATATCCTTAGATATCACTATCAAGTCCTTGATCCAAGTCATACACAATATTTCCGATATCATGAATACCGAGGATTCACATATCCATATCATAACTCGAAACCTCAACCTATGCCCCCAACCACAACAGAATCACGATGTATCATCATGGTATTTTTGAAAATCATTCACAAAGCATATATCAAGACTCCAATACTCCAATTATTGTGCATCATATTCAATTTGAACCCATACTGGAAACGATATTCGAAAACCGAGTTTGAAAAATCAAAACATACTTTTATACCACGGCCTATATCAAGATTCTAGTAATACCATGATTCTGTATCACCTTCAAACTTATATTTCGTCAATCCATAATCCAACCTCAACAGTATAAAACTGTTACCCAGACTCAGTCATGATTCAGAATACAAGATACCCAATTTCCTCGCAAAATGTGTTGTTAAAACATTACTTTAGTATTCAACTAATCACAAAAGCCATAAAAGGTTTCAACCAAACAACATCACTAAAACAAGCAGAAGGTTAATAACATACTTGGGTACGCATGCATAAGGTTTAAAAGAAGTCTACTCACAAACTCAATTATCACTTTAAGGATTACAACACAACGTTTGAGTCCCAACCACTTATATTAGCAAGGAAAATGTACTCACAAATATGTACAAGCCTCTATATTTCAAGTCATCATACCTATGGGTGGTAGTTTTAAACAACCATCACAATAGCCATCAGGGATCCCGTAGTTACACAACCACACGTATACTCCATAATTCAACCATTCAGGGATACATCATCTGAATAGCCGCCTATGGATACATCATCTAGGCGTAATTCAACAATCCAGAGCACGACATGTATTGCACCACAATTAAACAAGCATATATCAACGACAAAACATACAAAACTACCGTCAGTTATTATTCTCATTATAACATCGTAACACCATCATGTCACGGGATCATCAGCTCATTATTGTTATAACATCATCACATGTACATACAAATACCATATCACCACCTTACCCTTAGACGATCCAATTACCATCCTTACAAATCGTCATTTAAATTCAATTTATATGACAACCTTGACTTCTATTTCAAATCAAACACAAATGCCAGATTCCACTTTGAACATCAACTATGAATAATTTCATAAAAATGTGTACTTCAATTAATTCTACAAAGAGTAACACGATGATAATATCACGTCATAAAATAATTGAATCATATTATGCTCAAGGCGCATATTTCAAAGTAAAAATATAAACCATAAAAATAACTTGTAAAATTTCCGAAAATCATTGATTCGAAAAAAAAATCTTAAAACAAGTATTTAAATAGTGCATACCAAACACTCAAATCTTAATCACAACATCATTACCTACACTCTGATACTAAGTTGACAGGACCCATCCCAAAATTCAGGAAATAAACGGACCGGTTCTGCTTCCGTCTGCTTGTTCTTTGACAGACAAGGGATTTTCCCATCTTAAACTTTATCGGAAAATTAGATAACCAAAACCAATTTACCTCGTGTGGGGTACCGCCAACATCTGAACCCTCTTACCCCGACACGTAATAATTCTATGAAAATACTTATTTACCGATTGCTATTAGATTACATTTACTCCATTTACTTCTCATTATAAATTATCGTACTCAATTCTTAATAAACTTGATTAAGTACAAAACTATTTTTCCTAGCGTAATTTAATATCACGATCTTTCTATCTTATTACCTTCAAGTTAATACCCATATTAACATACGAACCTTCACCATATTCCAACATAATATGCCATCCTATGTGTCATTAGGGTATGCTCATTTCCTTAGGTTACTAGCTAATCAAAATAAAGTAGATTACAATGATATAGAAAGTCATGAATAAATGTAGACATATATTCTAATTATAACAAGAAAGATATGTAAACATATATCCCAATTAACAAGTTATTACTTGAATTATTTCCAAGACTCCGGGATTCACGAGCTAGTTGACAATATTGGATATCTAATACTTAACCATGATCAATCAGAACTATTCCCTAATTACTTAGAGCAATAGTAAATTAGATACTTGCACATGAGCTTCATAAATCCACAACGTATTCATATGAACTCCAATACATAAACTTAAAACCAATAAATTCAGGATTTAATAAAGAATATTTTTCGTGTTCAAAACATCTCCAGAAAACTCTCCATGCGCCCTCATGCGCTACCCAAAGTGGCTACACGTGAGCTCATGCGCCAATGCACAATATGCTACAATGTCTCCTTCCTTACCCGATTCTCTAGTTTTCGAGTCACCCGACCCGATTGGTTCTCCCTTGTTTCATGTCCATTTCTTCTACTCTAAACATCAATCCTCATCTATTTCATTCAAGGAAATGATCTATGAGGTTGGAAAGAAGAAAGACTTACCATTTCACAGAGTTCTACCTTCAAAGCATCGCGGCCATGGCGTCCACCTGTGTTCCTCGTCGTTCCCTTCACTCGCCTTCTCTTCTTTCCATCCCAAAACAATCACAGGGCCTCTAGAATATTACTAGTGCATTCCTACTCGAGTTTCTTGGCCTAGGACTCAACACCCAAAGGAAACATCTCACGGGTTCCTTCTCGGGTTTACTATTTTTCTTCCCCATATCTCTTCTTATCTCTCTCTTTCCCTCCTTCTTCTCTCTTCCTAGCTTCCCTTCCTCATGGTGGTAGCCTATTTAGAGTTTTTTCTTATCTCGGCCAACTACCACCGACTTTTCTTCCTCCTTCCAACACAATATACACACATATATATACTTAAATAAGTCGGTGGAAGAGAGAATACCAGAACCTTCTAGGACATGGCATGTGGTGGCATCCAATTGGTCATGCTACAAAATGACCAAAATTCCCTTGGTGGCAAAATTACCAAAATACCTTTAAGGGTTCTTAGCCCGTAACAAGCTCAGACGATCTCCAATTTTGATTTGCCTATGTCTACGGACTCAGGCTCTCGAGACCTCCATAACGGTCCTCTCGGTTTACCCAAATGAGGTCTTGGTCAAAAAGTTAACACTTTGACTTTGACTTGACGATAAAGTCAAACTTCCATGGGGCAAAATGGTCATTACCAATCTTTTAAACGCCCGGGGCGTTACAGTTCACCACCGAATTTTCCACATTTCTTCAGGTTGCGCTTGCCAAATTTTCATCAGACTTTCCTTGCTGTGTTAGCCTGATTTGATCGTATGCCTTGGCCACTCATTTTCGGTAGTTAACCACCGAATATTAATCATGAACTATGCCATCAGTTGATTACCTTATTCATACTGGAAAAATTCTCCAAATCATAGCTGGTTTTGCTTTCCTTTCTCCTCAAGGAAATCATATTACATTAGTACTTCAATTTATAATTATTCTAAATCTTTTTCTTCTAGGATTTAAATTGTGAACTCCTAATTATTTAAAGATTAATTTTCTACTATAAAAAAAGGGGCTTAGGCCAATGTAAAAAAATAAAAAAAATAAAAAAACCATCCACACGCCTTACATCTTACACACCTTCGACCCTAAATTAGTCCTAGCAGCAAAACACTTTTATACACTTTTATTTCAATTTTTCATTGTAATCGAAGAAAAAGTGCTGAACGTGGAGCTTAGAGGAGCAGGCTTGTTGTCTCTACCATGGCTTCATATTTCTTAGTTCTTTCTTATACCTTACTTTAACTCATTATAAGTTTTAATGCAATTTTACATTATGTTGTTTTTCAATTCAATTATGCAGAAGTAGTCTTTTATAGGATCAGGGCTGCTTGAAGCTCTAGCCATGTTAGTCTATAGTTAGATTTCTGGCTCTTGATTGTGATTCCTATGTATGCTGAATTTGTTGGATTACTAAGCTTCAGGAACTTAATTTATGCTTGTAAGCCTTGCTAACGTATTTGCATATAATTATAGATGTAATTGCTTGACGGGCCATAATATCATCTTGAAATTTGTAGCATCAAGTTTAGGATGGGAAATCCTATTGGTAATATAAACTCATGACAATCTGGGATTCAACATCAACTTTCTAGGGGTAGTGTAGTGTCATTGAATTCTCTTAGTACTTCATGCATTATCTTAAACGGAAAGTAATAGATGTTCTAGGTACACATCATATTTAGAACATGCTAAGTAAGAAATAATAAATTGTGTGGAGTGAAATTTAGCTGGACCTTTGCATGGGCAATTAATTTAGAGAATGCATAGTAATTAGGTCAAGGAAATCTAATGAGGAACTATAATTGGTTATAGTGAATAGTAAGCCCCGATTTGCCTTAGTTAACTAATTCAATCAATCATCACTTTTACATTGTTAATTTTTTGCATCTTTACTTGCATGTGTTTTTAATTCTCGTTTGTGTTTACTTACTTGTGTGAAATGTTAAACTATCAAAACCCTCTTCATACTTATTGTTTTATTTTAAGAATCTGAACAGAATTGAAAATTATCGTTGAACTAATCCTCCAGGGATCGACCTTTGCATACTACTATACTACTATATACGATTTTGTGAACTTGCCAAGTTATAACTAGTAGAATTGTTGTTCATCTTAATTTTGTTTAATAAATTTTCTATCACCTTCCTGATGTGCTCCACATACTCCTTCATGCACTTCTTCCATTAGAACCATTGCCTCTTAGGGACCAATACATTGGGATACTGTACAATCATAGTTCTTTATCACTAGATCTAGTCCCCACATGGTGTAATGGCATGTTGTATTTCTAAAACTTATGTCCTTATTGGATGGATACACCAGGTATTTGATGAAAAGGTTCTCTAGTCGTTGGGTTCGACTTTAGTATTCATAATCTCCAACTCGGCATCCTTTTCCACTATGGGGGGTAGGGAGCTTCTCTAAAATTTGATTTTTTTTTTTTAGATTTCCCTTCTTCGAGTAAGTTTCCAGATATAAAATGGGCCATTTGTTAGTCAAATTTTTTTCTTCTTAGGAGATATTCTTGATGGTTGGATCAATGAACTATGAATCCAAAATCCAGTTTTGTGGTGCAGTAACTATCTAAACAAAGGAACCTACAGGTGTATATGTCCATGTGATTTGATTAACTACTAACTCTGGGTCTCTGTAGATCTCGACTATTCATGCTTCCATCTCGTTCAATATTTCCATCCCAATGATTAAGGCTTCGTATTCTACCTAATTATTGGTTATGTTTTCCCAAGCTAGTTTGAAAAAAAATTGATGGTAAGCTATTTCAAAGGTCAATTAAGCATATCCTAGCTCCTACTAAATCTTTGGTTTTAGATCCATCGATTTATAACTTCAATGGAAAGATGGACAATATGTTGATTCATGGAATTACCTCTTCTTCAACATCAAGACACAAGTACTAGATTAGGAAATCAATGATGGCTTGGCCCTTCATTACTTTATGTGACACATACTCGAAGTTAAACTCAAATAGTGATAGAGTCCACTTGTGTAACTGACCTCTCAAAATTAGTCATGATAGCATGTATTTCAATAGATCCATTTAGGAAATAATATGAATGGTGAAAGGTAGCATGTAATGCCTTAGTTTGATGGCTGTTAAGTATAGTGCTAGACAAAATTTCTCCATTGTCGTGTACCTTTCTTTGACTCCTATCAGAATCGTACTTAGGTAGTAGATTGCATGCTCATTCCCTTCATCGCTATCTTGAGCTAATTGACTCCCAATGGCGTTAAGGGACACTGATATATACAGTTTCAAAGCCTTGCATTTCTTGGGTGGTATCAAGACTAGAGGCCTAGATAAGTAGATCTTGAGCTTCTCAAAAGCAGTTTGATACTTTTCCTCTTACTTGAACTCTTCCTTGTCCTTGATTTTGACTAGTGAGGAAAAGGTTGGATTTCCTCTCACAATTTGGCTATGAATCTTCTGAGAAAATTGACCTTTCCGAGTAAGCTCTGAATTTTTTTCTTATTTTTGGGTGGAGGTGAATCCATGATTACTTTAGCTTTGTTTTTGTCCACCTCTATCCCTTTTTTATGAGCCAAAATTTCCAGGAAGTTTCCTACCTAGACTCCGAATGCACACTTCTTTGGATTCATTTTTAGCTTTTACTACCTCATTTTCAGAAAGGCTTTCCTAAGATCTTCGATGTCTTTTTCATTGTCTTCGGATTTTACCATGACATCATCAATCTACATCTCCATATTCTTGCTGATCAGCTCATGGAAGATAGCATTCATTGCTCGTTGATACATAACCCCTAGCATTCCCGAAAAGCATAATGAGGTATTAAAATGCCCCCAAGTGTCCAAGGCATCTGAATGCAATTTTGTGGATATCATCTTCTGTCAGGGGAATCTGATTGTACCCCATATTACCATACATAAAGGATATGAATTGGTTTTGTGAAGCACCATCGATCAACATGTCTACTATTGGCATCAGATATTTATCCTTCAAAGTAGCCTCATTCAAATTGTGATAGTCAATTGTCAGGATCCAACCCTTCTCGGTTCGGACCCGACTCATCTAGCACGATATTATCTGCTTTGGGCCTCCTTGCCCTTGCCCCCACGGTTTTGTTTTCGGGAGTTCACAGTGCAACTTCCCAGTGGGTCACCCATCATGGGATTGCACCAGACTCCACTCGCTTAACTTTGGAGTTCCCCAGGAATCCAAAGCCAGTGAGCTCCTAGAAGGCGTCGTACTAGATAGGTATGTGCCTACACCTTTAAGGCACACCACCATCCCTTCCCAGACCATTCCTCCTTCGCAGGAATGTGAGATCGTTCACCGTTCCCTCCAGAACACAGGTCTTACAATCCACCCCCCTTAGGGCCCAGCGTCCTCGCTGGCACAGTTTCCAGTCGAGGTCTAGCTCTGATACCATTCTGTCATGATCTGACCCTCCTCGGTCCGGACCCGACTCATCTAGCACGATATTGTCCGCTTTGGGCCTCCTTGCCCCTGCCCTCACGGTTTTGTTTTCGGGAGCTCACGGTGCAACTTCCCGGGGGGTCACCCATCATGGAATTGCACCAGCCTCAACTCGCTTAATTTTGGGGTTCCAATCCCCCCCTCCCCCCCCCCCCCCCCCAAGCTACTTGAGCTCCCAAAAGGCCTCGTTTAGATCAGAGTTGCGCAACAGCCCACTCTATCTAACACGATATTGTCTCTTCTAGGCAGGGCGCACCATCACACCCGCAAGGTTTTGTTCCTGGGAGCTCACGGTTCAACTTCCCAGTGGGTCACCCATCATTGGATTGCACCAGCCGCCACTCGCTTAACTTTGGAGTTCCCTAGGAATCCAAAGTCAGTGAGCTCCTAGAAGGCCTCGCACTAGATAGGTGTGTGCCTACACCTTTAAGGCACACCACCATCCCTTCCCAGACCATTCCCTTTTCGCATGAATATGGGATCGTTCACCATTCCCTCTAGGACACAGGTCTTATATCAATTGACAGGACCCACCCCCAATCCCCCGGGATTAAGGGCTAAGTCCTGCTCCCATCTAACTTACGCATGACACGAAGGCTAAACTGGCGGCTAACCTCCATGTGAAACGTAAGTCAGACAAGGGATTCTCGATCCGACCGTCCAAAAACTTCCGGACTTCCCAGAGTGCGCAGAAATCTACTGTGGATCTCGTATGTGATGTCTCCGTCTCTCTCAACCAACAGTCTGCACTGCTACAACCTGGATGGTATCGAAAACATGAAGAGACTGTGAGTTGAAAAAAAAAATATTTAGAAAACCGTTCAAAAGAAATTATATTTTTACCCTCCAAGAAAAACCAATGCATGCATATCAATTCATGTTATGAAACCATTTTATATTAAAACCATAAATGAAAACCATTATTGAAAACCCCGAATCAAATCCGTCATTCAAATCTAGGCCTCAGCCCAAAACCACAAACCAATCTCAAAGTACTGGAACTCAGTCCCAAAACTCATCAAATCCAATTCATCTGGGCCACTGCCCAAAACAACTGAAAACCAGTGAAAAACCAGTGAAAAATATCAATCATGCGAGTTTGCTGGATCTCAAGTGCGCCCGAGTCTTTAAACTCAAAACCATGCGCAATAATCAGGCATTACTGGGATATCAATGAGTCTTTAAGCTCAAAAAACAATCACAGGCCTCGGGGGGGGTATCATAACCGAGTCTTTAAACTCAAAACATATACCGAGTCTTTAAACTCAAAACATATTAATCCAGGGCCCTCCCCCCGTCAATCAACCAAATCTTTAAATTCAAAACCAGATCCAGCGGTTTTTCTTTTCTTTTTCCGGGTCTTTAAACCCAAAACCATTTTTCAATCAATAGTGAAAACCATAGAAAATCCTTATCCGAATTCTCAATAATGATTTCGTAAGCCGGCATTCGGAACCATCATCCCGAACCCAAATCCAGAATTTCCTTTCCAAGTTTCAAAACCAAATCCAAAACATCGTTTTCGAAATCCAGTTCCAAAACCGAAATCTCATTTCCGAAATCACATGAACACGGCTCCAAGCCCGAAATCACTTTTTTGAAATCCATTTCAAATCACTGAAATTAAATCATATTTCAAATCCCAAAATCAAATCATTAAAACCATGATCAAATCACAATAGAAGTCGAAATCTCGTAAAACGTGCAAATACGTAATAATCTCGAAAATACATGCAAAACCATAAATCATCAAGATCATAGAATCACGTATAGAAAACATATAAAACATATATGCATGCTTCATAAGTTAGAAAACAAAGTCCACCCAAAGACCATTTCGCCGCTGCTCGATACGCGTGTAATTACGCTTTTCCGACCAATCTACTATCGTCGGCTTTCCCGAACCTGTCCACAACCAAGGTCACTAACTACTTTATTAAGCTTCTACTAAAGCCCCGTAATTTTTCCAGATTTTTAACTATTTTTAAACGAGCCCTAAAACCTTCGAACATCCCGAAACATATCGAGACGATGTCCGATCGACTCGAAACCAGTCTTAAAATATTCGTTACATCGAATACTTTAAAATTCGTGTTAGAACCATCCTCAAAAACCTTGCCACGCGCCCACACGTGCCGCCCAAAGGGACTGCGCGTGGGCCTCATGCGCCATACATTGTTCATCTTCAACCTCTGTTAAGCTCGGTTCAGACCAGTTCGAGCCGGCCCGATTCGACCGAACCGGCGCAGTCGGTTCTCATCCATTTTTTCATCTTTTTTACTCGTTTTAATCCCAAAAGCTTCATCCTACATTCTACAAGTGATCTATCCAATAAAATCATGAATTAAGGCCCTGAACTATGCCTTCCAGATCGAAGAAGAAAACTAGAGAGTTCCTCCTCTGTGTCCTCGTCATTCTGGCCATCCCCAGCCGTGAGTCCAGTTCCAAACAGTCCCTAGGATCTCCAAGAACGACTCCCAATTAACACAATTGATTTTCAATGGTTGAATCGTTAGTTACCATTTTTGGAGGGAAACTTACCATTTTGAAGTTCCACGGCCACCCTCGACGGTGAGCCTCGAGCTTGGACCTACTCACCTCATTTGATCCTTCTGAACCTCCTCCTTATCCTCAAAATGACCATTTCCTCCCCAAAAGTCCAATTGCCAATGGGACAAAACAAAGCAGTTGCGGGAATCGCCGCCGTCTGCCACCGTCGAGCTTCGCCGTGACCACCAGGTAACTCTCTACATCATCAAGTTCAACTTTGATTCCCACAACAAGTGCAAAGGATGGGATTTGAGAGGGGTTGGGAGGTCACGATTTTCCTGGTCTTTGTTTTTCCAGAGGACCACCATCCACGGTAGCTTCTCACGGTGGCACCACCTGTTCTAGTCCTTCCTATCTCTTATTTTCAGTCATCAAGCTGGAGCAATTGATAAAGGGTTGAAAGAATTGTCTGAGGGAATTTCTCACGGTTAACACTCACTCTGTTCAGTTTCTCCAACCTGTGCACAACCCTTTTAAAACACACTGAGATATTTTGAAAAGGTCAGAGGATTCTACAGGCCTCCAGATTGGGGCCAGGTGTCCACCATTATGTGGGCAAGATTCCCAAGAGCAGCCATGTGTCCAAATCCAACTGGCATAAATCCCAATGCAACCGAATGACCATTTTACCCCTGCCTTGCAAAATTACCATTTTACCCCTCGTACATTTATTCCAATAATTAATTCGTCCGAAGTCTAATGATGATGTGCCGCCTGTCGTTGTACTCAGGGGATCGAGACCTACCTAATGGTCCTCGAAGTTCGTAAAAATTCCATGTCAAATGAAAAGCCAACAAATTGCCCCTTTTTAACAAAATTACCAAAATACCCTCAAACTTCTGAACGTCATAACTTCGTCCTCGGATGTCGGAATCGGACGTGCCACTTTTCTATGAACTCATGACGTCCCGAACTATGTCACGGTCATCGGTCAACGTCCATTTGACCGTCTGAACAAAAGTCAACATTTTTACCCATTCTAGGGGTAAAATCATCATTTGCAGCGTTCGTCCGAAACATCCAACTAATCACCGATTAACTTCACTAATCCATCATTAACCACTAATATAATCCGGATTTCCGTAACAGGTCTTTACATCAATACATATCCTAACTTTCGCGGTATCACTAGGAATATGTTGGATACCCATTTCACATATTTGGTCGTCCATATGAATCCTGCTTTGAGGAGCTTGTTGATTTTTTCTTTGACCTTGAGCTCAATTTATGTAGACATTCTCCTTCTTTACTGACAAACAAGCTTGTAACCTTCCTTGATAGGTAACCAGTGCTCGACGAATTTTCTATCTAATCTTGACATCTCTTTATAGCGTCATGTAAAACAATCTTTGAACTCTTTGAGAAGTGTTATCATATTTTCTTTCATTGTCTCTTTCAATATCTCACTAATGTAGGTTGATTGGGGATCTTCCTTGATTCCCAAATTAACATCTTCCTACGGGTCTTGAGTCTCGATAGGGGGTTTATCTACTTCTTATGACCAAAACCTGATGATTTCTGATGGCAGAATTCTTCATATCCCATTCCTCTGTAAATCCAATATGGTTTTCTCCTTCATCGGGAGATATAACATGAGCATTGCTTTGTTCTTTCCCATATATTAGTAATCTTTTCTTTATAAACCAGATTGTTTCTCCTCAGATATTTTTCTTTGCTAGGTGTGCTATTCATTTTCGGATTCCCACCTTGAGAAATGTCTATCCTGCTCTTTGCAAGTTAGGAACCCTTGTTCAAATAGCTTATAAGCAGTCACCTTATTAGGGTAACCGGTCTTATCTTCCCCAACAAATTTGATGCTCTCCAGTTCAGGGTCATAGAAACTAACTTTAGAAACCGTTTGGTTGGCTATAAAGATCTGATTGAATTTTTTTCCAAAACCCTTATTCGTAGGTAGCTTCATCGGGATTCCAAATAATGATATTTAGGTATAGGGTGGATGGGATACACATGTTCTTGTGAATCCAATCCTTTCCCAATAGGATTTTATAGCCCGTGGTGCTATGTATTATGAAGAATGCTAACATCAACCTCTTGGAACCAACCACAATCCCTAAGGGTAGAACCGCATGAGTTATGGTATGGTCCCATTGAATGTAGTCAGCAAGCAGTTCTGTAGAATTATAGTTAGTGTTTTCAGCATTTTGGATGGTAGGACATGTATGGAAGCCCTTCCATCAATCATCATCTTGTCGATCGGAATACCTTCTAGATGAGATTTGATGAAAATAGGTCATAGATAATCTGCCATCTCCTTAGTTGGGTTAGAAAATAGCGATCTCTCTTTGTAGAGAACAGATTCCAAGATGACATTCCCACCTTATTTTTCATCTATTGGTATCTCGATCATTGCTCAGGAAAATTAATTCACCTATCATTTGGTTGACTTGGCGACATACCATTGTTAAGTGTTCTGGTAGCACTACCACTACATTAATCTCAGCCTGAACTTCCTTTTGTTCCTTGTCGAACAAGTCATCCAACTTGATGACTTCCAGCAAATCTTCCTCAAATTGTTCTAATTCCTCATTGGTCATACATTGACCATAGTCTCCATAGATGTCACATTTGGGTGCTTCATTCACAATTGGGGATTTTGTATCTTAGGGTTTCTTACTTATCAGGTCTTCATGAGCCAAACTATCGAACATCAGTTCTTCCTGAGCAAAACTATCGCACACGATTTGTCTCCTTATTTAATTTGGTAGTAGTTTCTGAGATGGTGACTAGAAGGAATATGATTCTTGGTTGTTTGCTCATAACTTCTTTCTTCCTCTAATCTATTTTGGGTGGGCTGGTTAACTCTTTTTTGGTCATAGGAGGAGTTAATTATTCCTTCTTCTTTTTGGAAGGATTGGCCCCCAAGCCCTTCTGGGCGTGAAAGTAGGCCTTGTATTGCCTATAGATCCTTATTTTTGTGGCTCTTCCTAGCTTTTTGGCCGGCTTTCCATCCTTTCCAATCATGTACCACTTTCCCTTTGGATTATAACATTACGAAGTTTGGTATTTTCGGTGATCTCTACAGGAAGAGTCATTCCTTTGTTTTATAAGCTATTTGTGGTCGAGGTTACCAAAATACATTCCTCTTTTCACTTGTTGCATAGCACTATCTCTTCTTTGATTGTAGCAGGTTTCCTCTTAGTTTGGCATGGTTTTGATTGGTCTCCCTTTGTTACCTTGACCTAATTTTCATGTTGAGGCTATTGGAGATTGATCATATTAACTGATGCCATTGGGAAGGAGTTCGTATCACTATCTCCCACTGGGTCTTTAGGGATTGGGCTAAATCAATGTGCCCTTGGTTGATTAAACTTTGGATTATGTCCCTAAATTGAACACAAGTGGCTATGGCATGGTGTGATGACACGTGCCATTTACAAAATTAGTTTTCTCTTGATATCCTCAAGTGCGGACATTTCCTACTTGGGATTTGGCTTGATGATCTTACAACTCACCAATTCGTAGTAGATCTCTATCTTTGGTGATCTCAAACGAGTAAGACCAAACACCGGTATCTTATTCATAAAAAGGTTGACATTTGGGATAACAGGTTTTTGTTCCCGAGCATGTTCAATTAATGATTTCACGGTCACTAGTCCTTTTCCAGAGATCTGGATTTCAGTAGTTACAACTTCTAGTTCATGTCCATCTTCTTCTATTAACAATTCTTCCTCGGTTTCCTTTTTCTCCAATTGATGCACATGAAACTTATTTTTGTAGAAACAGGTTACTTTACAGTTGACTTCTGTTGTTGTTCCTCTTCTAACAGCCTCTCAAATTTGGTTGCTGATACTACAAACTCTTGGAGATCAGAAAATGCAGTATCATCGTATTTCTTTCTGAGGGAAAACTTAAGAGCCCGTTGTCCAATAACCACTATTTGAGAATTATTTTTTGGGAATCTACACTTTATTTTCAACGTCTTGAACCTGGCGATAAAGCACTTATTTGTTTCATGTTCTCATTGCCTTATAGCAGTTAGGTCACTACTGTGACCTTAGGCTCCACCGTGTAAATTCCTCATGGAATTTGGCCTCTATTTGCCCCCAAGTGTATACAGATGCTTCAAGTAACAAAGTATACCAAGAGAAAGAAACCCCCAGATAGGGAACTATTGAATAGCCTTAGTTTAAGATAAGAGCTATCCTCTCCAGCTACACATTGTGCTGAGAATCTCCCTGTGTTCCAAGGATGAGGTACTGTCATCACCACTGAAAAGTGCAAATGGTGGTGGTTCGAAATTCTTAGGGAATGAGTTGTCTTGATCTATAAATGTCATGTAAGGGTTTCTATAGATCGGAACATTCAATTTTCTAGGAGGTGCCTTTTGACCTAATATCATGCACCTCATTTATGCCATTTCGTTCATGAGGGCTTGGTGTTTTACTGTATGGGGTAGCCTTCGCGGTAGTGTGTCCGAGGCTACCTTTGGTGGCATGGATCCAAGCTGTGGAGTGAAGGAGTGGACTTCGCGTGGGTCTCTTTATTGAGGTGTAGTATATATGCGGATTTCTAGATGGGTTGAAAACGTAAACTTAAGGCCCTTCGTGCCATGGTATATCCCTAGATGGGCTAACAACAAAAAAAATAGGTCTTAACTGTCGTCAAAGTAGACATATCACTAGTAGAAGCTGCTACTAAATAGTTGTAGATGAGTTCTATTTGCGGCCCAATAACCTTGCTTATGATCAAACGATTGTGAGGGAAACAATTGTGTGGAAAACGATTATGATGTAAGTAGACAAGATAGCTTGCAATGTTCTTTTTTATGCCTTCTTCTTAATGTATCCAAAGACTTTAGTAATTTTCTTCCATGCATTGTCCAAGTTTATGCGATTTCCACGATTTTCTAGTTAGAAGCTTGTTACTTTAGCAAGTTAGGAGTTAGATAAGCAAATTCCCTCAAGTAAGGATAACAGTATTGAGCCCAGGCACAAAGATGGTTTTACGACTTAGGTAGCCATGAAACACATTTGGACGGTATAGCCCGAGTACTAATCTCTCCTTAAGAAAATTTGGTTTATATTGAATTTATGCTAGTATTGAAGTGTGAAAAGCAAAATTGTAAGTGCAAAAAGTAAATTATTTCCTTAGCAAACTAGCCTTGAACAGGCAGGTGATTCAAAAAATCATCAATTGATTCAAAAAATCATCAATTGAAATGAACATCAGTCGGAATCATGTCATAGGTTGGTAGGGCATTCAAAACTATGTTGAGACGTCAGGGGAGGGGTGTTTGGATGCTTCAAATGCTCATTTGGGTGGCATTCATTTTAGATTGGTGTTTGTGGCCTTTATAGAAGACTATGAGAACAAGTCGAGATAAAGGTAAATCAGGAAGGTCTTCAATGCTAACTTGAGTTGCATGTCTAAATGAAGGAAAACATGTTCTTGAGTGAAGAACTAAGAGGGGATAAGAAGAGAGTTGAATCTTGACCTTAGATTAAAAGAAGCAGGTTGTGTCTAAAGAAGCAAGCCTTTGAAACAATGAAATTTTTTAGGGTTTGCATTTATTTTGAAATTGATTGAATTTGATCAATTTACTTAGTTGATTGTTTGAATGGTTGTCCTTTGAGAAGAAGAACTTTTCTCCATTTATAGGAGGTGGAGATGCTAATTAGCTTACAATGCAGACCTTGGCAGGCCCGTATTGCAGTTATCTTGTCGATAACACCCCATTTGCCCTCTTATTCCTCATGCGCGTCAGAGTCATTCTCCCTTTCCCCATGTCTTCCACATCTGCGCGTTCCAAGTGGGGGGCTTGGGCCTGTTTCTTCGCGATTTGGGCTATTAATTTCTTTAGCCATTTGTTTTGGTCCAAAGAAAGATTTTTTCGTATGTAAATACAACTGGAATTGAAATTTCGATTAACATCTAATGAATAGTCATTTCACTCATTAACTTATACGCTCGATATGAGTACTCCCTTTTATTATGTAATTTACCCTTTAAGTGGTTGAAATAGAGACTACGCAGTATATTGAGGTTTGCAACACCTAGGGTTGTTTGTCATTCTGCAGTCGAATTCAATGGTTTACCATTCTAAAACACATAGGTAGAAGTGTTGATGACAAATGGGAGGGTAAATAACAGTGAATTTTCAAAACTATTCAACTGAAACTATTCATTCTGGCTTTCGTTGATTGGTTATGCATTGTCATTCCCCATTCTTCCAGCACCAAGCAAACGACTAGAAAAATATAAATGTTCAAGTTGGTGGACAAATGTTTCATTTTCCTCATAATTAAGGTGCCTTGTTTATTTCTTCATCAAATCTCCAATGATTAGTTTGCCAGACTTAGAATCAATGAAGTAGGAATCGTACAATCCTGTAACTCACATTTCTTTAATTCAAATTTTATCCATCCATTTTATAAGAAAAATTCTTCCAACATTAAAAAATTGGGTTTATATTCAATGTGTTAACACTGTAAAAAATAATAATAATGGAATAATGTAAGGACCTTCATGTGTCATTGTCATGTCCATTTGATTATAATTGGTTCTCATTCGAAACTGTGGACTCTCCTGAGTTGTGTATTAAGTTTTATAACTCCGCACAAAGGATAAAAACAGAAATGATATGAACATTGTTATGATACTTGGTCCCAATTCCCATGGATGCCACACAAAGAAATATTAGCTCCTTAAGAGCAAGTCTAATGGGAGCAACTTAGCACGGGCAAGGTAGGATATGGCTTCTAGCCCCTGAGTTTGTAATTCTAATGAAAGCAAGTTTGGTCAAGGCAAGGCTTGCCCTCGGGTTATTCTTACCTCTCTTCATGCCCGGGCTGGGCAGTTGACCCATTAAGCAAAGAGCATCCAATGGCTACTTTGCTCTAGAACATGCCATATTTCATCCTTCACGGATGAACATAAATAAAAACACCAAAATTCAACGACAGCAATTGAATAATTTCAGAGGCAACTACAATTTCATCCTTCACGGATGAACATAAATTGAGAAATTCAGAGGAAAAAGTAAAAATTTCACATAAACATTCACATTATAAATTAATCAATTTGGGCAAATTTGGGGAAAATCAAAATTACAATCTCACCTTTGCAGATCCAGTGCCTTTCGATTCAAGCCAGCCCAACTCCATTCGACGACCTCTCTTTCTCTTCCTCACGGTCTCTCCCCTTCTCGACCTCTCTTTCTTGACCCAGATTTATGCCCGTCTCGACCTCTATGTTCTTCCTTTCTTAACCTATCTTTCTCGGACTCAGATCGAATATGGTGAGGGAAAAGAGAGCCAGTTGAGAAGAAGGGAGAGCCTTCTCGACATCTCTCTCTCTTTTAATTTCTTTTTTTCTTTTTTTTTTTAATTATTATTATTGTTGTTGTTGTGATTAGCCATGAAACGTTTGTTGAAAAAGAAAAGAATCAAGATCGAGATAGGAAGATGATGAACGTAGGCGTCAAATAAACATGATTATCGTTGGCACTGTGTGAAAGTTCATCTTCCAATTCATCCACCAAACCAGGTTCACAATTTGGTCATGAAGTTAAGAATCGATATAGGCATGTATATGCCCCTTTGATGATGGAGGATTACTTTGTGTCGCGACCGGTGTATTCTGATCATGATTTCTGTAGGCGCTATAGAATGAAGCACCACCTATTTGACCACAAATTTCAAGATGTTTTCATTCATGATAATCACTTCGCACAAAAGCCAGATGTCGTAGGTGTACTCGGGTTATCATCTCATCAAGAGATTACATGTGAAATTAGAATGCTATCATATGGATTCTCAGCAGATCAATGTGACGAGATCTGCAGGTTGGGGGTTCAAATAGCCATTGAATCCATGGCGCGTTTTTGAAATGCAATTGAAGATCTTTACACTAAAAAGTATCTCCGATCTCCAACATACACAAATTTACAAAGGCTTGCGGCGAAAGTTGAGCAGCGGGGTTGTCCAGGTATACTTGGTAGTATTGATTGTATGCACTAGACTTGAAAATTGTCCAACAGGTTGGGCAAGAGCTTATCGTGGCCATAAAAAAGTGCTACGATAATCTTAGAGGCAATTGCTTCATATGACACATGGATTTGACATGCCTAGTTTGGAACTCCAGGATCTCATAATGATATTAATGTTGTATGTATTTCACCAGTGTTTAATGAACTCACAGCAAGACAGGCGCCACAGGTAGTGTACAATGTCAACGGCTGCAACTATGGGCTACTATTTGGCGGACGATATCTATCCGAAATGAGGTACGCTTGTTAAATCATTTCCAAGGCCTGCTAATGAGAATAGGAAATTATTTTATAGGTACCAACAGTCATATCGTAAAGACGTTGAAAGATATTTTGGTATACTACAAGCTCGCTTTCACATCATTCAGGGGGCTGCTCGTATGTGGAATAAATCTATTCTATGAACCATCATGATGGCTTGCGTGATTATGCATAATATGATTGTAGAGAATGAACATGACAAATATGGTGATGAATCAGAGGACGACGAACTAGACATCAAGGAGAGCAAGAATATATAAGCAACCACCAGATGCTTTAGAGCCTGTAGGAAAAAAATGAGCATAATTTTGAGGGTTTTATAGCTCGATATGCGCAAATTCACTTTGATATTGTTCATAACGCACTCCAAAATGATCTAGTTGAGCACATTTGAGTAGGGGAAGAAAACATATAATTTTATATATTTTTTTAATTTTTTTAATTTAGAATATATGTTTTAATAATCTTGAAGAAAATAATTCACATAAAAATTCGAATTCTTACCCTTTATCTCTCTCTATTAGAAACATAAAAAATAACTTAAAGTAAAATGTCATAAATAATATTATTTAAGGGGCTAAATTTTATATTTAACTTCTTATTTTTATCTCTACCACTCTTCTTGCTCTAAAGGTTAAAAGAGACTTCGGGGCTAAATGGATATCTTACCCTTTATCTCTCATCATCGGTCACAAAGCTCCTAATGGGTTCCTTGGAAAATCCATTCCAGCCAATGAGAATGCACGAAGCTCCATCAGAATGACCCAGCAGGATTAGATAGGTACAGTCTCATTGCCCACTTCTCTCTCTCGCTCTCTCTCTTTCTCTCCCCCAAAAACTCTTTCAACCTCATAAATAAACTACACTCAAATTTCCTTCACTAATCACTTCCCTATACGCCACGTGTCCTCAACTTCCATCAATGACCACCAAAACCAACTGTTTCAGGCTCACGCTCCAACTCTGCTCTCCATCTCCCATTCCAGTCATCTCCACACAAACTATAAAACTGCCATCTTCAACACCCCCAAGAAGAAGACCTGAAAACTCAATCTTTGGCACAAATTTGCAGAGAGAGAAACCATTCCTCTCCCTCTGGATTCCCGCCTCTCTCTGCGTCTCTCTCTCTCTCCCTCTCTCTCTCTCTCTCAAGTCTCAAATTTGAAACAAAGGAGGAGTTTGTGGTGGTGGGATTGGGATACGTAGTGAAGAGAAGCTAGTTAAAAATGGCTTCTTTGGTATCATCACCATTCACCTTACCGAACACAAAATCAGACCAACTTTCTTCACTTTCCAGAAAGCAATACTTTCTCCACTCATTCCTGCCTAAGAAAATCAACCAAACCAACTTAAAGTCAACCTCTCTCAAGGTGAAATGTGCAATGGGGAATGGCCTCTTCACCCAAACTACCCAAGAGGTTCGCCGTATCGTCCCCGAAAACGAGCAAGGCCTCCCAACGGTCAAAATTGTGTACGTGGTGCTGGAAGCCCAGTACCAATCATCACTCACGGCAGCTGTCCAGTCTCTCAACAGTAACAGAAAGTATGCCTCTTTTGAAGTTGTCGGTTACTTGGTGGAAGAGCTTCGTGACCTCTCAACATATAAAATGTTCTGCCAAGACCTTGAGGCCGCCAACATTTTCATTGGGTCTTTGATTTTCGTGGAGGAGTTGGCCATCAAGGTGAGGGATGCCGTGGAGAAAGAAAGGGACAGACTTGATGCAGTTTTGGTGTTTCCTTCAATGCCTGAAGTCATGAGGCTCAACAAGTTAGGTTCTTTTAGCATGTCTCAGCTTGGCCAATCAAAGAGCCCATTTTTCCAGCTTTTCAAAAGAAAGAAGCAATCTGCTGGCTTTGCTGACAGGATGCTTAAGCTTGTGAGGACTTTGCCTAAAGTTTTGAAGTACTTGCCAAGTGATAAAGCCCAGGATGCCAGGCTTTATATTCTCAGTTTGCAGTTTTGGCTTGGAGGGTCTCCAGATAACTTGCAGAATTTCTTGAAAATGATTTCTGGGTCTTATGTTCCGGCTCTCAAAGGAGAAAAGATCCCATATTCGGACCCGGTTCTGTTCTTGGATAGTGGAATTTGGCACCCTTTGGCTCCTTGTATGTATGATGATGTGAAGGAGTATTTGAACTGGTATGGAACCAGGAAGGATGCTAATGAGAAGCTTAAGAGCCCGAATGCGCCGATTGTTGGGCTGATTTTGCAGAGGAGTCACATTGTTACCGGAGATGAAAGTCACTATGTGGCTGTGATCATGGAATTGGAGGCAAGAGGGGCTAAGGTGATACCGATTTTTGCCGGGGCGCTTGACTTTTCAGGGCCGGTTGAGAGGTTTCTGTTTGATCCGGTGACTAAGAAGCCCTTCATCCATTCTGCAATTTCCCTTACTGGTTTTGCTCTTGTTGGGGGGCCAGCAAGACAGGATCATCCAAGGGCTGTCGAAGCTCTGATGAAGCTCGATGTTCCATACATTGTTGCATTGCCTTTGGTGTTTCAGACAACTGAGGAGTGGTTGAATAGCACTTTGGGATTGCACCCAATTCAGGTGGCTTTGCAAGTGGCTCTCCCAGAACTGGATGGAGGCATGGAGCCTATAGTTTTCGCTGGCCGGGATCCCAGAACAGGTTAGTAAAGCTTCTTATTCTTTTACCATGCCTGTATTTAGAAGCGTTGAAATTATGGGGTTGATGCTAACCGAACAAATCAAAATTCAAGTGCATTAAGCCTTTAACTGAATGATGGAACCAAAACTGCACAGTTATACTTTATTCGTAGTCTTGATCTTCCTCTTCGTGTCAAATCTATTTAAAGGATTGCTGAATTGTAATGTGATTGCAGGGAAATCACATGCTCTTCACAAGAGGGTAGAACAGCTTTGTACCAGAGCAATCAGATGGGGTGAACTCAAAAGGAAGGCAAAGGTATTTACTTAAGTTTTGTGTTTTCTTCTTTCTTCCGAAAACTAATGAAGTTGCTTCAAAAGCCCTGTCTACTATCTGGTAGTCACTAATGAGTAATGAGGTTGAGTCTTTGCTTTAGTCAGTGCTTAAGATGTAATATATTCGTAATAAGGATGACAATGGAGATTCACTGATAATATCTACGAATATGAAAACTTCGAATTAGCATCAGTCTCATGCTTCAGTCATTTCTTTAGAAGATAGAAATTTGATCTTAATGGTGAAGATAGAGATTAAAGTACCTTTATTGGCATGTATTTTCTTCTGGAATGTATCTATGCCTTAGAATGACATACTCAACCTCTGGCTATTCACTGAATAAATTTGTACACTGATGCAGGCAGAGAAGAAGTTGGCCATCACAGTCTTCAGTTTCCCTCCCGACAAAGGAAATGTTGGAACAGCTGCCTATCTGAATGTTTTTGCCTCCATCTTCGCAGTTCTGCAAGAGCTGAAAAGAGATGGTTACAATGTTGAGAACCTTCCAGAGACTTCGGAAGCATTGATAGAGGATGTGATTCATGACAAAGAGGCTCAATTCAGCACCCCAAATCTGAATGTGGCTTACAAAATGGGAGTCCGGGAATATCAAAGTCTAACTCCATATGCCACTGCATTGGAGGAAAACTGGGGGAAACCTCCCGGGAACCTCAACTCTGACGGAGAGAATCTATTGGTATATGGGAAACAGTATGGTAATGTCTTCATCGGGGTTCAGCCAACCTTTGGCTATGAGGGTGATCCGATGAGGCTACTCTTCTCCAAATCAGCTAGTCCACATCACGGATTTGCAGCCTACTATTCGTTTGTTGAGAAGACTTTCCAAGCTGATGCCGTTCTACATTTTGGTACTCACGGCTCACTAGAATTCATGCCCGGAAAACAGGTGGGAATGAGTGATGCCTGTTTCCCTGACAGCCTGATTGGGAACATTCCCAATGTCTACTACTATGCTGCTAACAACCCATCTGAAGCTACAATAGCTAAGCGCCGGAGCTATGCCAACACCATCAGCTATCTGACCCCTCCTGCAGAAAATGCCGGGCTTTACAAAGGCCTAAAGCAGCTAAGTGAGCTTATCGCCTCCTACCAATCCCTTAAAGACACTGGCCGTGGGTCACAGATTGTTAGCTCAATAATCAGCACCGCCAAGCAATGTAACCTTGACAAGGATGTAGATTTGCCTGAGGAAGGAGTGGAAATCTCGGTCAAAGAAAGAGACCTCGTGGTTGGAAAGGTGTATGCCAAAATCATGGAGATCGAGTCCCGTCTGTTGCCTTGTGGGCTTCATGTCATTGGTGAGCCTCCGACAGCCATGGAAGCAGTTGCGACTCTGGTAAACATTGCTGCACTAAACCGTCCAGACGAAGGGATTTTCTCCCTCCCAGCTATCTTGGCTGAGACTGCTGGAAGAGACATAGAGGAAATTTACAGAGGAAGTGATAAAGGGATACTGAAGGATGTAGAGCTTCTTCGGCAAATAACTGACACATCACGTGGAGCAGTTTCCGCGTTTGTGGAGCGTACAACAAACAGCAAGGGTCAAGTAGTTGATGTAAGTGATAAACTGAGCTCAATCCTTGGGTTTAGTATCAACGAACCTTGGGTTCAGTACTTGTCAAACACAAAGTTTTACAGGGCTGACAGAGACAAACTTAGAACATTGTTTGTGTTCTTGGGAGAGTGCTTGAAGCTAATTGTGGCTGACAATGAGATAGGGAGTTTGAAACAAGCATTGGAAGGAAAATATGTTGAGCCAGGGCCGGGTGGTGACCCCATCAGAAACCCAAAAGTGTTGCCAACAGGAAAGAACATTCACGCACTTGATCCACAATCTATTCCCACAACAGCAGCAATGCAGAGTGCCAAAGTTGTGGTGGAGAGGTTGATAGAGAGGCAGAAGATTGACAATGGGGGAAAGTATCCTGAGACGATAGCACTTGTTCTTTGGGGTACCGACAATATTAAGACTTATGGTGAGTCCTTGGCTCAGGTTTTGTGGATGGTTGGTGTAATGCCGGTTGCTGATGCTTTTGGACGAGTCAACAAGGTCGAAATAGTAAGCCTTGAAGAGCTTGGAAGACCCAGGATTGATGTTGTCGTCAACTGCTCAGGAGTTTTCAGAGACCTCTTTGTCAATCAGGTATTCTCCCTCTCTCTAAGCTTCTCATCTCTTTTAGCACCAATAATTTTGGCACTAATAATTGCATGATAAACTTGTTGCTTATGATTACTAAATGGAAATTTACTGTCTGCAGATGAATCTGCTTGACCGGGCGGTTAAGATGGTAGCTGAACTAGATGAGCCAGTAGAGCAGAACTTCATCAGGAAGCATGCGCTGGAACAAGCAGAAACCCTGGGGATTGGGGTTCGGGAAGCTGCAACTCGGATCTTCTCCAATGCCTCAGGATCATATTCCTCCAATATAAACCTTGCTGTGGAGAACTCCTCGTGGAATGATGAGAAGCAGCTGCAAGATATGTACTTAAGCCGGAAATCATTTGCCTTTGATTCTGATGCCCCCGGTGCAGGCATGGCTGAGAACAGAAAAGTCTTTGAGATGGCACTGAGCACAGCTGATGCAACATTCCAGAACCTTGACTCATCAGAGATCTCGCTCACTGACGTGAGCCACTACTTTGACTCGGATCCAACAAATCTGGTGCAGAACCTAAGGAAGGATGGAAAGAAACCCAGTGCTTACATTGCTGACACCACCACAGCTAATGCCCAGGTGAGAATTTGGTTAGCTATTATTTCGATGCTAAATACCGAGAAAATGTTCTTACTTAACAAGCTCGTCTCGCAATGCAGGTTCGCACCCTCTCTGAGACTGTCCGTCTTGATGCAAGGACCAAATTGTTGAACCCTAAGTGGTATGAAGGAATGCTGTCCAGTGGATACGAAGGTGTTCGTGAAATTGAGAAAAGGCTTACTAACACAGTCGGGTGGAGTGCAACTTCTGGCCAAGTCGACAACTGGGTTTATGAAGAAGCGAATTCAACTTTCATTAAAGATGAGGAGATGCTGAACAGGCTCATGAAAACAAATCCTAACTCCTTTAGGAAGCTGCTACAGGCATTCCTTGAGGCTAACGGACGCGGTTACTGGGACACTGACGAGCAAAACATTGACAAGCTCAAGGAGTTGTATTCAGAAGTTGAAGACAAAATTGAGGGAATCGATCGCTAAACTCAAACTCAATGTTGACAACACGTACTGTAATTTAATTTGCAAATAACATTATGATTTACTTGACCTCCTCTCCTCTCCCCCTGGGCCCCTTACCTTCTTTTTCCTTCAGAAAGGAAGGACAGGCAAACCCTCTACCAAATGTCTAATGTGCATTCTTAACCAGTTCCCCACTGTAGTTCAATTCCTTTTTCCGAGATACATGTATCTGTACTGTCAATTTGCAGACAGTCTGTAAGAAGTCTTCAGATCCCATGCATTGCTAGCTTTCAACTCTTAAAATGACATAACTAGTGTTGAAAGACGAAGGATTTTTACTCAAGTTGCTTCTTGAACATGAATTTTAGTCTCAAAATAATCCCTAAATCTGATTTTATGCCAAGATATTCCATGAACTTCCTTTTTGTTTCAAGTTGCTCATAAACCTAAACAAACCCTTGTCTCTTGATACGAAGCCGTTTCTCCTCACTTGTTTGGCATGCAGAAACCTAAATAAACCCTTGTCCCTATCTTCCCCACATTCATACAAGAAGAAAATACTCGTAAATTTACACTTCTCTGCTTAAGCAGGTTATTCTATACGGTCTTGGGCCCATTTCGATCCTTCCCCCAGATTTAAGAGAATTTCTAGTAAAAGCTACTTAAATTAAAATTTAGGACTCCAAAAATTTGTTGAAAAGTTTTCCTCAAGTTTTAGTTTCAAGTTAGAACTCATCGATAATTATTAAAAAACTAGACGTCGTAGGAATATTATATTGTCATATAATTCAAATTTGAAAAACGAAATTTAATATTCAAAGTTGGTTAAATCTAATTTTGGTTGATGATTTCTAGTTAAATTTATGAAATAATTTAGTTAGTCTGATAATTTAGTTAGTTTGCTATGGGTACTCTAATTAATTACAAAAATATTTTTCAATTAAGTTTAAATAATTAGTCAATTTAAATATCATTATGTGAATTTTTCAAAATTTAAAATTCATTTATTACAATATGTAGGGCAACTAGAGATAATAAACCTGGAGAATCAATTGGGCGCTTAGACATGTCAAATTATCTTATCAATATCTTAATGATTTTATTTAAAATAACAAATAAAATTATGAATTTCTTGAGCCGACACGGGACAAAAAATCTTATATGAAATATTTTTATTTTGCCAGTTCTCCAAAAAATAGTTAATATGTGAATTTAATGTATTTATTAATTCATGAAACTTAGATATATATTAAAAAGTTGTAGATATTTAACAAAATATAGCATAACCATCAGCATGAAGATTGTAAAATATAATCCTACGTTATTTATTAAAAAACAAATTTTTGGAGTCCTTGTTGTTTACCAAATCCTCGTTGAAGTACTCCTTGGGTAGTTTTCTATTCTTTTTCTTGATTTTCAAAGTTACAGTTGCTGCCTTATGAAGGAACTCCCCAATCTGCTCAAAGTCCTTATTCTCAGCCAAATCTCTTCACGTCATGGACTAAACACCTGTTTTTAAACAGAATCGAAATATCGTCAGCTTTCTTATACTGCAGGCTCTCTAGCTTGGTTTCGTTCTTTATTCGCTGACCTTTGTCAGCCTCTAAGGTGGATTTTCATTACATTCATGAACAAGTCCTTGCACATGCCGTTCGTGTTGGTTTTTTTGCTACTCAAGATCAACTTGCTGGAATTTTCACTAAAGGGCTCTCTCTTCCCAAATTGTTACGTTTTATGTTCAAGCTTCGTGTCCTTCCTCAACCTGCTCAGCTTGCCGGGGGGTAATAGAGATTAGGACATTTATATGTAATACCATATGTAATACCTTAAATGTCTCTACTTACCTCCTATAGATTGTAAACCCTACGTAGATAATGTTATACACAGAATTGGCTGATTAAGTCGCATCAATCATCTTCTTGCCTTCCCTGTGATTCTCTTCATCAAGAAATGTGGACTAAATATAAATTAGACGATACGAACCAAAACCAGATCTGCTCAGCCAAATCAAGTAAAATATACAAACTTAATTTATAAACATCAAAATTACACAAACCCATCTGATCTGATATCGTACAGAACAAAACCCACCAACCAACACCAGAAAAAGCACATACCTAAGCAGCAACAAGATACAAATAGAACACAAAAGCTGAATAAAGTTCAAACCTAGATATAAATTTAGCCTAACTAAATCCAAAATCCAGAGCAATTGAAGACAAAAGATGTAATGATCCAAGCACAACTCATTAGCCTAACTAATGGTACTGTAATATGCAAGTTCTTATATTCAATGCCAATTGCCGTTTGGATCAAAATAGGATTCATTTAGTAAGAACTTATTCATATCCTTCTGCCCACCATTCACATCACGGCTTAAAAATAAGAACAACAAAAATATCTATATAGATAAATACCAATTTAACTATGATCAAAACATGAAAGTCGGCACCAAACTCCGTAAGAAAAAAAAATAAAAATTTCCATGTTTTCAAACAACTAACAAAAGAAAAAGAAACCCATATGATAAAATGGCTAGAAGAAGCTGGGAGAGCCACTAGTGGAGTTCGTTTACACCCAAAAAAATCCCCTCTGAATCCAAGACATCGGCTCAAGGAATTAAAAGCACAATGACACACAAGCCCCCCAGCGAGCTCGAACGTGGAGAGGAAGTAAGTTTGGGCGGTGCTGACAGAGAAAACAAAGAAAAAATGAGGCAAGGAAGAATGTTCCAACAGGATAAACGGAAAAGCGGGTGTAACGACACGTCCTGGATTTCGGGATTAGATTAGTGATTAATGACGGATTAGTGAGATTAATCAGTGCTTAGTTGAGTAATTTCAGACGGACGGTACGAAATGACCGTTTTATCCTTGAAATGGGTAAACTGTTGACTTTTGTTTCAAGCGATCAAAATGACTTTGGCAGATGATTGTGACGTAGTTCAGGACGTCACGAGTCCGTAGACAGGCGGCACGTCCGATTCGGACATTCGAGGAAGACATTATGATGTTTGGAAGACCATGGATATTTTGGTAATTTCATTGAAAGGGCATTTTGGTCTTTTCCTCTGCCTTGAGATCTGTGCCCAGAAAAATTGGGACACTTGCCTGTCTAGGGATTGGTGCCCACCTCACACGACCCATCCCAAACCCCCTCGGATTAACGTGAGATGTGTCATGCTCTCGTCTGACACGAAGTGTCAGACAAGGGATAATATGTACCTCAGCCCATACGGAGCTCCTAGAGCGCGCTAGGATCGGTGGAGGAGTGCGATGTCTCGGTCTCTGCTACAGTGTAATGACCCTTTCCCAAATTAGAGGGATTAATTAAGGATTAATGACGGGTTAGCAAGGCTAATCGGAGATTAGACGAGGATTATCGGACGTTCGGTGAAAAATGACGATTTTGCCCCTAGAATGGGCAAAATGTTGACTTTTCGTTCGGACGGTCAAATGGACTCTGACCAATGATCGTGACGTAATTCGGGACGTCACGAGTTCATAGACAGGCAGCACGTTCGATTCCGACATCCGTAGAAGAAGTTATGACGATCGGAAGATCAGGGGCGTTTTGGTAATTTTGGCGAAAAGGGGCCAACGGTTGACTTTTGACCCAGAAGGTCCGATGACCGAGGGCCGAGCACCGTTACGTAGATAACGACGTTACGAATCCATAGACAGGCGGAACGTCGAATTCGGACGTCCGACGACGAAGTTACGGTTAACGGAAATTCGAACGTACTATTGCACATTTTTCGAGACGGGCGATTATTTGGACATTAGTGGACCCCACGTTTTTCTCAGGGCCAATGGATGAATGACAGGTGTCATTCATCCATTCACCCTCATTTTCCTTCATGCACCAAACCCTCCCCGTGCATCGATCATTTTCTCCCATCCACCCAAAACCAAACCCGATCCCATTTTTCATCCAAACCCAAAAACCTTGATCCTTGAACATTCAGGAGAGACCGGAGAGTGGAGGAGGACCGGCTGGACGTGGTGGCTGGCCTAGGCTGCAACGCCATGCACGGCGGAGGAGGAAAACCCCTGCAGGTTCGGTTTTACCCATTTTTACCCATTTCAATTTTGCTTGTTATGGATCAATTTGGACATTTGGGTTGAATTAAATAGGTTCCTAGGATTTTTTTAGGAAGGTTTGGATGAAGGTTGGACGTCGGGGCAGCCCTGGGAGGTTTCGGGAAATTCGAACCGTGAGGGACTTTTTCGACCAGTCGGGTTTAGGTTGTTTTAGGGTCTCTAATTAATTAGGTTAGGTTCCTAGGACGATTATATGAAGCTTAGGATCGATTAGGAGTGGAATCGGTGAAAAACTGGCCGGAATGAGCTTGAACCGGTCACGCCGGTCGAAGTTGCAGACGAACCGGACCGGACCGGTTCAGACCGGTCGATGCGAGGTAGGGGACGACACTGTTCACTGGCGCGTGGCTCCCAAGCGCAGCCACTTCAGGCGGCGCGTGTGGGCGCGTGGGGAGGAATTTGAGGATGGGTCCAACCTGTCAAATCATCTATTCGATGTAACGAACATTTTGGGACTGGTTTCGAGTCGATCGGACATCGTCTCGATGTAGTTCGGGCTGTCCCAAGGTTTCGAGGCGCGTTTAAAAATAGTTAAAAATCCTGGAAAATTAGGGGGGGGGCTTTAGTGAGAGGTTAATTAACTAGTTAGTAACCCTCTAAAGTGATTTGGACAGCCCCAAAGGCGACGGTTGACCGGGGAAGGCGTAAGGCGCGCATATCGAGGCAGCAGCGCGGACAGTCTCTGAGTGGACTTTATTTCTGAAATCGATGCATGCATAAATGTTTTATATATGTTTTAATATGTGTTTTGGGATGCCTTGAGTGCATTTTGGTGTGTGTTTATGTGTGGGCATGTACTTAGAGGTTTTCGGGTTTTATACGTGCTTATACGCGCTTACGCTTTCGGTTTTAATGAAATGGTTTTGAAAAGGTAAAATTGGGCATGAGACCCATTTGGATTTAGTTTGACTCGAGCATGAGACCCTATTGATGACCCGTAGGTCTGAGTCGTAGTCGTGACGGGTGCTGTGTGCACAGCGACGGACGACGTGACGCTCGCCTACGGATTGGGATACGTTGGAGATGTCACGATGCACGTTCCGTTGTTGAGCAGCCACTGGAGGCTCGACTTCGGTATGCTGACGGTTTAGAGGATCGATCGGCGACGTGTGCACCATGGTCCCGAGATGGTCGCGGCAGTGATGTGTTCACGACGACATACCAGGATTGAGAGCGGTCCTGGATTGATGGTTGCACGCATCACTACGATCGGGATCGTGACTGACCCTGATATATCGGCTCGATGCCCAGTTGATTTGAGTTCGGGCTCGAGGCCCAATTATGGTGAAATCGGGCGAGAGGCCCTGTTGAGTTCTATGTTCGGGCTGGAGGCCCATTTGCTTGGTGTTATCGGGCGTGAGTCCCGCTTTTATGGGTTTTGATATACTGGTATGCATATACCCTCCTTACGAGATGATTGATTGGTCTCCTCCAGCGTCGGCCTGGAGAGTCACGATCCACAGACCAGAATGGGTATCCCCATAGGGATCCCGTTCCAGGAGTAGAGGTTACTTATGATGTTATGGACCCGGACCAGATTCCGGAGAGATACGTGGACTAGATCCAGAGAGAGAGAGCTCGGACTAGATCCAGAGATTGAGCCTCCCAGATGGAGATTCCTGGGAGAAGACTCGGAGTGAGACCCCGAGTAGTGTGCACACTAGATAGATATGATGACATCGTGACTATATCGGGGATGTGTTCCCTAGGGGCTGTGTGCCCCGAGATTGGCATCTTCTCTGGAAGAGCCTAGGATGGGTTATATATGTATATATGTATATGTGGACAGGTTTTCACTGAGATGGCGTTGGGCTAAGACCCTCGCGTATTGGTTTTGGGCTGAGACCCACATGAGATGATTTTGGGACAAGTTCCCACGTGTTGGTTTGGGCGGAGGTTCCATGTGTTGTTTGACTGATTTCGGGCTAAGGACCAAATGATTTGACGGTTCATGACGGTTTATGGGAACCGGACATGAACCCTAGAGATGGTTTTTGAATGCATGCATATGTTTTTAATGGAGGGCATAAAGTTCTTTTATGAAATGTTTTTATAAAATTATTTGTTTTGTCAACTCACTACTTTTATGTTTTGAATGCCCTTCAGGTTGATCGCGGATGTGGCTGTAGCAGAGACAAGACATCGCATTCCTCCTTCGGATCCTGGCGTACTCTGATAGCCCGGTTGGGCAAAAGACGGAAATATCCCTAGTCTAACACTTCGCGTCAGACGGGAGCAGGCACGTCCCATGCTAATCCCGAGGGATTTGGGGCGGGTCCTGTCATACAGCCTGCATCCGTGATCAACCTGAAGGGCATTCAAACCATTCAGAACTGTGAGTGGACGAAAATCAATAAGTTCATAAAAACACATTTCATAAAGATATTTATGCCCTTCACTAAGCAGTATGCATGCATCGAAAACCAGTAATCAAAACATTTGTTCAAATAAGCCATTAGGGCCTTAGCCCAAAAAAACCGTAAATCCAAAACTAAGTGGGCCACTGCCCAAATGCATAAACACAAATACAACCCAAAAACCATTTCATAGATCCAATAGTCCATATTTACCACATAACCATCCTCGGCATCCCAGATGCCTAGCGTCCCAGACGCTTGATGTCCCATACGTCATATCTCATGGTAATAAGTAACGCGTGCTACCCGAGGTCTCTCCAGGTCAATATCTCTGACATCCCAGATGTCCGACGTCCCAGACATCTAATCATAGCATTCTTGCTCCTGAGTCACTATACGGTCTGGTAGCTCTGTATAATGACCCTTCGTAGGCAATGCACCGTGACTTCCCCAGTGTCCTAAACACCTAGAGGAGACCATCACATATCCTCGTATCAAGATGGTATATGGAAAACAGTTTTACAAAGCCATTTCAAAACATCTCAAAGGGCCCTGCTCGAAATCTCCATAAACATCACAAATCCATTTAGGGTCCCTGACCCGAAATCACGTTTATGAAACATAGGGTCCCAGACCCCGAAATCACATTTATAAAACTCAACTGGGCCTCATGCCCGATTTTGTAAACCACTGGGCCCCGGCCCTATCACATGACTCAAAAAGGTCTCAGCCCGATTTCGTAAACCAACTGGGCCCCTGTCCCGATCACATAATTCAAATGGGTCTCATGCTCGAGTTCATCTTTCCAAAACCAAAACTATGCCATAGAATCATTATTGAATTCTTAATCACATAGCAATAGCATAAACTCGTAAACCTCGAAATACGTAAAAATATGGCATTACCTCGAAATACGTTCCATCTTATAAACCACCAATACCACAATCATCATTATGGAAATCACGTATGTAAAACATAAAAAATAGTTATGCATGCATCACAGATTAGAAAATGAAGTCCACTCACAGACCGTCCTACGCTACCGCCTCAATATGCATGCCTAAAGCCTTCCCGGGCCACACCACTAACACTGAGGCTCCCAAACCTGTCCAAATCACACTAGAGGGTTACTAACCTCTTCATTAACCTCACATTAAAGCCCCGTAATTTTCCCAAATTTTTAACTATTTTTAAACTCGATCCTAAACCTTCGGACACCCGGAAACATATTGAAACTGTGTCCGATCGACACGAAACCAGTCCAAAAATGTTCGTTACATTGAATAGACTAAAATTCATGTTGAGCACATGTCCCAAAAGTACCCCACGCGCCAGGTTACTGTTCATTATCTTCCTCGGTTAAACCTAGTTCCGTCCAACCGAATCGGCATTTTTGGTTTTCTCCATTTTCCCACCTATTTTCAATCCCATTTACTCATAAAGCTTCATTCCACTGATTCTAATCGATTTATGACATCAAAATCTGAAATTAGGGGCTGGAAATTACCTCCCTGATCGGCAAACCAAACTTCCATTTTCCTCCGCCGTCTCTGGCCACTACAAGCCACCTCAGGCCGCGAAACCAATCTTAATCAACTCCTGGAAGCTCCCAGATGCTCACCTAAACAACCAATTCGAATAACAATGACCGATTTGTGATTTGCCATTTTTGAACTCAAGGTCAAAATTTGCAGGAAATGGCTTACTGTCACTTTTGTGCACCTTCATGGCCACCACTAACCTCGTCCTAACCCCCATAACCTCAAACAAACCACCAAAACAGTCCATCATCATTTGAACCCGTGTAACAACCCGTTCCGAGAATTGGGATTAGTAGAGTGATTAAGGTGTGATTAGTAAGGTTAATCAGGGGTTAGGTGGTCCCGAGGGGTCCGGGAACCTAGAATGACGATTTTGCCCCCTGCTTTGGGCAAAAATGTTGACTTTTATTTCGGGTGGTCAATTGGGGATTGACCAGTGACCGGAACGTAGTTGAGGTTGTCACGAATCCTTAGGCTGGTGGCACGCCCGATTCCGACATCCGAGGAGGAAGTTGTGATGTTCGGAAGGTTGAGGGCTTTTGTGTGCGTGTACTTTATCGGTTTTTATTTTTTTTGTAATTTAGTGCTATGCTCTGTAAACGATAAGGTTGGGATATTTTGTAATTACTCCTGCGTTTGACTGGGTTAGAGTGAGTTTTTCTGGAGTATTGCGTCGGGGAGTCAGACGGGAGCGGGATTTACCTCGGGTTTCGGGGTGAAACCGGGGTGGGTCCTGACAACCCGACCCACAGTTTTCGAATTCAAATGAAACAGAGTACAAGGCCTACATGCCTGCCCCTGCCACTACACACGGCAGCTCTCCATGGTGGCACCATTACGTTCTTCACCACTTACTCACACGTTTCCATTCACACTTTACTTGCATTAGCTGAGGATCAGAAGGTTTATGGATAAGGTTCGGGTGCTCGGGTTTCATTGAAGAAGAAAGGGAAAAAAATGTCAGGACCCACCCCTAATCCCCTAGGACTAAGAGCTAAGTCCTGCTCCCGTCTAACTTACGAACAACACGTAGGCTAAACCGTCGTTCAACCTTCGTGTGACACGTAAGTCGGACAAGGGATTCTCGAACCACCCATACAAAAGCTTCCGGACTTCTCAGAGTGTGCAGAGTCTACTGTGGATCGCGCGCGTGATGTCTCTGTCTATCTCAACTGACAGCCCGCATCGCAATAACATGGAGGGTATCGAAAACACAAAAGACTGTGAATGGACAAAAATAAAGAGTAAGATAAAAAACAGTTCAATAAAAAAATTACATTTTTACCCTCCACGCGAAAACCAATGCAGGCATATCAAATTCATGTCATAAAAAAATTTAAGAAAAACCAAACACAGTTTCTTTTTCTCAAAACCCGGGCCTCAGCCCAAAACCATCAAAGCCATATCATCCGGGCAGAGCCCAAAACATTGGAAAACCTTTATTCAAAACCATCATCATCAAGTCTCAGTGAAAATCAAAACACATTTGAAACCAAATTTCCATCCATCGAACCTGCTGGATCTATCCGAGTCTTTAAACTCCCGAGTCTTTAAACTCTCGAGTCTTTAAACTCAATCCAGGCCTCAGTATAATCCGAGTCTTTAAACTCAATAGGCCTACCAGGGAAAATCATAATATTCGAGTCTTTAAACTCCTGAGTCTTTAAACTCAATCCGGGTCTTTAAGCCCAATCCGGGCCTGCCCCCGCCATAATCATATCCGGGTCTTTAAACCCAATAACCAGATCCAGCAAATCCAATCCAAACCATTTGAAAACCTTTTTCCATTTCCGAATCTGAATCCGAATCTGCAATCTCATCAGGATCCCGAATCCAAACCCAGAACTCATATCCATCATCCATTTCCAAATCCGAGTCCGAAACCATCATCCCGTAAGCCGGCATCTGGAATAACCATTCCGAACCCAAACCCGGAATCCACTTTCAAGTCCAAAATCGAATCCTGAATCGTCATCTGGAAATACGATTTAAAAATCCGAAATCACGTTTCTAAAAATCACTTTAAATCATTGATATTAAATTATATTTCAAATTCCGAAATCAAATCCTCAAAACCATATTGAAATCACAAACTTGATCGAAATCTCGTAAAACGCGCATTTTCGTAAATACCTAGAAATTCGTGCAAAATCATAAACTATCAAGATCATAAAGCAAATCATAGCATCAAGTATAAGAAAACATATAAAAACATATATTCAAGCATCAAGAGTTAGAAAACAAAGTCCACTCACAGACCGTTTCGCTGTTGCCTTGATACGCGTGCGCTTACGCCGTTCCTGGCTAATCCACTAGCATCGGCTTTCCCGAACCTATCCAAATCCCATAAGAAGGTCACTAACAACTTCATAATACTCATACTAAAGCCCCGTAATTTTCCCCATTTTTTAACTATTTTTAACTGAGGCCTAAAATCTTCGGACATCCCGAAACCTATCGAGACGATGTCTGATCGACTCGAAACCAGTGCCAAAATATTCGTTACATCAAATACTATTAAAGTCGTGTTGGAACCTTCCTCGGAATCTATGCCATGTGCCCACACGCGCCGCCCAAAGGGGATGCTCGTGGGCCTCACGAGCCAGCACAGTGTCATCTTCAACCTTGCTTCGATCCGGTCCGACCGGTTCACGAGTCTATCTGGTCCAGTTTTGTCCGTTTTCCTCCCTAATTAATTCCATTAACTTCTTCCTAATGTCTATGATTGATCCTACTAATTAAAACCTGAATTTCTGGGCTGTACATTACCTTTCCAATCGAGATCACACATTTTGTATTCCTCCGGCCAGTTCCAGTGTTTCTGGCCACCACACCCGTGCTTCCAAGCCCTTTCGTTCCCTTTTCACCTCCAGAACTCGTGCCAATCAAACAATTCACTTAGTAAATCTTGAAACACAAACTACCATTCTTGATTTCAAAGGGAATTTCCACGGGTTTTATCCTTACTTGAGTGTTGTCCGCCGTTGTGGCCACCAATGGACTCATCACACCTCCCTTTCCAACTTTCCTTCAGACAACATAGGCAAAGGATGAGGTTTAAGTGGTGGTATGAGGTTGGGTTCTCTCTGTTGCACACGGTTACTATGCCTCTATTGATATCATGGCCACCGTCCACGATGGTCCATGATAACAACACCATCACTCTCGTCCCATGCTCCTCTCCGTATTTCCTTCACAACTCAAGGCCAGAATGACGATCAAAGGGACCAAATTGTCGGGTTTCCTCACGGTTGCACCTCCACTATGTTTCTCCAACTTAAAACCAATTTAAACAACCGTGTATAATTGTGAGGGGGTCATCAAGTGTTCCACAAACGTCTGGAAAGTGACACTTGTCAAATTCTTGGTGGTCACCTTCTCCAAAACAGCAACATGTCCTTTTGTCATTGGGCACAGTTCCCTATGCAGGACAATGACCAAAATACCCTTTGAGGTAAAATTACCATAATACCCTTCGCACGTTTGGACCCGTAACTCTCTCTCCCGACCTTCGAATGACATGTGCCGCCTATCGTAGTAACCAAGAGATCGAGACCTACCTAACGGTCCTTGAATTACGTGATATTGACTTGTCGTTCAAAAAGTCAACCATTTGCCCCTATTCCAACAAATTACCAAATTGCCCTTGAACTTCCGAATGTCATAACTTTCTCCTCAAATGTCAGAATCGGACGTGCCACCTGGCTATGTATTCGTGACGTCCCGAACTATGTCATGGTCATCGGTCAACATCAATTTGACCGCCCGAACTAAAAGTCAACATTTTGCCCATTCCAAGGGCAAAATCGTCATTCTGCGCCATCCGTCCAAAAGTATCCAACTAAACACCGATTATCTCTGTTAATCCGTCATTAACAACTAATCTAATCCCAATTTCCGGGACAGGTCGTTACAATCTACCCCCTTAAAGAATTTCGCCCTCAAAATTCCGAATTTCCTACTTCCGTAATCATCTAGGGGAATCTAACTGAGCTCAAACCTGGGTCTCTTACCAGTGTCCGTCATCTGTCACTACACAATAGCCGGACAGTTCCCAAACTTTCAACCTAACTCGGCCAAGCGAACCATCCGTTAAGGTTCAGTCTGTCTAGCAAATCCTCCCTTCTTTACCGGGCAACACATTTCCAATCCTTCTCCACGGTATCACTAATGTCTTCCCCAGCCGATACGCACGGCTCAACTAACTCGAGATACGCCATATCACTACGACTACTATCAATTCCAATATTTTCAACTCTTCCTCGAGTCGAGCATACCTCGTACCAACGTCTCATCATATCAGGAGAAACTGCCTTTAACAGGCACAAATCTTACTTTGCCAACCAATTTTTCCGGTCTCGGTACTCTTGCGAAGTAAGATTCATACCACGATCCATACCACTTCTGTCAGCGATCCGTGCCGACCTCACCAGAGTCACAACATACTCATCTATTCCCTTAATTTAACCAATCCTCTCACCAGCGGTTTCGCTAACCATTAATAACCAATTAACCATTCAGGATCACCCTGATCCGACCCACAAGCTTTGTCAAAAACCATCATATTGGACTACACGATTATCCATCTATTCACAACATACGTCGGCACTCAGCCGATGACCAACAATTCTACCAGAACTGCACGTCCACTTACATCAGCCTGGTTCCGACCACTGTAGAACCAGTACGTATCTTCCACATTCTTTCACCAAGTACCACCAACTAGAACTATATTGCACACGCAAGGACAACCCTACAAACTTTAAAAGAAACAAAGGTATTTTAGAATACCCCAAACACAGATCGTAGAGTATATCCTCACGTACGTCCAACGTCATCTTATGGTATATCCACTAATCAACCAACAACACCATCTGCGAGACGGACCACACATGTCTTGCACAATTCCCAGGTGGTCAAACTATCCAACTTTTCTCTCACAGGCACTCCTCCTACTCCACAACTACTCAAACCTATTAGAAGAAATCCAATCTCGATCCACACACTCCTGGGTAGGTCCTACTGACTAGGTTTCAGACCACTACATCCAATCCAAACGATCGTATATACCGCACATCTAGATTGTGGGTTCTCTTCAATAACCTCATATCGATCAGTTATCGTCACTCCTTTTTCCATTTCCTTTCGTCACCCTCCAACGGAATTCTCAATGGTCCACAACTAGGACATAACAAGTCATCCTGTCTTAATCCAACTTAGCACAATCCTACGGCACTCGCCACACAGACTACTCCCGACATCACTAAGTACTTTTCTACTTCCGAACACATCCACCTGTGTCCAACACCAAGGGGGGTCACAATTCCTGAAGTTCCTTTAATGAATCCCCAAATCAACTCTAAGACATCTAACACCTTCTCGGAATCAACACACACCTCAACATCTGAACTACAACAGCTCCTGATTCCGAGATTCTAACCATGTCAGAATTATATCCGCCTTTTCCAACCATGGAACTCAATCCAGAACATGAACACCACCAGTGAATCAACCGTCTAAACGGCAACTCTGCTACACTTAAGCGATCCAAAACTTCGACGGCTCACAACCACGTGTCCATAGCCACACGAACTCACCGACCAACTCGCCCGTCGGTTCTCATTGTTTCTCCTCCTGATGATCGCATCTCAACCTTTCCGAGGTTCAACTCCAAGCACAACTATCACCCTCGTACCCGACTCTCGGGATCAAAATCAATGGTTACTCACCTCGGACTCTTCAATCACTACCCTCGAAGTCGTCGATCACCAATCTCAGACAATTCCTAAGCACGGGCCTCGGCATTACCCAAATGCCAACCTCGGCATTTCTGACACATCAGGATGAGTCCACGAAATCAACTCCACTGATGGTCAAACTCGACCATACCAACCTAGCCCGATCCAACACGAGGCAGAGGTCCACTGTGCTTCCGCTGCGCTACTCTGATCAGACCCATGGTATCCTGACCGTTCATCCCAACCATGACCTACCAATGGTCCTCACTACCGACCACAATCTCAACTCAATGTGCCCATCAGTTCGTTTACAAGCATTCTAACTTGTGGCACATCATCTCAACTCCAGGGTTCACAATATTCTAAGCTCGAACCTCTGCTCACACAGAGCCAAAACCCTCTATCTACGCTCGGGTCGGGGAAACTAACATCCCTCCTCAGCCACAACTCTGAGCAACCAAATGCTCAACCAACCCCGCAATCTTACTGAACTCGTCCAGAGTCATCCATCAACCATCTACTACCTCGGCTGCACCTAGCAGCATAGTCTTTAGTCTGGCCGTAAGTTGGCCCAAGCCACAACGACTATTTTACCTCAACCCCAACTCACGGTTTCTAACTAAACACCTATTTTACCTCAAACTAGTCATCCCATAGCGTTCCTCAAATCATCCTCGTCTTACGGGTTATCCAAACCTGCACCTGCCACTGGTTCACGACAACCTTACCACTCGGGTCGTCACACCCGACTAAGACCATTCCTTAATGTGACTCTACTCACCAACATCAACCAGTATCCATCACTAGAGGGGAAATTCCTCGAATCTCAAAGTAATTCCTAAACCCTGCCACTCAAGGCATCCGGCTACTCGTAGCAGCACAAATTCAAACTCAACTGAACTGACTAAAAGGTCACTAATCCATACTATCGTCATCTAATCGCCACCCGGCTCAACATGCCACCATCAACCGGCCTCATCGGCCCAGGTGTACTGCCAGCTCAACAGGCTCGTATCAGGCCCCACAGGCTGACTAGTCTACTCAAACGTAGCTCACCGGCTACCTTCCAGGTTAATCACACTGGCAAACATTCGACCCTATGGTCCAACACACTATCCTTTCTAATTCAAAACTGACAAGCAACACCTCCAATCGAGTATCGGGCAACGCATCACCTTGGCACTTATCAATCACTGCTAACTAACCACACACAAGACTTACTATTAGTATTGTGTCCAGGTTGCTGACGGGCTATTCCGCGTCGAGACATCACGTCCATAGTAGCATCACGCCACCCAAGTTGACAAACCAACGACTCTGGGAACTAAACCTCGCGCAGGACACACGAAACCTCGCTCTGATACCAATTGCCAGGACCCACCGCCAATCCCCCGGGATTAAGGGCTAAGTCCTGCTCCCGTCTAACTTATGCACGACATGTAGGCTAAACCGTCGTTCATCCTTCGTGTGACACGTAAGTCGGACAAGGGATTCTCGAGCCACCCTTACAAAAGCTTCTGGACTTCCCAGAGTGTGCAGAGTCTACTGTGGATCACGTGCGTGATGGCTCCGTCTATCTCAACCGATAGCCCTCACCGCAATAACCTGGAGGGTATCGAAAACACTAAAGACTGTGAGTGGACAAAAATAAAGAATAAGATCAAAAACAGTTTAATAAAACAAATCCATTTTTACCCTCCACGCGAAAACCAATGCATGCATATCAAATTCATGTCATAAAACCATGTAAGAAAAACCAAACACAGGTTCTTTTACTCAAAACCCGGGCCTCAGCCCAAAACCATCAAAGCCATATCATCCGGGCAGAGCCCAAAACATCTGAAAACTGATAGAGATTTTATCAAGCACAAAAGATGTACTAGGAAAAATCTCTACGTGTAATAAACTTTGCAAGTGCACAAGACGTGTAGATAGTATAGATGCAAGCAAAGGTCGATCCCACGAAGACTTGCTCAATGATTGCATGATTAAGAGTAATGTGCCCGCCCTTAAAAAACTATTACTGATGGTGCGTGATAATGTATGAAACATAAAGAATATTTAATGACACTACACTATCCCTAGAAAAGTGATGTGCAGACCTAGGAAGTCATGAGTTTAGATTACGAATAAGATTCCCCCTCTTAAACGTGATGCCATAAATTGCAGGGTGAACACAAACATCAAGGTGGTCCGTCAATCAATTACATCGACAATTACTACACAAATAAGGTAGCTAAGCTTATAAGCATAAATTGAGTTCATGAAGCATAGTAATCCAACAAATCCAGACATTCATAGCAATCATAATCAAGAGCCAGAAATTAAACACGAACTAACATGGCTAGGGCTTCAAGTAACCCTAGCCCTAATTACACTAATAAAACAAGCACATAATTAAAAGGTGCACAAATATAAATAAAGCAAGAAATAATAAAAGGACAATGATTAAAAGAGATGAAGGAAAACTCACTCAAGGTAGACGTGCTGAATTTGAAGATGCTTGAATTATAAAGAGTGCTTGAATTAAATTACAAAACTCTAAACAAAGAACATGGATTGAAGTACGAATTTTGACAGAGTTTTGGGGACCTTCAAGAGGTAAATTCCGGCCCCAAAAACAATGAGAAAACATCTATTAATAACCCCAAACACCTGCCCTAACATCTCCATCAAAGAAAAAGGAAAACAGCCCCAAAACAAGGAGGAAAACTCCTTGTTTTTGTGAAAAACCATAGTTGGCCGTTTTTTGTATCCTTCTTGTACAAGGAGTCCCTTTCCTTCCTTCTTTCTACTTCTTGACTTTATCTTTGACTAGGAATTCATTTAATGCTATCCTAAATCAGATTACATTGCCCTAAAATAAAGGGAACATGATAAATTGCGGCTAGGAAGTTAATTAACCCTAGCCATGTACAAGATGGTTTCTTAATTTCCAAGAAACTTTTTTTTCCTTGTTTCTTGCCTCTTTAACTTCAAGATCTGATTAGGAATATAATTAAGCCTTCTTATCCAAGTCAATCCATGTCATTCCTCATTGAGAAAGGTAGGAAAATTCGTCCAAAGTTGCTTGATGCACAAGTAAACCCCCTAAAACACCTTTAACCGCATTTTGTGGGCTTCTAAGGGCTAGGCTGTGACTTTTAGGGTCTTGGTGGATCTTGGTCATGTAAATGGGAGATGATGAGGCCCTTTATGAGTCCTTGATGAGTCCTTGATGAGTCCTTAAAGATTTAGCCTCGGAAAGATCACATTTCATTGTAAAACATGATTTAAACCTTAACTAAACAATCTGCACAAACTTCACAAAAGAGATCATTTTCTCCTATTGTTTGAATGATTATAATCAAAAGATAAGTAAAAGGGATAAGAAATAACATTGAAATGATGCTTAATTTGTGACTTATCAAATACCCCCAAACCTATCTTTTGCTAGTCCCTTAGCAAAACAACAAAATAAAAGACTCGATCTAGTTATGATAAGCATTTAAACCTCTAAGAACATGCCATAACCGTGAACTCAAGGTGTCAAGTGTTTATACCAATATCCCAAATGATCAAACTAGAAAACAACGTCATCTAAACATCCTAGAAAGATTTCGCCTCGACTCTAATCATCACTAGGCATCACTCAATACGCTCAAGAATCCTAAGGCTTTCACTCAACAAGCATATGGGAAGAGTTTACGTAAAGAAAATCAAGTTAATCACATATGAATTTCAATGAAGAAAAGCACTTTATCTGAAAATATGATCTCACGATGGAATTGAAGTTTAAGAACAGAGATAAGTACCTTAATCCTTTGCATAACCATTCACAAGATCAATAGGTCTTCATTCAAGGGTTGTAATGGGGCTAGGTTCGTGGGTTTAGAAAGAAAAGTTGGAATTCAAAGAACCTAAACCGCATCAAGGCATGAGAAGTCATGACTCGGACCTTGAATCTAGATGAAATCGTGCTTAAGCTCACAAAAATGCTCTAATTGAGGTACTTGGCTCACTTGACTCAACTCTAAGTTCATTGGTTCTTTTTTTTTCCTCTTTTTTTTTTTTCTAATCACAAATTTTTTTTTTTGCTTTTCACTAATGAACTTGATACATTTTTTGTAGAGGAGCTGAGCCACGATCATGCAATAACTTCCTCACTTTACAAATAAACGAACGATCTTTTCCATTCAAACATACTTCCATCACATGTGTATAAGTAGCACAAAACATCAACATATTTCCTCCTCACCATGAATCTCATTTGATGCAACCTTGACACAAGTTTAGATTATAGGGTGTAGCCATTATGAACGGTTCAAACTTGGTTAGGTCATATTGTAGGTGAAGAACAAAACGGCTAAGTGTTTGGCTTCAAAGGGGCTTAGGGAGTATGCAATGTGGACGGGGAAAAGAAGGGCCTTTAGGAGCTAAAACACACATAGCCCATATCACATCTCATAAACAATCATACATCAAATCAAGAGCATCCAATATATATGGTTTCTTAAACATCAATGCAAATAGAAAGAGATCATGCAATTATGAACAAAGTGATGAGTGTTTGAGAGTAGAAACATGTAGATCATTCAGAAATAAAGGAAATTAAGCTCAAAAATCTCACAATGGTAGTCTCCACTAATTTTATAAGTATGCTCAAATTCAATTGTTTTGGTTTCTTAATCACTTGATTATGGTATCGTGAAGTGCAAGTGTGAGTTCCATGGAAATGGAAATGATTCTTAGTAAGTACAAGCAATTCTCATGTTCTATACATTCATATTAACTTGTTTAGGCATAAAAACTAGCATCACAAAACAAAAAATAGCAAAGAAAACAGAACAAAAAAAAAACAGCAAGCATTTCAAAACAGAAACTGAGTTGTGTACCCCTAAACTTAAGTCCAATAACCCCCAAACCTAAATGAAACATTGTCCTCAATGTTTTGAGCATAAAAGGAAGATAAAATCATGAGTTAGAAGGTAAAAAAACGTCCATATGAAAGAGGGAACAAATCAGGGCAAAGTTGAGCACTTAGAATGCTTGCGGTCCAAAAGGCACTTGAGGGGCTCCAAACCTGGCCCTCCTTTAGTGGTATCTTGCCTGAAACATAAATGAATTGATTAGTTCGACAAGTAGAAATCCACTTCCTAGACTTTAACATTTCAGGGAATAAATACAATAATGATTTGAATGTAAGTAAAAACTGTTTGATCCCAATAGACAAGTAAGCATAATGATTGAAGGGGGGGGGGGGGGGGGGGTGGGCATGAAGGGTCCTTGGGTTGCTTGGGCCGTGGCCTTGAGCCTTGGGTGGAGCTGAATGTCTCAAAGGTGCATACCACCATCTTGATACTTCCTTCATCTTGCCTCCTACAAGGACCATTAAATCTATACAAACCTGAAGTGTTTTATGAGGTCGGGCAGGCCTAGGATCCAAAGGAGGAGGAGTCCAAAGGTATGGTGCTAGTTCACTCCATCCGTGGTGGTATGGCTCCATATAGGGCTGATTGTAAGGCTCTGGCATGTACATGCAATCTTGGGGGTATGCCCATCCCCCATGTTTACTTGGAATCAAAGGAATGTTTGCATAGGGCTCGTAGGCCCAACCTTGAGAAGAATAATAGCCATTCCACGATTCCATGGTACCAAGACACGTCACAAAATTAACACTAAAATTTTATATACAAAACAAAAAGAAAAACCACTTAGTCAAAGGAATCAAAGAAAATGGACACCGTTGAGGAACAAGTGCCCGGCAACGGCCCCAAAAACTTGATAGAGATTTTACCAAGCACAAAAGATGTACTAGGAAAAATCTCTACGTGTAATAAAATTTGCAAGTGCACAAGACGTGTAGATAGTATAGATGCAAGCAAAGGTCGATCCCACGAAGACTTGCTCAATGATATCCAATTCCGTTTAACTCAATTGACTTAAGTGGAGTAATTAAAATACAATTGGGGTGGTGGGGGGGGGGGGGGGGGGGGGGGTAGGGTTTGTTATGTTTTATGACTGAAATAAATTAACTAATAATAACTAACTAAGTCGAGCTAGGGTTTCTATCCACCTTTACCAATTATAGTTTCGTTAGATTTCCTTGATTAGATTACTATGCATGTATTTGAATTAAGTGCATGTGCAGGGGTCTGGCTAAGGTTCACCCCACACATATTATCTTCTCTTAGATTGCATGTTTAAGCGTGATGTGCCCACCCTTAAACAACTATTACCGATGGTGCGTGATAATACATGAAACATAAAGAATATTTAATGACATTACACTATCCCTAGAAAAGTGATGTGCAGACCTAGGAAGTCATGAGTTTAGATTACGAATAAGATTCCCCCTCTTAAACGTGATGCCATAAATTGCAGGGTGAACACAAACATCAAGGTGGTCCGTCAATCAATTACATCGAAAATTATACACAAATAAGGTAGCTAAGCTTATAAGCATATATTGAGTTCATGAAGCACGGTAATCCAACAAATCCAGGCATTCATAGCAATCATAATCAAGAGCCAGAAATCAAACACGAACTAACATGGCTAGGGCTTCAAGTAACCCTAGCCCTAATTACACTAATAAAACAAGCACATAATTAAAAGGTGCACAAATATAAATAAAGCAAGAAATAATAAAAGGACAATGATTAAAAGAGATGAAGGAAAAATCCCTCAAGGTAGACGTGCTAAATTTGAAGATGCTTGAATTATAAAGAGTGCTTGAATTAAATTACAAAACTCTAAACTAAGAACATGGGTTGAAGTACGAATTTTGACAGAGTTTTGGGGACCTTCAAGAGGTAAATTCCGTCCCCAAAAACAATGAGAAAACATCTATTTATATCCCGAAACACCTGCCCTAACATCTCCCTCAAAGAAAAAGGAAAACAGTCCCAAAACAAGGAGGAAAACTCCTTGTTTTTGTGAAAAACCATAGTTGGCCGTTTTTTTGTATCCTTCTTGTACAAGGAGTCCCTTACCTTCCTTCTTTCCACTTCTTGACTTTATCTTTGACTAGGAATTCATTTAATGCTATACTAAATCAGATTACATTGCCCTAAAATGATGAGGCCCTTTATGAGTCCTGGATGGGTCCTTAAAGATTTGGCCTCGGAAAGATCACATTTTCATTGTAAAACATGATTTAAACCTCAACTAAGCAATCTGCACAAACTTCACAAAAGAGATCATTTTCTCTATTGTTTGAATGATTATAATCAAAAGATAAGTAAAAGGGATAAGAAATAACATTGAAATGATGCTTAATTTGTGACTTATCAAAAAACCTTTATTCAAAACCATCATCATCAAGTCTCAGTGAAAACCAAAACACATTTGAAACCACACTTCCATCCATCGAACCTGCTGGATCTATCCGAGTCTTTAAACTCTCGAGTCTTTAAACTCAATCTAGACCTCAGTATAATCCGAGTCTTTAAACTCCCGAGTCTTTAAACTCAAACCTGATTTTTAAACCCAATCCGAGCCCTCCCCCGTCATAATCATATCTTGATCTTTAAACCCAATAACCAGATCCAGCAAATCCAATCCAACCATTTGAAAAAATTTTCCATTTCCAAATCCGAATCCGCAATCTCATCAGGATCTTGAATCCAAACCAAGAACTCATATCCATTATCCATTTCCAAATCCGAGTCCGAACCATCATCCCGTAAGCTGGCATCAGGAATAACCATTCCGAACCCAAACCCGGAATCCACTTTCAAGTCCCAAATCGAATCCCGAATCGTCATCCGAAAATTCGATTAAAAACCCGAAATCACGTTTCTGAAAACCACTTTAAATCATTGATATTAAATTATATTTCAAATCCCGAAATCAAATCCTCAAACCAGATTCAAATCACAAACTTGATCAAAATCTCGTAAAACACGCATTTTCGTAAATACCTCGAAATTTGTGCAAAACCGTAAACTATCATGATCATAAAGTAAATCGTAGTATCACGTATAAGAAAACATATAAAAACATATATGCATGCATCAAGAGTTAGAAAACAAAGTCCACTCACAGACCGTTCCGCCGCTGCCTCGATACGCGTGCGCTTACGCTGTTCCCAGCTAATCCACTAGCACCGGCTTTCCCGAACCTGTCCAAATCCGATAAGAAGGTCACTAACGACTTCATAATACTCATACTAAAGCCCCGTATTTTCCCGAATTTTTAACTATTTTTAACCGAGCTAAAATCCTCGGACATCCTGAAACCTATCGAGACGATATCCGATCGACTCTAAACCAGTGCCAAAATATTCGTTACATCGAATACTTAAAAGTCATGTTGGAACCTTCCTCAGAATCTGTGCCACGTGCCGACACGCGCTGCCCCAAAGGGGGTGCACGTGTACCCTCACTCGCTAGCATAGTGTCATCTTCAACCTTGCTTCGACTCGGTCCGACTGGTTCACGGGTCTATCTGGTCCATTTTGTCCGTTTTCCTCCCTAATTAATTCCATTAGCTTCTGTCCTAACGTATATGATTGATCCTACTAATTAAAACCTGAATTTCTGGGCTGTACATTACCTTTCCAATCTAGATCACACATTCTGTTTTCCTCCGGCCAGTTCCAGTGTTTCCGGCCACCACAACCCGTGCTTCCAAGCCCTTTCGTTCCCTTTTTACCTCCAGAACTCGTGCCAATCAAACAATTCACTTAGCAACTCTTGAAACACAAACTACCGTTTTTATTTCAAAGGGAATTTCCACGGGTTTTGTCCTTACCTGAGTGTTGTCCGCCGTCGTGGCCACCAATGGACTCGTCACACCTCCCTTTCCAACTTTCCTTCAGACAACATAGGAAAAGGATGAGGTTTGAGTGGTGGTATGAGGTTGGGTTCTCTCTGTTACACACGGTTACTCTGCCTCTATTGATATCATGGCCACTGTCCACATGGTTGCACACGGTCCATGATAACAACATCATCACACTCGTGCCATGCTCCTCTCTGTATTTCCTTCACAACTAAGGGCCAGAAGATGACGATTAAGGGACCAAATTGACGGGTTTCCTCACGGTTGCACCTCCACTCTGTTTCTCCAACTTAAAACTAATTTAAACAACCGTTTATAATTGTGAGGCGGTCATCAAGTGTTCCACAAACATCTGGAGAGGGACACTTGTCAAATTCCTGGTGGTCACCTTCTCCAAAACAGCCACATGTCCTTTTTTCATTGGACACAGTTCCCTATGCAGGACAATGACCAAAATACCCTTTGAGGTAAAATTACCATAATACCCTTCGCACGTTTAGAACCGTAACTCTCTCTCCCGACCTCCGAATGACATGTGCCACCTATCGTAGTAACCAAGAGACCGAGACCTACCTAATGGTCCTCGAATTACATGAAATTGACTTGTCGTTCAAAAAGTCAACCATTTTCCCCTATTCCAACAATTTACCAAATTGCCCTTGAACTTTCGAAAGTCATAGCTTTCTCCTCGGATGTCAGAATCGGACGTGCCACCTGGCTATGAACTCGTGACGTCCCGAACTACGTCACGGTCATCGGTCAACGTCCATTTGACAGTACGAGCTAAAAGTCAACATTTTACCCATTCCAAGGGCAAAATCGTCATTCTGCGCAGTCTGTCCAAAAGTATCCAACTAAACACTGATTATCTCCGCTAATCCGTCATTAACAACTAATATAATCCCGATTTCCGGGACAGGTCGTTACAAAAAATGTTGAAGATCGATGAGGATAACCAAATGATTGTTTAGTCAAAGAAATGGACGGTGAGGATGAGAAGATAGGAGAGATGGATGGCTGAGATTAAAAGAGGAAAAATAATATAATAATTGACCAATGGGATAAGATCCACCATTTAAGTAAAAGTAAGGGTGGGATGAGTGACACTTGTCACTTATGCAAGGGTCCATATTAATTCTAGGTTTAAAACAGATTATAATATTTTATTATTATTTTAATCAAACTCTCAGTTCGTACGTTTAATCGATTTCGCTCCCATGACCATAACTTTTCCCGGACCTCCCATTTCGATGTGCCACTTGTCTACGAACTCGTGACGTCCCAATCTACATCATGGTCATTGGTCCTCGTACATTTGACTCCCCGAGTCAAAAGTGAACATTTTGCCCAAGACTAGTGGCAAAACGGTCATTTCGCACCGTCCGCCCGATTTCGCTCAACTAATCCCCGTCAGTCATCCTAAATCCATCATTTATTAATATAGAATCCCGATATTCGGGACAGGTCGTTACAACCTTCCCCCCCTTAAAAAGTTTCGTCTTCAAAATTTCAAGTATCCCGATTCCACATTCACCTTGTGAAGAACAATTCGATCTAACACCATGTGTACACTTGTACACCCACTAACCTGTACAATACTTGTCTGCTCCAAGACGTTCCATCACGAACCCACGTCGTACAGACCACACCCGACCACGTCGAGTGAGATTGTCCACATGATCCGAGTTAATACTACTGGCAATTCTACCCTTACTCGGACATATTCAACTTAACAGTTCATCTTAATCACTAATTCACTATGACATTTGCTCCCACAAGGAGTCACCAAATCCTACTCATCAATCCACGCTGACACAAACAGCCACACTGTTACCACTTGGCCAGTCGCAAATCAATCCAACATCTCTCCCACAACTAGAGTTACTAATTCTCACAATTTCTCTGCTTTTCTTGAATTTTGCCATGTCAACACTACACGTTCCATAACGTCGCGCTCAGCGGTCACTCACAGCTCCAAGGTCGCAATTCGAATCACTAACACACCCTGACTCACTCTAGAGTCGCACCAAGTACCTCGAACCAAAATCTCCTCATAATCCATGCTGCCATTAGTGAGGGTCACAGAGTATCCAACCCACACAAAACAACCCGTGGTTACACCAACCACCAACTCACTCAACCCGAGTATACGTATACCAACATCTTACTCGACCTGTATGTAACTAGACCCCATCGAATACCTGACCAGCAGTGATAACACATCTCGACACTAGGGTTCCACTAGCCATCCACGGATCTGAGCACCTACTCATCCAATCACTGAACCAGTCAAAATCACTCTGCCCAGCACATAGTATTCAGTGTCCAGTTCTCGTCCTCAACCAAACCAATGATATCAGAACTAAGCCGACAACTAACACGCTTAACCACACACCACTGGTACATCCTATGTACCGTCACCAGGCACCACTCAGGCCTGTCTAGTAATAGTCCTCGCACAACGTACCGGGTACGTACATCTATCCACCAACCCGCCTACTACATAGCTCGTAACTAATCATGCTTCAATTCTGGAGTCCATCTGTCTAGTCCAGTACTAGACCGATCAAATACTCCAACTCATCATCCATTCTGAGTTCCATGGTCATCCGACCAGCATCACAACGTCTACTCCTAACAATGTCATCCAACATATACCAATCTGACTCATGCCTGCCAAGGCGTACCCATTCATGCCAATTGAGCATCCAAACTCACCCATGTCTACCGAGACGCACCAACCCTGATCCTATTGGTTACCTGCTCAATGATTTCCATACCACATTCGATTGACTTAGAAAAGAAGCCAATCTCATCATTCACACATCTAAGGCTAACCAAAATCGACTCCGTCAGATATCCACTCGTTCACAAAGTCAATTACCCAAGCCAAATCGTAAACACCTCAACTCACTCAAGTGCCGTCTCATATCGGATTAACTTTGAGAGAAGTTCAGTCTCAACATCCCCATATCTAAATATTCACGACAGGGCAATATATTCTCCATCTAACCTGATCAACAAGATCACGAGCCAGATCCATCACCACATCACTCGACTGGTAACATCACGATCCTAGATCGTCACAATGCCCAATGTCCACAACATCGCAATCCTGATCCACCTAGGATCCACACATGCTCACTCAGCTAACCATCCACCTGAAAGTTGATCGTAGGGTCTTACACCCTCTTCGAATCCTTCGTCAGTCATACCATTCTCCAACTATTTTCACATCTAATCACTCAGTCAAAACGAAACTCGTCTAAACGGTGGGTTCTCTCCAATTTTCTCATATCGATCCTTGTCATTCCACCTAGGAAAAAATCAAGGATGATCCAAGACGATGACATCAACATCCATCCTACGTGAGTGCAAACACAACTCACTGCACCCACCCCACCAAGTAACCCAAAATCGTCTGCCATCAAGTAGAAAATGAGAACTCTCATTCACCTAACCTCGAAATACCCAACTCCTCCTAATGACCCCAAAACACAACACGGGTCCACCAACCAATACATGCTCAACGTACTGGTAACAACAATCATCGTCTGCTATGGGTAGAAAATAAGAAGTCACCCCAATGACTTCAGGATACCCCTCACCAATGCTGACACGAGTACTCCTCTCGTCTCCTCAATCACAACTTCTCTCGAGTCAGAAGTTCCAACCACGTTGGAAATAGATATACCTCCAACAAAATGTCAAGTCCAACCATTAGACTTCCTAAATCCTCAACTCACTCGGACAACCAGGTGTCTGTAACCAATCTATTACCCAATCCTCTTGTCCGTTTATCACCGTTTATGCACATCCAAAAGGACTTAATTGGTTACTATCTCGTTCTCACATCTCAACTTTCACAAGTTCAACTCTCGGGTCTCCATATTATTTGCAATCACAAACTCTCACATCAATACTACCATTAATTCTCTTCGACTTCTTCCAATTTCAATAATTTCTTTTTACTTCCTAGGGATACTAGGAACGTACAATCACACAAGTTTCGGAGTTAACGACAACTCCCCAAATCCACTAATTTCCATGACGTCCCCTACGTCATCCAAAAACTCCTCGTGTCTCAATCATGCCTCTTTTCTCCAGTCATCACTTAGTCATCTCATACTTGTTGGCACTTAACCCAACACATCTCAACCCCTGCTGGATCCCATCTAGTCCATCACTCAACTATTACCGAATCTCAGATACTGAACATAAGCCCATCACGACGGAGTCACATCCAAACTCGTGGCTTATCGTCATCACAATCACCAGCACGTAGTGTGCGAATGAAACAACCCTGAGTCGTTACTCATACCGAGCAACAACCCAATATCTCCGCTCAGGTGAAAGGAACTCTGCCTCTCTCATACCCCACAACTATGGGTACCACCATTCTGACAATCCACAACAAGATAATGAACGTTCCCTGAACGCCCCCCGATTCTCAACTACCACAACTACACCAATTACCCTCGATAGGCAGCCATCTCCACACGACTGTCGACCAACAGTCATCGCTATCGAGACCCGCATCCACACATCACATTATTATCCGGCCTAACCCGGGATTCCATATCTTATCTCAAAATCGTACCCGTAGATCGGATCCCATCATTTCATTTCATGTCGGGCCAACCAAACTCTATTGTTTCAACTAGACTCACTAGAGTCATCCACATGGTCATCCACGACCTCAGCCGTTCTTTGCAGTACAAGTTCTAATCCACCAGTCACAATCTGGGGTTCGACTCGACAAACCACCTTGACTTCGAAAAGTCGTCCAATCAACTACAACTACTGACTCACAATTCCAATTCATCAATCACAACTAAGGTTCACTGTTCCAGTATATCCATCATTAATTAGGGTTCCACAATCACACCCTAGGGTTCCTCTAAACCCGACTGCTCTCTTCAATAAAATCCACAATCTGACCGACCCCGCGGTCCAGCGTCGTATGGACGTCCAATCTAATCCTACCATCAACGTAACTGGGGTTCCACCACTAAAGTCATCGGCTAACTCTGAAGTACTAACATTCCTCACACTAACAATCACCACTAGGGTTCACATTCTCAGACCATTACTCAACTGAGGTTCACATTTCCAGATCACTATTCAAATGGGGTTCCCCGAACCTAGCTGCTCCCAGCAGCACCATAATCTAACATCACATGACCGAACCAACGGCCCCATATTACCAGTTCGTCACATACGATCTCACTTAGGTCGAATCACACTAAAGCACGGCGGATCGGGCCAATCACACTATCCACTATTCAAACCAAAAAACTATCAAAGGCATCCTACTATCAGGTTAATAACGGGCTGACAACATAAAGACATCACATCCTCGAACTGCGGGTACCACAAGAACTACCGAATAGGGATAACCCCGCTCTGATACCACTTGACACGACCTATTCCAATCCCCCCCGGGATTAACGTGGGATGTGTCATGCTCCCGTCTGGCACAAATTGTCAGACAAGGGATAATACGTACCTCAACCCATACGAGCCTCCTAGAGCGGATAGGATCGGTAGAGGAGTGCGATGTCTCGGTCTCTGCTACAGCCCGCATCCGTGATCAACCTGAAGGGCATTAAAACCATTCATAACTGTGAGTGGACAAAAATCAATAATTTCATAAAAACACATTTATAAAGATATTTATGCCCTTCACTAAACATTATGCATGCATCGAAAACTAGTAATCAACACATTTGCTCAAATAAGCCATTACGGTCTTAGCCCAAAAATCGTAAATCAAAAACCAAGTGGGCCACTACCCAAATTTATAAACACAAATCCAACCGAAAAATAATTTCATAAATCCAACAGTCCATATTTACCACATAACCATCCTCGGCATCCCAGATGCCTAGTGTCCTAGTCGCTTGACGTCCCAAACGTCATATCTCACTGTAATAAACAACGCATGCTACCCGGGATCTCTCCGGGTCAATATCTCTGACATCCCAGACATCTAATTATAGTATTCCTGCTCCTGAGTCACTATATGGTCTGGTAGCTCCGTATAATGACCCCTCGCAGGCAATGCATCATGACTTCCCCAGTGTCCCATACACCTGGAGGAGACCATCACATATCCTCGTATCAAGATGGTATATGGAAAACAGTTTTACATAGCCATTTCAAAACATCTCAAAGGGCCCTGCTTGAAATCTCCATAAACATCACAAATCCATTTAGGGTCCCTGACCCGAAATCACGTTTATGAAACATAGGGTCCTAGACCCGAAATCGCATTTATAAAACTCAACTAGGCTTCATGCCCGATTTTGTAAACCACTGGGCCCCCGACCCGATCACATGACTCAAAAGGGTCTCAGCCCAATTTCGTAAACCAACTTGGCCCCTGGCCCGATCACATAATTCAAATGGGTCTCATGCTCGAGTTCATCTTTCCAAAACCAAAACCATGCAATAGAATCATTATTGAATTCTCAATCACATAGCAATAGCATAAACTCGTAAACCTCGAAATACGTATAAATACGACATTACCTCGAAATACGTGCCATCTTGTAAACTACCAGTACCACAATCATCATTAGGGAAATCATGTATGTAAAAGATACAAAATAGTTATGCATGCATCATAGATTAGAAAACGAAATCCACTCACAGACCGTCCAACGCTGCCGCCCCGATACGCGTGCCAAAAGCCTTCCCGGGCCACACCACTAACACCGGGGCTCCCAAACCTGTCCAAATCACACTAGAGTGTTACCAACCTCTTCATTAACCTCCCATTAAAGCCCCGTAATTTTCTTCAATTTTTAACTATTTTTAAACTCGATCCTAAACCTTTGGACAACCTGAAACATATTGAAACGGTGTTCGATCGACATGAAACGAGTCCCAAAATGTTCGTTACATCGAATAGACTAAAATTCATGTTGAAAACATGTCCCAAAAGTGCCCCATGCACCCCCCACGTACCTCCGCAAGCAGTTGCGCATGAAGCACACGCGATGGGTTACTGTTCAACGTCTTCCTTGGTTAAACCCGGTTCAGACCGGTTCGGTCCAACCGAACCGGCATTCCAGATTTTCTCCATTTTCCCACCTATTTTCAATCCCATTTACTTATAAAGCTTCATTCTACTGATTCTAATTGATTTATGACATCAAAATTTGAAATTAGGGGCTGGAAATTACCTCCCCAATCGACAAACCAAACTTCCATTTTCCTCCACCGTGTCCGGCTGCTACAAGCCACCTCAGGCCCCGAAACCAATCTTGATCAACTCCTGGCAGTTCCCAGATGCTCACCTAAGCAAATAATTCGAATAACAATGACCAATTTGTGATTTTCCATTTTTGAACTCAAGGTTGAAATTTACGGGAAATGGCTTACCGTCGCTTTTGTGCACCTTCATGGCCACCACTAACCTCGTCCTATCCCCCACAACCTCAAACAAACCACCAAAACAGTCCATCAGGAGTAAAATCCGACCCACCATTTTCGAATTCAAATGAAATAGAGTACACGACCTACATGCCTGCCCCTGCCACCGTGGCCACCGCACACGGCGGCCCTCCACGGTGGCACCATTACGTTCCTCACCACTCACTCACAATTTTCCATTCACACTTTACTTGCATTAGCTGAGGATCAGAAGGTTTACGGATGAGGTTTGGGTGCTCGGGTTTCATTGAAAAAGAAAGGGAAAAAATGCTGAAGATCGATGACGATAACCAGATGATTGTTTAGTCAAAGAAATGGACGGTGAGGATGAGAAGATAGGAGGGATGGGTGGCTGAGATTAAAAGAGGAAAAATAATATAATAATTGACCAATGGGACAAGATCCACTATTTAGGGAAAAGTAAGGGTGGGATGAGTGACACTTGTCACTCATCCAAGGGTCCAGATTAATTCTAGGTTTAAAACAGATTATAATATTTTATTATTATTTTAATCAAACTCTTGGTTCGTACATTTAATCGATTTCGCTCCCGTGACCATAACTTTTCCGTCAGACCTTCGATTTCGACGTGCCGCCTGTCTAAGTACTGGTGACATCCCAATCTACGTCACGGTCATTGGTCCTCGTATGTTTGACTCCCCGAGTCAAAAGTCAACATTTTACCCAAGACTAGGGGTAAAATGGTCATTTCGTACCGTTCGTCCGATTCCGCTCAAATAATCCCGATTAGTCATCCTAAATCCATAATTAACTAATATATAATCCTGATATTTGGGACGGGTCGTTACACCACCAGATTTGGGACACTTGTCCCTTACTGAAAGGTCGTGGAAACCTCCTCATCGCCTTGATTGTTTTTAAACAATTGGGAGAAATTGTGTTGCACGGGTTTGAGAGGGAGGAAACAGGGGAAAACGGAGAGACCGTGAGAATTTCCCCCTTCAATTTCTTTTGATTTTCACCATTCAACTGTACGTTGTGAATGAAAGATGGAGAATAATTTGGGATGAGTGTGATGGTGCTGCCCCGAGGGCCATCGTGGATGGTGGCCTTAGAACTGTGGGAAACAGAGAGTTGAGTGTGATCTTGGACCCAATATCCTCGAATCCTCATCAATTGTCTATGAGTCATGAATGAAGGAGAGAAATGTGAGACGAAGATGATGATGGCCACGGCGGGGCATGACGCCAAGGACAGGTAAGTATTTCCGTAAAATGCCCTGTATACATTCATAAATGGTAGACTAAGTTTTGGAGGTTATTAATGGAATTGAATGATTGGACAAGGTTTTGGACATTAAGAGGAGATGATTGGGTCTGGAATGGAGGTCTACTGTGGATGGTGGCCGGCAAACCTGACACAGTAAGTTATGGTTTAAAAATTGGATACAAGTTTTTAGGCTATGTCGATGAATTCTAACGATTGGAATTAGCCTTCGTGTCGCATGTAGGTTAGATGGGAGCATGGCTTATCCCTTAATCCAGGGGAATTGGGGATGGGTCGTGTCAGTAGGACCTACTGGGAAACCCCAATTTGCAAGTGGCAATCTCCTTCATCTCCTACAAATAGAGAGCAACCTAACTTCTCAAAGAATAGCCAATCAACCAATCAACCTCAGAAAATTGATCTCCATTAAGTTCTGAACCTCTGAACACCTTTAACCAAGGTTTCATGGTTTAAAAATAGCTCGCCCTTGTGACAAAAATTGCTCATTCGTACTAGGAAATCAAGATGCCGCTTCTCTTCTCACCTCTGCTAGACATTTATGAACTTGCCCAATCGTCTTTCTGACGAAACAAGGTCATAATGGTTGGCTTGTCATCCCTACGTAGCCCTTCTTTCTAACTGCTCAAGTGTCATAAGGGTCGTCCTCTTCCCGACTAACTAGTTCTTGGATTTTCGGCTGAGGTTCGCAGAAGATCAACCTTTTTTTCTGACCACTTAGTGTCATAAGGGTTGATATTATCGACTACTACCTCACAGACAATCATTTTGACTATCAGATCACGGACAGTCTCTGGCCACCGATCACACGAATAGTCATCCCGACTACCGATATACGGACAGTTATCCCGACCATCAACTAATGGACAGTCATTCCGACTATCGGCTCATGAATAGTCTCCAGCCACTGTCTTATGGATAACCATCCCAACTACTGACATACAAAAGGTCACCGAGGAACTTAAACCTTCCTTTTTGATGTCTTGCCGTCGCATTTGAGTGCTCTGTCATCTCATAGCATGATTTCCAACTAATATTCATCTCAGTTGAAGATTTATCGAATTTTTTACTCCTTGCGGGCTTGAAATGTTAATGAAATAATTTACTGTTTTATGCACTTGTAATTTCATTTGTTATTCAATTTCAGTACATTTACATTCCTGTACTTGTACTTCCATTTTCATTTCAATACAACTAGATTTTCTTAAGTAGCGACTGGTGTTTGGAATATACCATCCAAGTGTGGTTCGCGACTCACCAAGTCGAAACTCCATCTTTGACCATTGGTCCGAATATTTTGATCCCGACTTGAGGGAACCTAAGACCATCTCCCACTTAACTGCTAAAATAACAACATTGCCAAATTTGAATATCATGGTGGAATCAATTCTTATTTGGGCATCGTTGGAAATAAAATATTTTATGCCCTTGAAAAAGGCATAGAAAAGGATAGTGTAGGGATTTCTTGTATGCCCGCCTCACAATCACATTGATTAGAAAGAAATTTTTTGGACCGAAAGTGGAACCCAATTTTACTGTCCAGTAGCAGTTTCTCTACTAGTGCCATACTTACACTTGAGTTGAAAGGACCATTTGCTTCCTAGTCCGCTCATCTAGGGATCAACTGTGGCTTAAGGCCCTTCTTGCTCAGCCCATTTAGCATCTTCATATTGCATTGAAGCAAAAGAGATCCCATGAATGGTCCGCCTCCTTCGCTCAGCAGAAAAAAGGTTTCGCTCGTAGGTCCAGCTAGGGCTTCCTCGGGGCATCTAGGCTCCCAAAATGAGCAAAAGATTTTAGGCAGGAACATAATCTGGCACATCTAGTGGGACTCTTTGCTGTGCATGCCCAAACACAGGTCTACTCAACAACACCGTGACGCTAAAAGAACGTTTGTAAAGAATTCCCCTCAAGTAATGGTACTTGAAGTAATGACCGCGCAAACTACAATGGAGCCCAGACCTTAAGGGATAGAAAAAGTTGTCCTTAGACAATAAATAGATAAAGGGGAACTTGCCCAGCTCTTTAAAGATATCATTGCTCCCATTAGTTCGCAGATTGAAGCTTTGAATCATCAGGTTCAAGAGCTTCTACCTGTGACACGGCTTCAAGGAACACCAATGTTCCACCACTCTTTGAGATCCCAATACCTGACAAAGGGAAGTGCAGTTGGAATCATGGGCATTAGTTTGTCAACCTTTGTTTCAGATCCCTTAGAGAAAACAAGCATCGAGATCACGAAGTCAAGTATAATTTGACAAGAGTTTCCACTCTTTGATCATGGTTTGATTTCTAGGAACCAACCACCTAATGGCAGGGGAGAGATCAACCCCGCATGGAACCAGCCACCCAATGGCCAGGGAGTAATTAAACCCACGTTATCGCCAAAGACTAGAAACGTATTTAACAACTAGAGGTGATCTGACCCTAATGAATCGGGATCAGATGAAGAGTTGCTCCATGATAGAAGATTGTGTCGAGCTACAGAGCACCAGACCCTTATGAACGAGCTAAACAAGCTAAAACACCTGATAACTGGTCAACCAGCACCTCCTTGGAAAATTAGCATCCCGACTTATAGAAAGCCTTATCCATCCTATATAGACTAGGACAACCCATTCCCCAAGAGTTTCAAGCCGCTAGCATTCACACTCTTTAACGAAGATGACATCACATCATCATTAGAACACATTGAGAGGTTCTCATAACAAGACCAAACCCGAATACACAAGAATAGTACACTCGGGTCTTGCTCTCATCTGATAAAAATGTTGTCAGACAAGGGATAAACACAAGAATAGTTGAGACCTTCCTAACGACATTTTTGGAATCGCTAAAAATCGTCCCGATCAAAAATTCAACATTTTGACCTTAGTAAGTCAAATTCAACCTTTTGACTTTCACCAAAATCAACTAGGGGCAAAATGGTCAATTCCATCCAGCTTTTTCGATTTACCCTCGATGAAAGTCCGGGTCGTTACATCTCATCTCAATGCATGGCTGTTGAGAACAATCCTTACCTCAAGTTACGGCTTTTTAGTTGCTCCTTATCCGGGGATGCTTTCTCTTGGTACACTTCATTTCCATAAGCTTCCATTCATACTTGGTGGCAAATTGAGGCCAAGTTCCATGAGGAATTCTACAGAATCGAGCATGAAATTACTATTAGTGACTTAACGGCTCTCAGAAAAGGCGAACATGAGACAACTGAGGATTTCATCGCTAGGTTTAAAAGGATGAAGATGAGGTGCAGGTTTCCCATCAACAATGCCCAGATGGTAGTTGTCGCATATCATGCATTGAGGTTTTCCTTCAGGAAAAAGTTCGATGATAATACCTTTTTCGATCTCTAGTAGATTGTAGCATCAGCCACCAAGTTCAAAAGTCTGCTTGAAGAAAAAAAAACGACAAAGGTAGAATTCGAAGGTTCCACCGTTTTACAAGAACAGGGTCTCTGTGCACCAACTGGAGCATTGGGAAGAACTAAGGACTTCTGAGGAAAAACGGGAACTGAAGGTAGCCACAGTAGAGATCCAACCTCCAGGAAGCAGACCCATGACCCTCAAGTCACTAGTTAGGCCTGCCTGAGAGCAAAAGCGAGTCATGCTAAGTGGAAGCCTATTCGCAAACAAAACACCGGTGTTTGGCTCATACACATTTTACCTTCCCAAAGCTGGAGAGATGTATGATGAGCTGGTACTGGAAAATGCAATCAAACCAGACCCCAACCATGAGTTACCCAAATAGGAAGAACTCAAGGGGAAATAGTTATTTAAATGACATGTGTCATTGTACCATGGCACCGCTAGTTGTGTTTAGTTCAAGGATATGGTCTAGAGGCTGATCAATCAAGGACATATTGTGTGGGCGCCTATACCTAGGTCCACCATGGGGGTGAATATTGACCCATTCCCAACGTCGTCGGTTAGCATGGTTAATCTCCACTAGTCTCTGAAAGGGCCTAGAGGAGAGCAAACATATGGTAATCAGGTCAAACCAACATTTTCCACCAACGGGAACGCAAAAAAAAAATCAGCTTCATATGCACGAGGAATTGTGTCCCGACAGCCTCAGCCCCAAGCGTTAAGATGAAGTTGGAACGTGAAAGAAAAGGTCGAGAGGACACTCCTTTGGACATATCTAAGTAGAAACATGGTTTGCATGTTCCCCGTATCAAGGCCCTACACGAATCCAAGATTTGGAAGACGGGAAACACCATAAAAGCGCAAGAAAAAGGGCTAGTTAATACACTGGGGGCAATGTGACCAAAAAAGATCACCAAAAAGACCAGTTCCTCCCGACAAGGCCACCAACATGGCCAAACTGTTTCAAGCCACAATCTATGAGGGAAAGTGGTATATGGCAGGCAGAAATAGAAAGCCTGCTAGGGTGTTGGGAAGAACTGCCAAGAGAAGAATTCAGACAGTATGGGGCATACCTTCACGAGTGACAATTCAGATCCTGACAGAGAAGGATTTCGACTTCGTCCCAAGGGCTATTCCTTTTCAAGAAAGGTCATTATTTGTTGTCCCAACCAAGGGGATAGCAGATCATCTACGACCTATCTTCATTACAGCCCACCTTGAAGGTATCCCAATCGACAAAATGATGATAGATGAAGGGGCTTCCATCAATGTCTTACCCGTGAAAATGTTGAAAAAAACACCAAGAAAAAAACTCAAATTGGCACTCTTCCAGAATAACCTAGAAAATCAACATTCTTCCCCGTGGTTAACACCCAAAACCTGTCTAGCATATATGTTTTCCATAGATGTAATTTTTCACCTGCCAAAACAAAAGAAAAAGACAACAATTTTTTTTTTGGCTCTATTTATCTGCCACGTGGAGAGAAGGATTGGAGAACTAGGAAATTCCTCCCACCACCGCTACACCGTGTCGCTACGCTACCTTGCCGCCACGCCGCCGCACTACCATTATGCCATGGAATTCCCCTTTATCTCTCTTCCTACAACAGGAGTGAAGGAAGCAAAAAAAAAAAAAGCAAAAAAAATAAGAGAAAGCAAGCAAACATCTCGCACTTCCCACTCTGTCTCATAGAAGTTATAGAAACCCCCCACCGCTGGGAAGCTACGATAAGGCCCCTTGTGGTTACCGTGTATAACCCACTACCTTGTCGATCTCCTTTAACTACCACGCGACCACCGATGTTGCAAAACCACGGTGGTGCGTCCGCTCCTGCCTCTAAATCAACGCTGATCGGTCGTCTTCTGGTGTCACCACTAGCACCATTTGAACTCGCAGTTTGGATCTTCAAATCCTAGGCCGCCTGAGTCATTCGACATTCTCGGAGGAGGCTGACATCCCCACCAGTGCATGGGACAACCTTATCTTGTAGTCTCCTGCTGACACCGTCATCATCAGTTGAACCTGAGGAATCGAATCTAGCAACCTTTGCGTTCTTTGACCACCTTCATCGTTGGAAATCATACACCGCCGCGCCGGTTTGCTACTTCACCACCAATTTTCTCTGTCGAACATGGAATCAAAGAAGATAAGTTCTTCTATCTTCTTATTTTCACTTATTACAATTAGAGTGCTATATTAAATAGACTTAGCATTTTAACCACAAAAAATTTGGGGCTAAAAACATTAAATAATCATACTCAACAATATACACCAAAGAAAAGAAAACAAATTAGTTGAGTTGAACACATTAAACAATTGGGCTGCAGTAATTAACCCAAAAAAAAAAGTCAACTGATGGGCTCATCATTTTAAGGCGTCACGCTAGCCCACACGCTAATTATTTTGGGATCCTTACAAGCCCACACACTTCATTACATTATTGTAAATTATTGAAAGACAATTACATAAGTCAAAACTTGTGTACCCTAAATCACATATTGCTTACACACGTTGAGCATGCTTATTATGCGATATTACACAATAACATATTCTTATTTGTGCAATACAAATATATTATTAAATCCTATGAATTTATGGATCAAAAAAATTAATACATTTTTATCAAGAATTGCGAAATGACCATATTATCAACTGACATAATCAATCGGTCATCTTTTGTCCCTCGCCAACAAGGTTTATGATGCCCTTCGGTAGCACCCACTTGCATATTCACAACAATGATCCAGCTCAAGGTGACTCATCCTAGACGATCACATTTCTTACCAGTCGGCACATATCATTCCTCTAGTAGTCTCATGGCAATCATAGTGTCACTATGTGACGAGCATCACAATACCCTGACCGGTTGGAATGACCCACTACATCGACTTGCTCTTCAATATTTTTTGCTTCCAACCAGTGGGTCTGATCGGCACTCTCATGGGTCTACCAGCTGCACCCATTTTCTCAGGGGCATGCTGACCATAACTTTCTACTTATATCGAGCCACACGTCAGGATACTCCTCATTACAACTAGGTAACATTTCAAATCAGAAACTTGTTATGAACATCATAAACATAATAAGCATACATGTTGAGCATCCTTGAAACTCATACATGCACTCATACATGTCCAGCATACATGAACTTATAGATTCTAACATACATGCACTTATACATGTCAAGCATACATGAACTCACACTTAAGCTCAACACATACCGAGCCGCTCAACACATACCGAGCCGCTCAACACATTACCGAGTATACATTCGTTCAACACATTACCGAGTATACATTCGTTCAACACATTACCGAGTATACATCCGTTCAACACATTACCGAGCTACTCATCACTTGGCATCAAATGGAACATTAGAGTCTGAGTACAGGCACGCTCGGTCTACACATAAACTTTGGGCATACAACTCAAACATTAGAGTCGAAGTATAGACACACTTGGCTTACACTCAACACTTGACCTACACTCAACACTTGGGCTTAAGCTCAAAATACAGGATCACACTTTCACTCAACACATATCAAGCTTATATTCGCCTAAAACATTACCGAGTCACTCAATATATTACTGAGCCCATAGTCAAAGCTAAACTTAGCCAACATGCCAACTGACACACATATACAACGAAGACTCACTAGCAAACATTCAAGCTCGTACATGACGTTGTACTCACCAGGGGACCATCAAAGCGCAATCACTCCAATATCATTGCATTCAGACATACAACAAAACTACAAGGAGTTTTTTCCTCTCGGCATCCCACCTCAACCGAGAACTTGGGGACTCAGATAATGCACCGAGAAAAGCAATACATAAAAAAAGGGGAGTTATCTGTCAGTGCACTTTACTTAAAAGTCCTCAACTGAGGTAGTCCACCTCAATCAAGAACTTGGGGACTACATCTGACAAAGCAACAAGTCCGTACAAAAGACTCTAGAGAATACATCAAGCCCATATTCAAGGCCCATCAACGAGACTCATGCCTAAAGACCACTACTATGACCTAACCCTAGGAAATTCTTATAAATAGGGAGTTTCCTCCCTCATTCAAGGGGACTCACTCTCTCCCTTCTTTCTACATACACTACTATCTTCCAAAAGCTCATGGCCTCATGTATTACGTACATACATATATTATTAATGAGAGTAAGGAAACACCATGTACATAGCCTGATTTAAGTGAGTCATGTATATTCTTGTGTCTTGATGTGCGTATGTACTTTTGCAGTCTCATTGCTATATTTTATGCATCAACGAATTGTAATGAGGTTCTTCTTCAATTGTTGGCTTATAAAAAAATAAATAAATAAAATTTTAAAAATTGCTGACTTGTCCAGTGACAAGTTTGCCTTTTAGTTAACAGTGAACGGTGAAAATAGACAAAAATGAGGCAACTTGAGACAAAAAGGAAGTTTAGAGAGCATTATGGTATAAAATCAAATTTAGGGACCACTTTGAGACTAAATTTTATGTATATGGTATCTTAAGTAAAAAATCAAATAATGAAGAATCCTAGTCTTAGACGTGGGTATTATACTGATAATGGGCAGTGGCTATTTTACTCATAGAAGAAAACCTATGGGATAAATATACTAAATCTTAGTCGTTACCCCTAGTGAAATTAGATTTATGGGTTTCTACAGAAAATGGGTTGCCAAAAAATGTTCTGCTATGTGGTCTTCCCCCGAATGAGTTCAGTTCTGTTGCTTTTAGTTTTGTGCTTAAGTTTGTCATCTGTTCTTGGCGCGGCTGGGTTTTAAAATTTGAAGGCCAAGATAAAGGTTGGACATCGCCAACCGAAGGCAGCATCAGATGCCGGTAGTTTCAGTGAGGTTAATATTTTCAAGATGGAAGTAGCATCCATTCCTGTTATTTGTCTCGAAACGTTTCGAAAAGCCAACGGGCAGCCCTCTTTCGCTATCTCAGTCTCGATTTAGCATCATAGTTCGCGTCGATAAAAGTGACATTCTAACAAGCATCCAAATTTATCAGTTGCAAGAACTTGAATCAATCTACAAGTCCAACTTGGATAGTTGAATACACAATTCTGCTTTCATATATTCATGATCAAAAACAGTCGGATGAATACATTTTTTGGGAGGGATCTTTAATCAGCAATGAATGGTAATTGAAAACCTACACAAAAACAAACAAACAAAAAAGGGAAAAAAAAAAAGGGAAAAAGAAGGGAAAAAGAAAGCCTCCCCTAAAAAGGAAAAAAAGAATATATAGTCTCGTATGACAGTTAACAAATTGATACATATTTTCTTACTTCCTTTTCATGGTCTTTTCAGTGTCAAAAGAGAAAAATTTACCTTCAAACTAACTCCATTAGAAGAGGATCACCTTCTGCCATTATTCTTATTAGTTTTATGAACTCTTGCTCGGTTGTCACACTCCATGGGTGAACCGCAGGCACTTGAGCTGAATACAGTGAAGAAGAATTAATAGAAGGTCGTTGTTCCTCATATATCATTGTACTGAGCACTGAGTCAAAATTCTGAGGTGAATCTATTGCTTGAAAGAACATTGGAACGGCAACCTTGTGATGAATATCTAGATTTCCGACTAGATTAACAAGATCCGCAAAGTCAGATACAAACCGGCGAGGGATATAGAATACCTCAGAACCGCATACTGTGATAGTCTTGCCACTAGTTACAGCGTTCTTATAACTGACTTGGAAGTGAACTGGCATCGTGCTAACAACCTTCTTTACCATCCCTGCTTGTTTCAAAAACCAATCGGAGTTGTCATTTGTCGGAACACTAGTCCAAGACTTGGACACCTGAATCACATTGGATTATGAGAGCGATCGCACAACGGTTTTAATGTCAACTAATCAGCTTTTGGAAAAAAAGGACTAGTATTATAATTTTTCCTTCCAGGTAAAGTAAACTGGAAGGCATCTACTAACTACACAACATTAGTGACAAAAGGGTTATTAGAAGCCAGATTACCTCATTTGTAATCCACAATTTCGTTTTGTCTCCTTGTAGAAGATTCCAGTAATTAAGAATAGTATTTTCCTGAAGGAATAAAAATCCATCTGCACCGGAATATCGATAAAATATTTTGGGCAAGTACCTGCAAAGAACCATTAGAAAATTAGTGATGGCCTGTGATAACTAATTACAATTTAGGAATTAACCAAAATGCAAGCAAAACAGTGAGGATTTCACATAAAACCACCATCTGCTACTTTACGAAAAACAAAAATGAATGCCTATTTAAATTGACAATGTAACTAACAAAACTCACATAATAATTCGGAATAAAATATTTATTCCAAGATGGATATTTCTAGGCCCATTCATTGCATTTGCAGTCTTAAACAGAATTAGAGATCACAGGACCTGCTTCTGAGCCGGCTTCAGAACACTGATCTTATTTAGCCTAACTTTCATAATCGTAAAAGTGACCAACTCACAAAACTAAGAACTAGAAAAAACAGCAATATTCCTTTAAAATTAAAATCTTTTCCAAACAAGAATTTTCCTATAACCAGTAACCTGTGTAAAAAATTCAGCAATGACACAATCAGGAAGATGAACTTCTTGATTGAATTCTTAAATTCTGAAAACATGCTACTGAATAGATGATGTACTCATGCAACTTAGCTTTAGTCACTGATCCATGCTACTTGTGTCAATACGATTCGTAACTGATGTAGCTACTGGTAATATTAAGTGTCATACCAGTACCTTTCTAATGGTACCTGTAAATGGGTTCAGTTATATAAAATTGCATGCTATACAAGATACCCTACATTTTTTTGTAATGCAAGTTTGAGTTCCTATACTACCCATTACCCCATCCCTTGTTAAGTCCTAACCTATGAGAATGCTTAAACAAGTATCAAGATGGTTTATTCCAGTTCTTATAGCAAAAATTGATCAAACGTTTAAAATAAAGTTGCATGCCCTAAGATTGACATCAGCTCCAATGATATGTGACTATGAGAACGAAAGCCTCAAACTTGTATCAAGTCTAAGCCCTGGATTAATGTTATCAAATCTTGAACAAACAAATTTTGATTGAATAAAACATCACATCATCACAAGTTCACGAGAAAAGCAATTTAACAAGAAGGAAAAGCATCAATGTATTTAAAACATGAAATACAACCAGATTGAGGTGCAAGTTCACGAGAAAAGTAACTTACTTGTATAGATAATCCAATTTGCCTTCTTCAACAGCGAGGTCAACGTTCTTCAGATCTGACAAAATGATCACAGTTTTAAATATCCGTCCATAAAGCAATCTCCATTCCAGAGCAGTACGTTCCACAGGTCCACTGCAGAACATGACAAGCACAACATTCCCAAAATTCTTCCTCCATCTGATCAAATTTCCAATTTCGTAGTTCACTGTTCCTGTTTCCTCAACTCCAAGATGAACGGATGGAAACTTCTGTGGGATAAACTCTTTTGTGTCCCCATGACCAATAGCTGCCCGTGGCCGATCCAATTCCAAAGCCATTAATCTAGGTTGCTGGTACCCAACAGCAATCAAGTCCTCAAGCCAAGCAGCAGTAAACTTCAGATCCTTCTCAGTCCAGAACCCCTCTTCTGCCATAGCAAAACTTAACTCCAAAATTTTTTCGAACAACCTATGCTTACTTGATCTCCATGAAACCAAAAATTTGATCAAACGTCCTACATTCACATGAAGATCTTTCTCTTCAGAAAATGGGTATGCCTGAATTCTATCATACCGATGAACAGTTGGGGGATAAACTACAACATAACCACCTATTTCCCACAAAAGTCTCTGGCCCCAATATCCCCTTAATACATCAGAAGCCATACTGCTAATGGAAACAGGAAGCATCAAACCCCAAAACGCCGAGGAATGGTAAATTGTATTGAAAGAATTAATAGGCACCATCATACCCTGCGGCAAGGCCACTTTTGGGGCGTGGTCATCAAATCTAATATCAAACGCTTCTAAACTCGATTTTCGTGTAAAATAGAACACTGAGTCAACATCAGGGAGTCCATTTGATATGCCTTGTTGTATATACTGCTTTCCACCAAAAACCTCAGTGTAGAACTCTTCATGGCCAAGTTCACCAACATTCTCCAATGGCAATCCTCTTGGCCAAACTGAGCGTTGGCCGAAATGAATATAGGGATTCAATATGGTCCTATTAGGATTATCATGGCTATATTGCAATATTGTCTCTCGCCTAGCACCCTCCCCCATCAATTCTATATCAAAATGTTTACCCAAATTATCATCAATCACCTCCCCGCGATCATCAGCGTCGAAGATCTTCTTCGCGCCGTGCTGGATCGCAAACAAGTAACCCACACTCTTCCTAACATAAGAATCATAAGGCAAATAATCCAAAACTCTAAAACCCAATTGGGATTGTTGTTCAAGAGACAGAAAGATAGCACCTTTGAGAATCCAATCCGACGGCGTTTTGGAGTTCCCAATTGCCAGGACCTGCCATCCTTTGAGCTTGACGAGCTTTCTGAGCGGGTCAGTTGGGTAATCAGAGACGGAGACGACAACCCACTTTTCAGATCGGAAACTCGCGTAGGGAGACGAGGTGTCGGAGATGCGCTTGATGTCCAATTCCAGCTGCGGCTGCCGAATCTTCTCGAGAGCCTGGGCTTGCGATTGGAAGCAGAGCAAAGCGGCGGTGTCGCCAATGTTCCGGAGGACGAAGAGAGCTGCGACTGTGGCTACGAGGAGCACGACTGTGACGATCTTGTACAAATTCTCCGAAACCCATGTGGAGAAATCAAGATTTGGAGAGAAGGAGAGTGATGCTCTGATCTGAGGGTCAGTGTTCTTGGGCGATTTGGGTCGAGGGCGGTCTTGGACCAACATTGAAGAAACCCAAAACCCAAATCCCCAAACCCCAAACTTTCCTTTCACAGTCGGAAATGCCTTGACTCGGAGTCAGAGCTGAAACGAACCTAACTGTATGATTATGATCAGAATGCCTCACCAGTGAGCTGTATGAGCAAAAATTCACAGTATAAAATCCAGAATTATTTTTGTTTTGTTGGATTTTGCGGTGAGAGTGAGAGGTGAGCTGCTGGCGGCGTGTGAATTTAGCAAGGTGTGTGCTTCCTTGTTTCTCTCTCAAGTTGTTGAGCTGCCGACAGGTATGGTAGGTAGTAGGAGAGGGATGTGAGCTCTGTGACGGTGAGGTGGGGGTCACGCTTATGTTTTTTTTTTTTTTTTGGGTTAAGTTGGTCACGCTTATAGTTGGTGTTTCTTAGATTTGAAGCCTTGAATAGAATGCTCTCTTATTTGGTGGGGCGGAGGGTCACTCTCTTCTTCTTCAATTTTATCATTTTTTATTTCCTTCTATGAAAATGAGCATGTTCTGTACTGCAGTCGCTTCTTCTCGATTTGACAGTCTGCCTTTCACGGTAGAATTGGAGAATTTAACAACAATAGCTAAAAATTAGCCTTTAATTTCAAAAATGTCACTTTATCAAAAATTTCAATTATAGCAAAAATATACACAAATAGACTACAATGACTAAAATTCCGTCAATATTTTGAAATTAAAAGTTAAAACTAAATAACCTAGAAATCATAATTGAAAGTACTGCATCAATCGTGCTCTACAGCGTCCAGTGTTTGGCTAGTTTGGCTAGCTGTGGCATCGCCACCGTATTTGCACCATGATAACAGGTAGCTTACTCTTGAGGTTGAATTCGACGAACATGGGATTTGGACTTAAGATTTCAGTAGGACCGTGATAAAAAAAAAAAAAATCATTTTTTTTTTTTGCAAGAAAGAGTATTAGCGTCGTCACTGGTAACTAGTGGTGAAGACTGTTCGGTTCGATACGGATATTGATAATATTCAAAATCAAACCGTTAAAATTTTAACGGTTCGATACGGTTTGGATTTTATAAAATTAGAAATAAAACTGTTTCGATCCAAATCGAACCGTTAGTAACGGTTTGGATCGAAACGGTTTAAACCGTTGAGAAATTAAAAAAAAATAAGGGTATAGAAAAAATAAGGGTAAAAAAAAAATCAATACTCAATATTCAAAATTTTATATATTAAGCTTGCTAAGTATTTAATTGTAAACATTATCACTATACTAAGATTTATCAAACACACTAACTATTTGATAATTTTTTATTATACTCTTATATGAGTATACATATACTTATATGGGTATATCTAAGTATCCTTTTATTTATTTATTTATTTTACTTTGTATTAATAATAGATTTAAACGTTAATAAAAATTAATATATTCCTTAACGGTTCGGTTTGGATTTAACGGATTTCCAAAATAAAAATCCAAATTCAAACCGTTATTAATGGAACGGTTTGAATTCTCAAACCGTTTAACTTTTATCCGGTCAAACCTAAACCGTTGAATAAATAACGGTTTAAAGCGGATCGGTTAGCGGTTTTAATGAATTCATGACCACCCCTACTGGTAACTATCAAAACTTAGGTGACGTTAGGGACGATTTATTGTCGAAATTAATTTCTGAAAATGTTGAAGAGGTGATTAAAGATTAAGGGGAGGGCCATGAGGACGGTGAAAACCCCAAAAGTATGAAACCCTAGAACTGAATTTTTGTGACCCTTAACCTAAAATTAATGATAAAGATTGCAACTGAAAGAAACTACTGAGATGAGCTTCAATAATGAGCAGAAGCTGGCATCAATTGTGGCCATGATAAAAATTCACGAAATCATCTTACTTGTGGCTTATTTGGTTTTAATTAAATGTGAAATTATAACAATTATTGACGTTTATTTGGTATAAACCGTAATTAAGATGTTCAACTAAAAATTATAAGCGAGATCGGTTTGTATCTTCTTATGATACTAAAGAGAAAGATGAGACGTCGGGAGGGAGGATAAGAAAAGAAGCAAACTACTTTTGGCGAGGACTATGGTGGTGACCCTCGATGCGCTTCCAATTAGTGCTTTCAAGTTTATTTAATCTTCGGCCTGTTGCCCTCGAAACTAGGCCGGTAAGCATACTACTCAGCTCCACTATCTTCCTAGGGCCCTGCTCCTCCTCACTCCGCTCTATCCCACCTCAGTCTCACCCACCAGCCCTTTAGTGGCCGAAAAAGTAGCCCGACCATCTACTAGTTGTAGCCCCATCTCAAGGATCACTCCGCCTCTCCCAATCCTATCGGCATCGAAGGCCGCCGCCAAAGCTTGGCACTACCTCTCATCATCCTTGCAATGCCGCCGCAGTTGGGAAGCCAAGCCTGATCTCACTCCATCTCCCCACCCTAGGCTCCCAAGATTTCCCTCCCTGCGGCTACACCAGATGACAGTTTTTAGGGGTCGTCCGCGTAGGCCCTCTACAGCCTCCAAATTCCGGAACACTTCCAAGCCACCTTCACCCCCATGGTGAACAGTCCTTCCCGAGCATGCAAGACCGAGAACCATGGCCAATGACTCCACACACAAGGTAGTATGTAGGGAGGAACTCATATTGGAAAGACACCCACCACGCCCACAAGCCCGAGAACTCCACACGCACAACTTGGATCAAGGTATCACAAATGTTTATCCGAACTCGCACCTTTATGAACCTCCCAACACAATCAATACCCCGTGATTTATCTACTGCCAAAACTATTCCAAGCAAGCCACCAATCTTCTCGATTGGTCGGACTGTCATACACAACGTTGGGATGTCGTGCAGCTGCACCCAGAAGTTGCACCACTTCAAGTTTAACGTTCCAGTATTCCTTTCCTGTGTCCCCTCTCCACAAGAACCATGGCTTCATCAAAGGACCAAGTTTGCATGTCCAGCACATTCCTTAAGTCACGAACGGACGAAAACCTTGCCAAAAACCATTTATCTCCAATGCCAATGATTAAAACTCCATCCCCTCCCTTCCATAGGCTCTTAAATAGAGAGACAAAAGCCTCACTATTGACGGACGGATGGGAGAGCACCTCCGCCACGATGTAAAACTGAAAGCCCAATGGGATGTTGGCTTCAAGGTTACTTGGTTCGGTGAAAGGGGGTCCGACCCGCGATCCGGAACACCCGACCCCAAATAGGGTACGGTTTCGATCCTAATCACCAAATCGACCGACCCAGAAATTTAAGGTAAATTAAGGGTAAAAGATGACTTAGTTACCTATGCAAACTGAATAAATGTTGAGTTTATGGAACGGATAATATATATCATAACGTACTGGGATCTTCTTAATCTATCGTACCCCGTACCAGAACCCATTTTTTGTACCAAACCGACCTGCGAACCAGGTAACATTGGTTGGCTTCATCCTGCTGCACCCGCACGCCCGCATTCTCCCTGTCCGAGAGTCTCAGACCTTCCCCAAATCTCACTCCAAGTTCTTTAAAACCCATCACTCATGTTGAGTCGCCCTCACTGAAGCCACTACAAAAAATATATCATGCCTGTCTAGAGTTCGGCTGGCTCACCCATATTCGCCGGTACAGGTGTCTTTTCCCACCGGAGGGAGCAAGGCTCGCCGAGCAAACCTTGATCGGGAAGGCCACCTCTCTTGGCACGTAAAGGGAGGGTGTTTGCTCGGTGGGTGATCAACCTCCACCGGGCTAGCTATTATTAACGGCGAAACACGTGCGCCGAGCAAGGTATTTCCGTTGACTCGCGGTGGGAAAAATTTTGAGGCGAAAGTGTCACTAGTAAAAAATATACCTTCGGAGGCAAAAAAAAATCGTCGCCAAAAGCCAAATTTTGCCGGCTAAAGTCTATCGTGGCGAAAATATTTGTCGCGAGCTTTGTCAGTAAAAGCTCGCCAGCAAAGATCTTTCGGGACAAATTCTCAACATTTGCCGCCTAAGAATTTCTTTCCCGGCAAAACTTTCGCGGCAAATTATTTGTCTGTAGAAGTTTTTCGCGTCAAATTAGAATTCGCCAGGACAGAAAATCTCTCCCGGTAAATTAATTTGTCGTTGTAGCTATCCTATCCTGGCAAAGCATATTTGCCACCATAGCACATCTATCATGACAAATAAATTTGTCACGATAGAACATCCATAAACATGTAGAAACCTCATAGTGGCAAATATCTTCGTCGCGATAGAAGTTGTGTTATGACAAATGTTATTTGTCGCGAAAGCATGTGACAACAAATGTTTTGTAACAATAGGTGTTTTATCATGGCAAATTAGATTTGTCACAAGAGATGTTCTACTTTGACAAACAACTTTGTCATCTAAGGCTTATCTCATAACAAAAATATACGCATCAATAGTACCTGATTTATCGGAAAGTCATAACAAAACAATTGTAGAAAAAGTAATATTTACATAAAATGTTGACATACACAAAAGAGGTAGTAGCTAAGTTTCTAAATGTCAAATCAAGTTCTACATAAACAAGGAAAAAAAACTACCCTAGGGAGCTTTGACCATTATTCTTCGTGTGTTCATCAGTTGACGGTACTTCAAAAGCAACTTGTCGAATTCTTGATGACAAATCATTCACTTGTTTGAACTCCGAAAATTACCAAGTGAAGTAATTTCCAGCAACATTTCTTCCCATTAGAAGTTCAATGTACAGGTCTATTAGGATTTCAATATTTTCCTGAAAAATGTTGAACTACTGCCTTTAGAAACCTTACCAAAAATTTAGGAGGTTACATATTTAACTTCAATTACCAATCTTCATTCTACCCAATTTTAACCATGACAAAGACAACTACAAACTGAAATTATGAATTTTATAAAAGAACAATGATGACACTCACAATATGTGGTTTCAAACAAAGATACTTATATGTGCAAGGTACATAATAAAAATTCACAAGTCGTTACATATATATAACTCACAAGCAAAAGCTGATTTCAGACTCGCAAGGACGAACAGATGTTCAAGGCACTAGAAACAACTTATATGTAAATCTCAATTCAACTTCCACAAGTGTTCCGTAACGACACTGTAGGACAAACAGATGTCAAATGGAAAACTGAAAGCGTAAGAAACAAACCTTGAGAGTCAAACAAGGACAAGTAGTACGTTGAGCAATCCCGGATGAAGTGCCTGAACTAGTTCCGCTTCGACAATATGATGTGCCGCACCACTCTCTCAAGCCCATTTAAAATGAAATAACTATAACACAACAAAGATAAAGAACTAAAACAAGAAAATAATTAACAGAAAAATAACACAACATAGTTTCGCTCGGGACACCAGAAGCTCTGTGCACCACCACCCGAAGGGGGCGAACTAATATCCCCTGAGAGCTCGCAACCCCTCTCCTCCTCCCCCGTAATCAACCTCGCAACCTCTCCCTTTCTTCCTCGCTCAACCTCACTCGCCCTCCGTCTCTCTTCTCGCCCTAAGATTCTGTTTCAAAACTTTAGTCGTCACACGGAGATTTTGGCGCTATACAAAAATAGTCCAAAACTAAACCCTAAACGATATCGTTTGGATGTACCTCTAGCGACAAAACCTAATTTCGCCACCTAAGGAATGAAATTTTCCTCCTCTTTAGCAGGGACTAATCCCGCCTTCTTTTTGCCTGGCCAAATATTTTCATTCGAAATTAATTTTTGGAAAAAAAAATGGTGAGAAAAAAATTTGCCACCATAGATTCCTCTTTGTCGCTTAAAGTTTTGTGTGGAATCCAAAATTTTCCACTCAAGCTTTCACGACAAATATTAAATTTTGTCGTGATAGATTACCTTTCCGGGAAAATTTGTGTTTTTCCACAAAAAATTTTGCCGTGAAAGCTATTAATTCTTGTAGTGTGTGTTGGCGCGTATTGTTTGCCTAGCGGGTCATTAAAGCTTGCCCGACACATTCTGCGCCGGGCAAAGGTCTAATCTGCATTTACTCCAGAACGAATTCATGAATTCATTTCTTCATCTTCTTCCTCATTCCTCATTAACTCTCTCATTATTCTCTCTCTCATTTACTCTCATAACCCCTACATAATATCATCATCATTTCATCATCACTACTTCACCTAAGGTAAAATTAATGATTTTAATGATTTTGTTTTTTTTTATTTTAATTTTTATTATAAGCTAAAGTATTTTTTTTAGGTAATTTTTGGTTGATTTGAAGGATTACTTATAAAAGGTATGTGTATTTGCTTCTCAATTTAATTTTGCTCAAAAAATTGTATTTAATTATGTTTGAAATTTGTGATATATTGTGGAAAATGCTTAGATATCTGGATATTATTGTGTTAGGGAATTGTGGTTTATCGGTTAATGCAAAGTTAATCAACCCGATTAAGTTTGTATATCGAAATTCGATAGAAAATTTTAGACCAGTTTGAGAGTCAATGAATCATATTGATTGACTGACTTTGAATTGTCCATTTATCGGGACATTTTGGGAGTGCACAACTATGTGTTGTATAGTTTGTTGTCTATGTGGTTAGGATTGGATCATGGGAAATTCGGTTTATATCCCCTTACTATTCTCCGAATTCATACTAGATATTAGTTTGAAATATCTACATCGTGTATTTGGAGAACTGTATGGTGATGCTGCCGAAATTTCCCTCAGTCTAAACTTCGCCTCGTAGGTCACAAACTATACAACACAGAATGTGCACTCTCGAATGGGATAGGGTCAAATCATTGGAGGCATAAGGAGACGAGCGGTTTTTGGATGGGATAGAGTCTCAAACGATATAATTATCTACTTACATTGATTTTATTTTATGGAATTAGGAAGAATGGACAGAGGCTGGATGCAAATGTTGGATAGATCTTCTGATCAGTATTTAGCTGGGATTGACAGCTTCATCGCTTTTGCACGTACTCACTGTAGTGATGCAAGGCGCATATTATGTTTGTGTCGTAAATGTAACAACTGTTGTTGGATGTCTGTAACGACCCGTCCCGAATTTCGGGATTAGATTAGTGGTTACTGATGAATTAGTGAGATTAATCGATGATTAGTCGAGTGATTGTGGACGGACGATGCGAAATGAAGGTTTTGCCCCTAGAATGGGCAAACTGTTGACTTTTAGTTCAGGCGGTCAAACTGACTTTGACCGATGACTGTGACGTAGTTCGGGATGTCACGAGTCCGTACACAGGCGGCACGTCTAATTACGACATTCGAGGGAGAAGTTATGGGTCTCGGAAGTTGAGGGGCATTTTGGTAATTTGGCTTTAAGGATAGTCTGGTTATTTCTGTTGCCTTGGGAATTGTGCCCAGTGGAATTAGGACACATGTCCTTCTCTAGAAGGCTGTGGAACTCTCACAAACCGCCTCACTTTAAATTTTAAAAGGGATGATATTTTTTCACGGTTTTAGGAGTGAAGAACAGAGGGAAACAGAGGATTATGTGTACCCGTGAGAAACGATCAAGACAAATCCCTTTAATCTTCATTATCTGTGAGTGATGTGTGAAGGGAAATGGAAGGAGGAGGTGAGACAAGAGTGGTGGTGCCACTGTAGTGAGCAGTCGTGGACGGTGGCCGTGGACATCGTGAGAAACAAGGGAGGGGCCGTGTGTGCTCGTGAAATCCCACCCTGATAAGCCCCTTCAACTTCATCTATTGCTTGTAAGATTTGAAGGAGAGTTGTACATGAGGCTTAGACGCACGTGGTGGTGGCCACAACGGGACACAACGAGACACGACGACGAAGGTAAGGTCATCAACCATGAATGTCATATTTTAAAGTTGAAAATGGTAAATCGTGCTTTCGTGATGATTGATCAAATTGGTTGTTTGAATGAGGTTCCTGGAGGTCCTAGGAGTTGATTGAGACTAAAACCACAGCTAGAAGTGACCGGAGTCGTGAGGACACGACGGAGGACAGTCGACCGGTTTATGCAGCGATCAAGGAGGTAAGTTCTTGGTCTATTTTCATGTTTTTGAGGTTAAAGATCAATAGGAAATACCTAGATGAAACTATAGGGGTTCAAATGGATGAAAATGGGTTAAAATCGTGCGTGTTAGGGTGTTGAACCTGTCCCACTGGTTCGGCTGGATCAGGTTACTGTAACCGGACCGAACCCGGTTCACTAGAGGACAGGGACAGTGAACAATAGCTGCGCGTGGTTTCACGTGCAGGGAATTTGGGCAGCGCGTGAGGTCAACACATGTTTTAATGTATTCTATATAAAGAACATTTTGGAACTGGTTTCGAGTCGATCGGACATCATTTAGATATGATTCAGGATGTCTGAAGGTTTAGTATCGAGTTTAAAAATAGTTAAAAATTCGAGAAAGTTACGAGGATTTAGTAGAAGCATATTGAAGTAGTTAGTGACTTTAGAATGTGATTTGGACAGGTTCGGGAAGTCCGGTGATAGTGGATTAGTTGGGAACGGCGTATTGCACGCGTATCGAGGCAGCAACACAGATGGTCTGTGAGTGGACTTTGCTTTATAAATTATGATGCATGCATAAATGTTTTATATGATTTCTATATGTGATTTCTATGATTATGATTGTAATATATATGGTTTATGATTTGCACGTATTTCGAGACATTTTACGTATTTGCACGTTTTACGAGATTATGGTTTTATGCTATGATTTGATAATAGTTTCGATGCTATGATTTTGGGATTTTAATTATGAATTGATTTCAATGGTTTATAAATGGATTTGGAAAAGTGATTTCGATAAACGTGATTTCTGGATTTGGATTCAGAATGATGATTTCGGATTCGGATTTGGAAATGGATTTATGGATTTCAATTTGCTCAAATGGTTTTGAATTGGATTTGCTGGATCTGGTTTTGAGTTTAAATACCCAGATATGATATGTGATGGGGGCGGGTGACAAGACCCGCCCCGATCCCACAGGGACCCCAAGGGGACGTGCCCTGCTCCCGTCTGACACCCAATAATTCATACCAATTTTAACCTCAAAACATTTAAAAGCATAAATAACCAAAATAAAGTCACACATAAAATCCGAATTAAACGAATGTCAGACAAGGGATATAATCCAAAATTACAAATTTGCGAGCACGACTCTAAAGAAATCCTGCAGGTACACCGCCCAGCAGGGGTTCAGGTACGCAGAAGTAGATCTATGCCTCAGCCTCTGGTTCCTCCTCTACCTCAGTTTCCCGACCTGGAGGGGTTATCAAAACAGTAAGGGTGAGTGGACCGAAACACAAGTTTATGAAATCGTTTGATAAGTAAAACATATAATTTACCCCTTCGTTTTCCAAACATGCGTGCACCATAATTCCAAAATCATAAACCATATAATATGAACCATAAGGCATATAGCAAAACCATAATCATAATTTTAGTTGCTGCACTATACACTCCAACCCCGACATCCCTGATGTCTGACATCCCTGACGTCCAATAAGGTCACAATCACAAGGCTACGTGTGCCACTCGGGTCTCAAGTCCGAGTTCAATCCCCGAACCCCGTTCGGGTACAGCATCCCCGATGCTTAGCGTCATAGACGCTGGACGTTCTAGACGTCCGTGACCTCTCCGGGGTACCTCATCCGGAGGAGACAATATAATATGGAAGGATCTATACAGTGCAGTAACAAATACATTTTATTGATATCCACATGCAAACATATATATACATAGATAGAATCCGAACCAATCATTCAGTTTCATCGGACGGGTCTCAAGCCCAAATACCGTGAAACGTGCCATAACCATATTTTCCATATCATCAAAACCATCATTGTTTTAGCATGTGAATAAGTATATTAAAACCAGAAAACATTTATGCACACAAGGGTTTAAGAAAATGGCCCACTCACAGTACAATCCTGCTAGAAACCGAACGTATACCCTCGTCCTGGTACAAATGTACAATCCCTGTCAAGTCCAAGTATTCGTAAAGGTCAAATTAAACCCCCAACATTCAACCATGAAAGCCTAGGTCGAAACCGACCCGGGAAAGCCGCCTGAACGCGCTTCCCAAGGCAATAAACCTTATTTTGACCAACTTAAAGATCTCCGATCGACCCGAAACCACCGCCATTGGATCCGGATCGTCGAAACCTAAAGAATGGTGGTGGTCCCACCAGAAACACTGTTCACACGCGCCCCCACGCGCCGGTCAACGCGGCGGTCAACGGTGGAACAGTCCTGCTGACGTCACTGCTGACGTCAGCATGACGTCATGCTGACGTCATCTGACAGCTGTCAGGTCTGACATGTCAGACTCTGACAGGTGCCACGTGTCAACATCCTATTGGTCCACCCTGCTGATCTGTCAGAACACGTGTCAGATCTGACATGTGCCACGTGTCAGCACGGCACTGGTCCACGTCACTGACATGTCAGTGACACGTGGCAGTCCCTGACTGGTCCACATCACTGACATGTCAGTGCTGACTGTACACTGACATGTGACACGTGTCGGCTCACGGTTGGTCCACGTCATCTGACAGACTGACAGGGTGCCACATCAGCACCACTGTCCTCAGACGGGTTGACCCGTTTTCCTGCAACTCGGGTCGATCAGACCCGCGATCATGACCCGGTTGCCATTCCTTCATTTCTGAATCATTTTCATTCCTTCCAATTCCTAATTACTCGTCTGAGTCCCTAGATTAGTTCTATGAAATCAAATTTGAGAGAAACGGATTGAATCGAGGGCCTACCTCGAAGAACAGCTCTGGCCTCCCGTCGCCGTTCAGCCACCGCCCTGAGCTCCACCGGCCACGAGTTCGATTCCAGAAGGTCCTGGGAGTTCCTAGGGTTGATTTGGAATCATAATGGACTAAATTGAACGTGGGAAAAGGATTTATCAAAAACCTGTTTTTGAAACCGTTTCGGGTTTCCCCTGGTTCCTTCCTCGCCGCCGTCCTCCGCCGTGGTCACTGCCGCCGTTCAGTCACACCAGGAAGTCCCCCACTATGCAGACACAGTGAGTGGAAGGTTGGCTGGGAGGTTTGATCGAAATGGGCAGAATGTGCACTGCGGGTATGAATTATAAAGAAATGGAGGGAAGGAAATGGACGGCTCAGATTGAATCTCCAGATTAGATCAAGGGCTGAGATCTGATCTGGGGTTTCCAATCCAAAGGCTGAAATTTAAAGCTGGTTCAAATGTTTAATTAATCCAATAGTGGATCTGATCCAATCTAGCCAATGGGTGAGTGACACTTGTCACTCACCAGATGTCCTCCAATCAAATTTCCTGAATTTAATATTCGACACGAAAACCGAGACACGAACTTCCCGAATTCACGTTTCTGACCATAACTTCCTCGTACGAAGTCCGATTTCGGCGTGCCGCCTGTCTGCGGACTCAGGACGTCGAGGCCTACCCAACGGTCCTTGAGTCAACTGAAAATTAGTTGTCAAAAGAAAAGTCAACATTTTCCCCCGGAAGTCCAAATTACGGTAATGCCCCTGAACTTCCGATAGCCAAAACTTTCACCCTGATCGTCCGAATCGAACGTGCCACCTGTCTATGAACTTGTGACGTCCCGAACTACGTCACAGTCATAGGTCAAAGTCCATTTAGTTCATCAATCAAAAAGTCAACAATTTGACCATACCAATCACAAGGGTAAAATCGTCAAATCACACATTAAATTACAAAATGAGAATCCTCGAATTTCCGGGGTGTTACAACCTTCCCCCCTTAAGAAATTTCGTCCCGAAATTTCAAAGAAACAAATGAGGAAATTGTTCTCGCATCCGAGCCTCAGGCTCCCATGTGGCTTCTTCCACATCCTGGTTTCTCCAGAGAATTTTCACGAGAGGGATCGTCTTTCGACGTAGTACCTTGTCCTTCCGATCCAAGATCTGTACCGGTTGTTCTTCAAAGCTCAAATCCTCCCGTAGTTCGACAGGTTGTTCCCCAAGTACATGAGAAGCATCACGTACGTACATCCGCAACATCGATACGTGGAAAACATCGTGAACTCTTGATAGTTCTGGAGGTAGCGCTAATCTGTATGCAACTCTGCCAATTCTCTCCACGATTTCATAAGGTCCGATAAAACGCGGACTCAGTTTCCCCCGTCGGCCAAAACGGATAATCCCTTTCCACGGAGACAACTTCAGGAAGACAAAATCTCCCACTTCAAACTCCAAGTCTCGAATCCGTCGGTCGGCATAACTCTTCTGGCGATCCTGTGCCACCTTCAATCTTTCCTTGATCACGCGAACAGTTTCCATGGTTAAGTCCATTATCTCCGGCCCTACAGCCGCTCGCTCTCCTACCTCCGTCCAGCAGATAGGTGTCCTGTACTGTCGGCCATACAGTGCCTCATAAGGTGCCATCCCGATGCTTGCCTGATAGCTGTTGTTGTAAGCGAATTCCATCAATGGCAAATGAGTATCCCAAGAGTCTTGAAACTGTAGTACACATGACCTCATCATGTCCTCCAAGGTTTGAATGGTTCTCTCAGACTGTCCATCGGTCTGTGGATGGAAAGCAGTACTGAAACGTAAGGTTGTTCCCAAAGTAGCTTGCAAACTCCGCCAGAACCTGGAAGTGAAACGCGGATCACGATCAGACACGATCGATTCCGGCGTACCATGAAGTCGTATGATTTCCTTCACAAACAACTGAGCCAGTCGGTTAGGTTTATAGGTTTCCTGAACTGGCAGAAAATGGGCTGATTTGGTTAACCGATCCACGATCACCCATACTCCGTCCACTCCACTCTGAGTCCTCGGTAACTTAAAGACGAAGTCCATGGTGATGTGATCCCACTTCCACTCAGGAATCGGAAGTGGCTGCATAGCCCCATACGGTCTCTGCCGTTCCGCCTTAACCTGCTGACAGGTTAAGCATTTGCTCACGAACTCAGCAATATCCTTCTTCATTCCTGGCCACCAATAATGGTTCCGGAGGGTACGGTACATCTTTGTACCTCCCGGATGCATAGCATAGGCCGAACTGTGGGCCTCCTCAAGTATCTCGGCCCGTAACTCTGCCACTGCAGGTACGCACAAACGGCCCAATTTCACCAGTGCTCCATCGTCCCGGATGGTAAAATCCTGTCTCCCATCCGCATCGACCTCAATTCTGTAAATACAGAGTATCGGATCCTGCAGTTGTGCTTCGATGATCCGATCAATCAGTACTGGTCGTACATGGAAGCTGGCCAACAAAGCTCCATGCTCGTCAGTACCCAAGATAACTCCCGTCTTCCGGAGTTCCACTAACAAGGGAAGATACACCATCCCTAGGTGTGCAATAGTTCCCGCTGATTTCCTGCTGAGTGCATCCGCCACCACATTGGCCTTACCCGGATGGTACTCGATCGTACAGTCATAGTCCTTCAGTAGCTCCAACCATCTCCGTTGTCTCATGTTGAGCTCCTTCTGAGTGAATAAGTATTTAAGACTCTGGTGGTCGGTGTATATTCGACACGTTGCGCCGAACAGATAATGTCTCCAGATCTTGAGAGCATGAACCACCGCCGCCAACTCCAAATCATGGGTAGGGTAGTTCAACTCATGAGTCTTCAGCTGCCGGGATGCATAGGCGATAACCTTACCAGTTTGCATCAACACGCAGCCCAACCCTTGCAGTGAAGCATCACTGAAAACTACAAACTCTCCACTGTCGTCCGGCAATGCAAGGACAGGTGCAGTGGTCAATCGATCCTTCAACTCTTGAAAGCTCCGATCGAACTGCTCGTCCCAGATAAACTTTACTCCTTTCCGAGTCAGACGAGTCAATGGTGCAGCAATTTTGGAGAAACCCTCCACGAATCTCCGGTAGTAGCCTGCTAATCCGACGAAACTCCGCACCTCGGTCACCGTTGTCGGTCTAGCCCAGTTGGTCACCGCTTCTGTTTTCTGGGGATCCACGCAAATCCCATCCGTCGATATCACGTGTCCCAGAAAACCAATACTGCTCAGCCAAAACTGACACTTGCTCAGCTTGGCATACAATTGTTCTTGTCTCAGTCTCTCCAAGACCAACCGTAGATGTTCTTCATGTGCACGGGCACTCCTCGAGTATACCAAAATATCATCGATGAACACAATCACGAACTTATCCAGGTAGGGTCGGAAGACCCGGTTCATCAGATCCATGAATGCTGCTAGAGCATTCGTCAAACCAAATGGCATAACAAGGAACTCGTAGTGCCCGTAGCGGGTTCGAAAAGCAGTTTTCGGAATATCCTCCTCCGAAATCCTCAGTTGGTGATACCCAGACCGCAAATCAATTTTCGAGAAGCACTGAGCTCCCCGCAACTGGTCGAAAAGGTCATCGATCCTGGGTAGAGGATACTGGTTCCTCAATGTCACCTTGTTGAGTTGTCGATAATCAATACATAAACGGAGACTTCCTTCCTTCTTCTTCACGAACAACACCGGTGCTCCCCACGGTGAAGTGCTCGGTCGGACATATCCCAAATCTACCAACTCCTGCAATTGAGTCTTGAGTTCTCGTAACTCGGCCGGCGCCATCCGGTATGGTGCCTGGGATATAGGTCGGGTACCCGGGAGTAGTTCAATAGTAAACTCAATCTCCCGCGATGGTGGCAATCCAGGTAAGTCTCCCGGGAATACGTCCGGAAACTCACAGACCACCGGTATTTCGTCGATAACCGGAGTATCGACCCGTTCCGACACGACATGCGCCAGATAACCCTGGCATCCCTTCCGTAGAAGTTTGGTAGCAGTAAGTGACGAAATCACTTCAGGAGGCGAACCATCACGTTCCCCCTGAAAGATAACTTCCGGCAGACCCGGGCTCCGCAAAATTACTTGCTTGCTACAGCAGTCGATGAGCGATCCGTGCTCCGACAGCCAATCCATCCCTAGGATTATATCGAAGTCGTGGATATCCAGAATAATCAAGTCTGCTGGTAAATCCACATCCTCAATTCTTACCGGGCACCTCCGAATCACCTGATTCACAAGGTACACGGTACCCATCGGGGTGCCAACACCCATTTCGCAATCTAAGGCTGATACCACACAATCAAGCAAACCAGCACAACTCTTTGAAATAAAAGAATGTGTAGCCCCCGCATCCATTAATACACGTACAAGAAAATTAAAGATATGTAGTGTACCTGTGACCACGCCTGGAGCAGTCCTCGCCTGCTGCTGGGTCATTGCAAACACTTGGGCCCTCGGCCCTCCGTTCCGTCCGCGCCCGCGCGCGCCACGTCCAGCACCACGGTCACCTCCCTGACCGCGACCTCCGTTAGTGTGGGACGCCGTGCTCTGCACCACACTCGAGCCCCCAGCGTCGTTGTTTTTGGACAACTGCGGACAATCGCAGGCATAGTGGCCTTCCTCTCCGCAAGCAAAACAAGTTACTGGCCTTGGCCTGCCCGAATGCCCACCAGATGCACCACTCCAAGATGAGTGCTGCCCAGAGTTGTGTCCAGATCCTCTGCCCTGAGAGCCTCCACGTCGACCCGACCAGCCACGACCCTTGAAGGATAAGGGTGCTCCTCTGTAACTCCCTCCCCTGTTGTTCTTCCGGCCCGATGGCCCATGATGTGGGCGATCCTGACGTCGCCCCTCCCCCGAAGGTTGTCGTGATTGGTGTGCCGCCAGACTGGCCTCGACACGCACCGCTGCGTCGACCATATCCCTCAGAGAAGCATGAGTGGTAGCAGTCACACTGGCCCGGATCTCCCCTCGGAGTCCAAGCTCAAACCGCTGGCATTTGTCCTCCTCCGTGCTTACGAATGAGGCAGCGAACCGGGAAAGTCTCCCGAATGTTTGCTCGTAGTCTGAAACAGACATGTCACCCTGCTCCAGCCGCAGGAATTCCGCCTCCCGCGCCGCGCGAAAGGATCGCGGGTAGTACTGGTCCAGAAACCTGGAACGAAAAGCTTCCCAGGTAGTGGTATGGACTGACCACCCGGACATTTCGAGTCCATGCCACCACTGGTAGGCTCCTCCCTCCAGTAAGAAGGCCGCCAGAGTCACTCGTTCGCCCGGAGGGCAGTGCATCACCGAGAAGATCCTCTCCCACTTGGTGATCCAGTCGTGAGCATCCTCGGGGTTTGATCCCCCGCAGAAAGGAGTGGCTCCCAAACGTTGAGCCCTTTCGATGCTCGCGCATTCCATCTCTCTTTCTAGATCCTCGTCCGTTCGAGTATGCGGAATTCTCCTAGGAGGCATAACCAACTGTCAAGAGGCATAGATCAGAAAACAATATTCTTAAAAGTCGAAAAGTAACTAGTACTAATCGCTAGTCTAGCATGCAGACCAATACCCTAGTACTGACCACAACCTAGTGCTCTGATACCAAGCTGACAAGACCCGCCCCGATCCCACAGGGACCACAAGGGGACGTGCCCTGCTCCCGTCTGACACCCAATAATTCATACCAATTTTAACCTCAAAACATTTAAAAGCATAAATAACCAAAATAAAGTCACACATAAAATCCGAATTAAACGAATGTCAGACAAGGGATATAATCCAAAATTACAAATTTGCGAGCACGACTCTAAAGAAATCCTGCAGGTACACCGCCCAGCAGGGGTTCAGGTACGCAGAAGTAGATCTATGCCTCAGCCTCTGGTTCCTCCTCTACCTCAGTTTCCCGACCTGGAGGGGTTATCAAAACAGTAAGGGTGAGTGGACCGAAACACAAGTTTATGAAATCGTTTGATAAGTAAAACATATAATTTACCCCTCCGTTTTCCAAACATGCGTGCACCATAATTCCAAAATCATAAACCATATAATATGAACCATAAGGCATATAGCAAAACCATAATCATAATTTTAGTTGCTGCACTATACACTCCAACCCCGACATCCCTGATGTCTGACATCCCTGACGTCCAATAAGGTCACAATCACAAGGCTACGTGTGCCACTCGGGTCTCAAGTCCGAGTTCAATCCCCGAACCCCGTTCGGGTACAGCATCCCCGATGCTTAGCGTCATAGACGCTGGACGTTCTAGACGTCCGTGACCTCTCCGGGGTACCTCATCCGGAGGAGACAATATAATATGGAAGGATCTATACAGTGCAGTAACAAATACATTTTATTGATATCCACATGCAAACATATATATACATAGATAGAATCCGAACCAATCATTCAGTTTCATCGGACGGGTCTCAAGCCCAAATACCGTGAAACGTGCCATAACCATATTTTCCATATCATCAAAACCATCATTGTTTTAGCATGTGAATAAGTATATTAAAACCAGAAAACATTTATGCACACAAGGGTTTAAGAAAATGGCCCACTCACAGTACAATCCTGCTAGAAACCGAACGTATACCCTCGTCCTGGTACAAATGTACAATCCCTGTCAAGTCCAAGTATTCGTAAAGGTCAAATTAAACCCCCAACATTCAACCATGAAAGCCTAGGTCGAAACCGACCCGGGAAAGCCGCCTGAACGCGCTTCCCAAGGCAATAAACCTTATTTTGACCAACTTAAAGATCTCCGATCGACCCGAAACCACCGCCATTGGATCCGGATCGTCGAAACCTAAAGAATGGTGGTGGTCCCACCAGAAACACTGTTCACACGCGCCCCCACGCGCCGGTCAACGCGGCGGTCAACGGTGGAACAGTCCTGCTGACGTCACTGCTGACGTCAGCATGACGTCATGCTGACGTCATCTGACAGCTGTCAGGTCTGACATGTCAGACTCTGACAGGTGCCACGTGTCAACATCCTATTGGTCCACCCTGCTGATCTGTCAGAACACGTGTCAGATCTGACATGTGCCACGTGTCAGCACGGCACTGGTCCACGTCACTGACATGTCAGTGACACGTGGCAGTCCCTGACTGGTCCACGTCACTGACATGTCAGTGCTGACTGTACACTGACATGTGACACGTGTCGGCTCACGGTTGGTCCACGTCATCTGACAGACTGACAGGGTGCCACATCAGCACCACTGTCCTCAGACGGGTTGACCCGTTTTCCTGCAACTCGGGTCGATCAGACCCGCGATCATGACCCGGTTGCCATTCCTTCATTTCTGAATCATTTTCATTCCTTCCAATTCCTAATTACTCGTCTGAGTCCCTAGATTAGTTCTATGAAATCAAATTTGAGAGAAACGGATTGAATCGAGGGCCTACCTCGAAGAACAGCTCTGGCCTCCCGTCGCCGTTCAGCCACCGCCCTGAGCTCCACCGGCCACGAGTTCGATTCCAGAAGGTCCTGGGAGTTCCTAGGGTTGATTTGGAATCATAATGGACTAAATTGAACGTGGGAAAAGGATTTATCAAAAACCTGTTTTTGAAACCGTTTCGGGTTTCCCCTGGTTCCTTCCTCGCCGCCGTCCTCCGCCGTGGTCACTGCCGCCGTTCAGTCACACCAGGAAGTCCCCCACTATGCAGACACAGTGAGTGGAAGGTTGGCTGGGAGGTTTGATCGAAATGGGCAGAATGTGCACTGCGGGTATGAATTATAAAGAAATGGAGGGAAGGAAATGGACGGCTCAGATTGAATCTCCAGATTAGATCAAGGGCTGAGATCTGATCTGGGGTTTCCAATCCAAAGGCTGAAATTTAAAGCTGGTTCAAATGTTTAATTAATCCAATAGTGGATCTGATCCAATCTAGCCAATGGGTGAGTGACACTTGTCACTCACCAGATGTCCTCCAATCAAATTTCCTGAATTTAATATTCGACACGAAAACCGAGACACGAACTTCCCGAATTCACGTTTCTGACCATAACTTCCTCGTACGAAGTCCGATTTCGGCGTGCCGCCTGTCTGCGGACTCAGGACGTCGAGGCCTACCCAACGGTCCTTGAGTCAACTGAAAATTAGTTGTCAAAAGAAAAGTCAACATTTTCCCCCAGAAGTCCAAATTACGGTAATGCCCCTGAACTTCCGATAGCCAAAACTTTCACCCTGATCGTCCGAATCGAACGTGCCACCTGTCTATGAACTTGTGACGTCCCGAACTACGTCACAGTCATAGGTCAAAGTCCATTTAGTTCATCAATCAAAAAGTCAACAATTTGACCATACCAATCACAAGGGTAAAATCGTCAAATCACACATTAAATTACAAAATGAGAATCCTCGAATTTCCGGGGTGTTACAACCTTCCCCCCTTAAGAAATTTCGTCCCGAAATTTCAAAGAAACAAATGAGGAAATTGTTCTCGCATCCGAGCCTCAGGCTCCCATGTGGCTTCTTCCACATCCTGGTTTCTCCAGAGAATTTTCACGAGAGGGATCGTCTTTCGACGTAGTACCTTGTCCTTCCGATCCAAGATCTGTACCGGTTGTTCTTCAAAGCTCAAATCCTCCCGTAGTTCGACAGGTTGTTCCCCAAGTACATGAGAAGCATCACGTACGTACATCCGCAACATCGATACGTGGAAAACATCGTGAACTCTTGATAGTTCTGGAGGTAGCGCTAATCTGTATGCAACTCTGCCAATTCTCTCCACGATTTCATAAGGTCCGATAAAACGCGGACTCAGTTTCCCCCGTCGGCCAAAACGGATAATCCCTTTCCACGGAGACAACTTCAGGAAGACAAAATCTCCCACTTCAAACTCCAAGTCTCGAATCCGTCGGTCGGCATAACTCTTCTGGCGATCCTGTGCCACCTTCAATCTTTCCTTGATCACGCGAACAGTTTCCATGGTTAAGTCCATTATCTCCGGCCCTACAGCCGCTCGCTCTCCTACCTCCGTCCAGCAGATAGGTGTCCTGTACTGTCGGCCATACAGTGCCTCATAAGGTGCCATCCCGATGCTTGCCTGATAGCTGTTGTTGTAAGCGAATTCCATCAATGGCAAATGAGTATCCCAAGAGTCTTGAAACTGTAGTACACATGACCTCATCATGTCCTCCAAGGTTTGAATGGTTCTCTCAGACTGTCCATCGGTCTGTGGATGGAAAGCAGTACTGAAACGTAAGGTTGTTCCCAAAGTAGCTTGCAAACTCCGCCAGAACCTGGAAGTGAAACGCGGATCACGATCAGACACGATCGATTCCGGCGTACCATGAAGTCGTATGATTTCCTTCACAAACAACTGAGCCAGTCGGTTAGGTTTATAGGTTTCCTGAACTGGCAGAAAATGGGCTGATTTGGTTAACCGATCCACGATCACCCATACTCCGTCCACTCCACTCTGAGTCCTCGGTAACTTAAAGACGAAGTCCATGGTGATGTGATCCCACTTCCACTCAGGAATCGGAAGTGGCTGCATAGCCCCATACGGTCTCTGCCGTTCCGCCTTAACCTGCTGACAGGTTAAGCATTTGCTCACGAACTCAGCAATATCCTTCTTCATTCCTGGCCACCAATAATGGTTCCGGAGGGTACGGTACATCTTTGTACCTCCCGGATGCATAGCATAGGCCGAACTGTGGGCCTCCTCAAGTATCTCGGCCCGTAACTCTGCCACTGCAGGTACGCACAAACGGCCCAATTTCACCAGTGCTCCATCGTCCCGGATGGTAAAATCCTGTCTCCCATCCGCATCGACCTCAATTCTGTAAATACAGAGTATCGGATCCTGCAGTTGTGCTTCGATGATCCGATCAATCAGTACTGGTCGTACATGGAAGCTGGCCAACAAAGCTCCATGCTCGTCAGTACCCAAGATAACTCCCGTCTTCCGGAGTTCCACTAACAAGGGAAGATACACCATCCCTAGGTGTGCAATAGTTCCCGCTGATTTCCTGCTGAGTGCATCCGCCACCACATTGGCCTTACCCGGATGGTACTCGATCGTACAGTCATAGTCCTTCAGTAGCTCCAACCATCTCCGTTGTCTCATGTTGAGCTCCTTCTGAGTGAATAAGTATTTAAGACTCTGGTGGTCGGTGTATATTCGACACGTTGCGCCGAATAGATAATGTCTCCAGATCTTGAGAGCATGAACCACCGCCGCCAACTCCAAATCATGGGTAGGGTAGTTCAACTCATGAGTCTTCAGCTGCCGGGATGCATAGGCGATAACCTTACCAGTTTGCATCAACACGCAGCCCAACCCTTGCAGTGAAGCATCACTGAAAACTACAAACTCTCCACTGTCGTCCGGCAATGCAAGGACAGGTGCAGTGGTCAATCGATCCTTCAACTCTTGAAAGCTCCGATCGAACTGCTCGTCCCAGATAAACTTTACTCCTTTCCGAGTCAGACGAGTCAATGGTGCAGCAATTTTGGAGAAACCCTCCACGAATCTCCGGTAGTAGCCTGCTAATCCGACGAAACTCCGCACCTCGGTCACCGTTGTCGGTCTAGCCCAGTTGGTCACCGCTTCTGTTTTCTGGGGATCCACGCAAATCCCATCCGTCGATATCACGTGTCCCAGAAAACCAATACTGCTCAGCCAAAACTGACACTTGCTCAGCTTGGCATACAATTGTTCTTGTCTCAGTCTCTCCAAGACCAACCGTAGATGTTCTTCATGTGCACGGGCACTCCTCGAGTATACCAAAATATCATCGATGAACACAATCACGAACTTATCCAGGTAGGGTCGGAAGACCCGGTTCATCAGATCCATGAATGCTGCTAGAGCATTCGTCAAACCAAATGGCATAACAAGGAACTCGTAGTGCCCGTAGCGGGTTCGAAAAGCAGTTTTCGGAATATCCTCCTCCGAAATCCTCAGTTGGTGATACCCAGACCGCAAATCAATTTTCGAGAAGCACTGAGCTCCCCGCAACTGGTCGAAAAGGTCATCGATCCTGGGTAGAGGATACTGGTTCCTCAATGTCACCTTGTTGAGTTGTCGATAATCAATACATAAACGGAGACTTCCTTCCTTCTTCTTCACGAACAACACCGGTGCTCCCCACGGTGAAGTGCTCGGTCGGACATATCCCAAATCTACCAACTCCTGCAATTGAGTCTTGAGTTCTCGTAACTCGGCCGGCGCCATCCGGTATGGTGCCTGGGATATAGGTCGGGTACCCGGGAGTAGTTCAATAGTAAACTCAATCTCCCGCGATGGTGGCAATCCAGGTAAGTCTCCCGGGAATACGTCCGGAAACTCGAGCCCGTCTGACACCCAATAATTCATACCGATTTCGGCGTGCCGCCTGTCTACGGACTCAGGACGTCGAGGCCTACCCAACGGTCCTTGAGTCAACTGAAAATTAGTTGTCAAAAGAAAAGTCAACATTTTCCCCCGGAAGTCCAAATTACGGTAATGCCCCTGAACTTCCGATAGCCATAACTTTCACCCTGATCGTCCGAATCGAACGTGCCACCTGTCTATGAACTTGTGACGTCCCGAACTACGTCACAGTCATAGGTCAAAGTCCATTTAGTTCATCAATCAAAAAGTCAACAATTTGACCATACCAATCACAAGGGTAAAATCGTCAAATCACACATTAAATTACAAAATGAGAATCCTCGAATTTCCGGGGTGTTACAGCGGGCCCGAATATGTCATTTTGGATTTAAAGACCCGGTGAGTTTAAAGACTCGGGAATTTAAAGACTCGGATATTGTGATTTCCCCCGTAGGCCTATTGAGTTTAAAGACTCGGATTGATATTGAGGCTTATTGAGTTTAAAGACTCGGATATATATTGAGTTTAAAGACTCGGATAGATCCAGTAGGTTCAATGGATGGAAATGTGTTGTTAAATAATTTTGGATTTCTCTGATACACTGATGGTTTTCAAATGGATTTCAGATTTTAGGGCCTATGACCCGGATGATTTGGATTTGTGGATTTTTGGGCTGAGTTCCCGTACTTGGATTTGATTTATGGTTTTGGTCTAAGGCCCGAGGTTTGAGAAAAGGAAATGACTTTGGTTTTCATAAACGATTTTTATGATCTCGGAAATGAAATAGTTTTCGAATCCATGCATTGGTTTTACGTGGAGGCTATAAATATTTTTTTTTTCTGTAAATGTTCTATCTGAAAATGTTTTATGAACTTATTATTTTTTTTGTCCACTCACAGTCTTTTCTGTTTCTCGATACCCTCCAGGTTGATGAGGTGCAGGCTGTTGTTAGTGAGACGGAGACATCACATACGCGATCCACAATGGTTTCTGCGCACTCTGGGAAACCAGACGTTGTTTTTGGTACGTTGACCTGGGTATTTCTTGTCTGGCTTGCGTGTTCCATGGGGGTTGAACGGGTATTTAGCCTTCGTGTCGCATGCAGGTTAGACGGGAGCATGACTTATCCTTTAATCCCGGGGGATTGGGGGTGGCTCGTGTCAATGTCGCTGAGTGATGTCCATTTGCATCTAGCACAAAACGGGATCGTACATAACTACACTAATTGGATTTATCACGGTGAACCGAATTTTACTGCATCGACATCTTCAGTTCAAGGGAACCGTTGAGATGCTAATGATTCAGATAATCGGTGTGATAATGATCAATTTGTTGAGATATTATTCGATATTTTCCCTCCTGCATATGATAATATGGATGAGGTTGCCCATAGGTCTCAACCTAAAGAGTCAGATCTCCATTACGAAAGGTTGTTGAAAGAAGCTCAGCGCGAATTATACCGTGGTTGTAAATCCTTTTCGGTTCTAAGGGTAGTTATGGAATTGATGCACATGAAAGTTGAGTATAATCAAACGAACAAGCATTTTGATCACATGATGGACATCATCATCCGAATGCTCCCTGAAGATAACAATCTCCCTAAAGATCATTATAACTCGAAAAAGTTTTTGAAGGATCTTGGTTTATGGTATGTAAAGATTCACACATGCACAAACAACTATGCATTGTTTTACGGTGAATTCAAGCATCTCGAAAAATGTCCAGTGTACAATGAGCCTATTCCGAATAAGGTGTTGCGCTATTTTCCACTGAAACCAAGATTACAAAGATTCTTCATGTCTTCTCACACAGCTCGTGATATGAGGTGGCATAAAGATGAACACATTGATGACGATTCACTAAGGCATAAGGCCAATGGAGATGTTTAGAAGGAATTTGATAAGATGTATGCTGATTTTGCATCAGAGCCAAAAAATCTCAGATTAGGACTTGCTACTGATGGTTTTAATCCTTTTGGAAGTTTTACAAGGCCCTATAGCACTTGTCCGGTAGTTTTAGTTTCGTATAACTTGCCACCTTGGAGATGCATGAAAAAAGAATTCACAATCCTTAGTACGTTAATACTGGAGCCCAAATTGCCCAGTAATTCAATTGACGTTTATTTGCGGCCGTTGATTGATGAGCTTGTGGATTTATGGGAAAATGGTATCCAAACTTATGACAAATGCAATGGAGAAATCTTCAAGCTACGCACGGCCGTAATGTGGACAATTAATGATTTTCCTGATTATGGGATGCTCGCAGGATGGAGCACCAAGGGTTATCTTACTTGTCTAACACGCGGACCAGACACAACATTGTTTTGGCATTCATCAAAGGTATATTATTTGGGTGTGAGAAGATTTCTACCCTGGGTTCATCGATGACGTATGTAGTTTGACTCATTCGATGGTAAAACAGAGTTACGGGCACGACCAAGAGAGAGGTCCGGTGAAGAGATACTGGACGTCTTAAACAGTATTGCCACATTCATCGCAAAATGCCCAAAACTTTGTTGAACAAAAAAACTGGACAAAAAAAATATATTTTTTCAGTTGTCGTATTGGTTGAAATTGAAAATCAGACACATCACGGATCCCATGCATATTGAGAAGAATGTTTCCGAGAGTCTTGTCGGAACAATTTTAACTATTGAGGGGAAGTCAAAACACACACAAAAAACTCGTCTGGGTATGCAAGAGATGGGCATTCGGCGACATTTGTGGCCAAAAGTTGTGAATGCAAATATAGCATGGCTCATCCAGGTTATACATTTACACTAGAAAATAAGAAAAAATTTCTTAAGTGGTTGCAGAGTGTGAAATTCCCCAATGGTTATGCAAGAAACTTGACAGGACCCGTCCCAAATCCCCTGGATTATCATGGGAAGTACTTGCTCCCGTCTGACACAAAGTGTCAGACAAAGGATGATTCCAACTTTAGCCCAATCGGGGCTTCTAGAGTGCGCCAAGATCGGATGAGGAGTGTGATGTCCCGGTCTCCGCTACAGCCCGCATCCGCGATCAACCTGAATGGCATTAAAATCACGAAAATTTGTGAGCGGACGAAATAAATAATTTAATTTAAAAACTCATTTCAAAATAAGAAAATATTTATGCCCTTCACTAAAAAGCCTGCATGCATTCAAACCCCAGTTATCAAACCATTTATCAATAGTTAAACCATTAGGGCCTTAGTCCAAAACCGTAAACCAATGTATATGGGACTCAGCCCAAAACCAAGTATATGGGAACTCAGCCTAAAACCAATCAAACCATGTGGGTCTCAGCCCAAAACCAAATCCGTAGGGATTCCGCCCAACTCAAATCATGTGGGTCTCAGCCCAAATCCAATAAATGTGGGTCTCAGCCAAAATCCAATACATGTGGGTCTCAGTCCAAATCCAATACATGTGGGTCTTAGCCCAAAACCAATCCTCGGCATTAATGATGCCTGACATCCCAGATGTCACAATCCACACCACTACCACGGTTCCAAGCTACGCGTGCTACCCGGGGTCTCAAATCCCAAGTCTCCCTAGGGTCCACCCAGGTCAATGACCTGCAGATCAATGACCTTCCCTGGGGGGAGGTTTTAACCTCTAGAAATCCTGCTCCTGAGTCACTATACGGACCGGTCGCTCCGTGCAATGACCCCTCGCAAGCAATGCCCCATGACTACTCCAGGATACTAAAAGATGTCTAGAGGAGACAACCCGCCACTCCAGGATACTACGAGACATCTAGAGGGCAACACTCGTGAGGATGGTATACGGAAAACCGTTTCATAATTCATTTCAAAACTGTTCAAAGGGCTACACCCGGGTTTTCCATAAAACCATCATAAAATCAAATCCATTTGGGGTTCTCAACTCGAAATCACATTTATAAATCATAACGGGGCCTCATGCCCAAATTCGTAAACCAACGGGCCCCCGACCCAATCATAGAACTGAAATGGGCCTTTAGCCTGATTTCTCATTAATTCAATTGGACTCCAAGTTCGTTGGTTTCTAATAAAATGGTTCTCATGCCCAGTTCCACATTTCCAAAACACTTTCAAATCGTAGTTCAACTGGGACTCGTGCCCGAATCTCAATTTCACTCATTCTCGTGAAATCCTCAAAACCGTAAACCAGTTCCTCGATTTCACGCATCTCCATGAAATCTTCGGAATCACATACAAACTGTGTAAAACATATGCACGTAGTACACTTGGCCGAAGCCCAGACATCGTATAAAATAGAAACCTCAAACTACGTGCAATGATGCATTTTCCTTCGAAAATGGCCAATAATTATTATTAAATCATATGCACTCATGGCATCTCAAAACATGTTCGTAAACACATATAAAAAATTTATACATGCATCAATTTAGAAATGAAGGTCCACTCACAGACCGTCCAAGCTGCGTCTCGATACGCGCGTTATAAGCCTCTTCCGGGCCAATCACCATCTTCGGGGTTCCCAAACTTAGCCACATCATACTAGAGGGTTACTAACTACCTTAATAACCTCTCATAAAAGCCCCCTAATTTTCTGGGATCTTTAACATATTTTAAACTCTATCCTAAACCTTTGGACATCCCGAACTATATCGAAAAGATGTCCGATCGACTCGAAACCAATCCCAAAATTTCCATTACATCAAAAGGATGATTTCACATGTTGAACATGTCCCCAAATTCTTCCCCATGAGCCCCCACGCGCCGCCCAAAGGCCCTGCGTGTGGGCTTCACTCGCCAGGCACAATACCTTCTTCTTCTTGCGATCAAACCATTCTAAACCGGTTTCTGCATATCCGGTCCACCCGAATCGGCAGAACCGGTTCACCTCCATATCTTCCTATTTTTCGACCCGTTTTTTATCATTCCAATTCCAATCTCTTTGTCCTTTAATTAGAAACCTATCTATATGATTAAAACTAAGAAAAAACACCTAAAACCTATTGGTTCGATTTTGCCTCTTACGGTCCAAACTTCCAGTCCAATCCGTGGGCTGCTCAGCCGTCCCCCACTGTCCAAAACCATTCCCTAATCCTCAAACCAACCCCCTAAACACAACCCAATCAACAGATAACATTATAAAAGTCCAAATCCAAAAATTCAAAATTTGAACTTAAAATCGTACCTGCACGGGTTTGTCGTTCCTCCGTCGTCCCCGACAGCCCTGCCAGCCTCTCGTCGTCACTGTCTCAACCTCAACCTTACTCTCAATCTCTTTCAGTCAGTATAGGTAAGAGGGAAGGATTGTGGTGGTGGTTCGATAGGGTTTTGTGTTGGCTTGATAGAATGGAAGAAAGGGGAGGGATATGCATGTATATGTGTTAGGTGGGCAATTGATGAGTGACACATGGGCCTGGGGAAAATATCTGGGCCCACTCCAGACAAAAGCTAAGTCAACTGCCTCGTAAAACGTGTTATCGTAAATAGTTCCTCGAAACTTTCGTGAACCGTAATTTTCCTGTTGAACGTTCGATTTCGACATGTCGCCTATCTACGGACTCGTATCGACCCGATCTACGTAATGGTCCTCGGTCCTCATGCATCAGACCTCCTAGGTCAAAAGTCAACTTTTTGTTACAATGAATCATTCCAATTAGCACCGATGGCAGCACCCTTTCTAGCATGAAAAGTCATGACTACCACGTTTTGTTACAATGAATTATTCTGATTGACATTATATAGGTTCATATTACATATTTATTAATTATATAGGTTCATATTTAGACTAATATATCTTCTTTTGTATTATATGTTAATTATAAATCAAATAATTATGGAATGTATATATATATATTAAAATAAGATATATGTAATATATAATAAATATTAAAATTGAATTATAATATAATTCAGAATTATACATATTGCATATATATGAAGGGCTTTTCCGGCTCACATCCGCCGGGCAAGGGTCATGTTGCACAACGCATCAGGTGGATTCGCCGTGCAAAGGTAAATGTTAAAGCCTCGTCAATTATGTCTGGTTTTAGTATTGTTCTCTTATTTTTCCTCATGGTTCGAGTAATCCAAGTTTCCACATTAATAAGAATCACTCATAGATCATTTCCATAAAACTTTACGGAATCTAGACCCTCCGAGAATAGGTTACGGTGCGAAATGAATCGACGGTAACAAATCGTAGTTTGTTGATCCAAGGCCTTTAAGCCCTCCAAACGTCGTCATTTTCAACAACCGAGCTCTAAACACACCATATCACAAACTGAACGGTTGGATTTGTCAAATTCACTCGTTACCATTTCGATCGAACCTAAAAACGAATAATAGGGTTGAGGATTCCTTCAAAAGTTCTAAGTGTTAATGAGTTGGATGGTTTTAGTATTTTTTTCTATTTTTCTTCATGGTTCGAGTAATCTAACCGTCCACATTAATGAGAATCACTCATAGATCATATACGTAAAATTTTACGGAATTTTGGCGTTCCGAGAATAGGTTACAGTGAGAAATGAAGCGACGATAACAAATCGTCGTTTGTTGATCCAAGGCCTTTAAGCCCTCCAAACGTCGCCATTTTCGACAGTCGAGGTCTAAACACACCATATCACAAACTGAATGGTAGGATTTGTCAAAATCACTCGTTACCATATCGATCGAACCCAAAAACGAAGATTAGTATTGAAGTTTCTTTCAAAAGTTCAAGTGTTAATGAGTTGGATGGTTTTAGTATTTTCTCTATTTTTCCTTCATGGTTCGAGTAATCCAACCATCCAAATTAATGAGAAACACTCATAGATCATATTCGTAAAATTTTACGGAATTTCGACGTCCTGAGAATAGCTTACGGTGTGAAACGAATCAACAATAACAAATCGTCGTTTGTTGATCTAAGACCTTTAAGCCTTCCAAACATCGACATTTTCGACAGGCAAGGTCGAGACACACCATATAACTATTTGTATGGTCGGATTTGCAAATTCACTCATTACCATATCGATCGAACCCAAAAAAGTCAGATTTATTGAACACTTGGCGCGGTAGATGGTGTATATCCGCCGGGCAAGGTGAATTTTTTCAAAAATTCAAAAATCCGCCAAATAAATTGCGAAAAATTAAATTGCTGCTCAACGTTGCCCGGCGAATCATTAAATATTGCCCGGCGGATGAGTGCGCCGGGCAAAGTCCCCCACTCACTTCGAACAGACACGACCCTTCCCTTTCTTTCTTCCTTTTCATTTTCCCAAACCAGCCATTATAGCCGCACCCACCCCTCTCTGCAACTCATCTCAGCCGCCTCTCTCTTTCCCTCACTCAACTCCCTCTCTCACTTAAGCCCCTTTACTCAACTCCCTCTCTCACTCACCCCTAAACTCTAAACCAAAACCCCTAATTAAACATTGAACCCAAACACCCACAACCCAAACCTGTCACGACCCGTCCCAATCCCCCCGGGATTAACGCGGGACGCGCCTGATTCCGTCTGACACAGAGTGTCAGACAAGAGAAATTCCAACTTTAACACGATCGGGTTTCAAAGTACTCCAGGATCAAGAGGAGGAGTGTGATTTCTCGGTCTCTACTACAGCCCGCATCCGCGATCAACCGGAAGGGCATTCAAAACATTAAAATCTGTGAGTGGACAAAATGAAGAGTTTATAAAAACACTTTATCGCAAAGACATTTATACCCGTCACTAAAATGCATGCATGCATTCGAAAAAAGTTATCGAACCATTAGGGCCTTGGCCCAAAATCGAAAATGAAACCAATCATACGGGCCACTGCCCAGATCCATGTGGGACTCAGCCCACACTAGAAATCCGATCATATAACATATAACATATAAATATAACTTATAACCGATCCTGTCACGGTTTCTAAAGCTACGCACGTGCTACCCGGTGTCTCAAATCCCAAGTCTCCCCAGGCTCCACCCAGGTCAATATTCCTAGATCAATGACCCTCCCTGGGGGTTATAATCCATAAGCCTTCCTGAGAGTAAGGTACCCAACGGGGGCGACACCACTCAGTTAGTGCCCCGTGACTACTCCGGGGTCCACCTTGGCCAACAACCCTTCCCGGAGGAGACAGTCCAAATAAAGGAAGGTATACGAATATATATATATATATCGAAAAAATTCTTAAAACCTTTCAAAAGATTCATGCCCGGTCCTTATAAACCGTCATGAAACCAGAAATTCATTTAGGGTCCCCGACCCGAAATCATAAACGTAAACCACCTGGGCCTCGTGCTTGAACTCATGACTCAACTGGGCATCGTGCACGATATCTTAGGGTTAGTCATGATTCCAATCATAGTGATGTGTGCAACCATCCGTCCAGGACCGCCCTCAATCCTGGTATGTCGACGTAACATATCAACTGATGCGACCACCTATAGATTATAGTGCACCCATCACCGATCGATCTCCTGAACCGTCAGCACTCTGAAGTCGAGCCTCTAGTGGCTGCTCGAAAACAGTACGTGCATCGTGACCTCTCCGGAAGAAACACATCCCAGACCGAAGGCGAGTGTCTTATCGTCCGTCGCCGTGCACAAAGCACTTGCCGGGACCACGACTCAGACCCGTAGGTCACCAATAGGGTCACATTCCCGAGACAAAACCAAATGGGTCTTATGCTTGAGTTTATCCTTTTTAAATCTAAAACCATTTCATTTAAACCATCGTTAGAAGTACTAACCCGTATAAGCACTATATAAGGCCGAAACCCCGAAATACTTGCAAATATGTAAACACACACAAATGCACTCATGGCATCACCAAACATGTTCATAAAAGCATATAAAACAAGTATGCATTTATCAATTTAGAAAAACAAAGTCCACTCACAGACCGTTCAAGCTGCTGCCTAGATACGCGTGCCATACGCCTCTCCCGGGCCAATCACCGTCACCGGGACCTCCAAACCTGTCCAAATCGTAATAGAGGGTTACTGACTACTTAGATAACCCCTCAATAAAGACCCATATTTTTTTAGAATCTTTAACTATTTTTAAAGTCGATCCTAAACCTCCGGAGACCCCGAAACCTATCAAAACGATATCCGATCGACACGAAAGGAGTCCCAAAATGTTCGTTGCATTGAATATATGATTTTGTGTGTTGGAAGAATCCCCAAAACATGTCCCACGTGCCCACAAGCGCCGCCTAAAGGGTCTACGCATAGGAGCCACGCGCGAGCGCACTTTGCTTTTTCTTCCTTCGGTAGACCGGGTCCGAACCGGTCTACTGGTTTTCGGTCTGATCCGACCAGCGCAGCCGGGTTACCCATTTTCCTCCTTTATTTCAGCCCGATTTAATCTTTTTTCAATCCTAACCTCTTCATCACATCCCTAGGAATCTAACCATATAAAAAGAACGAAGAAAAACCCCCCCGAAACCCCTCATTTCGAAATCCCTATTCACGGTCAATTTTTCCAATTCGAACCAGGGTGGCTCCGCCACTTCCTACCATCCAAACCTATCCTCTAGTCACCATATCAACCCAATAACCACTCCCAAATCCTCAGATAACAACCTAAACATCCCAAACTTGAAATTAAAATTCAAAAATGAAAATGGACGTTATCAGGTTACTTGGCTATCCCCGCCATGCACGGGGGTCCTGCCTTCATCAGCCATCACCAACTCATCCTCACTCTTCTCCTAGCCTCTCTCAGAATAAAAAGGGAAAGGGATATGGATTTGGGTTCACGGTTTTTGGGGTGAGATCGGGTTTGTGTGGGTTTGGTTTGCACGAACAAAGAAATGGGAAATGCATGAATCAATTTGGGTGGGCAATGGATGGATGACAAGTTTCATTCATCCATTGGCCCTGCCCCAAAATATATGAGCCCCACTTAATGCCAAAAGTCAAGCCGTCTCATAAAACGTGCAATAGTGTGTTCGAACTTCCGTGAACCGTAAATTCTTCGTCGAACGTCCGAATTCGATTTGCCACTTGTCTACGGATTCGTATCAACACGATCTACGTAACGGTCCTCGGCCCTTGGCCCTCGGCCATCAGACCACTCGGTCAAAAGTTAACTCTTTGCCCTCGTTTAGGGGTAAAATCGTAATTTCACCCTGAACGTCCGTTAATGGGAATTAGCCTCGCTAATCCGTTATTAAGTCTTAATCTAATCCCGAAATTTGAGTGGGTCGTTAAAACCTCCCCTCCTTAAATAATTTTGTCCCCGAAATTCAAACTGACCTAATTCCACAACCAACTGTGGAATCCAGTACGTCCTCTACTCGGGCGTTCTCGTGTAACCTTACACGTCCGCCATAAGCCCCGTACTCGTCGGTATGCACTACTACCGGAGCATCCAAAGCTCCAACTCGCCCTCGAGAACTACACGTCGGCTCGTAAGTCTCACTCGAGATGAATGTCGTCGTCTCGACTATCACTCACTCTAACAGGTCAGTTATACTAAGTTGATTTTAGATCCTTATAGTTTAACATCCTGACACGTTCCAACCTACACCCAGCAGGTTACAACACTTATCATCACTAAGGTTATCCTCTTCAAACTGCCATCAAGTTGACTTTTTGGTCTGATGGTTCTTCCTATATGACAACTGAAGCTGATATCCTATTCAGCATACGATCCGAAAGCTATCCTCCTTGCTCCCACTCAGCGATATCTCACCTCTTGTCACTCGGTGACCTACACCGAAATCATGACTCACCTTGAGTCTTGACTGTCGTACTACTCGTCATGTCGACACCCAATCGACGTCTCACCCATCCGAGGCGTCTATATGGGATCCAGATACACCCTACTTGTCTCAGGAGAGAAAACACTCTGCACTGAAGGGTTCCCTTGTCACAGAGGAGTCGCTTCGCAAAGCAACTGACCCCAGGTCGGAATATGAGTCAATTTTCCAATTTGATTTCCTATACCCATGTTCTTTCTGTACACCAGGATACATGTCAGGCACTTACGCCAACCCATGTGGTCTAACTGAACCACGTCTACAAAGATGCACCATTCTGAAGTTCGCTACCGTCTCTCCATGACTAAGACAGATCGTACACACTTGTTACATATCCAACCTCTGTCTTGTCATCTCACCCATTCCAATGATTCCTCAACTGTCTCAAAATACGATTATCCTCTACTCCTAGCTTAGCATAATCAGCAAGGCAATCCACCCCACTGATTACCAAACCTCGATTCATACCTACCTCGGACACTCACTCGTCACATCCAGTGACGCTAAATACTTTCTGCATTTCAAATCACTCAAATTTGACACACAACCTAGGTGTTATATTCTTACAACCTCTTTGAACCCTTAGCTGTCAAATCACTCATTGTCATCCCAGCTAGGGAAGAATCAAGGAGAATCCAAGATGATGATATCAAAGTTCATCCTATTTCATCCTCCGGCACCCAGCACTATCTGCTAAAGAGCAGAAAATGAGAAGCCTCCTTCACCAACCTCTAAGTCGAGAGCAGCTGGAAGCAAGCTTAACTGTTTCAATTCCTGAGCTAAAAGTCATTCTTCCCCAACTAAGAGTATTCTATGATAATTACTGTAATACTTAATCTTTTCCTTTCGAATTAAACACTTCCATAGATTCTCTTCGGCTTCTTCCAACTTTTCCCACCAATGACGACTGTCGATAACTACTGTAATGACCCATTCTATTTCTCACTACCAGATTTCTCCTCAACAACTTACACAAATTTAGGAGGTATGGTCAACCCAACCGTCTCCCACACGATTCCCAAGACGAATTTACACTAGCCGACGAATCCTTCATGTCGTGTAGTGGTAGGACCTTGCCCAAAGTACATCACAACTGAGCTACCCTCAGCTTGTGGCTCGTTGTCTCTTCTCGTGATCATCATCGTATCACCGCCACTCGGAGTACGAATCAACCAATCTTAAAACCTTGCTCCTATCGAGCAATCGTCACTTATCTCTACTTAGATCGGAAGGGCTCTGCCGCCCTTGTGCTCCACGACTCCGGTATGACCATCCCAACAATCCAAACCAGAAGAGGAATGCTCCCAGAATGTTCCCCAATTCTCAACAACCAAAAACCTAGCCACTCTCGATGGCGGTACCCACCACGAATTCGTACTGACACAACCCACGTACAACACCACCGAAACTCCGAGCCTAAGCTATCAACTCACCGCCGGCACCAACCGCTTAACACACTACATCCACTGATCAGCCCACCTCGGAATCCGATCCGCAAGTACCACTCTCCTGGTTACTCGTCCGATCAACCACCAACTAGTGTTATTACGAACCTGGTTGCTCCCTGCAGTATGACCATCTCGAGTGATCCCTCGCGCTCAACTCCGAAGATTTGTCATACTACGCTGTGGGTGTCCAATCCACCAGTAACCACAATCTAAGGATCTCATCCTCTCGTAAGTCTACGGCTCCTAGTGGTTGGCTTTGCATAAATTTCGATCCTCCTTGTACGATTCCAGTCACCTCTCTTCATGTTCCTATGCTCGATCGACTCGCACAACCAGAAAGAAGACGTCCAGGGCCTTAGTTTAGGGTTACCATGCCACAAAATGAAAATTCAAAACCTAAGCTAGGCGGGTTCATGGGTTTACCTGGGTTTCGGGTTGTCAGGCAGCCATTGTGGCTCAACCTCTCACTATTGTCCTTCTTAGTCTCTCATGGCCTCTCTCTCACTCTTTGTTTCCCTCAAACACGAACAAGCAAGGTGAGGATGATGATAATGGTTCGGTGGAGTTTCGGGTGTTTGAATCCAAAAAAAAAGGGAGAAGCTGCAGATGCATGTATTTGAGTGATGGGCCAATGGGATCACTTGTCAATCATCCATTGGTCCAGCTAGATATTTTGGGCCCACTAACCAAAAAACCCAAAAGTCAAGCGTAAAATCCAATCGAACCTTCCTTGAGTCGTAATTTTCCTGTACGATGTTTGATCTCGGCGTGCCGTCTATCTACGTACTCGTAATATCTCGATCTATGTAATGGACCTCGGTCCACGTACAATTGACTTCCCGAGTCAAAGTCAACATTTTTCCCTTCTAGGGGTAAAATCGTCATTTCACCTCGACTAATCCTGATTAGTCTTGTTTAATCCTTGATTAATCCTTAATTAATATCGATAATCACAAAATTTCAGGACGGGTCGTTACAAGATAGGGTTGGATCGTGTGGGTGATGGGTCATAGAGGGGTATTCCGATCTAGAAGACTCTGATTATCGCACAACCATGGCACCACTGACCAATTGCTCATCGTCCCTCTGCTCGCCACCTTCATTTGATTCTCAGAGGAGAGTCGGCGTTGGCACCGAACACCCTTCGTGCCTCATAAGCACTCGATAAATTGGCGATGACTCACCAATGCTTAGTTCATCGCCAGACCTCCTCGGTAAGACGCCGCATAAAATTTCATCCTATGGGATATCAAACCGTGGGCATACTCGTGGGAGACCCCCTCGGTGAGATGCTGATTCACTAGTACCCCTCAAGTCTTCCCTGAATATTATGATATGTGATGAAATGATATATGATGATGATGAACATATAAGGTTTGATGATGAATACATGATACTACGATAATATATGATGAAATGATATGAATGATGATGATATAATGATATTTGATGAAGTGATATACGATGACAATTACATTATGACGTTATGGGATGATTGTGATGATGATATAACATGGCATGCTAATTATATGATATGGCATATTGATGATGATGATGATATGATTTTATGATATACGATGATGATATGTGATGATGCGATGATGTTGATACGATGATGATATGATGATATACTGATGATATGATATGTTGATGATAATTGCATATATTTGTTGGATTTTGAATGATGAATCACGTGCTTGCGGGCAACACAACCTTGAGGCTGCTTGCTCAACGGCAGTTTCAAAAATTACCCAGATGTTATGGCAACATATAAGTTTATGAACATCTAGGATTTAATGTTTACTCATGTTGGGCTTTGAACATAGGCTGCTTGCTCATGTTGGGCTTTGATGTTTTTTTTTAAAAAAAATAACATGTTATTTGGGTAAAATCCACGGGTTTCATAGTATGGGCTAATGGGTAATTTTTTGATATTTTCCCATCATCAAATGCAGCCTACAAATGTACATGGTCCCTAGTGTAAAATTCTTAGTAGCCAGTGATCCAATTTCCCAGACGACCTATTGAGCCCAATTTTGGAGGGCAAGCAAATAAGCCCGTTAACTGGTCCTATCACTAGCCCAACAGGTCAATTAAACAATAAAACCCTAGGTCTGGGTGCAGTAGGCCAATTAGATTGGGTGTGCAGCTCAATTTTGAAGCCCAAGTTGGCTTATTAGGCTCGGAGCCCAATATTCCTAAAAGATCAGGAAACAGATAAGGGCCCAAAAGGCCTCCGCTAATGCCCAATTCACTGCCTTTTGAAGTTCAGGAGGCTCATTAGCCTAAATCTAGAAGGCTACTTAAGTCTAGCAGGTGCGGCTCAACAGGCGCACCCCACCAGGCTCGGCCCAATGAACTCGGCCCAATGAGCTCGGCCCATATGATTGGCTTGAAGCATCAGATCTTTTGTTTAAACCTTATGCTAGAAGAATTTTGTTTAACGTATAAAATCATGTCATGCCAGAAGCATTTATTCATATTATTACTATGTGTTATTTAATGTTTATTTGCATTGTTTGAATTTTATTAGTTTATTTATTTAGTACATGCATGTGTTTAAATGAACTAGACGTTCATTAACGACCTTGAAATTTATAAATGAACCAATAGCTCATACTCATCACCAAAAGGGGCGGGGGGGGGGGGGGGGGGGGGGGGGTGGGGGGGTTGGAAGGAACCCAAAGTTTCCTTCATAACTTCATCAAACATAATAAAACGAGTAAATTTTATATGTTTCAAATCCAGATTTATCATATCATGTCATAGAACCTATAGTTCTTATTAGTCGCTTATGGATGAGTTTAACCAAAACACTAATTGTGATTCTTTGATCATTGCAATGACTCTGAATGATCATCGTAACATCTTGCCCGAAGTAAGAAATGAATAACACATCATCCATTTTTGGGATTTTCAATCCACGTATGAATATAATTTGGAAATAATTCTGAACGTGATCAATATTGAAAGTTGCAAACAAGTATCACGCCAGTTGCGGAACTTGAGAGACCAACTTAGTAGAATGATAAATTCACATATATGGATTAAATTGATGATTTATATTTTTTTGAATTCGAAAATGTCGTTTTTCTCTCGAATATGGTTTAATTCAATACAAATCCTTATTCTCATGTATGTGATCCATTGAATTAAATATATGAATATGTATGTTTTGTGGGAGTGTTTTTTTTTTGTCTAGCTGATAGTGCTACCACGCACACTATACTTCCAGATCAGAAGTAATTTACAAACTTAATGTCTGACAATACCCTTATGACAGCTGTATAAAAAAATATAAGCTAATTGAGGGGCCATGGTAAACCCTCAGTTTATGTTGTCGAATGGTATTGAATCACCATCAATGAGGTATTATATTTTGTACATTCTAGAAGAACGTTCTTGAGATTTAAAAATATTTGAGTCAACAGTTATTAGCTTGAAACCACTAACAAAAAGGAAGTGAAATACCTTCATAACCTCCAATATGTACGGCCAGAAGCAAACATTGGAGAAGCTAGCTAGGAGCTAGCTAGAAGCTAACTAATACGAGCAACTGCTTATTATGGCATGACCAGTTGGCATACCCATGTCAAGGTAATGATGTACCATATTCTCAATACATCACATGGGAATCCCATTACTAGTAAACACAGTGTTTTTAATGAAACACTATACCAAGCTTGCTTGCTTGAAAAATCGAATATTAAACCATCACACGTAAAGATGAGAAAAGACTCTACCTTTTTTCTTGTACAGAATACAGGAGGATATTTGTGGACTTTCCCAACCACCATGAAGACCATTTAAATATTTCATGGTTTTGGTTGAGGTATCAACAAAGTGTTCACATGTTACCTTATTATCCACACGCATGCTGCGTTGACTAAAGTCTTTACCCAGATCATTAAATTGAGGGTCTCACCACTGGATTCTCTTATAGAGTTTATAAGACTCAACAATACCAGAGAGTTTAAATAAAAAAAACATTTGATGATTATCACATACCCCTTGAGATTGATGTTGAACATTTGATTCACCATGTTCACACCCAAAATGGTCTCACAAAAATACTCCTTGAGATTGATGTTGAACATTTGATTCCCCACGTTCACACCCAGAATGGTCTCGCAGAAATACTAATTAACCTTGTTAATGTGCACCAAGCTTCTAGTTTATGCGTGGGGCTATGCAATTTTTCATGCATCAATATTGGTCTAGTTGAGGCCCAATTCGTGTTACAACTAGTGATTGTGTATGAACTTGACATTTTGTATTTACGTGTTTTTGAGTGTGCATCTTACATTCCAATTGTACCACTACAATGTACAAAAATGGGATCTCAACTTAGGAGGGGCATATATGTCGGTTATGAATCTCCTCCATTATATGCTATTACGTCCTTGACAAGCAATCTCTTTATGGCTATATTTACGGATAGTCATTTAGATGAGACAGTCTTCATGTTGTTAGATGGAGATAAGAACGTCAACATTCCTGAAGAACGATGTAAATTAACATGGAATATCCCCACTTTGTCTCAGCTTGATCCCCAAATTACACAAATTGAGAATGAAGTGCGAACAATTCTAGATCTACAGAGTGTAGCTAACAATATGTTAGGCGTTTTTTGATAAGCCTTGAATTAAACATCATGTTATACCCTTTATACTTATCTTTTAATTTTTAAATACCAAAAAAAATTGTAGAAAATAACATATTTTGTGAGAAATATGCAGAATTAGATAGATCTCGGAATTACAAGAATTTAGGCGAAAGAATCACCTCAATTGGAGTTATATTAAATAAGTTATGATTGAATGAAAGGAAGCCACCAAAAACCACTAAAGACGGTAGGGGTCTACCGAATCCAAAATGAGAGCCCAAATTGAATTCAGCAAACCCCTGCTAAACCGCCTATCATTGTGACAACCCGTCCCGAATTCGCGGCATTAATTAAGAATTAATTACGGATTAGCGAGACTAATCGCGGATTAGACGAGGATTAGCAGAAGTTCGGGCGAAATGACGATTTGCCCCTAAAATGGCCAAATCATTGACTTTTCGTTCAGGCGGTCAAATGGACTTTGGCTGATGACTGTGATGTAGTTCGTGACGTCACGAGTTCATGGACAGGTGGCACGCTCGATTTCGACATCCGAGGAAAGAGTTATGACGTTCGGAAGTTCAATGACATTTTGGTAATTTGGGCCAAATGTTGACTTTTGACACTAGAGGTCCAATGGCCGAGGGCCAAAGACCGTTATGTAGATCGGGACGATACGAATCCGTAGACAGGCGGCACGTTGAATTCAGACGTTCGACGGCGAAGTTACGGTTCACGGAAGTTCGAGTGCACTATTGCACGTTTTTCGAGACGGGAGCTTATTTGGACTTTAGTGGGCCCCAGCCTTTTTCTCAGACCCAATGGATGAATGACAGATGTCATTCATCCATTCCCCATCATTTTCATTCATGCACCAAACCTTTCCCCGTTCATCCATTTTCTCCCATTTCTTTTCCCAAACCAACTCGATCCTATTTCTCACCCAAAACCCAAACCCTTGACCTGTGAGCTTAACTGAGAGGACAGAGAGATGAAGAGGACCGGCTGGACGTGGTGGCTGACCCAGGCAGCACCGCCGTGCACGGCGGGGGAGAAAACCCAATCGAGGTATCGGTTTAACCATTTTTCGATCCAATTTCCATTTCGTGCATTATGGGCCGTTTTAGGTGTTTGGGTTGAACTAATTAGGTTGCTAGGGAGTTTTTAGGAAGGTTTGGAGAAGGGTTGGACGTCGGGGAAGCCCTGGGGAAGGTTTTGAATTTTCGAACCGTGAGGACCAAATTGGGCCGGTCGGATTTAGGACGTTTTAGGAGTTCTAATTAATTGGGTTAGGTTCCTAGGATGATTATATGAAGATTAGGATTGATTAGGATGGAAATCGGTGAAAAACTGGACCGGAATGGAGATGGACGGGTCACGCCGTTCCAAGTTGTAGGAAAAATCGGACCGGACCGGTCGAACTGGTCGGCTGAAGGTGAGGGATGACACTGTAGAGTGGCGCGTGAGGCCCACGAGCAGTGCACACCCAGGGCGCGTGGCAGGGAATCTTGGGAAGGTTCCAACATGTAATTTCATCTATTCGATGTAACGAACATTTTGGGACTGGTTTCGTGTCGATCGAACATCGTTTCGATATAGTTTGGGACGTCCGAAGGTTTAGGTTCGAGTTTAAAAATAGTTAGAAATTCCGAAAAATTACTGGACTTTAGTGAGGGGTTATTTAGGTAGTTATTAACCCTCTAAATTAATTTGGATATGTTTGGGAATCCCGGAGGCGACGTTTGACCCGGGAGACGATTATGGCATGCGTATCGAGGCGCGGCTTCGGACGGTTTGTGAGTGGACCTTTCTTTCGAACTTGATGCATGCATAAATTTTTTATAAGTGTTTTAATGTATGTTTGTGATGCCATTAGTGCATTTGATTGTGGTAGCTTAGGATCGACATATTTGCACGTTTTTCGAGGTTTTCAGCTTTATGTCGTACCTTTGCATACCATGTTTTCGATGACGGTTTAATAAATGGATTTCGGATTTAGAAATATGAAATCGGGAATGAGACCCAATTGATTTACGAACTCTCGGACTTGGAGTCCATTTGATTTGACGAGGAATCGGACCTAGCGTCCATTTGAGCTATACGATCGGACCGAGGGTCCAGTTGGTTTACGATTCGGGTTTTAGGCCCAGTTATTGGTACTATCGGGCTTGATGCCCTGTTGATTGATGATATCGGGCCTGAGACCCATTTAGTTGAGATTTCGGGCTTAAGGCCCCGTTGGTTATGAAACCGAACGTGAGGTCCTATTGAGTCATGGTTCGGGCTTAGGGCCCTGTTGATTGTGAAATCGGGCTTGAGTCCCAGTTTGATTTATGAAATGAGTATTCGGGCATGAGACCCTATGGAACGGTGGATTTAGGCCGAGGCCTGTGAAATGGATTTGAATCGGATTCAAGGAATCCTATTGAGATGAATCGGGTATGAGACCCAGTTGAAATATATTTTGGGAAAGAAAGAAAGAAAGAGTTTTGAAAATGATTATGAACCCTCCATTTGATTATATGGTCTCCTCCAGCGTCGACCTGGAGAGTCACGGTCCACAGACCAGAATGGGATCCCCATAGGGATCTCGTTCCAAGAGTGGAATTTATGATTTATGATGTGGTCCCGGACTAGATTCCGGAGAGATGTGTGGACTTGATCCAGAGAGAGAGCTCGGACTAGATCCAGTGATTGAGCCTCCCAGATGGAGATTCCTGGGAGAAGACTTGGAGTGAGACCCTGATTAGTGTGCACAGTAGTATAAAGATTGACATCGTGACTATATCGGGTCGCTTTGAATTTCGAGGAAGAAATTCCTTAAGGGGGGAAGTTTGTGAGGACCCATCCCGAATTAGCGAGATTAATTAAGAATTAATTACGGATTAGCGAGACTAATCGTAAATTAGACGAGGATTAGCGGACGTTCGGGCGAAATGACGATTTTACTCCTAAAATGGGCAAATCGTTGACTTTTCGTTCAGGCGGTCAAATGGACTTTGGTCGATGACTGTGACGTAGTTCGTGACGTCATGAGTTCATAGACAGGTGACACGCTCGATTTCGACGTCCGAGGAAATTGTTATGACGTACGGAAGTTCAAGGGCATTTTGGTAATTTGGGCCAAATGTTGACTTTTGACCCGAGAGGTCCAATGGCCGAGGGCCGAAGACCATTATGAAGATCGGGACGATACGAATTCGTAGACAGGCGGCATGTCGAATTCGGAAGTTCGACGGCGAAGTTACGGTTCACGGAAGTTTGAGTGCACTATTGAACGTTTTTCGAGACAGACGCTTATTTGGACTTTAGTGGGCCCCAGCCTTTTTCTCAGACCCAATGGATGAATAACATATGTCATTCATCCATTCCCCGTCATTTTCATTCATGCACCAAACCTTTCCCCGTTCATCCATTTTCTCTCATTTTTTTCCCAAACCAACTCGATCCTATTTCTCACCCAAAACCCAAACCCTTGACCTGTGAGCTTAACTGAGAGGATAGAGAGATGAAGAGGACCGGCTAGATGTGGTGGCTGACCCAGGTAGCACCGCCGTGCACGACGAGGGAGAAAAACCGATCGAGGTATCGGTTTAACCATTTTTCGATCCAATTTCCATTTCGTACATTATGGGTCGTTTTAGGTATTTGGGTTGAACTAATTAGGATGCTATGGAGTTTTTAGGAAGGTTTGGAGAAGGGTTGGACGTCGGGGAAGCCCTGGGGAAGGTTTTGAATTTTCGAACCGTGAGGACCAAATTGGGCCGGTCGGATTTAGGACGTTTTAGGAGTTCTAATTAATTGGGTTAGGTTCCTAGGATGATTATATGAAGATTAGGATTGATTAGGATGGAAATCGGTGAAAAACTGGACCGGAATGGACCTGGACCGGTCACGCCGGTCCAAGTTGCAGGAAAAATCGGACCGGACCGGTCGAACCGGTCGGCTGAAGGTAGGGGATGACACTTTAGCGTGGCGCGTGAGGCCCACGCGCAGTGCACTCCCAGGGCGCGTGGCAGGGAATCTTGGGAAGGTTCCAACATGTAATTTGATCTATTCGATGTAACGAATAGATAGAAGGTTTAGGTTAGAGTTTAAAAATAGTTAGAAATTCCGGAAAATTACGGGACTTTAGTGAGGGGTTATTTAGGTAGTTAGTAACCCTCTAAATTAATTTGGACAGGTTCAGGAATCCCGGACGCGATGTTTGACCCGGGAGACGATTATGACACGCGTATCGAGGCGCGACTTCGGACGGTCTGTGAGTGGACCTTTCTTTCGAACTTGATGCATGCATAAATGTTTTATAAGTGTTTTAATGTATTTTTGTGATGCCATTAGTGCATTTGATTGTGGTAGCTTAGGATCGACATATTTGAACGTTTTTCGAGGTTTTCGGCTTTATGTCGTACCTTTGCATACCATGTTTTCGATGACGGTTTAATAAATGGATTTCGGATTTAGAAATATGAAATCGGGCATGAGACCCAATTGATTTACGAACTCTCGGACTTGGAGTCCATTTGATTTGACGAGGAATCGGACCTAAGGTCCATTTGAGCTATACGATCGGACCGAGGGTCCAGTTGGTTTACGATTTGGGTTTGAGGCCCAGTTAGTGGTACTATCGGGCTTGATGCCGTGTTGATTGATGATATCAGGCCGGAGACCCATTTAGTTGAGATTTCGGGCTTAAGGCCCCGTTGGTTGTGAAACCGGACGTGAGGTCCTATTGAGTCATGGTTCGGGCTTAGGGCCCTGTTGATTATGAAATCGGGCTTGAGTCCCAGTTTGATTTATGAAATGAGTATTCGGGCATGAGACCCTGTGGAAAGGTGGATTTAGGCCGAGGCTTGTGAAATGGATTTGAATCGGATTCGAGGAATCTTATTGAGATGAATCGGGTATGAGACCCAGTTGAAATATTTTTTGGGAAAGAAAGAAAGAAAGATTTTTGAAAATGATTATGAACCCTCCATTTGATTATATGGTTTCCTCCAGCGTCGACCCGGAGAGTCACGATCCATAGACCATAATGGGTATCCCCATAGGGATCTCGTTCAAGGAATGGAAGTTATGATTTATAATGTGGTCCCGTACCAGATTCCGGAGAGATGTGTGGACTAGATCCAGAGAGAGAGCTCGGACTAGATCCAGTGATTGAGCCTCCCAGATGGATATTCCTGGGAGAAGACTCGGAGTGAGACCCCAAGTAGTGTGCACACTAGATAGAGATGATTGATATCGTGACTATATCGGGGATGTGTTCCCTAGGGGTTTGTGCCTCGAGTTGGCATCTCCTCCGGAAGTGCCTAGGATAGGTTATACGTATGAGTACATATGTGATTCAGACAGTGTTTTAGGGCGAGACCCCGTATTCGATGTTTTAGAAATTATTTGGGGGCGGAGACCCCGTATTGTACGTTTGGTATTTCATTGAGAATGATTTGGGCTGAGTTCCCACATATATGACTTTACGGGTGTTTGTGATTTCGGGTCGGGGACCCAAATGGATTTACGGTTCATGACGGTTTATGAGAACCGACATGAACCCTTGAAAGGTTTTTATGGGTCATGATGGTTTATGGGGCCGGGCATGAACCCTTGAAAGGTTTTGAATATGTTTGACAAATGGTTTTATGAACGTTTTGGTAAACGGTTTTTGGAATGCATGCATATGTTTTTTTTATGAAGGGCATAAATTTCTTTCTGCGAAAATGTTTTTTTTTAATGAAATGTTTAAATTGTTCACTCTTAGTTTTCGTGTTTTAATGCCCTTCAGGTTGATCGCGGATGCGGGTTGTAGCAGAGATGAGACATCACTCCCCTCCTCCTACGATCCTGATGCACTCTGATAGCCCCGGCGAGGGCAGAGATGGAATTTTCCATGGTCTGACACTTGGTGTCAGACGGGATCATGCGGGTCCCACGTTAATCCCGGGGGATTTGGGACCGGTCCTGACAATCATCCTTTAGGTGCACGCTTATCGACTACCAATATCCAACTTCGGCGCGCATCCACTGATGGCACGAACCTCTACTCCAGCTCCTCAGCGCGTTGACCTGCGTTGACTGTCGAATCCCTTTAGCCCAGTGAGGCCCGTGCTTCCCGAAATGGAGCCCTTATTTCCTTGCGCGCCTACCGAAGTGCTTCTAGCCCTTCCTTGCACGTTTTCCCCGCCCTTTGACTCCGAATTTCAGCCCAAGTTTCAGTACCCTTCCACCGAATCGTCTCCTATTCAATTTCCAGCACCTAAGTCCTTCTTTGTTGTGGAACGTTGTCCAATTCAAGCTTAGATTTGTTTCCTTTTTATCTAGGAAATCTTTTTAATTAGATTTTATATAACCTTTTTAATTAGGATTTTTATTATCTTTTTTCTTTAGGACTTTAACTTAAATAGTTTAATCTTTTTCCTTTTAAAATTTAAATTGTAAACTCCTATTTATTTGAAAATTAATTTTCTCCTATAAATAGAGAGGTTTAAGGTATTTGTAAATGGTCGCTCATTCCTTGTACCAAAACTCTGCAAAAACCAATTCTTCATTTTCTTTTAAACCGAGATTTCTCTTACAAAAGTAAACTACACCATCCTCCGTAATTCACCATCTTCCATTGACATATAAGGCGTATTCCTGAGCGTTTCATCAAGGGTGTCGAACCACCTAACATCTATAGGGTGTATTCCCTAGGATTCAAAGTGTAACTCAACCTCTTAACCCCGTAGTTTTCTCTTTGTACTTGAATACTGTGACACTTGTCACTCATCTATTGATCCTGCTAGATATTTTGGGCCCACTAGCAAACAAATTGAAAGTTAACTCTTCTCGATTTTTGTGCAATTGTAATAGTTTGATCGAACCTTCCTTGACTGGTAACTTTCCCGTACGATATCTGATTTTGACGTGCTACCTGTCTATAGACCCGTAACGTCTCGATCTACATAATGGACCTCGGTCCACGTGTATTTGACCTAGGAGGTCAAAAGTCAACCTTTTACCCTTCTAGGGGCAAAACCGTCATTTCACCTTGACTAATCCCGATTAGTCCTTATAATCTTCAATTAATTCCCGATAATCTAGTAAATTCGGAATGGGTTGTTACAAGCTTTCATTTTGTTTTTGTTCTGGTCAATTGCTGCCACTTCCATAGTGCCATGGTTCTACAATTTTGAAGAGGAGTGTTGAAATTTCACACTTTCATGAGGTACTTTCTATTCTCTCATTTTGTTTACTTATAGATTTCATTTGTTCTTCCATTTGTTCAGCACTCTTCTCCATACTTTCTTTCGATGCATTTTTGTCCTATGAATATTGATAGATCTATGTTGTTCATTAACATGAAAAAAAACCATAAACGAAAGTCTATATTTTGAACATTTAAAGATGAATTTTGGATCTTCTCAATTTAGTTGTTTAAACAATTGTAGTTTTAACTAAATATTGAATATTTATTATAAAATCTCCAAAATTGGATTTCAGTTTCTTATATTCTAATTAATAGTTGTTGTTGGATCTAACCAAATTTGGTGGTCATTTACGTTATGCGGCTCCGAAATGAGCAATTGTTTTATGGTCCCACTATTTGTATGATGTCAATTACAAATCTAGCGATTATGATAAATATGTTCCATGTGTTTCATTTGTTTTTTTACTAATCTGTTGTTTTCCTCTTGCTTATGCGTCGTTCCAATATAGTTACATTCTGAGGATCTGGTAGATGCATCTGTGGCAAAACGTTTCAGAGCTCATTCGTCAGTGGTAAAGCCTACTTTTCCTCCATTCATTGTGCTCTGTCTTTCAAAAGGTGCTAGATGCTCATCATGTTTCTACTATATAGGTTTAAAGGATTCTCATCCCCGAAAGAGGGTAAATTTGGCACAGTCGAATCCCTTATATATCGTAATATCAATTGATCCATCTTATGAGATAATTTCGGATTATGAGTCTATCCTAGCAGAGAAGACGTTGGGGGACGCTCCAACGTCAGAACCCACTACCGAGAATAAAAATATATTGGTAAATTATGCATGCATATATGAGATATGGAATCAAAATGATATTATCATTGATGATTTACATGTATTCGCGGTAGCTACCAAAACAATAACTAGTGATGAAATCAAATCTCACTCCATTAATGAATGATTTCCAACGTAAAGAAGACCAACCAAAATGGAAAGAACCAATCTAGGTCGAATTAGATTCCTTGATAAGAAGGAAGGTGTTTGGATCTGTAGTTCCCACACCTCCCCATGTTAAACCTATAGACTCACACCTCCTCATGTTAGACTTGTAGAATTTTTTCTCACACTTCCCCATGTTAAACCTATTGAATTTAAATGAGAAGTTGTAAGGAAGCGTAATGAGAAAGATGAGATTTTGATTATGAGGAGACGTACTCTCCCGTCATAAAATTATGTTATCTTATCAGTTTGGTAGTTTCCTACAAGCCGGGTATGCAACTTATGGATATGGTTACTACTTATCTCGATGGGGATCTAGATACAAAATCTATTTGAAAGTTCCTGAAGGACTTAAAATATCTTATGCAAATAGTTCTAGATCACGATACACACTCTCTACTCATTTAAGATGTTCACTTTATGGATTGAAACAATCTGGACGGATGCAGTATAACTGTCAAATTACTAAGCACCTGTTTATTTGGAAAACAAGCTCCAGGTTTGCTATTGATTGGCAATCCATAATAGACCAAAGAAACTACTAAGCACCTGAAGTTAGAATTTGAAATGAAGGATCGTGGGAGAGCAAACTTATGACTCAGCCTGGAGTTCGAGCATAGATATTGGATTTTGGTCCATCAATCGAATTACATCAAGAAGATGTTGAGACACTTTAATGATGATAATGAAACTGCAAGCATGCCTATGATCGTTCGTAGTCTAGATCCTAAGAATGACTGTTTCATCCTACAGATGAGAACGAAGAGATATTGACACTAGAAGTGTCATATCTAAGTACAATAGGCACATTATTGTACTTGGATCAATGCACAAGACTAGACATTTCATTCGTTGTAAATTTGCTAGCTACATTTAGCTCTATGCTAACACGCGGCTATTAGAATGGCATAAAAGACACACCGCTACATTCGTTATACTTGGTTCTATTCCTATGCATTTAGGAATGAATTAAACCCCATTGTTCCTCGAAATGATGCACGCCTTGTTGGATATGGTGATGCAGGTTATCTATCAGACCCACATAAGGCGCGTTCCCAAATTGCCTTTGTCTTTACTATTAGGAACATAACAATATCATGGAGGTTTATAAAACAGACCCTTGTCGCATTGTCTTTGAATCATGCAGAGATGCTAACTCTTCACGAAACAGTTCATGACTGTATATGGTTGAGAGCCATTATGGGACATATTCGAAGTACTTTTGGACTGCATTCCAGTTTTAATGAACCGATGGTTATCTACGAAGATACCAAAAGTCACATTCCAGCAGCATGTGCGAGGTATTAGCATATGTAGATTGACTGATCTACCTATTATGTAGTTTTAAGGGGGAGTCGAAATCAGGGAGTGTATTATGAAGTATACCAAGTATCCAGAAGTATATTGAGTATCTTCATGTATACTCATATGACCATTGTGTACTATTTCTATATAAGGACGTTTACGTCTATGTATTAAACCTTGACCCTAGTTCTACATGATAGGGTTAAGCTACAAATGAATGAGGTCATTTTATTGTATTCACAACATATACGTATAAATAGAGGCCACCTTCTACAAAAAAAGGGAACAAAAACAGAAACACAAGTGGGAGCTGTTCCAAGCTTGGAGAGATAGGAAGAGCCTTGGCTTCGTGCATCTAAGTTTAGCCTTCCAAAACCTTCTATGTATTTTTGTAAGCTTTCAATTCGTTTATGGTTTGTAGTATTTGGTTTTACTTTGAAGCCCTAGACATGACTAAATTAATGTTATGATTTAATTTTAGTTTATCAATTTCTTTTTACAACTAGAATTGGTTTTATACTCTTATTGTTTTCAAGCATTTATTTGCAAGCTTGACATTTTTTTATGCTTTCTTGTCATTAAGAATGTTAGGATAATTTCCATATATTCTTTCATTCATTAACAACTTGTGGTTGGGTTAAGAACTAGTCATGCAAACTGATTTCATGAAGATCTAGGATAGATGCCATGTTCTAGGGTTCATGTGATGTACATAATTCTTTTTATTCTCAATGAGTTTCTAAATACCAAGTCTGATTATATTTCATGCTAGGTTGCACCTAGAAATATAAGTTTGATGTACGTGTCATGCATCTAACATGCTAAGTAAGAGATAATTCACACAATTTAGTTATATGCAATGAAAAATCTACGAGGGTGCACTGAAATTGATAAGTTAGACATTAGTAGCATTGATTCATGATTGTGTAGATTGGATTCCATGCTTTAACTTATTCTAGTTCATAGTATTATAAAAATATTGCATTGCATTTTTCTGCTACCTTTAGCTATTTCAATTATTTATTTATTTTCTATTCTAATTTCCATCTTCCAAAACTAACTCAAAACTCTCGTTTTTCCTTTTGTCCTTAGTTGAGCATCGTTTGAGTCAATTTGAGTTCCTTGTGTCCCGAAGAAGTGTCAATTTTATGCGTCTAAAGTGTTTTAGTGTGTTTTCATATCTAATCAGTGTTGAGCCTCAGTCTACGTCTCTTATATGTTTTATTTTCTAGTTTTGGAGGCATAAGCTAAGTAAGTTGAGTCTAAATTATAAAGTGAATAAAAAGTTAATACAATTCCTTAAGGGTCAATCCTTGCATTCCTTTCATACCATCTTAATTGATTTTTGCATTTGTAAGGTTTTAACTACTGGAAATAGATTGCGTAATCTTGGCTTCTATTTTTACGAACAAGCTTTTAGCGATGTTGCCTAGGACTTGTCCATCAATGGCATCCATTTAATTAAGATTGTATGCCATCTCAGTTTTTAATCTTTTTTTTTTGTTTTACATATGGATAACTTTTACTCCATTCCATCAAAGGTAGAGCAATCAACCAAGATTTCATTATAGAGAATAGTCAAGTCCATATCATCCAGGATGGTGTGATCAGCCCAGTTTCCAGTGGAATACCACTCAAACTACTTCCCCCTTCGCTGCTTATCATGATAGAAAACATTAAGGCTTGTATTCAGGAAGTCACAACTATTACTCAAGAAGTTCGAGAAATAAGTGACTGCATGGATAAGAGGCATGACAAACGTACAGGGCAGTTTTTGTACTACATGAGTTAAATTGAAGACATGGCAGCTTCCCCACTAAGTGAAGACATTGATGATGATCATGAGGAGGATATCATCACATTAGCACCTCAACAATCTGCCATAGAGGCCATGGCTCCCATCAAATGCCATGACGTGACATAATTTCCCAAATCTACTCAGCTTGAGCAATAAGAAAACCCCAATTCTAATTGTCAAATATTCTATTTGTTTTCTAATTTTTTAAGGTTGATTCAATGCCGCAAAGCAGGACAATTAAAGGAAACTTTAGTAGATTTGGAAGAGGATGATATGATGTCGTAAGTGCTAGAAAAGTCGTGCTGCAAGGACACACTTGAAGGTGAACTCCCTAAGCCGTCTCAAAGGGCTACAATTGGAAAATATCGGCATTGAAGGAGTTTACATGCAGAAATTCACTACCACTTGCTGCCCCAATGCACGACTCAACCCAAGAATAATAGGCATGGTTTTGGAACACAAGGACCCTTCTTTGTTCCCCAATGGAAACAAAAAGAAGGTGGTGGAAGACCTCAACTTGGTACCCCTCTTCAAATTCAGAATAAAAAATGGAAAGGACCAAGGAAAAGGTTCCTGACATCTCGAATGCACATGGTACAATCTACTCCGTTTCACCGCATGCATTTTCAAAGGAAGACATTTGAAAATGGATAGAAAATGCTCTCACTAAAATAACTTCTCAATATCTTTTTGGTTAATGTATGTTCTTGTCAGGATAGTCCTTTTTGTGTTGCTAATGCCTTTGCCTATGATGCAGAGAAAATTCTGCAGCGGGGTCTAACAATATGTTCAATGTTTACGCTACCATTTTTGCCATGCCTACACCAAGCCCTTGACTGGCTGTTCTGTCTTGCCCATACATTAAATAAAGCAATTATACGAGGCAACCTTTCTTCGGTTTGTATTATAACTCATTCTCTTGTTTCTGTCTCGATGCACTTTATAAACCTCAAATTGTCTTAGTCTTCTCATCATATACTGTTTATCACATTAAGGACCATGTTCATTTTGGGTTTCAGGGTGTGGGATTGAAATTTTTTGTACAGAAACTAGTAGCTTTGGGGTGATACATGGCCAGAATTTTTAACTTTAGTTAGTTAGTTTAAGTTTTACTAGTGAATAGTGCTTTAACTTGTTAATAAAATTTTACATGCTAAACTAACTAGCTTTGCACTTTACAATGCCTGGTTTCAAGTGATTAAGTGAACAAAATTGCTGAATTTAAGTGAACCTCAGAGAATTAGTGGAGAATACATTGTGAGAATTTGAGCTATATTGCCAATCTTTTAGAGTTATATGCAGTATTTCTACTCATATGTCTAAAATGTAAAATCATTAATTTACCCTTTACACCAAAATTTCCACAATGCCCCTAGCTACCTTTGACCCATAAAGAACTTATTTGAGTTCCTTTCTCGACGTACTACCTGTCTACGTATTCAGGAGTTCGAGATCTTCGTAACTGTTCATACAAAACTTTCAGAAAGTCTCTCGATAAAAAAAGTCAACATTTTGACCCTACAAGAGCAAAATTGCCATTTTCATTTTCTCAAATGTTTGGCGCGTTACAAACTACCCCCCTTAAAAAAATTCATCTTCGAAATTTTAGAATAATCCAATATTTTTCCATTCTTAATTTGGACATATGAGTTTCTCAAAATTAATCAACCTTTTGACTAAATCATAACTTCATTTAGTTATCAACATTCCTGGGATCCCATATAATCTTAATTAAAACATCCTTATGCTAAGCATCCTTTGAGTCGTACTCAAGAGCATCATAGTACCAAAAATTACTCGATTAATATCTCAAATATCCTCTACATTCCCCAAAATATCACAAGCAACAATGTCCAAAACTTCACAACTCACTAACCATTACTGATATGCTTAGGTCTCATAGAAGTTACCACTTCTCATAGAAGTTACCATTATATGTTCCAGATTCGACACAAGATCGTTTCATTGTCTTTATGCCTCCAGCACTGACTTTGCCCGAAAAACTTATTTATTTATCACATTTGTGTCCAATATACCAACAAATACTATGGTTTTCATTTTCGAGCTCACTTATTCTCCTGATCTTCACATATTTTCCTTCTTAGAATATAAAAGTCACACATTCAAACTGATAATTCATTCCAACCCTATAACTATCCTGGCCTTGTCTATTTATCTCATCACCAAACTTAACCAATCAACTACTCAATTTCAAATCTTAACATACAACGGCACTACGTGTAGGCCATCACCACAAACATCATCTGAGCCAAATCCAAGAACAACATGAACTCATTCCACAAAACTATTGGATAGGGTCTACTCGGGATTTGGAGCCCATCTCGACGTTTGAGTCATCAACAGAACACAACACTAGTCTCAAGATTTGGAACCTAACTCGACGTTTGAGACTAACCAATATCCACATATAAACTATTCAGGATTCGGGGGCCTAGCTCGATGTTCGAGTGTATACTAATTCGGGATTTGAAGCCCTACTCGACGTCTAAGTCAGCACCAATCTCAGGATCTGGAGCTCTGCTTGATGTTTGAGACTACCAAACCATCCCATCACATAACTACTTGGAAATACAACATCCGAGTACCAACTTAAATTTCAAAGCTCCTATTATATTACTGCACAAATATCGAAAAACACACATATATAATACATTTCTTTGACCATATTTGTATTTTCCACATTTCAAATTCTGGGATTATGTCAGGACCCACCCCGAAAACCGAGGTAAATCCTGCTCCCGTCTGACACCCCAGAATGAAAAACCGAAAATACCCTTACTGCAAACCACGAGTAACTGAGGAGAGATCGAGAGGGAGGCAGTGAGTGAGTTGTGAGGCCAGCTCGTGTGAGTTTGAGTGTGTGAGGAGTGTGTGAGTTCACGGGAAAAACCAGAGAAACAGAGAGGGTGTTGGGTGGTGGTGCTGCCGTGGTTGACCAATCGAGGCTGGTGGTGGTGTCCAGAGGACGGAGGAGGACGAGAGGAGTCGTATACTCACGGCTGAGCTCACGGCGGCGGCCTGAGCACAGGTATTTTCTCTTCCCCGTATAGTTGCTCTGTTTTTCCGTGAAGTTCAAATCTATTTTCTCTGTTCTTCTTTCTCTTCCCTCTTCTTCTCTTTCTTTTCTTCTTTTTTTTTTTCTCTCTCTCTCTCCCTCTTTTTCTCTCTCACGTGCCTTGCCCTTTTTTTTCTTGTTTTTCTTCTCTTCGACCCATCTCCACCAAACCACTACACATGCATACACTCCATCTGTTTATAAACTCATGGGTCGGTGGAAAAATATGGGAGGGGAAATTAGAGAATATTCTAGACAAACCCATATGATTCATATGTCTAAAATGTTAAATTACTAATTTACCCTTTACACTAAAATTACCACAATGCCCTTAGCTACCTGATAGGACCCATCCCAATTCCCTCTGGATTATCGTGGGATGTGCCTGCTCCCGTCTAATACCACGTGTTAGACAAGGGATAAAACCGTAATCCGCTCGGTGCTATCCAGAGTGCGCCATGATCTGTGGTGTGCGTTGCGGCATGTGATGTCTCTGTCTCTGCTATAGCCCGTATTCGTGATCAATCTGGAGGGTTCCAAAACAACAAAACGTGTAAGTGGAAAAAAATAAGCATTTATTAAAACCCTTTTTCAAAATATACTTTTTACCCTCCGTTTTATAAAGCATGCATGCATATCACTTTAAAACCATTACTTTCCAAAAAAATGGTAGCATATGAAAACCTATAAAATCAAAGGCTTTCTTTTTAAACCAACATATGTGAAAAAATCTGGACACAATCAATCAATCAAAAACCTCGTGACCCATTCTCATATCCACCTTATGAGATCTCAACCCATCATCATCAGTCACATTATCCAATCCCAGTAACGCGTGCCCATAAACTCAAGGACCACTCTGATTTGAGAATGTCGTCGTGAACACATCACCGACCAACAATCTCCAGATCATTGTGAACATATCAACGATCGATCTCATACAACATTCGCACTCCTAAATCGAGCCTCCCTCGGCTGCCGCCTCTCTCGAGTGCTTGACAGCAGGCACATTGTGACCTCTCCGTAACTCAGAGGCAAGCGTTATCTCCAGGGTACTATCTGGAGAAACATATTTGCAACCGGAGGCCCTCTCATAATCACGGAGAATGGCCATAATAAAACAGTGGAAACACATTTTCAAAACTGTTTGTTTCTCCAATCAAAATAGTGGTTTCGCATAGGGTCTCAGCCTAAAATTAGTTTCAACAAATCTCATAAAATCAGTGTTCGGTTCCCATTTCATAATCTCAAATCATTTCACAATAGGGCCATTGGCCCGAAACATGATTTTCAATACCCATGAACTCATTCGTGGAGTCCAATATTTTTCCAATAGGGTCACAATCGTGATATCTCATTTTCAAATCTGAAAACAATTTATTATTCAAATCACTGTTCAATTTCTCATTTCACTATACTCGGAGTCAAACCTTAAACTAGATGACAAATCTTATAAAATCAGTGTCCGGTTCCCATTTCACAATCTCAAATCATTTCACAATAGGGCCCTTGGCCGGAAATATGATTTTCAATACCCATGCACTCATTCGTGGAGTCCAATATTTTTCTAATAGGGTCATAATCCTGAAATCTCATTTTCAAATCCAAAAAAAATTTATTATTCAAATCACTGTTCAATTTGTCATTTCACTATACACGGATTCAAACCTTAAACCAGATGGGTCTCAAACCCGAAATACCGATTTCACGCATCTCCGTAAAATCATTCAAACCTATAATTTCAAACTGGGTTTTAAGCCCGAAGGAGTGATTTCACGCATCTTCGTGAAATCCATCCTGACCAGAAATTTCAAATCCACAAAGCATTTCATTTTAAAATCATGATCAAATCGACATAATATGCACAACAGGCATTTCAAATCATAATCATATAACAATCAAAACATATATGCATACATCATTTTACAAACCAAAGTCCACTCACACAGCATCCGTACTGCACGCTTATCGAGGCTAAAAATCTCCGATTGATCCATCAAACGACCTCCGATCGACCTGAAACCATCAGCATTTGATTTAGATCGTTGAAACCATTTAAAGTTGATCGGTTTCACCTAGGAATTCATTCCCATGTGCCTTCAAACGCTGGTTAAAGTCCGGTCAACCAAAGTCAACGGTCAACGCTGACGTCACCAAGGTCAACGCTGACATCATCTGCTGACATCAGCTTGATAGGTCGGACACCTGTCAAATCTGGCCCCTACCATGTGTCACCACCGTATTGGTCCACGGGTCATGACACGTGTCTCTCACATCTCCGAGACACTGCCACGTGGCACCAACGTATTGGTCCACGTGTTCTAACAGTGCTGACCAGACCTACCACGTCAGCCGCCACGTAGGCCTGACAGGTCTTGATAGCCTGCCATGTGGCACCACCTGATTAGTCCACGTGGTTTGACATGCTAACATGGTCCTGACACGTGAGCTTGGGCCTAATAGCTTGCAATGTGTCATCACCTGATTTGCCACATGGACTAACAGCTCTGACAGGTCGATGACATGGACTTCCACATCATCTTCATCAACCTTCAGCCAGGTCGACTTGTTTCTCTGTAACGGGTTAATCGACCTACGAACCTAACCCAGCCATATCTCACTCATTTCTTATCATTTTCACTCTGTTCTTTCACTATTAAACTCATCTCTCACCCAGAAATATATCTTTTCCCTCAAAATAAAGAGTAAATGCCCGACCCACGAACCTGACCCAACCATATCTCACTCATTTCTCATCCTTTTCACTCCGTTCTCTCACCATTAGACTCGTCTCTCTCCTAGAAACATATCTATTCCCTCAAAATCAAGAGTAAACGCCTAGAACATACTTGTCGAATCCAAACCTTTACGGTTGTTCTCTGAACCACCATCCAGAGCCATACAGCCATCCTTAGTCATCCATTCCAATCCCAAAACACTCGCACAGACACCAAGAACACAACTCAATTGTTAAAATCCTTCCCCAAGGCCCTACACCAAAAATCCGAAATTTAAACCAAAAGGGGTATTTGGGTTACTTGGGTTTTCTGGATTTTCCTGCCACCGTCCAGGGCTCTAGCTTCACCCTCTGTCGTCTCTCCGTCCTCTCTCTCGCCCTCTCTCTCTCTCTCTCAGGTAGTAAGTGAAGATGATGAGGGCTTAATGTGTTTGGGGTGGGTTTGTGGGTTTCGGGTGAAGGAAAAAGGAAGAAATGAAGGTGCATGAACTAGGGTATTGGGCCAATGGGATGAGTTACACTTGTCACTCATCCATTGGTCCAAGTTGGAACTTTTGGCTCCCACTTAGAGAAAAATGTCCATTTCCTCGTAAAATGTGAATAATTTGTTACTTCTTCCGTGGCATGTAACTTTCCCATACCGTCTGATTTCGACATACTACTTGTCTACAGACTCGTATCGTCTAGATCTACGTAATGAACTTAAATCCATATACATTTGACCTCCCAAATCAAAATTCAAATTTTTCTACCGGTTCAGGGGCAAATTCGTAATTTCACCTTGAACGTCTAATAATCCTCGACTAATTCTCGATTAGTCTCGATAATCCTTAATTAATTCTCGATAATCATGTAGATACGGGATGGGTCCTTACAATTTTTTCCCCTTAAAGAATTTCGTCCTCGAAATTCAAATGAACTCAATAACACATCCAAACTACAGAAATCCATTCATACCTCCAACCCGAGGTACATGTCTCCACGCGCACGTCCAACATTTATTCGCGGTACTCATACCGAAAGTAAATGCCACTCGATGTCACCACCATCCAACGGTCACTGTTATACCTAGCTCATCCTCCGTGGCCATATCCGATAAGTGTGTGACCCAACTGTCACTGGAAACTCCCCTGCTCAATTCTCGAACCTCGCATCTCCAAGTCTCGAGTTTCACGTCTCGAAATCCAACGTCATCCTTCAACTCTCAATTTTAAGTCTCGTGAGAGACATCAATACTTGTCGATCCCACCTGTCATCCACGCAGGTGCACTTAGCATCCAAACTGACAAGCCAATCGAACAGTCCTGCTCAGGCAAGCTGACATCTCGCTTAGTAGGAGCATCACCAATCCCCTCCCACTCGATGGTCTCTAACCGTAAATCATATTACCATTCACCAAGCTGTAATCTTTGCTCACACTAAGTGATCTCCAATCATTTGTCACTAAATGGTCTCCAATTGTAAACCATATCCACTTCAACTATCATGACTAGCCGGTCACTCATCGACTTCACTCTTTCCATTCAAGTTCCTTATCCATATGCCCGACTCACACTAGTGTCCTCCCACGGTACCTCATATCACTCAGTGGCCAATGCTGTGATCTTGACTCTTCTCAAGTCTCAATCTGGCATCTCACTCATTAGAGTGCATGTGGACCCCATCAAATATTTTTTCTAGCTGGGATAATCACAACTCGGTTCACTAGGGTTCCTCTGGCCCATCATGTCCCTGAGCTCCATGCTCGCACAACACCAAACCCTCTAAAAGTCCCTCGCCTATAGAGCATAGTACCCAGCATCTGGTCCAAGTGTCTCAATGAAAATCATCATCGGACTCAATCCGATCATCATACCATGTCCATCACATATCCAATCCACCTAACATGTGGCTGCCTTGCCAATCGGGGTCCAACACTAGACCTGTATGCCTAATCTTTGCTATCACAAACCAACTCAAAATTTCCTCGGAGTTCATTGGTCAATAGACCAACTCCGGAGACAATCCAAGAGTTCACTAACCAATCCATTTCTTGGTTAACTCCCAAGGTCAACAGACTTACGTTTTCCAAAACCTTCACGTGTAGCATTAGTACACAATATGTACCCGCGTATCGATCCATCACTGTCCTGTCCAAAACCCTCACTATCGTCCAAGATAGTCAAACTAGAGTAGTAACTAGTATTCTGCTCACTCAATGATCATCTCACACTAGATTGACTCCCTTCCGAGTCAATCCCATCAACAGGCTACAATCACGGGGAATTCTAAGACGAAACTCCGAAGCACTAAACTAATACAAGAGATTCCAATCTCAGTCACTATGGTTGGATGACGATAACCCTAAAATTACCCCGGTCCTTCGACTCGTGTGGATACAAGAAACAAGCATCATGACCAAGACACCAATACTGGTCCACCGTTCCCAAAATCCATGTTGCCTGAGTACACAATCCATTAAATCCGATCTATAGATTTCACAATCAGGACCTCATCCCACCATAGTAGGATCCAAAACTCCTATAGGGATTCACACAACCAGGGTCCGCATTTCCCAAAACCATTTTCATCTCAACTAGTATGATAAGGTTCAGTTGCCAACTCATAATGGCCAACCATCACCACGCACTATTCGTAAGCCATCTCGGGAATTCCACTTTTGAAGTTGATTCGAGAGTTATACATCCAAACATACAATCCATGCATCCAAGGCATGTCTTTCAACCAACTCTTTGACTTCTAGTCAAGTCAAACCAATTTCAACAGGGTATCTGTGCTACACCCTCATGTCTATCACAACTCTACCTCCCTCTGAGGTAGCGACCTCGGTAAATCCCTCAAGGGATACCACTAGGAGTGTCATCACAACCAACATCATCCTAAAACTTACTTAGCCATCCAGGGACTTCACAACACGTGTCCCATAACTCGAAAAGTTATCCTACAGTAATTTCTGGGCTTCCAAGCTATAATTCACGACATGAGTATCCTCTGGCTAGTCCTTGGTAAAACTATTGTAAAAATCTAAATGCTCTTATGTAGTGATCTCCTCTGGTCCGTTGGTGAGACCAATCATAACAACTCAGGACTACCAACTACAACTGGTTCCTCAAGAGCTCAACATAAGAATAGTGATTAGTCTATCAATCTATTAGGACATCCCAACAAGTCCTGTATGTCCTGGAAAACCAATCTGTTTTTCGTCACACCTTACCCAAAATCGAACCGTTTTGGTTCACTAGATTGCGCTCAACATAGTACTGGTCGGAGTATTAGCTCGTATGTCCCAACTCAATGGGATCAACTCCTGCACCCAACACTCGTGCAATCCGTCCAATGATAACTAGGGTACCTGTTATCAATCTAGGCATACCCCGTGCCTCCAATAAACCAACCAATTAGGAGGATCTGAGACCTCACTAGGCTGCTCGGGATCCTCTCTGTCCATGTGCAATGATCACTAACAATGTAACTCACACGTTACCACTCATGGCTCGGAGCTAGCAACAACCCTCGTCCACGCTCCCTATGTACTCGAATCCCCATGACGCTTCTGTGTCCTCCAGAACCACTCGGTCGTTGTTGGGATTCCAACCGGCTCATCTCTACCTGATATGCCACATCGTTAACCGAGTCTCACTCCCAAGACCCGACACAAACGATCGAAGACTCACTACCAAAACTGTCATTGTACATATTGAAAACTGAGCTAAAACACTAAATCTCTGCTCATGTCGGAGGAACTCTGCCTCTCTCGTATCTCGATGAAGATGGGGCGAGAATAGTGTAAGAACATTCCTCGAACATTGCCTAACTCTTAGAAGTCTTGTCCATGTCCATCAATAGCAATTTCTGCCACAATCTCGTGCAGATTGGTCTGCACCGTCTCATGTTATCATTGTTATCTGTTCCCAACACTCTGTGAGTCTTAAGCGCAACTCAATGTCTGTACACTTCGCTCAACACGTATAAGCCACTAATCGGTCACCTCGTGATCCAATCCACAAGTACCACTCTCCTGGTAACTTGTACAACCGATCTCAAGTAGATGACCCGAGTTTCAGACAATCATCGATCATAGCTCTCTAAGGATCTCAATCACTCATAACTCTACGGCTCTCAATCGCTGGGCTCACACTAACCGTGACCCTCATCGGGGTCTACTCCACTGAAACACGGCATACAATGCCTAACAGAATCTATTCGGGGTCATTCCCACTTAACTTTCCTATCCTTACCTTAACTAGCAGGTTGATGATGGGCTGTTCTTATCGTAGAGACATCACATTCGGCACACGAGCAATCACAACAAGAGCAACCTAGTGCTCACATACCAAACTGACAAGACTCATCCCAATCCTCCCTGGATTATCGTGGGATGTTCTTGCTCTCGTCTGACATCACGTGTCAGACATGGGATAAAACTGTAACCCGCTCGAGGCTATCCAGAGTGTGCCAAGATCTATGGTGTGCGCTGTGGCATGTGATGTCTCCGTCTCTACTACAGCCTGTATCCGCGATCAACCTGGAGGGTGCCAAAATAACAAAACGTGTGAGTGGGAAAAAATAAGAATTTATTAAAACCCTTTTTCAAAATATACTTTTTACCCTCTGTTTTATAAAGCATGCATGCATATCACTTTAAAACCACTGCTTTCCAAATAAAACGGTAGCATATGAAAATCTATAAAATTAAATGCTTTCTTTTCAAACCACCATATGTGAAAACATCTGGACACAATCAATCAATCAAAAACCTCGAGACTCATTCTCATATCCACCATATGGGATCTCAGCCCATCATCATCAGTCAAATTATCCAATCTTGGTAATGCGTGCCCATAAGCTCAAGAACTGCTCTAATCCGAGCATGTCGCCGTGAACACATCACCAACCGACAATCCCCAGATCGTCGTGAACATATCAACGATTGATCTTGTATAATATCTGTGAACACATCACCAGCCGACAATCCCCAGATCGTCGTGAACATATCAACGATTGATCTTGTATAATATCCATACTCCGGAGTTGAGCCTTCCTCGGCTGCCGCCTCTCTCGACTGCTCGACGACAGGCGCATCGTGACCTCTCCGTACCTCGGAGGCGTGCGTTATCTCCAGGGTGCTCTCTTGGGAAACTTATTCACAACCGGAGGCCCATTCTTAATCACAGAGAATAGTCATAATAAAATAGTGGAAACACATTTTCAAATTAGTGGTTTCTCATAGGGTCTCATTCCAAAATTAGTTTCCACAAATCTCATAAAATCAGTGTATGATTCCTATTTTAGAATCTCAAATCATTTCACAATAGGGCCTTTTGGTAGAAACATGGTTTTCAATACACATGGACTCACTCCTGGAGTCCAACATTTTTCCAATAGGGTCACAAGCCCGATATCTCATTTTCAAATCTGAAAAACCATTTATTATTCAAATCACTGTTTAATTTCTCGTTTGACTATACTCGGAGTAAAACCTTAAACATACTGGGTCTCAAACTTGAAATACTGATTTCACGCATCTCCGTGAAATCCATCCTAACCCAACATTTCAAATCCACAAAGCATTTCATTTTCAAATCATGATCAAATCCACATAATATGCTCAATAGGCATTTCAAATCATAATCATATAACAATCAAAACATATATGCATACATCATTTTATAAACCAAAGTCCATTCACACACTATCTGTGCTGCGCGCTCCAAAACATACGCCGTAAGAAACGCTGAGGCAAATCCGAAATCTTCGGAATGTCCGGACCTGTCCAAATCACATCCAAAAGTTACTATTCATCGATACAAGTCCTAATCATAAACCCTTAAAACTCCCAGAATAGTCAACGTGTCCTGAATAAGATTCTCGAGGCTAAAAACCTCCAATTGACCCATCAAACAACCTCTGATCGACCTGAAACCACCACCATTGGATTCAGATCGTTGAAAACTTTCGAACATAACCGGTTTTACCTTGGAATTCATGCCCACGCGTCCTCACGCGCCGGTCAAAGTCCGATCAACCAAAGTCAACGGTTAATGTTGACGTCAGTGAAGTCAACGCTGACATCGTCATGGTCAACGCTGATATCGTCATGGTCAATGCTGACTTTGCCATGTTCAACGCTGATGTCAGTGTGATAGGTCTTGACACGTGTCTCTAACATCTCTGACACACTACTATGTGGCACTACCCTATTGGTCCACGTGTTTTGACACGTGTCTCTAGCATCTCTGACACACTACCATGTGGCACTAGTGTCATGTGTCACAATCCAATCCATCCTTACCTCACCTGATTAACTCCAGCCGTCCATTCCTTCTCTCTCTGCACAAATCCCCATAAACCCAAAAAGACTAAAATACCCTTCTATTTAACACATTTTTACGGTTTTACCGAAACTTTCTAGACCCGTAACTCATTCTCGGGACGGGTTGTTACAATCTACCCACCAAAAAAGAATTTCGTCCTCGAAATTCCACAACTAGTCCCCGACACCTAGGGTCTCCTAAGGAACAACCTCTCCTAGGTTTCCTGTCTATCATCTCCACCTTAGGTATTTCACTCCATCCCCAACTACTGTTACCCCAGCCAACCCTAGCTATGTAACAACTACATGGTGTACGCAAGGGAAACTCTATGATCAGAAAACAAAGGTATTATACAATACCTCATGTCACAATACCCGACAGAAGTCATAGAGTACATCCTCGTATACAACCACCCATCTCCCTCGGCTACTACTCCGGCCACGGTCGGACTAACTTCACAAAGTCCTAAAGGCAAACTCTAGCTTGTGGGTTCTCTCCTTCCATAGGCTCAGATCGATCAATTATAGTCACTCCTTTCCTATACTTCCCGTCAACCTGCTACGGAACTTACTGTACACTCCAAGTCCTCTAGGCGAACTCCTAAACTCTACCCTGGGATCCAACAACCAAACCGACAGAACAACCAAAAGTAAAACAAGTACCTGTCTCCGTATCTGGTGTCGACTGACCCTCCTGCTGAGTCATCGAGAACACCCGGGCCTGAGATCCTGACGCTCTACCACGTCCCCTCGAACTACTCGTGGCTGTGCCACCACCTCCTCCAGTGCCCGCTGTCCCTGACGCTGTACTCTGTCCGGACTCCGCTACTCCTCTGCCTACACCACCTTCCTGTGGCAACAGTGGACACTCACGTCGGAAATGACCTCGCTCCCCGCAGTAGAAACACACATTCCAGCCTGGTCCACTGCTCGGTCTCCCCGTAGACGCTACCGACGTCGCACTCGCTTGCGGAGTCGGCGGTGCTCGGTAACCCCAAAATCCTGAACTCTGGGCACTACCAGGCCTACCAAAACGATCATCGCCCGACGAGGACGATCCACCGAAGTTACCTCTTTTCGGTGTCCGCTGGCTCGAAACTCCAGGAATAGAGGGTTCCCGGCGTCGCACCGGCAAACTAACCTCCACTCGCACTGCAGCATCCGACAAGTCTCGGAGGGTAGCAAAAGATCCAGCCGTCACTACGGCTCGAATCTCACCTCGCAAACCCAACTCAAACCTACGGCACTTCTCGGCTTCAGTGGCCACAAAAGCAGGAGCAAACCGAGACAACATCTGGAACTTCCGTTCATACTCTGCCACTGTCATATTCCCCTGCTGGAGATGCAAAAACTCTGCCTCCTTGGCATCCCGGAAAGAACGAGGATAATACTGCTCCAGAAACCGTTCCCTGAACGTCTCCCAGGTCACACTATGGACATCCCAGCCAAACAACTCGAGGGTATACCACCACTCGTACGCCGCACCATCCAGTAAAAATGCAGCCAACAATACTCGCTCCTCCGGCGGACAATGCATCACCGCAAAAATCCGCTCAAGTCGGGTAATCCACCTCTGGGCTTCCTCAGGATCAGCCCCACCACTAAAAGTAGTAGCCCCGAGCCGCTGGGCTCGCTCAATCGTAGCACTCTCCGTCTCTCTTGCTACTTCTTCAGGTTGTGGAGAGGGTCTACGTCTCGGAGGCATCGTCAACCGCACGCTGAAAGAGGCATAGAAGTAGTCAAACAACTGAAACACAACCTCACAAACCGACAGACCCAACAAACTCGACAACCCTATGCTCTGATACCAATTGTCATGTGTCACAATCCAATCCATCCTTACCTCACCTGATTAACTCCAGCCGTCCATTCCTTCTCTCTCTGCACAAATCCCCATAAACCCAAAAAGACTAAAATACCCTTCTATTTAACACATTTTTACGGTTTTACCGAAACTTTCTAGACCCGTAACTCTCGCCTCGTAAGTCCGATGAACACGTGCCGCCTGTCATCGAACTCAGGACGACAAGAACTATCTAACCATCCTAGGTCAACCTACCAAACCTCGATTATACGAAAAGTCAACTATTCCCCTTACTTTACCCAAATTACGGTTAAGCCCTCAGCCTTCCGAACATCACAACTTCCTCCTCGGATGTCGGAATCGGGCGTGCCACCAGCCTAAGGATTCGTGACAACCTCAACTACGTTCCGGTCACTGGTCAATCCCCAATTGACCACCCGAAATAAAAGTCAACATTTTTGCCCAAAGCAGGGGGTAAAATCGTCATTCTAGGTTCCCGGACCCCTCGGGACCACCTAACCCCTGATTAACCTTACTAATCACACCTTAATCACTCTACTAACCCCAATTCTCGGGACGGGTTGTTACAACTAGCCTATTGGTCCACGTGTTCTAACAATGCTGACTAGACCTGCCACATCATCTTCCACGTACGCCTGATAGGTCCTGACACCCTTCCACGTGGCACCACCTGATTGGTCCATATGGTCTAACATGCTGACATGGTCCTGATACGTCAGCTTCTAACTAGGCCTGACAGCTTGCCACGTGGCATCATCTGATTTTCCACGTGGACTGAAAGCTCGGAACTGAAGATGACATGGACAGCCATGTCATCATCGTCAAAATCCAATCGGGTCGACCCGTTTCTCTATAACAAGTCAACCGACCCGCGAACCTAACCCTACCATATCTCACTCATTTCTCATCCTTTTCACTCCGTTCTTTCACCATTAGACTCGTCTCTCACCTAGAATCGTATCTATGCCCTCAAAATCAAGAGAAAACGCCTAGAACTTACCTATCAAATCCAAACCTTCACGGTTGTTCTTGGAACCACCATCCAGCCGTCCTTAGTTGTCCATTCTAGTCCCAAAACACTTGTACAGACACCAAGAACACAACCAAATCGTTAAAATCCTTCCCCAAAGACCCAAAGCCCCAAACCAAAAAACCAAAATTCAAACCAAAAATGGTATTCGGGTTACCTGGGTTTTTTGGGTTTTCTGGCCACCGTCCAGGGTTCTAGCTTCATCCTCTGTCGTCTCTCCATCCTTTCTCGCACTCTGTCTCTCTGTCTCTCAGTTAGGAAGCAGGAGAAGATGATAAGGGTTTAAGGTGTTTTTTGTTGGGGGGGGGGGGGTGGTGTTTGTGAGTTTCGGGTGAAGGAAGAAGGAAGAAATGAAGGTGCATGAACTAGGCTATTGGGTCGATAGGATGAGTGACACTTGTCATTCATCCATTAGTCCAAGTTGGATATTTTGGGGCCCACTTAAAGACAAATTTCCACTTCCTCGTAAAACATGAATAATTCGTTACTTCTTTCGTGACCCGTAACTTTTCGTACGACGTTTGATTTCAAAGTGTCGTCTGTCTACGGATTCGTATAGTCTTGATCTAAATAATGGATCTCGGTCCACGTGCATTTGACCTCCCGGGTCAAAAGTCAATATTTTCCACCTGTTTAGGGGCTAATTCGTAATTTCACCCCGAACGTCCGACAATTCTCGACTAATTCCCGATTAGTCTCGATAATCCTTAATTAATTCTCGATAATTCCGTAAATTCGGGACGGGTCCTTATATTACCTTTGACCCATAATTAACTTATTTGAATTCCTTTTTTGGCCTACCAACTATCTACATATTCAAGAGTTCGAGACTTTCATAACTATCCTTATAAAGCTTTCAGAAAATCTCCCGATCAAAAAGTCAACATTTTGACCCTACAAAGACAAAATTGGCATTTTTCATTTTCTCAAACGTCTGGGGCGTTACACTTAAACACTCATTGATTGTGTTGTTAATTGATGATCTCATTACATTAATTTTGCATTTAATTTTAAATTACTAACATAAAATAGATGCTCTTTATTTAAAGTGTGGTTTACAATAAAAAGTGACATAGGCTATGTGTAATTGAGCTCTAAATGCCTTATCCTATCTTGTTATGTGTACCCTAGGCCATTTTGAAGATAGCCACTCAGCCTTTTTTTTTCACCACTCTAACCATAACATGCCCAAAACACTTACCCATTCAATCAAGTCTTGCCCTATAACCTACGTTTGTGCTAAGGTTGTGTTAAATGAGAATTCATGGTAAGAATGAGTAGTTGAAGAAGTGGCCACCCATGTTCCTTGAATAAGGCGTCAATGTCAAAGGTATGAAATTTGAGAGCAAATCCTTATAAATAATGAGGAAATCATGGGATGATCATAGGTCAATTCAAAAGAAAAAAGAAAAGAGTAAAAAAATAGATAAGAATCCAGACAGGAAAGAAAAACAAAAGAAAAACAAAAGTGAATTGATCCAAGTGAGCCAATAAACTCAAGATGACTTCACAAAGAGCAATCAAGAAATGTGTAAATATCAATGCCCGTGGCCTTAAGCACGGATTTAGATTAGAAATTCTAATTTCAAGCCATGATATCATGCCCTGGGACAACTAAGGTTTTTTTTTTATATTTTAAATAATATGATCCTTCCTTTTTTTTCACCTCTAAGCTTTAGCCCCATTGCAACATGAGTTGAAGGAATCATAAGGCTCAAACTACACATTTAATAAACACATAAATGAAGTATTATACAATTTAAACCCTTTTTGTGTAGATGTAGTATTGGTAAATATGGATCGTTCTTAACTGAGAAAATTAAGGAACATTAGTAATATGTTAGTGACAAAGAATAATGAATAAAAGAATAAATTAATAAAAGAATTAATGAATTAATGAATTAAAGAATTAAAGAATTAATGAATTAATGAAAAAAATAATTAAAATAAAAAATAAAAAAAAAATAAAAGAATAAAAGAATGAATTGGGTGGTTTTGAATGATTGTAATCTTAACTACACTTTTAACTAAACTAAGAATTAAATTCAAATTAACAATTACATTATTTAAAACTATTCCTAAAATAACTTCATTTAAACACAATTTTTACCAACACTCTAACATTATACTTATAATGAACCAATCACGAAATCTTACCTTCATCATCTTCATTACATACATTAATTTTTCTTATTATAAATGCACCAAACAGCGGATTATTACTTACAATATGATCTACCTTAATTTTGTGATTTAATTCGCCGAATAGCGGTTAAATATTAAATCTCTTCAACCCTATTCTACATGTCCCGAACAACAGATCAACATTTAACTTCGAATTGAAGTTTAAGCACTAAAACATATGAAGTAAAAGAAATTCATAAAGTAAACCACATGGAGATTGTATTCATACTTACAAATATTAGAAAGAAAATAACAACGCATATATGGAATTATAAGTAAAACTAAAACAATAACAAGAATTTAAGTAGAAAAAATGGCTTTTCACAAGAAATGCCGAACAGCGGTAGGAAACTTGTGAAGATGGAATAAGTAATTCAAGGAATTCGGTCTTAAAAACTCTTGAATTGCCTTAGAATTACCTAGCCTTAGGTTTTTCTTAAGGAAAGTATAAAAATGTAAATAAAGAGAAGTTCTAAGAACAAAATAAAGAAAATGAAACTAAGATAACTAATTAAAAGAAGTTACAAATGGTCTCAAAATAAATCTACAAAATAAAAATAAGAAGAACTAAAAGAAGAGAGAAAAATGAACTAATAAAAGGGGAAAATGAGACAAAATTGGGGACAATTGGGGACCCTAAACAAATGAAATGGCCTCCCTATTTATAGAGGGAGTGCCAAATCTCAAATAATAATATACATACAATATATATAAAAATAATTACAAATAAAATGATGACTAATGATAGGGTTTTAGCTGATTTTGGGATGAAATTTTGATGAAAAGCCTGCCCAAAAGGGGCAGCTATGATTCATCAAAAAGCAGGGCATGGAGGAGTGTGATTTCGACCAGAAGCAGTTGAGGAGGGCTATAGGATTCGGCTATGCAGGTAGATGTAGGACGACGTGGCTTCGGCGCCTGACGTGCTGACAGTGGAACTAGGGAGTCGGTGAAGGTGTGCTGACAAGCGGTTGGTAGCTTCGACAAGGGCTGGCAAGAGGAACAGGTTCAAGTAGCGCAATGGGCGCTGACAGAAAGAAGGGCAATTCGACGCACGCGCGCTGAATAAGAGGAAGCCAATTCGGTAAGCGCGCTCCGAACAGATTTGCTGGGTTGGCTGCTTCGCTGGGCAGCGCGAAGACTTGGGCTGCATCATAATCTTGGGTTGAGCGTGTGGACCGTGGCTGGGCTATTTCTGGGCTGAAGCAAATATGGCTGGGCTACTGAAAATGGATTTTTGGGCTTCAATGAATTTGGTAGCTTCCCTATGAATTTCATCCATAATTGCTTCATTCTAATTCCAATTGGGATGATTCCTTCGTCAAAATGCTCAGAATTCCAAGCTTTATTTATTTCGGCAAAATTTCAAGACCTATCAAGAACCTAACTGATCTTATGGACAACCATGTTGAGGGTTGAGGTAAGTATCTATATTCTTAATTCCTTTCATCATATCTTAATTCCAAGAAGTTCTATTCTTCAATGCAAATGATATGTGATTAAACTTGAACTCCAAATGTAAACTCAATCACATATGCTTGATAAGCACATCAGCCTACAATTCTTGTGAGAATTTCCTAATGACGATTAGAATCGAGGTAAAATCTTTCTAAAGCACATGGACGAAGTTTTTTTTTAAGTATGATCACTTGAGATTTTGGCACTTACACATGACACATAATACTCACTATTGTGGCATTCCTTTTAGTTTTACAAAGCATGCCTACTTTTCTTTGATTCTTATTAACTTGTTTAAAGATGATCTCTAGCACTTTATTATTTAAGTAAAACGTTTGTGGGTAATATGGCTTCCATAACCCTCTGGAGGCAAAATTCCTCTTGCTGGAAACACCTAAGGGTTTAAATGATCTATCCTCAGTTTAAGATTCTGTTTTTTCATTTATTTAGTTTTTGTTTTCCTTTGTTTTGCTAAGTGATTGGAAAAATCTAAGTTTGGGGGATTTTGAGTGCATAAAGATATTTTACACCCTCTTTTACTTTAGTTTTTCATTGAAATATCTATGCAATACACGACATTTTGTTGTTTTTGATGTTTTAAGGATACATACATGGGTTTGAAGAAATAATCCCATTTTTGATTAATCATAAAGAATCGATGAGGTTCTAATGAATACTTGAAGCCTAAGAAACTCAAGATAGGACCCTATCTCATAAGTGGCATAAGATCATCCCAAAGAGCTATCTGCAGAACACCCAAATTGTGCGTCGCCCCGAAGTGCTTAGGATGAAATAGAAAATAGGCCATGTTGGAAAGGCCTAGAAAGACTAGTTTCAGATGGTCTTGACAACTTGTGATTTGGACATTTCTACAAGGACTTATCATGTTAAAAGGGAGGTTGTTTAGTTTCAAAAAAAAAAACAAGTTTTTTTGTTTCATAACTTTTGCTAACTGCTAGTTTTAATAAGTTATAAATGGAAATCAATTCAGGGTGTAAATAGAATTAAGCCACTTGAATTAAGCCTCTTGAATGTGGGTTTTTATATTGATTTCTACACCTATCAATAAAAGTCATGTTCTAAGATAAATGGGGGAACAAAACAAGAACACCTCTGGTACACGAATGAGATATGTTTCAAGCATGGACAGATAGAAGGAGCCTTGGCTTCATGCATTCTTCTAGGTTTAGTCTTCCAAAACCTTCTATGTATTTCTTTAAACATTTAAATTTGTCTATTGAGTAGTCTTGTAGTAGTTACGGATGCTTTGAAACCTTAGACATGATTAAGTTAATGTTATGATTCATTTTTGGTTTATCAATTTCGTTTTGCAACTAGAATCAGTTTTCTATTCTTATTGTTCAAGCATTTGTTTGCAAGCTTAGCTACCTTGTTTATGTTTGCTTGTCATTGAGAATGTTCGAAGGACTTTCATATCTTCTTTTATTCATTAGAAAGATATGGTTGAGTTAAGAACTAGTCCTTTAAAATGATTTCATGAAGATCTAGGATAGATGCCATGTTCTAGGGTTCATGTAATGTTCATAATTCTTTTTATTCTTAATGAGTTTCTAGATGTTAACTCTGAGTACATTTTCATGCTAGTTTGCACCTAGAGATATAAATTTGATGTACATGCAATGTATTTACATGCTAAGTAAGAGAGAATTCATAGAGCTTATTTATATACCCTGCAAAATGGGTGAACATCTTTGATGTGCATTGAAATTAATAAACTAGACATTCAATGCCTCAACTTATTATAGTTCATAGTATAATTCAATAATTGCATTGCATTTGTCTGCTATATTTAGCTATTTCAATTATTTCTTTATTTTCTTATCCAATTTTCATCCTCCAAAACCAACTCAAAACCATCACTTTGTCTTGAGTCCTTCGCTGAGTCTCATTTGAGTCAGTTTGAGTTCCTTGGTCCCAAGGTAATGTCTAAGTCTATTTTACGTGTCCTTCAGTGCTTTTTCATACTTAGTTAGTGTTAAGTCTAGGTCTAGGTATCTTATTTGTTTTCTTTTCTGCTTTTGGAGTTATAAGCTGTGCTAGTTGAGTCTAAATTATAAAATGGATAAAACGTTGATACAAGTCCTTAAGGGTTCGATCCTTGCTTCCCTACTACACTATCTTAATTTATTTGCCGTATTGCAAGGTTTTAACTGTTAGAAATAGATTACATAATCTTGACTTCTATTTTTGCCAACATTTACCAACATGGTGGAGGATCTGATAAGGGCCATTGAATCTAGGAGATAGCTTGGTATTGGAATACTGAGCTATTGTATAACGATGATATAGGTGCAATTTGAGTTACAACTAATCACCCTCCACATGTTCAAGCTCAGAGCATATCATATCAACATGCTGCTTCATCTTATTATGTACAATTGAAAGGTTAAATTTTAGAAAACACAGAAGTGAATCACATTCCTCAAGGGAAGAGTCCATAATGTGGACATTGGTGGAGCATGGAAGATAAGTTGCCATGGTTGGAGGTATAGCACCTAGTACGAGGCCATCTTGATTGAAGATTGAAACGTGGTATTGCACCACCACTCAGCCCAGGGTCGCAGAGAAATACAAGAAGAAGGCTTGTTTGAAACAAAACACCAAAGATAGTGTTCGAGAATGTTATTGAGAACCTTGGTTTGACCATCGGTTTGAGGATGGTAAGTAGACAAACAACAGAGTTGGTACCTTGAAGGCTGAAAAATGCCTAGCAAAAATTACCGACAAATATTAGGTCTCAAGCACTATAAATGATGTAAGGCATACAATGGAAATGAAATATCCCTTGCACAAAAAACTGTGCAATCTTCACAGGTTTATAAAGATAGGATATGGCCACAAAATGTGCAGATTGGGTGAATCTGTCAACAACCATGAATATGGCATTCTAGCTAGCTAAACGAGGAAGCCCCTGCACAAAATTAAGAGATATATTGACAGGACCCTCCCCGTAATCCCCCTTGATTAGCGTGGGAGGACCTGCTCCCGTCAAACACGTCATGCAAAATCACTAAAGTACCCTCGAGATTTAAGTATGTATACTTACCGCGTGTCAGAAAAGGGATAGTTCTACTTTCTAAACAAGATATTCGGAGTACGCAAATCTACGTGATAACTTAGTCTTCACACAACTTGCGTCTGTGATCAACCTGGAAGGTGTCAAAACCAATAAAAAGTGTGAGTGGATGATAAACAAAGGTTTGGAAAAACCATTTATGAAGTCAATCATTAAACCCTTTGTTTAATAAAGCTATGCATGCATCAAATTTATGAATAAAACATGAATCTCAAAATATGTGCAGTAACTTCAAAACTAGGAACTTCAAAATATGTAGACTTACTAAAAACCTGTCCATTTAAAACTCATGTCAAGTACTAAGACAATGTAACATAAAAACAAGTATCCATATCAGTCACACTGCACACACCAACATATCAAATCAGCCTCGATGTTTGCTGCTAAATCATCATATCAAGGTGCACTACCGGTAGGATAATATCACTCGGGAATGACAGAGTCCTAGACTTGACATCTGAGTGTGGACCGGATCAAGAATGAGGGAGTCCCAAACTCGACGTCTGAGGAACAGTCCTAGTCTCAAGAATGACGAAGCTCGAGGCTCGACATCTGAAACGAGTCTCGGGAATGACGGAGCCCAGCTCTACATCTGAGACGAGTCTAGGGAATGATGGAGCCTAACTCAACGTCCGAGACTATCTATCACAATCGGCATCTCGAGTGGGTCATCAATCACATCTCACATCATCACAATCATCACCATCACCATCATCATAACATTTCACATCAATCATGTATTCACAGTCATATCATATCATAGTCACACCAAACCTTGTAAAACGAGCCATTAAAATAGTCATAAAATCATATAAACATGACATCACAAGTATAAACCCAATTTCCTCGCAAAACATTTTATTATCAAATTTCTTAAATATTCATAAAAATTCCCAAGAAATCCACATGAATCATACGTAACCAATCATCAAGCGTTTCTCATTATAAATCAATAAAAACCATATAAAATGCATGAATAGAGTTAGGAAAACAAAAGTCCACTCACACGTACCACCGCTTGCTCAAACACGAGCTGTAAGCCAATCCTAAGTCTCTGGGACGTCCGCACCTGCCAAAGTAATACCCAAGGGTCATTAACAAAATAATATAAGCTCATACAATAAACCCTCACAAACCCAGGAACCAAAAATGCATCTCGAAGATGCTTCTCGAGGAGAAAAATCTCCAAAACACCAACCAAATGATCTTTGATCGACCTGAAGCCACCACCATTGGATTCAGGAGATCGAAACCTTTCAAACAAGACAAATTTGACCTCGAAATTTGGGTCCACACGCCCACATGAGCTTATCAAAGTTTGGTCAATACTGGTCAACGCTGACGTCACAGTTGACGTCACTACTAACATCAACTTGACAACCTGACATCTGACAATGTCTGACAACCTAACATGTGGCACCACCCGACAGGTGCCATGTGCTTGCTAACCCTACTGTTCACGTCAGCATCTACCACGTCAGCACTGACAGTCTCTAACTGACACGACCCATCCCAATCCCCCTAGGATTACCATGAAATGTGTCATGCTCCTGTCTGACAAGAGGTGTCAGACAAGGGATAACCTGTTGCCACAGCCCAAACAGGCTTCCAGAGTGCGTAAGGATCGATGGAGGAGGTGTATGATGTCCCAGTCTCTGCTGCAGTCGCATCCAGAATCAACCTGAAGGGCATTAAAAACAAAAGCTGTGAGTGGACGAAAATAAACAAGTCTGTTTAAAACATTTATAAGACATTTATGCCCCTCGGTAAAAACATATGCATGCACCATCATTTAAAATCATATATCATATAATATGGACCATAAACATAATTTTAGCCACTGCACCATACACTCCAATCCGACATCCCTGATGTCTGACGTCCCTGACGTCAATAAGGTCACAATCACAAGGCTACGCGTGCCACTCAGGTCTCAATTTCTGAGTTCAATCCCCGAACCCCGTTCGGGTACAGCATCCCCGATACTTAGCGTCATAGACGCTGGACGTACTAGACGTTCGTGACCTCTCCGGGGTACCTCATCCGGAGGAGACAATATAATATGGAAGGATCTATATAGTGCAGTACCAAATACATTTTATTGATATCCAAATGCAAAGCATATATATATATACATAGATAAAATCCAAACCCATCTTTAAGTTTCATCAGACGGGTCTCAAGCCCAAATACTGTGAAACGTGCCATAACCATAATTTCAATATCATCAAAACCATTATAAGTCCAAATAGTTGATTTAAATCCAAGATCATTTATTCGATTCCATTTTAGGGTCCCCGACCCGAATCACATGTATAAATCAACTGGGCCCCTGGCCCGATTTCATAAGTTAACTGGCCCCTGGCCTGAATTCATAAGTCCACTGGGCCCCCGGCCCGAATTCACAAGTTAACTGGGCCCATAGCCCGATTCATAAGTTAACTGGGCCCCTGGCCCGATTTTACTTTATTCAAGTTCGTAACCGTTTCATAAAATCATATCCAACCACATTTATGGAAATCGGTGCAAATCCAGAAAACCTCGATTTACGTGCAAATACGTAAATCACCTCGAAATGCGTGAAATCATTTAAATTCACCGATATCCAAAGTAAATAATTTAATCATAATTATAACAATCATGAAATAGTTATGCATGCATCGAATTTATAAAACCAATGTCCACTCACAGACCGTTTAACCGAGTGCCTCGATACGCGTGCCATAGGCCTTCCCGGGCCACACCACTATCACCGGGACTCCCAATCCTGTCCAAATCACATTAGAGGATTACTAACCTCATCATTAATATCCTATTCAAGTCCCATAATTTTTCCGAATTTTTAAGTATTTTTAAACTGGATTTAAAACCTTCGGACATCCCGAACAATATCGAAACGGTGTCCGATCGACACGAAACCAATTCCAAAATGTTCGTTACATTAAATAGGACGGAAGTCATGTTGACCTCACCTCGAGATTCGTGCCCACGCGCCGTCACGCGCTGCCGTGAGTGGCTGCGCGTGAAAGCCACGCGCCTGCTACAGTGACTGCTACAGTCACCATCCTCGCCCGTTTCTCTGGTAAACGGGTTGAAAAACCCGCGATAGGACCCGGTTCAATCACACCCAATTCAACATCAAATCAATCCGTTCTTTCAACTGATCCCTTGTAATCAATCACCATTTAAGTTCTGTAAATCGAATTACACAAATCATGGTCAAAATCCTCACGACTCTCGATCGATCCTCGACGGGTTTTCAATTCGGGTTTCACGATATCGTCCCTGGTTTCCAAATTAATTCATTCAGTTAGCATCGTGAGAGTGTAAGGGACATTTCTACAAGGTCAATTTGAGAATTACTTACCTCAAACCCACTGAACACAAGCTCGACTTTGAGCTGCCATGGAAGCTCAGTTCTTCCTCAATCCGCCATGGTTTCTCTTCGTTCTTGCAGCAAAGATGTTCGTTTTGATCCCAGAAGTCGAATTGAATCATCAATTTCGATCCTCACGGCTCAAATAATCCATTTCAAATTTCCCTCCCAAAAACCAAATTTTCGATTTCTCTGTCTCCCTCACCCTAACAATCCCCCATGTAATCCCAGTTGAGTTAGTCTCTGAATTCTCTCCAATTTTCACTCTCAAGTTCGGTTGATAGGGAGAAGATTAAGGATGGAAGGAATTGGGATTTTGGTTGTACACGGCTAAGAAAACAGAGAGGGTTAATGGAGGAATTAACAATAATTAAACATAATTAATTAATAAAACATAATCATTTAATAAAACATAATCATAATGTTCCCCCAAAACATGGATCCTGGTCTTAAGCCCCAAATTAAGGGATGAGTGACACTTGTCACTCATCCAAGTGTGTTCAGTCACCCGCTACTGTTCATTATTATATTATTATTTTAATCGGAGCCTCGGTTCGTTAATTCGTTTCCTTGACCATAACTTCGTCGTCGAATCTCCGATTTCGGCATGCCGCCTGTCATTAGATTCGTATCGACGAAGCCTACGCAACGGTCCTTGGCCCTCGGCCATCAGACATCCCGGTCAAAAAGTCAACATTTGACCCCTAATATGCCAGATTATGAAAATGCCCTTGCACTTCCGTACAACATAACTTCTTCCACGAACGTCGGAATCGAACGTGCCACCTGTCTATGAACTCGTGACGTCCCGAACTACGTCACGGTCATCGGTCAAAGTTAGTTTGACCATCCGAAATAAAAGTCAACGTTTTGCCAACGCCCAGGGGCAAAACGGTGATTTTGCACAATTCGTCCGAAATCACCCAACTAATCCCAGATTAGTAAATCACAATAAAATATTATTAAATCCCGATATTCGGGACGGGTCGTTACAACCTTCTCTCCTTAAAGAATTTCGTCCTCGAAATTACCAATAACCTTATTCCACAACCACCTCGTGGAAAACATTTCGATCACACATCTGTGTACACTTGTACACCCACATACTGGAACAACACCAGTCTCGTCTGTACCCAGACATCCCATCACAGTCATACGTTACAACAACAACACTCGACCACCTCGAGTGGACATAATCACCTGATCCGCGATAAAATTTCTTAACCATTAAGCTGACTCCTTCAGCTAGATGGTTCCCTACCATTGCCAAAATATCCTTACATTTGCTCCCAATGGGAGTCACCAAATCTCATTTGTCAGTCCACGCTGACGCCATCAGTCAAACTGTAATCACTAAGCTTTACCACCCTGATAAAGCCCCAACCATCTGTCCGTCAGTGACAATACCACGTACTACATCACTCTCGATGTAGCGCAAGATCAACCACATGATCTCTATTCGCAGGGCAAGCCCATTCCCGCGACACAAATCAATCTCAATATCCATAACCGCCGACTCCGTCAGCGAACCAAGATGTTGGGAGATCACGGTGTGATTGAGTCACACAAGGCTACTCGTGGTTACTCTGGCCACCAATTCACTCATCCTGAGTGTATGTATGCCGTCAACTTACACAATCAAGTGGTGTAACTGGAACACATTGAATACCAGCCCAGCAGTGAACACAAGTCTCAATACTAGGGTTCCACTAGCCAACCATGGCTAAGAGCACCTGCTCATACAACCACTGAACCCGACAAAATCACTCTGCACAGCGCACAGTATCCAATGTCCAGTCCACAATCACAACCAAACAAATGATATCAGAACCAAGCCGATTACCAACACGTTTGACCACACACCACGGGTACATCCCATGTACCGCCATTAGGCACCACTCAGCCTAACCAGTATCAATCCTCGTATATCGTACCCTGTACGTACATCAATCCAACAATCCGCCTACAACCACCCAGGTCATAGCCAGACACGTTCCAGTAATGAAGTACCTTTTCCCAAACCAACATGAGACAAAACGAACTCCACCCGTCATCTAGTTCCAATTCCGGATCCGAATCCGCAATTTCGTAAGAAATCCCGAATCCAAACCCAGACATCATATTTATAATCCATTCCCAAATCCGAATCCGGAATCATTACTCTATAAGCTAGCATTGGAATAATCATTCCGCACCCAAATCTGGTAATCCACTTTCGAGCTTCGCAATCGAATCCTGAATTGTCACCCAGAAATTTGATTACAAAACCCAAAATCTCGTTTACGTCCATCAAGACGTAACATAACCGAACCTGTCGGTTACCTGACCAAAACACTCGATTGACTTCATAGGGAAGCCAATCCCAATATCCACACGTCAAAGGTTGACAAAATCCGACCACATCGGAAACCTACTCAACCAAGTAACAAACCATATGGACTCCACTCCGAAAAGAAGTTCAGTCCCGTCATTTACGACTCATTACCAAGATAAGAGTGATAAACTCTCCACCCATCTGGATCATCAAGATCACGATCCAGATCCATCGCTACGTCACCCGACAAGTAACATCACGATCCTAGATCGTCACATCGTCCAAAATCGACAACATCACAAATCAGATTCACCTAGGATCCACACATGCTCACATAGCTAACAATCCATCTGAAAGTTGATCGTAGGGTCATACACCCTCATTGAATCAATCGTCAATATCCCTTGGTGGAAAGATGACCACGCATATCACCACCAAATCCAAAATCATACAAAACTTCTTGTGTCCAATGAACCCAAGCCAAACATGGGTCCACCCACCAATACACGCTCAACGTACTGGTAGCAACAATCATCATCTGCCACGGCAGGAAATAAGAAGTCAACCCCCAAAGACTTCGGAATACCAAACACCGATGTGGAAACGAGCACTCCTCTCGTCTCCCAATCACAACTCTCCTCGAATCGGGAGTTCCAACCATGTTGGAAACAGACATGCTCCCAATGAGATGTCAAGTCCAACCACTGGACTGCCCACGTCCATACCTCACTTGGACCACCACGTGTCCAAAATCAATTCATTACTCGGACCTCACGTCCGTCAATAATCATGTATGCACACATCCCGATTCCGAACGGGATATCCACAACTCGCCTGGATGTGCATACCATACTGCCTTCGTCTCACATCTCAACCTTTACAGGTTCAATCCTCAAGTTCCAAGTGATTCACAATCACAAAATCACACCTCAATACCACGAATGGTTTCCCCGACTTTTCCAATTTCAATAATTTCCTTGTACTCTCTGGGGATATAAGAAGTAAACAATCTTACCAATCTCGGAGTTGACAACAACTCCCCAAATCCACTGATTCTCATGACGTAGGGAACATCGTCCCAAGATTCCTCAAGTCTCAAACATACCTTTACATCCATTCATCACTTGTCATCATAAATCTGTTGAGACTTATCCCAACACGACACAACCTCCACTGGATCCCATCCAGTCCAAGACTCAACCACCACTGAGTCGCAGATACCGATCATATGTTCATCATGATAGAGTCACACCCCAACTGGTGGCTTATCGTCACCACAATTAATGACACCAGCACCAGCGCTAGTACCAGCACCAACGCACCATCAACAACACTAGTATCAGCACACAGGCATCCATACTAGTATTGGCATAAAAGCACCAACATACCAACATTCATACATAGCACACGAACATCCATGCTAGCACACGAACATCCATGCTAGCACACTGTGTGCAAAGTTGTTACCCTGGATCTCCCCCTTCATTCCGAACGACGATCCCGTAACAGCACTCGTACCCCACAACTATGGGTACCCCCAATTTTTTTCCATCGGCACATCTGGATAATGAACGTTCCCTGAACGTCCCCTGATCCACAAGTGTGAAAGCCACACTAAATACCCTCGATAGCCAGTTATCTCGACACAACTGTCGACCAACAGTCATCGTTGTCAAGATTCGTATCCACACATCACACTAATATTCGATCCAACATGGGATTCCATATTTTCTCATAACCGTATCCGTAGATCGAAACCCATAAGACTCACTAGAGTCATCCACATGGTCATCCACGACCTCAGCCGCTCGTCGCAGCACAAGTTCTCATTTAAAGTCCACTTTTCCGGTCCATCGATTATAAATTAGGGTTCCAAAATCACACCCTAGGGTTCCACCGAACCCAACTGCCTTCTGCAGTAAAATCCACAACCTGACCGGCTCCGCGGTCCTGACATCGCATAAACGTCAAATCCAATCCAATCGTCAACTCAACGTGGGTTCCATCGTGGGTTCCACCACGAAGGTCATCAGCTAACTCTGATGCACCAACACCCTGTACACTAGCCAACACTACCAGGGTCCACACTTAGACCAATACTCAACTGAGTTTCGCATTTCCAATACATTATTCAAATGGGGTTCCCTGAACCTAGCTGTGCCCAGCAGCACAACAATCCATCATCACATGACCGAACCGACGGTCCTGCATTACCAGTTATTCGTATATAACCCCACTTGGGTTGAATCGCATCATTGCACGGCGTATCAGGCCAACCACACCCAATCCACCATACAAACCCAAAACTATCTATCAGGTTGACAACGGAACTGCAGCCCAAAGAGACATCACACCCTCGACCTTCGCCCACAAAAGAGCAAAACCTGCTCTGATACCACTTGACACGACCCATCCCAATCCCCCTAGGATTACCATGGAATGCGTCATGCTCCCGTCTGACAAGAGGTGTCAGACAAGGGATAACCTGTTGCCACAGCCCAAACAGGCTTCCAGAGTGCGTAAGGATCGATGGAGGAGGTGTATGATGTCCCAGTCTCTGCTGCAGTCGCATCCGGAATCAACCTGAAGGGCATTAAAAACAAAAGCTATGAGTGGACGAAAATAAACAAGACTGTTTAAAACATTTATAAGACATTTATGCCCCTCAGTAAAAACATATGCATGCACCATCATCTAAAATCATATATCATATAATATGGGGACCATAAACATAATTTTAGTCACTGCACCATACACTCCAATCCGACATCCCTGATGTCTGACGTCCCTGACGTCAATAAGGTCACAATCACAAGGCTACGCGTGCCACTCGGGTCTCAATTTCCGAGTTCAATCCCCGAACCCCGTTCGGGTACAGCATCCCCGATGCTTAGCGTCATAGACGCTGGACGTACTAGACGTCCGTGACCTCTCCGGGGTACCTCATCCGGAGGAGACAATATAATATGGAAGGATCTATACAGTGCAGTACAAAATACATTTTATTGATATCCAAATGCAAAGCATATATATATATATACATAGATAAAATCCAAACCAATCTTTAAGTTTCATCAGACGGGTCTCAAGCCCAAATACTGTGAAACGTGCCATAACCATAATTTCAATATCATCAAAACCATTATAAGTCCAAATAGTTGATTTAAATCCAAGATCATTTATTTGATTCCATTTTAGGGTCCCCGACCCGAATCACATGTATAAATCAACTGGGCCCCTGGCCCGATTTCATAAGTTAACTGGCCTCTGGCCTGAATTCATAAGTTCACTGGGCCCCCGGCCCGAATTCACAAGTTAACAGGGCCCCTGGCCCGATTCATAAGTTAACTGGGCCCCTGGTCCTATTTTACTTTATTCAAGTTCGTAACCGTTTCATAAAATCATATCCAACCACATTTATGGAAATCGGTGCAAATCCAGAAAATCTCGATTTACGTGCAAATACGGAAATCACCTCGAAATGCGTGAAATCATTTAAATTCACCGATATCCAAAGTAAATCATTTAATCATAATTATAACAATCATGAAACAGTTATGCATGCATCGAATTTATAAAACCAATGTCCACTCACAGACCGTTTAACCGAGTGCCTCGATACACGTGCCATAGGCCTTCCCGGGCCACACCACTATCACCGGGACTCCCAATCCTGTCCAAATCACATTAGAGGATTACTAACCTCATCATTAACATCCTATTCAAGTCCCATAATTTTCCCGAATTTTTAAGTATTTTTAAACTGGATTTAAAACCTTCGGACATCCCGAACAATATCGAAACGGTGTCCGATCGACACGAAACCAATTCCAAAATGTTCGTTACATTAAATAGGACAGAAGTCATGTTGACCTCACCTTGAGATTCGTGCCCACGCGCCGTCACGCGCCGCCGTGAGTGGCTGCGCGTGAAAGCCACGCGCCTGCTACAGTGACTGCTACAGTCACCATCCTCGCCCGTTTCTCTGGTAAACGGGTTGAAAAACCCGCGATAGGACCCGGTTCAATCACACCCAATTCAACATCAAATCAATCCATTCTTTCAACTGATCCCTTGTAATCAATCACCATTTAAGTTCTGTAAATCGAATTACACAAATCATGGTCAAAATCCTCACGACTCTCGATCGATCCTCGACGGGTTTTCAATTCGGGTTTCATGATAGCGTCCCTGGTTTCCAAATTAATTCATTCAGTTAGCATCGTGAGAGTGTAAAGGACATTTCTACAAGGTCAATTTGAGAATTACTTACCTCAAACCCACTGAACACAAGCTCGACTTTGAGCTGCCATGGAAGCTCAGTTCTTCCTCAATCCGCCATGGTTTCTCTTCGTTCTTGCAGCAAAGATGTTCGTTTTGATCCCAGAAGTCAAATTGAATCATCAATTTCGATCCTCACGGCTCAAATCATCCATTTCAAATTTCCCTCCCAAAAACCAAATTTTCGATTTCTTTGTCTCCCTCACCCGAACAATCCCCCGTGTAATCCCAATTGAGTTAGTCTCTGAATTCTCTCCAATTTTCACTCTCAAGTTCGGTTGATAGGGAGAAGATTAAGGATGGAAGGAATTGGGATTTTGGTTGTACACAGCTAAGAAAACAGAGAGGGTTAATGGAGGAATTAACAATAATTAAACATAATTAATTAATAAAACATAATCATAATGTTCCCCCAAAACATGGATCCTGGTCTTAAGCCCCAAATTAAGGGATGAGTGACACTTGTCACTCATCCAAGTGTGTTCAGTCACCCGCTACTGTTCATTATTATATTATTATTTTAATCGGAGCCTCGGTTCGTTAATTCGTTTCCTTGACCATAACTTCGTCGTCGAATCTCCGATTTCGGCATGCCGCCTGTCATTAGATTCGTATCGACGAAGCCTACGCAACGGTCCTTGGCCCTCGGCCATCAGACATCCCGGTCAAAAAGTCAACATTTGACCCCTAATATGCCAGATTACGAAAATGCCCTTGCACTTCCGTACAACATAACTTCTTCCACGAACGTCGGAATCGAACGTGCCACCTGTCTATGAACTCGTGACGTCCCGAACTACGTCACGGTCATCGGTCAAAGTCAGTTTGACCATCCGAAATAAAAGTCAACGTTTTGCCCACGCCCAGGGGCAAAACGGTGATTTTGCACAATTCGTCCGAAATCACCCAACTAATCCCAGATTAGTAAATCACAATAAAATATTATTAAATCCCGATATTCGGGACGGGTCGTTACACTAACACCACGTGGCACCAACCCTAGTCTGCCACATGGCCTGAAAAGATGATGTGGCATGCCACATCAACATCGTCAACCTCTGGTCAGGTCAACTCGAATGACTATAACGGGTCGTTTGACTCGTGAGATTGACCCGGTCGTATCTTCGTCAATTCTCTACCAAATTCCACCATTCTTTTCCACCACACTCGTCTCACTCCTAGGAAAAATCCTACGATGCTAAAATCGAGAAACCATACCCGAATTCCACTTAGCCATGCTCGAACCTTCACGGCCAAACTTCCAACTCCCAGTCAATCTCATCTCGGCGTCTAAACCTTTCCATTTTGGTCCCTACAGCCTCACACAAGCTTGAGGAACAAAACCATGGCCTTAGAACATCCTCACAACCATCCAAAGCGCAAACCCGAAAGCGAACATACACACGGCTTTCCTATTTTTTGGGTTCCTGGCCAGCCACTGTGGCTTCGCTGTCACCATCGTCAAAGTCCACCTCTCCCTCACAAATGCTCACTCTCTATCCCCTCACCCAGCACCTGCTAGTGGAATGAAGAAGGAATTTGGGATGGGGTTTGGTTGCGGGTGTGATAAAAAAAAGGGGAGGATGGTGCAAGAATCAAGATATGGACCAATAAGGTGGGTGACAAGTGTCACTCATCCCTTGATCCCTTAAACAGATATTTTGGGCCCATTAGACAACAAAGGTACAATCTCCCTCCTAAATCGTGGACCGTAAAAATCGCCCTAAACCTTCCATGACCCATAAAATCGTCGTTCGACATCCAAATTCGACGTGTCGCCTGTCTACGTTATCGTAATCCATCGATCTACGCAACAGACCTCAGTCATTGTGCAAATAATCTTCCGGATCAAAAGTCAACATTTTCCCTTTTTATGGTCAAAATAGTCATTTCGCCTTGACTAATCCAGATTAGTCTCGATAATCTCCATGTAATCCCGTGATTAAGGGTCGGGTCGTTACATATATCAAGCCAAACACCCTCTGGGATAGGCATGGGCTGTAATAAACCTGGTGGACTCAACATTCCATAAGATTGGCATTGACATTCATCATACGAAGCGACAAAACTTTGAGTTCCTTACACAAGCCAGGACATAAGAAATTCCAAGAGAGCCTCTGGTAAGTACGCAAATAACCAGAATGACCACTCTCCTTGGAAACATGAAATTCTTGAAAAATGGAAGAGCAGAGACCTGAATTCAGAGGTGAAAATGTGCCCCCCTTGTAGTACAAGGTGTTAGTGGAGAAAGTGAAGTGCTTATCTGGGTTAGAGGTGGTGGTGAAGTGCTCAGTCATGGTAGTAGACTGGGGGTGTGATGAATAGGATTTCTTAATATCCTGAACGTAGTCCAATATTGGGGAAGAAAGACGCATTAGAAATATGAGTTCCTGTTTTCAAGATAAGGTATCAGGTACCCGTATTCAATGACCAAAGTATGTGACAGTGAAGTCATAGCCCATGAGCTTGGTCAACTAATTGTGTTAGGTAGGAGTGTGTATTTTCTGATCCAAAAAATATTTGATTTTTTGATGATCAATTCTAATGTGAAAATGAAGTCCCACTACATAGGCCCGCCATTTCTGAACTGCATACACAATCCCACGCAGTTCTTTCTCATGCATCAAGAAGTGCAGATTATGACAGAGAAGGGCTTGCTCAAGAAGGTAATGGGATGACCCTTTGCTGAAGCACAATACCAATTCCAGACCGAGAAACATCGACCTCAATTGTGAAAGGCTTGGAGAATCAAGAAGGCAAAGTACTGGAGTGGTAGAGAGGGTTGTTTTTAGCTGCTGGAACGCAGTCTCAATCACAGGGGTCCATTGAAAATCATCAATCTTAAGCATGGATGTTAAGGGTTAGCAATTGAACCAAAATGGATAACAAAGTTACGGTAATAGCCTGCAAGACCCAACAAACTACGAAGGCCTTTGACAGTTTTTTGTTTGGCCGAGTTGACAATGGCTTGAATCTTATGTGGGTTTATAACCAAGATAATAGGACTAGAAAAGGGTAGTGCTAGGCCTTATAACCCCAGCAACTAGCAATTCCGTGATTTATTTTTCGATCTTAGTTTTTTGAGAAGGAGTATAGCGATAAGGGCGGTAATTGACTGGTTTAGTGTTCGGAAGTAGAGGAATGGTGTGGTCTATAGGGCGAGCAGGGGGAAGACAAGTAGGGGTAGAAAAAAAATGTCAGTTTTTACAGGTAGATGCTGCCAAATAGATAATAATGTCATTTCAGGAAAAAAGAAGAATTAATAATGTCATATTTCAAGTACAAAATTCACATGCAGGCATCACAGTGGAAAACTTCAGAGCTAAGTTAATATTCCTAGCAGGCCAGTGAAAATATGGCCCAATCAAGCATGTGGACTACTAACTTTCAAGCGAACTCTGTGGCCCACAGGCCCAGTCCTAAAACTCAGAACATAACATTCCACGTGACCGCAACCGGAGCGAGTAATAAACTAATAATATATAGTCATAAGTATAAAACTGTTTAGGGAGAGAGAGAGAGAGAGATTTTCAAATACAGGCAACGAACCGCCACTTTTGGGAAACAGAGAGGGAACCCCACAGCAATGGTTCCGTTTCCTTCTCCTATCGAACGCATAGTTGCTTCGGCTCTACTTCTCCTTGCCGCAACACCATAATGTTAGCCAAATTTTGTCAATCCGATTCCTTTGAATTCGAGTTCCTTTGAATTTGAGTTCGCCTTTCTTTTCAATCGCTTCCATCGTTTCTCACGCTTCCGATTCGTTTGCTTGCAGGTTCTGTTTAAAAGACGATCACAAGTCTGTGTGAGAGAGAAGCAAGATCGAGATTTGCAAAGAGAAGTCGGTTTCTGAAGAGTCCAGCAGTAAGTCGTGCTCGTCATTGATCACCACTAGCCAGGCTTCGACTGAGGAGATTCGAGCTCGTACAATCAGGACCGCGGCGCTTGCTGCCCTTCATCGTGAGATGAACCTCAAGGTTTTGTTCAAGCTTCTCTCTCTTATCTCTTCTCTTGCGTTTTTGAACTTTATGTTTATGTTTGGTTAGATTTGTGCGTAAGCCGATTGTTTTTCTTGCTCTGAATTGAAACTGTGACTTCTGACTTCGCTCCGCTCTGTTGCCTAAATCGTTCTCCAAAACGGAGATAAATCTGATTTGATCAATTTTCCTTTCGTTATCTGATTCAATCTACTCGCTTCTGACTTTAATTTTTCTTTTCTTCAAGTTTTCTTCGGCCTGAGATGAAGCTCAACCTGAGCTTCTCTCTCTCTCTCTTTCTTTCTTCATTTTTGGTTTAGTATTTGAACTTTCTGTTTGGCTAAGTATGTGCACAATTCAACTATTATTTGAACAAGCACAACAAATTTGGATTGATTAATCTGCTTCATTGCTTCTTGACTCTTTCTGTTTGGCTGAATTTGTGGTCATTTTGTTTCTTTAATGGTTTTCTTAATCGAAGATGAATTTTATAATCATGAATGTTTTTGTTTATTTTCTCTTCGTCTTGAATCGAGCTCGCCTGAGCTTCTCTTTATGCTTATCTTCGACTTCCGCATCTGTTTAGCTCAATTTTCTTTTAATTAATTTACAGGAACAATTAACCTTCTTAATTAAATCTGGGTGTTACGAATTTCTAAGTACTCCGAATTCTCTTTGATTAGGCTGTGCGAAGAAGTCGATCGAAGACCCAAACGACCTGGAAGACAGTGCCTGAATTGTCAGAGACGGCGTCGTTTGGATCTGAGACCACCACGACTTCGTGCTTGTCCAACAGCTCCAGTCCGGCTTCAAGCGCGCGAAGCCGACACGTGTCAAGGTTAACATGGACTTGGAATCAGGGCCATAAGCTTGCGATGGTCCGAGAGTAGCCGATGAAGAGGAAGCGGTTGACGTTCACGAGTGACATGCGCCGCCAAGCGGAGGCGATTCTGAGGCTCCTATCTGGTGGCCGTGGCTTCTCTGAAGTCAAGATACGTCAGACCATCGGTGACAGTCCTGACACTAGCAAAGCGCTCAGAATGTTAGATTCTCTCTTCATTTTTTTCTCTTTATATTGACGTGGCACTTTGATTCTGTCATTCACCTGAATCATTATTTTGTTAGTTTGAAGTTGTGTACACAACGCTTGACATATGTGGCGAATGGTAATTGGTAGCCATGGGAAAGGAAAAAGTAAAACGTAAAAAGTAAAGGTAATGGTAATGGTAATGGTAATTGAACATATCTAGTTTACTTCTCCGTCCGTAAAGGAAAAAGTAAAACGTAAAAAGTAAAAAGGAGAGTTGAGGAGCGGAGACGGTGTGTTTCTGTTGATGCAGGTTGTTGAAGCTTGACAAGGTCAAAAGGACAGGCGTGGGAGGCCGCCACAACCCTTATATTTACACGGCATGTAAATTAAATAAAGTTCAAAGAAATTTTATATACATTTGACAATAAACAAATTGCATACCAAAAATTATTTTTCTCTGTCCTTTTTTTTATTATATTTGAATTATCGAATAATGGCTTTAATTATAGTCTCTTATTCTTTTCATCTTTTAATTTGCAGATATATGGGATGAAAAATGAAAAATAATCTAGCTATATGGGACCCAATGAGCTTAAATATCACCCTCTCCAATGATTGCAGGGTTGGGGATTGAAAGTAATCATGCACAACCAGTAAATCGATATATATATATATATATATATAACACTAAAAATGAGATAATTTGATCTTCAATAATATGTATGCGTCGAAATATATATATATATATATATATATATATATATATATGTGTGTGTGTGTGTGATGAAAGTGACGAGTGGTAGGAGATGGAGTTGCGACATTCTATATCGAGGTTCTAATCGAATGCTGTTTTAAATAACTTTATATTTTAGAGTTCTCCATTCAAATTTTAAAAAAATGTCCTTTGAGGGTTAGTATAAGTTTATTGCAAATGTGGGTGAAGAAATGAGTCAATGATTTGATTACATCATTAAGAAGTTGAATGAAAACCAAAACATAATGCATATCTAATTTTAAGCAATCTACCTAGTTTTATCTAGCAACCCATTTTCAATTTCTCTTAATGAAATCGTAAAGGTTTTATTCTTATTAATTATAATATTTTTAACGATATGTTGGAAGCTTGATATTCATTGAACCTAATATCCCTTTGGTTCATTTTCTTTTTCGTATTACAATTAATTGGGGAAATGTGCCCTATATTTATAGTCACCGTAAATAGGGTGGTTGAAACTCTAGCGAAGTAAGGCGCACAAAATTTCTTGGATGCTACCACGTATCTTGAGGTGTTGGATGGATAGTGGTGATTCACTAGAGAGTACATTAGTATTGTAACTGCTAGTAAAATGTGGCTAAGTGACTAGTGTCGACCATAATGGTCAGGGATGTAGATCGGTGGCCTATATAGGAGGTCGACTAGGGATCTTGGTTGGAAGTTGTCAAATGGTCAGAAGTGACACGATGCTAGTTCATCAGCAGACGGGTATCCCTAGTCAGCTGTTGGACAGACGTGGCTGGCTGTTGTCTGGTCGGCCGACTGGTGACTATAGTCGGAAGTAACTTATTGTAGGTGGTTTTGATTTTCTCCATGGTGGTCGGTTGAAATGGTATAAACATATGTCCCTCAAGTCGTTGACTGAGGTGGACTTCCTTGGTCAAGGGCTTATAGGTTTGTGCATACTATGTAGATCGACCAGTAGAGCTGAAACTTGTAGTCCCCAAGTTCTTGGGTGAGGAAGGTAGCCTAGACCAAAATATCAAAAGCTCTCTGAGAAACATAAGCTTAAGAGATCCAATTGGCCCTCTAAAGGTGTGTCGTTCCAACAAAGTCCCATGAGAGACTTGAAATTTGAAAGGTCAGACCATCTTACCCCTAATAAGTCCAAATGGTGAATTTTGATTGGGATATCTTTTGGGAATTTGGAAAGACCATTATGTAGGTCTCGAGTTTTTGAGTTCATATGACATGACCCATCCCGATCCCTCGGGGACCATCCTGGGATGTGCCCCGCTCCCGTCTAAAAATTAGACTAGAGTACCGAAAATACCCTTAATGGGCTTAAAGTATACAACTTTAAGTTCTACATTGCCAGACCAGGGATAAGTGACAGGACCCACCCCTGATCCCTCTGGATTAAGGGCTAAGTTATGTTCCCGTCTAACTTACGCATGACACGAAGGCTAAACCGACGTTCAACCTCCATGTGAAACGTAAGTTGGACAAGGGATTTTCCAATGCACCGTTCCAAACTTCCGGACTTCCCAGAACGCGCAGAATCTACTGTGGATCGCGTGTGTGATGTCTCCGTCACAACAGCCCGCACCGCGACAACCTGGAGGGTATTGAAAACATGAAAAGACTGTGAGTGGACAAAAATAAAGTATAAGTTCAAAAACGGTTATCAGAAAACACCATTTATACCCTCCACGCAAAAACCAATGCATGCATATAAAATCCATGTCATGAAACCATTTCATATCTAAACCATCAATGAAAACCAGAATCATTTCTTTCCTTAAATCCGAAATTCAAATCCAGGGCCTCAGCCCAAAATCACAAATCAATCTCAAAATACGAGAACTCAGCCCCAAAGCTCATCAAATCCAATTCATCCGGGCCACTGCACAAAACATCTGAAAACCAGTAAAAAAAACCAATGAAAAACATCAATCATACGAGTTTGCTGGATCTCAAGTGTGCCCGAGTCTTTAAACTCAAAAACATGCTCATAATCAGACCTTCCAGGGATATCAACGAGTCTTTAAACTCAAAACACAATCAGCAGGCCTCGGAGGGTATCATAACCGAGTCTTTAAACTCAAAACATATCAATCCAGGGCCCTCCCCCCGTCAATCAACCGAGTCTTTAAACTCAAAACCAGATCCAGCGATTTTTCTTTTTGTGGGTCTTTAAACCCAAAACCATTTGTCAAGCAAGTGAAAACCGTAGAAAATCCATATCCGAATTCGCAACAATGATTCCGTAAGCTGGCATCTGGAACCATCATCCGGAACCCAAATCCAGAATTTCCCTTTCAAGTTTCAAAACCGAATCCAAATCATCGTTTCTGAAATCCAGTTCCAAAACCGAAATCTCATTTCCTAAATCACATGAACAGGGCTCCAAGCCCGAAATCACTTTTCCGAAATCAATTTCAAATCCTTGAAATCAAATCATATTTCAAACCTCGTAAAACGCACAATTCCGTAAATATCTCGAAATCCGTACAAAACCGTAAATCATCAATATCATCATCAAAATTATAGAATCACGTATAGAAAAAATACAAAACATATATGCATGCATCATAAGTTCAAAAGCAAAGTCCACTCACAGACCATTAGCATCGCCGCCTCGATACGCTTGCACTTTTGCCGTTTCTGGCCAATCCACTATCACCGGCTTTCCCGAACCTGTCCAAATCCCATAATAAGGTCACTAACTACTTCATAAAGCTTATACTCAAGCCCCGTAATTTTCCCAATTTTTTCACTATTTTTAACCGAGCTCTAAAACCTTCGGACATCCCAAAAACTATCGAGATAATGTCTGATTGACTCGAAACTGGTGCCAATATGTTCGTTACATCGAATACATTGAAAGTCGTGTTGAAACCTTCCTCAAAAGGCGTACCACGCGCCGTCTGAAGTGGCTGCGCGTGGGAGCCACGCGCCAAAGTACTGTTCATCGTCTTCCTCAGTCGACCTGTCTAAACCGGTCTGCAAATCCGGTCCGGTTTTGAACCGGCGTGAGTAGTTTTTTATCTAATTCTAGTCCAATTTCATTCCTTTTTCTTCTATTAGGTTCGTCCAATTATCTACCACTGATCTAGTTAATTTAAACGTGAAAATAAGGTCAGTTGATTACCTTGCAACTCGGCATACGATCGATCCCTGTTACATTTCCAGTTTCCACTTTTCCGACCGCCACAAGCCTGGATCTAAACCTAAACCGATTTCTGGGACCTCCAGTAATAGGTTTCGATCATCACCATCGATTATTAAGCAATGGATCACAAAGTGCCATGTTTACTTTCAATCTGCCACTTCTCGGGTTACACGGCCACCGTCCATGACGGGCCTCCAAATTAAGTTCAAAGGCCTCCTAACAACCTTAGGAACATTGCCCAATTAATCAATTCAGTCCCCAACCTCTAAATAAAACTTCATTAAAAACAAAATCAAACAGGGAACTCATGGTTTTTGTACCTCCTTCCACCGCCGTGGCCTCCACCGTGTCCTCACATTGTCCTTAGTTCACCTCCTGCTCACTGACCAACACAAGCACCTCTGGTTTCACTCAACCCACCTACAAATCCATAGAAACCCGCATAATCCTCTATTTCTATTTCTCAGTGTCTCTCACCTCACTCACACACGATCTCACTTCTAGTTCACCCACACACACATATAAACACAAATCACCCCATCTGATCTTAGACAGAAGTATAACTTGAACTCAGGCACTTCACATGTAACGACCCATCCCGAGTATCAGGATTTAATAATATTTAATTATGATTTAGAATGACTAATCTGGGATTAGTTGAGTGATTTCGGACGAATTGTGCAAAATGACCGTTTTGCCCCTAGGCGTGGGCAAAACGTTGACTTTTAATTCGGACGGTCAAATGGACTTTGACCAATGACCGTGACGTAGTTCGGGACGTCACAAGTTCATAGACAGGTGGCACGTTCGGTTCCGACGTTCGTGGTGAATGTTATGATGTTCGGAAGCCCAAGGGCATTTTTGTAATTTGGACGAAATAGGGGAAAATGTTGACTTTTTGACTGAGATGTCCGATGGACGAGGGCCAAAGACCGTTACATAGAGCTAGTTGATACAAATTCATAGACAGGCGGCACGCCGAAATCGGACTTCGTACGGGGAAGTTATGGTATAAAACGTGGAATCGGGGAAGTTTACGTCTCGGTAATCGTGACGATTATTTTATTCTGAATTGGTGGTTGGAGGAAACTTGGATGAGTGACAAGTGTCACTCATCCATTGGCTAGATTGGATCATGTTCCACTAAATAATTAATAATGATTTTATTCCAACTTTAAATCCTAGCCATCCATTCCATTTAATCTTTAAATCCTCACCACTCATCTCATCTAATCTATCTCCCTTCTCTCATCAGATAACATTACTATCTCTTCATAAAATTGCATTCATCTTTGTTCTTCCACAACCTGAAACCACCCATGCACCATTTTTCTTCATTTCTCCATTTTTTCTCCAAAACCCAAACTCACATATCACCACCATAATCATCAATGAGTGTGAGTGGGGTGTAACTGTGTGTGAAATCGGGCCAGGGGCCCAATTGACTTATGAAATCGGGCCAGGGGCCCAGTTGACTTATGAAATCGGGCAAGGGGCCCAGTTGATTTATATATGTGATTTCGGGTCGGGGACCCTAAAATGAAATTGAATAAATGATTTCGGATTTAATAATCAACTATTTGGACTTACGACGGTTTTATGGAAATTCGGGGCAGGGCCCTTGTGATATTTTGGAAATGAATAATAAAAGGTGTTCCATAAAACCATCTCGATACGAGGATATATATTGATCTCCTCCAGGTGTCGGGGACACTGGGGAAGTCACGGTGCATTGTCTGCGAGGGGTCATTGTACGGAGCTACCGGACCGTATAGTAATCCAGGAGCAGGATTGCTATGATTAGACGTCAAGGACGTCAGACATCGGGGATGTCATAGATATGGACCCGGTGAGACCCCGGGCAGCACGCGTTGCTTAATACCGTGAGATATGACGTCGGGGACGTCAAGCGTCTGGGACGCTAGGCATCGGGGATGCCGGAGATGGAAAAATAATAAACGTATATGACTGGATTTATGAAATAACTCTTGGATTGACTTTTGGGATTTGAAACTATGCTTTGGTTTCCGGGCTAAGGCCCTAGTGGTTATTTCTAAGTAAATATGTGAATATTGGTTTTTGGTGCATGCATATGTTTTTACTGAGGGGCATAAATGTCTTATAAATGTTTTAAACAGACTTGTCTATTTTCGCCCACTCACAGTTTTTGTTTTTAATGCCCTTCAGGTTGATTCCGGAAGCGACTGCAGCAGAGACTGGGACATCGCACACCTCCTCCATCGATCCTTGCGCACTCTGGAAGCCCGTTTGGGCAGTGGCAACAGGTTATCCCTTGTCTGACACCTCTTGTCAGACGGGAGCATGACACATTCCATGGTAATCTCGGGGGGAGTTGGGATGGGTCGTTTCATCACACACACGACTTCTCCTTCACTCTGTCTCTGTTTTTCCTCTCAAAACCGTGTAAACCAATTTAAAATGCACAGTCGAGGCGGTGAGGGGTTTCTACGGCCTTCCAGTGAGGGACATGTGTCCCAATCTGGATGGGCATCAATCCTTGAGCAGCAAGGTGTCCAAGTCTTATTGGACACAAATCCCAATCCATCAGAAGGACTAAAACACCCCTGCCTTCGCAAATTACCGTTTTACCCCTCGTACCTTTAACCCATAGCTAATTCATCCAAAGTTCGATGATAATATGCCGCCTATCGTTGTACTCAGGGCATCGAGACCTTCCTAACGGTCCTCGAAATGTGCGAAAAGTCTATGTCGTTTGTAAAGTCAACAAATTGCCCCTATTCAACAAAATTACCAAAGTACCCTTAAACTTCCGAACATCATAACTTTCACCTCAGATGTTGGAATCGGACGTGCCACCTGTCTATGAACTCGTGACGTCCTGAACTATGTCACGGTCATTGGTCAACATCCATTTGACCGTCTGAACTAAAACTCAACATTTTTGCCCATTCTAGGGGCAAAATTGTCATTTTGCACCGTCCGTCCGAAATCGTCTAACAAATTACTGGTCAGCCTCACTAATCCACCATTAATCACTAATCTAATCTCGATTTCTGGAATGGGTCGTTACAATCTATCCCCCTTAAAGAATTTCGTCCCCGAAATTCTGAATCTTGTACGGTCTCACCTTATTGAGGGAGATCCAACTGATCCTACATCGGGTTACCTACCTGGTGTCCATCACCTGCCAATCCAACGTATCCTGACAGATCCCAAACTATCACCACATTTCTACCCAATGAACCAACTCATCCGACTTTCAGTCCATCTGGCGATTATCTCATTCTCACTGAGGTCACCACATTCCAACTCGTAGCCGAGATACTTCTACCGTTGCACCAGTCGACCCTCACGGCTAGTAGGTACGCCACAATACCACATTTCAATCACTCAGGATCACCATGATCCAGTCCACCTTTCAATCGTTCAATCACATCGAAACTGTTTTGATTCACCAAGGAAACCAACAACATCCCTCGACACTAAGCCGATCATCAACTCCCTACCAGAACATCACGATGCACATCCATCACAATGCATATCCAATCACAATGCATTAATCACAACCATCATGAATCACGGTGCATACCACCAAATTCACATAACAACAACCCTACAAAATTTGAATAAAACAAAGCTATTTTAGAATACTACAACACAACTCGTAAAGTACCTCCTTAAGTACTTCCAACGTCATCCTATAATAAAGCCATCAATCATTCGACTTGGCATCAGCCGAGCTCTAATTAACCCAAAGTCCTAAACCATAGTGTACTCGTTACCCTCACAGGGTATCTCCAGGGAACACAAACATCCTCGTAACTATACGGATTACCACCTGACCACGAGTCAAATACGTTTCACTTTTGAAGCCCATCGGTCAATCCTACCTCTAGACTGACCTACACGTCTTCCGGGAAAGTTCAACTTAAATCCCTTCCAAATCTCGCGGTCTCTTGGGTCTCCCGACCAATATGAAATCCACTCACATCTCAACCACATACACATGCCAAACCCAACACTAGATCCAAGTCCAATATCCATACGTATGCAACCACAGACCACATACGTCCTGTACTACTTCAAGATGGTCAAGATATTCATCTACTTCCACTCCTACAAGACAGAGCTCTCTTCTCATCTTGCATGTCCAACATATCCAACCTCTTTCTTGTCATCTGATCCTCCTGATGCACCATACTTCAATCATGAGCCAGAAGTAATCTAGTCCCGATCCACTCACTCCTATGTGGATCCCACTTCGTGTCTTTACAACTCTTACCCTTACATCGAATTAATCAATCCAAATACCACACGTATAGATTGTGGGTTCTCTTCAATAACCTCATATCGATCAGTCATAGTCACTCCATTTACGTTTCCTTCCGTCATTCTTCAACGGAAACACACAATGGTCCTCTACCATATCATCACAAGTCATTCTACCTTAATCCATCTTGACACCATCCCCTGACACTTGCCACACAGGCCACTCCCGGCATCACCTCGTACTCTCTTCCTCCTGAACACTTCCACACGTGTCCACGATCAAGGGGGGGTCACAACTCTCGAAGTTCCTCCACTAAGTCACCAAAAATGACGCCAAAGTATCCAACCCTCGGAATCAACATCGGTCTCATCGTCGTAAACACAACATCTCCTGATTCCGAGATTCCAACCATGTTGGAAGTATATCCACCTTTTTCAACCATAGAACTCAATCTGCAACACGAACACCACCATTGGGCAAACCATCCAAACGCCAACTCCGCTATAATTAGGCGATCCTCATCTCCTACGGATCACGACCACATGTTCGTAACCAAACAAACTAACAGGACCCACCCCGATTATCGCCTCGATAATCGGGAAGCATCCTGCTCCAGTCTGACAATCGAATCCAAAAGACCGGAAAACTAAATAATATTACATCACACCCATTGTCAGACCAGGGAGATTAAACAAATACACCCGACTGGACGTCAAGTCCACAGTTTCACAGAGCATAATATTACAAAACAGGTTAAAGAACAAATCTTACTCTGTGAACTAACTACTCCGCAACGGAAAACTTTATGCCTCCGCCTTTGCCTCGGCGCTTGCCCCCGCACTTGTACCACGACCTGGAGGGAATTTAAAACAACAAAGTGTGAGTGGACCGAAACATAAGTTTTAAAGGAAAACAGTTTTCCGAAATCGGGTTCGCCCTCCAGTTTTCTAACACGCATGCATAACCAAATATTCAAAAATCGCGTATTAAACCTTTGAAAACTCTTTTTCCGAAACACATGAAAAACGTTACAGAGAATCTTCATAACTCATGTAAAACAATTTAATATTACCAGCATCCAGAAACCGTCATTTTGAAACATCAATTGCACAAATCTAGTAAAAAGTGAATCAATAATCACAATTAAGCCGTTGGATCCATCCGAGTCTTTAAACTCAATATTAGGCCTTCCCGAGATATCAACGAGTCTTTAAACTCAAAACATGATCAATAGGCCTCAGGGGGATCACAATAACCGAGTCTTTAAACTCACGAGTCTATAAACTCAATCCGGGTCATTAAACCCAATTTTCGGGCCCGCCCCCGTCATCAATAAACCGGGTCTTTAAACCCAAAACCAAATCCAACAATCAACCGGGTCTTTAAAGCCAAAACCCGTTTTTTTAAACACCATAAACTAGGATTCACCATAAACCGTTTTCCAACATCATTCCGAGATCATATCTCGTCATAATAGGACTTATGTCCGAATTCACATGCAATTTCCAAAACATGCAATTTCCGAAATCACTTCACAATCATAATCAAAACATCATAAATCCGTAACATGCATAATCATATCCAGATACTTCATCAAAACATCACTCATGCATAAGCGAAAATCGTAACCTCGAAATGCGTGAAATACGATAAATATCTCGAAAAGCGTGAAAACACGTAAAACCGAAATATCATATCACCATCATAGAATCATATGAAAAACCATAAAATAAATAAGTAAAATAGTCATGCATACCCAGTTTAGAAATCAAAAAATCCACTCACGGTTTTAGGACGCGTCAATCGCGTCCCGCGCGCTCCTCCGTAGCTTCAGAAGTGTCTGGGCCTGTAAAAACGTACAAGAAGGGTTACAAACATCCTCAAATAGCTCGTATGATTTTTCCCTAATTTTCCGGATTTTTCGACAAAATAAACCTTAAGGACCTAAACTTCCGAGCTCCCGAAATTATCCCGGACGACTCCCAAACAACTCGAATCCTAAAGGTAAAATGTTAATTAGACTGAAAGGAACAAATTCCATGTTGACCGTGATCGGAGATGACATCACACGCGCCCTCACGCGCCGCCCAAAGTGGCTGCACGTGAAGACCACGCGCCAAGCTACAGTGTCTTCTCCCTCACCCGAACAGCTTGCTAAACGGGTCTGATACCCGCGACTCAACCCGATCATTTAGCCCTCAATTCTCAATCAATTCTTCCCGTTTTCAATCCTATCACCTTCTCTAATCCATTAATTTTAGGTCTGTATTAACGATTAACCTCGACTAACATTAAAACGACCCAACTCAAGCTCAAACAGTCGAACAAGTCGACGTCTGGAACTCACCCTACACGGTTCCATTTCCAAATTAACTTCACCAGTAGCTTAAGGGAACCTAGACGAACCAAAACATCCATCCAATTAACCCCAAACTAACCTGGAAGTCGTCGTCCTCAAGCTCGACAATACTCAGAACCAGGGAACTACGTCCTTGACCAATTCGCGAGTGATGTCCTTCGAAATCGATGTGATTGGTTTCCTTTTGCTCCCAGAAGACTAGAACGGCCCTTAGTTTAGCTCGAATGTCCCCATGATTTGATCTTCGATTTTTCTCTCCAACTGGTTTTTCTCTAAACTGGAACTTGGGTTCCTGGCCAAAACGGGCTCCAATCTCTACAACTCTAGCACCGTCGTGTTTCTGTCACTCCCAGAAGTCTCCCTATGTGTTTAGATTTGCCTCAAAGCCCGTAGGAATTGAACTCTGAGTTTTCCCCCAAAAAAACTCAAAACTGGTTCTTCACGGTTATCTCAATCTCTCTCGGTTTCTTGACAGCAGAACGATTCCAAATGAGCTCCCAGACTCAAAGGCAAACATATAATTGATCAAATGGCAAACAACCCGTGGGAAATCGTCTGATTCCTCTTTGAAAATTTGTTTCCCGCACGCTGAAACCATGGCCATTTTCTAAGCTCTCCCGTGCACTGAGCACTGATCGGTCGACGATGTGTGCCTCTCACTCCCTCAAGTCTCATAAACAAAACCCACTCACCAGTCCACTAGGCTATAAACAATTTGAACGCACAAAACACCACTGCACGGCCGTGTGCTCTGTTTTTCACGGTGGTGCTACAGTAACCGCCGTGAAATAACCAAAATGCCCCTCTGTGCAATAATTACCAAATTACCCTCCAACTTCCGTGACCCATAACTCGGTCACCCGACGTCTGCTTTACGCGTGCCGCCTGTCGTTGTACTCGGGACGTCGAGACGAACATAACGGTCTTCGAGTCATTTGAATATCAATTGTCAAACAAAAAGTCAACTTTTTCCCCTATAACGTCCAATTTACGATAATGCCCCTGGACTTCCGCACGTCATAACTTTCACCCTGATCGTCCGAATAGGACGTGCCACCTGTCTACGAACTCGTGACGTCTCGAACTACGTCACGGTCATCACCCAACGTCCGTTCGACCCTCCAATCAAAAGTTAACAAATTGACCACACGAATCATAGGGATAAAAACGTCATTTTATTCAATATTTTACAATATTACATTTTCAGAATGTCCGGGGCGTTACAATCTCCCCCCCTTAAGAAATTTCGTCCCGAAACTTCAAGGAAACAAGTAGGGGAACTGTTCTCGCATCTGCGCCTCGGGTTCCCATGTGGCTTCCTCCACATTCTGGTTCCTCCAAAGGACCTTTACCAGAGGAACGGTCTTCTGACGTAGCACCTTATCCTTCATGTCCAAAATCTGCACTAGCTGTTCCTCAAAGCTCAAGTCTTCTCGGAGTTCAATGGGTTGTTCCTCCAGTACATGAGATGCGTCAAACACATATTTCCGCAACATCGACACATGAAAAACATCGTGGACCCTCGAAAGTTCTGGCGGTAGTGCTAACCTGTAGGCCACCCGGCCAATCCTCTCGGTAATCTCATACGATCCGATATAACGAGGGCACAACTTCCCTCGCCTGCCGAATCTCACCACACCCTTTCAAGGGGACAGTTTCAAAAATACCCGATCTCCGACCGCAAACTCAAGATCTCTAATCCGATGGTCCACATAGCTCTTTTGTCTGTCTTGGGCTGCCTTGAGCCTATCCCTGATGAGTTTGACCTTCTCGGTTGTCAGTTCCACCAATTCGGATATAGTCAGTTTCCTTTCACCCACATCCGTCCAAGACAACGGGGTTCTGCACTGCCGTCCGTACAAGGCTTCGTACGGAGCCATCCCAATGCTCGCCTGATAGTTGTTGTTGTAGGCAAATTCCATCAAGGCTAGATGTGATTCCCAAGTGTCCTGAAATTGCAGAACGCAAGCTCGCATCATATCCTCCAATATCTGGATGGTCCGCTCAGACTGGCCGTCAGTCTGAGGATGAAATGCAGTACTGAAACGGAGTTTCGTCCCAAAGGCTTCCTGTAGACTCTGCCAAAACCGAGAAGTAAACCTCGGGTCTCTATCAGAAACTATTGATTCTGGAGTACCGTACAAACGGATGATCTCATCGATAAACAACTGAGCCAACTGTGCCATTCTGAAGTTCTCTCGCACCGGCAAGAAATGAGCTGATTTCGTAAGCCTGTCCACAATCACCCAAACTCCATCGTGACCTCTGGGTGTCCTAGGAAGTCCAAACACAAAATCCATCGTTAAGTGATCCCATTTCCATTCTGGGATAGGTAGGGGTTGCAAGGCTCCATAAGGTCGTTGTCTCTCAGCCTTCACTTGCTGGCAAATCAGACACCTGCTGACAAACTCGGCAATCTCCCGTTTCATACCCGGCCACCAGTAGTGCTCTCGCAAGGTACAATACATCTTGGTCCCACCAGGATGCATCGCGTAGGCCGAACTATGAGCCTCGTCCAAGATCTCCTTCTTTAGTGCCTCAACGTCGCGCACACACAACCGTCCTTCTTTTAGCAAAGCTTCATCCTCCCTGACTGTGAAATCTAGCCGTTCACCGGCTTCCACTTCAATCCGAAGTACACATGAGACAGGATCTTGGGATTGAGCCTCAACGATCCGATCGATCAAAAGTGGTCTCACATGAAAATTAGCCAGCAAGACACCTTGGCCATCCAAACCCAAATCAATGCTAGTCTTACGGAGTTCAACCAAAAGTGGTAAATGAACCGTCCGTAGATGTGCTACAGAATGCGTCGACTTCCGGCTTAGAGCATCAGCCACCACATTGGCTTTTCACGGGTGGTACTCAATTGTGCAATCATAGTCCTTAATTAGCTCTAGCCACCGTCATTGCCTCACATTTAACTCCTTCTGAGTGAACAAGTACTTCAGGCTCTTGTGATCCGTGAACATTCTGCAAGTCGCACCATACAGGTGATGTCTCCAAATTTTCAACGCATGCACAACAGCAGCTAACTCCAAGTCGTGCGTAGGATAATTGCGCTCATGCGGTTTCAACTGGAGCGAATCATAGGCAATCACTTTCCCATGCTGCATTAGCACACATCTGAAACCCTGTAAGGATGCATCACTGTACACCTCGAATTCCCCACTATCGTCTGGAAGGGTCAGTATAGGAGCAGATGTCAACCATTCCTTTAGCTCCCGAAAACTACGCTCACAATTGTCATCCCATGACTCCCTTCCGCGTCAGTCGCGTCAACGGGGTAGCAATGGTAGAGAAACCCTCTACAAACCTCCGGTAGTAACCAGCCAAACCCAAGAAACTTCTGACTTCAGTGACGGTCCTCGGTTGTTCCCACTTCGCCACTGCCTCAATTTTCTGAGAATCCACACTGATCCCGTCTGTTGAGATCACATGCCCCAAGAAACTCACGCTCGTCAACCAAAACTGACACTTGCTGAGCTTCGCATACAACTGGTTTTCCCTCAAGGTACCCAGCACCATCCTTAAGTGCTCCTCGTGCGCTTCCGCACTCCTCGAGTAGACTAGGATATCGTCAATGAACACGATGACAAAGCGATCCAAGTAAGGCTGCAACACTCGGTTCATCAAATCCATAAACGCTGCGGGTGCGTTGGTCAAACCAAACGGCATCACAAGGAACTCATAATGACCATATCGGGTCTTAAAGGCTGTCTTGGGTACATCCTCATCCTTAACCCGCAACTGATGATACCCGGAACGAAAATCAATTTTGGAGAAGTACTGCACTCCTCGCAGCTGATCGAACAAATCATCGATCCGAGGCAACGGGTATTTGTTCCTGACTGTTACTTTATTCAGTTGCCTGTAATCAATGCAGAGTCTCAAACTCCCATCCTTTTTCCTCACAAACAACACCGGGGCTCCCCAGGGGGATACACTCGGTCGAATAGACCCCATCTCAAGTAATTCTTGTAACTGCGCCTTCAATTCTTTCAACTCGGCTGGCGCCATACGATATGGAGTCTGAGAAATAGGTTGCGTACCTGGAACCAAATCAATAGTGAACTCGACATCTCGATGCGGTGGCAATCCCGGTAGATCCTCCGGAAAGACATCCGGGAACTCCCGTACTATCGGCATATCCTCCACCCTCAATGGTGCAGCTCGTGCGTCCATCACTTGAGCTAAGTATCCCTGGCACCCTTTCCTCAACAACTTACTTGCCTTCAGGGCTGAAATCACTCCGACAGGAGTTGCTCGTTGTATTCCCTGAAACGTGGTTTCTGGTAACCCCGGGCTCCGAAAAGTAACCTTCTTATCGACACATTCGATAGAAGCATGATGGAGCGTCAACCAATTCATTCCCAAAATGACATCAAAGTCGTGCAAGTCCAAGAGTATCAAATCTGCTACCAGACCAACATCACCTACCATTACGGGACACTCCCGCAACACTTGATTCACCACAAATACATCTCCTGTGGGTGTACTCACACCCAAGTCACAGTCCAAGGCAGACACCTCTCTACCCGTTAACAACTCACAGTCCCGTGATATAAATGAATGAGCAGCTCCAGGATCAATTAAAGAACAAACATCATGCCCTAAGATCGTGAGTGTACCTGTCATAACACCAGGTGCTGCCCTGGCCTCCTGCTGCGTAACAGCAAAAACTCGGGCCTGTGGTCCAGCTGCTCGCCCACGGCCCCGGCCCCTCTGTCCATTAGCCGCTCCAGCACCACCTCCTCTAGTACTCCCAGTTCCAGAAACTGCAGCTGTGCTCCGTCCCTGCTCTGCTCCACCCCGAACTGCGCCACCACCCTGTGGCAAAGATGGACACTCCCTCCGATAGTGGCCCCGCTCGCCACAGAAGAAACAGATAACATTAGAGGCATCGCGAACAAAACCACCACTCTGCCGTCCTGTGGAAGCAACCGAAGTCGCGCTCGCCTGTGGAGCAGTCTGCGCCCTAGGCGCTCGGAATCCGGGACTCTGATAGTTACTAGGCCTGCCATAACGATCATTGCTTGCAGATGAGGCTCCACCATAACGTCCCTTCTTCGGGGCTCTCTGACCATACGATCCAGGATATGAACACTCTCGACGTTTTCCACCACCAGAGTACTGTGGACATGTCGAGAGACTAGCCTCAACCCGCACTACGGCATCTGACAACTCCCTGAGAGTGGTAAAAGCTCCGGCCGTCACAATGGCCCGTATCTCACCCCGTAGGCCAAGCTCAAACCTACGACATTTCTCAGCCTCAGTAGACACAAAGGTAGAAGCAAAACGGGCTAGCATCTGAAATTTCTGCTCATACTCAGCTACCGACATGCTCCCCTGCTGGAGCTACAGAAACTCGGTCTCCCTAGCATCACGGAATGAACGGGGATAATACTGATCCAGAAACTGTTCACGAAAGGTCTCCCAAGTCACTGTACGGGCATCCCAACCCGAAAACTCCAGAGTGTACCACCACTCATAAGCAGATCCATCAAGCAAAAAGGTGGCCAATACAACTCGCTCCTCAGGAGGACAGTGCATCACAGCAAAAATCCGCTCGAACCGAGAAATCCAACGGTGAGCATCCTCGGGATCCGCTCCACCACCAACCACCGTAGCCCCAAGACGCTGGGCTCGCTCAATCGAACTCTCGGCATCACCATCAGGTCGTGGAGAGGGTTCGCGTCGCGGAGGCATGGTCGATCGTCCTTCTCTGAAAGAGGCATAAGTTAGTACAATAATCAAGGCACACCCGAGTGCCAGACACGAATCGTAAACCTAGGATCTGATACCACTTGACAGGACCCACCCCGATTATCGCCTCGATAATCAGGAAGCATGCTGCTCCCGTCTGACAATCGAATCCAAAAGACCGGAAAACTAAATAATATTACATCACACCCATTGTCAGACCAGGGAGATTAAACAAATACACCCGACTGGACGTCAAGCCCACAGTTTCACAGAGCATAATATTACAAAACAGGTTAAAGAACAAATCCTACTCTGTGAACTAACTACTCCGCAACGGAAAACTTTATGCCTCCGCCTCTGCCTCGGCGCTTGCCCCCGCACTTGTACCACGACCTGGAGGGAATTTAAAACAACAAAGTATGAGTGGACCGAAACATAAGTTTTACAGGAAAACAGTTTTTCGAAATCGGGTTCGGTCTTCAGTTTTGTAACACGCATGCATAACCAAATATTCAAAAATCGCGTATTAAACCTTTGAAAACTCTTTTTCCGAAACACATGAAAAACGTTACAGAGAATCATCATAACTCATGTAAAACAATTTAATATTACTAGCATCTAGAAACCGTCATTTTGAAACATCAATTGCACAAATCTAGTAAAAAGTGAATCAATAATCACAATTAAGCCGTTGGATCCATCCGAGTCTTTAAACTCAATATTAGGCCTTCCCGGGATATCAACGAGTCTTTAAACTCAAAACATGATCAATAGGCCTCGGGGGTATCACAATAACCGATTCTTTAAACTCACGAGTCTTTAAACTCAATCCGGGTCTTTAAACCCAATTTTCGGGCCCGCCCCCGTCATCAATAAACCGGGTCTTTAAACCCAAAACCAGATCCAACAATCAACCGGGTCTTTAAACCCAAAAACCATTTTTTTTAAACACCATAAACCAGGATTCATCATAAACCGTTTTCCAACATCATTCCGAGATCATATCTCGTCATAATAGGACTTATGTCCGAATTCACATGCAATTTCCAAAACATGCAATTTCCGAAATCACTTCACAATCATAATCAAAACATCATAAATCCGTAACATGCATAATCATATCCAGATACTTCATCAAAACATCACTCATGCATAAGCGAAAACCGTAACCTCGAAATGTGTGAAATACGATAAATATCTCGAAAAGCGTGAAAACACGTAAAACCGAAATATCATATCACCATCATAGAATCATATGCAAAACTATAAAATAAATAAGTAAAATAGTCATGCATACCCAGTTTAGAAATCAAAAAGTCCACTCACGGTTTTAGGACGCGTCAATCGAGTCCCGCGTGCTCCTCCGTAGCTTCGGAAGTGTTCGGGCCTGTAAAAATGTACAAGAAGGGTTACAAACATCCTCAAATAGCTCGTATGATTTTTCCCTAATTTTTCGGATTTTTCGACAAAATAAACCTTAAGAACCTAAACTTCCGAGCTCCCGAAATTATCTCGGACGACTCCCGAACAACTCGAATCTTAAAGGTAAAATGTTAATTAGACTAAAAGGAACAAATTCCATGTTGACCGTGATCGGAGATGACATCACACGTGCCCTCACGCGCCGCCCAAAGTGGCTGCGCGTGAAGACCACGCGCCAAGCTACAGTGTCTTCTCCCTCACCCGAACAGCCTGCTAAACGGGTCTGATACCCGCGACTTAACCCGATCAGTTAGCCCCCAATTCTCAATCAATTCTTCCCGTTTTCAATCCTATCACCTTCTCTAATCCATTAATTTTAGGTCTGTATTAATGATTAACCTCGACTAAGATTAAAACGACCCAACTCAAGCTCAAACAGTCGAACAAGTCGACGTCTGGAACTCACCCTACACGGTTCCATTTCTAAATTAACTTCACCAGTAGCTTAAGGGAACCTAGACGAACCAAAACATCCAACCAATTAACCCCAAACTAACCTGGAAGTCGTCGTAATCAATCTCGACAATACTCAGAACCAGGGAACTCCGTCCTTGACCAATTCGCGAGTGATGTCCTTCGAAATCGATGTGATTGGTTTCCTTTTGCTCCCAGAAGACTAGAACGGCCCTTAGTTTAGCTCGAATGTCCCCACGATTTGATCTTCGATTTTTCCCTCCAACTGGTTTTTCTCTGAACTGGAACTTGGGTTCCTGGCCAAAACGGGCTCCAATCTCTACAACTCTAGCACCGTCGTGTTTCTGTCACTCCCAGAAGTCTCCCTATGTGTTTAGATTTGCCTCAAAGCCCGTAGGAATTGAACTCTGAGTTTCCCCCCAAAAAAACCCGAAACTGGTTCTTCACGGTTATCTCAATCTCTCTCGGTTTCTCGACAGCAGAACGATTCCAAATGAGCTCCCAGACTCAAAGGCAAACAGATAATCGATCAAATGGCAAACAACCTGTGGGAAACCATCTGATTCCTCTCTGAAAATTTGTTTCCCGCACGCTGAAACCATGGCCATTTTCAAAGCTCTCCCGTGCACTGAGCAATGATCGGTCGACCATGTGTGCCTCCCACTGCCTCAAGTCTCATAAACAAAACCCACTCACCAGTCCACTAGGCTATAAACAATTTGAACGAACAAAACACCACGGTACGGTCGTGTGCTCTGTTTTTCACGTTGGTGCTACAGTAACCGCCGTGAAATGACCAAAATGCCCCTCTGTGCAATAATTACCAAATTGCCCTCCAACTTCCGTGACCCGTAACTCGGTCACCCGACGTCCGCTTTACGCGTGCCGCCTGTCGTTGTACTCGGGACATCGAGACGAACATAACGGTCTTTGAGTCATGTGAATATCAATTGTCAAACAAAAAGTCAACTTTTTCCCCTATAACGTCCAATTTACGATAATGCCCCTGAACTTCCGCACGTCATAACTTTCACCCTAATCGTCCGAATCGGACGTGCCACCTGTCTATGAACTCGTGACGTCCCGAACTACGTCACGGTCATCACCCAACGTCCGTTTGACCCTCCAATCAAAAGTCAACAAATTGACCACACGAATCACAAGGATAAAAACGTCATTTTATTCAATATTTTACAATATTACATTTTCAGAATGTCCGGGGCGTTACACCAACTCACCGACCAACTCACTTGTCGGTTATCCCCTTTTATACACACCAAAAAGGATGTCAATCACCTCTCCTTCTGATGATTGCATCCCAACGTTTTCGAGATTCAAAGTAGAACATCAACAACGATACGAGTTACCAACTCGCAAAATCCTCAATCAACAATAACCGACCTCGGACTTCTCAGTCACCATTCTCAAAGTCGTCAATCACCAAGCTCGGACCTCGACATCACCACATGCCAACTTCCGCATAGGCCGACATATACCAGCAAGTCAAGGGGAGTCCATTAAAACCAACCTCACAAATGGTCAACCCCAACCATATCAGCCTGCCCATTCCAACACGAAGCATAGGTCCGCCGTGCTTCCGTTGCGCTACTTTGATCAAACCAACGACATCCTAACCGTTCATACTGAAACATGACCTACCAATGGTCATTACATATTCAACTCGGTTAATAGTTCCTACCAGACACTGGTACCTCACAACCGGCCACAATCTCGACTCAATGTGCCCACCGTACCCTCACAGGCCTCCCGGCTCGTGACACATAATCCTCTATCTCGTCCTCACAACACGCCAGTCCCGAACCTCCGCTCCTACTGAACCAAAACCCTCAATCTACGCTCGGGTCGAGGAACTGACATCCCAAGTCATTCACAACTCTGAGCAACAAAATGCTCACAAAACACCGCAACTTCACTGGACTCGTCCAGAGTCATCAACTAATCCTCCACGATCTCAGCTGCACCTAGCAGCAACATCTCCAGTCCGGCCGTGAGTCGGCCCAACCACAACAACTATCAAACCATGAACCCCAAACTTACGGTTTCCAGGCCCGTCATTCCACAGGGTTCCTCAAATCCTTGTCCTCACTCGGGTTATTCAAACCCGCATTAACCACTTGCTCACAACAACCTTACTACTTGGGTTCTCTTACCCGACTAAGACCATTCTGTTTTCTAACATGCATAGATTCAAGTCAAATTATATGAAATGGAAATCGAATCATAAAGCAATATAAATATGGACATATAAAAATTAATACATAGTATATCCAATCCTCGACATCCGTGATGTCTAATTAATAATGTCACGGCTCTAAGGCTACGTGTAACACCCCGGAAATTCGAGGATTATAATAATGTAATTTAATGTATGTATTGACGTTTTTATCCTTGTGATTGGTATAGCCAAATTGTCGACTTTTTGATTTGAGGGTCAAATGGACTTTGACCAATGACCGTGGCGTAGTTTGGGACGTCACGAGTCCATAGACAGGTGGCACGTCCATTTCGGACGATCAGGGTAAAATTTATGACTATCAGAAGTTCAGGGGCGTTACCGTAATTTGGACGATAGGGGCGAAAATGTTGACTTTTCGTTTGGCAACTAATTTTCACATGACTCAAGGACCGTTAGGTAGGTCTCGATGCCCTGAGTACGTAGACAGGCGGCACGCCGAAATCGGACTTCGTATGGCTGAGTTACGGGTTTGGAAAGTGAAGGGCATTTTGGTAATTTCTGAACTAGGGGCATTTTGGTCATTTCACTCACGGGTTACTGCAGCAAATCGTGGGAGAACATGGATGCACCGCCGTGGGTGGTGATTCTGAGGAATCCCATTAGTTTAACTCGTAATGAACTGTAAAGGAAGGTTTTATTTAAGCCTTAAAGGCAGTGGGAACGTGGGATGATCGATTCATCAGACAATGGCACCATTTGTTAATTCAAGATTCGAAACCTTGCTGGAAACTTTTCTCAGTGGCCAGGCTGGGTTTCCACGAGCTGTTGGACGGCTCAGTTTGTTTAAACAGCGTAGGAATGGTGTGTACTACAATCTGCTGAGGAGAGGACAGTGAGCTTGAGAGGAAAACCAGAGAATTCAGTTTCTGGAAAATTGGAGGGAATTTCGGAGTTTAATTTCTGGTGCTTGTTGGACCAAACCAAGACTTGGTTTAGTCTTCTGGGAACATCAGGAACTCAACCACGTCGAGTTCGAAGGGAATCAGCCACGGTTGAGCTAGGACAGTGACTGCCGTGTTCAGAGAAATTTCAGAGGTTGGGACAACTACTTCCAGGTGAGTGTTGGTTCAATTGATTGTGTTTTCCAGTTCGTTTTGATACTATAATGCTTCCTGTAAGTTTAATTTGATTATGGTTTGGAAACCAGTGAGTTGGGGTGATCAACCTGTTTGGATTATCACTGGTCGAATGGCCATTTAAGGAACTGATTTGGCTAATTAATGACTCAGAATTTAAATCAGATGAATAAATATCATGTTAGGATCAAATTGGATTGAAATCGAGTAGGAATTGTTGGGTAATCAACCGGGTCAATCCGCGGGTGGCAGGCCCGTATTACAGACATTCGGGTAAGAAAGGTGACACTGTAGCAGCTACAGTGTCAGGCGCGTGACTTTCACGCGCAGCCACTTTGGGTGGCGCGTGAGGGCGCGTTGGACCTTATATCCGATCACGATCAACATGACTTTTGTTCCTCTCATCATTCTGAACATTTTTGATGAATTAACCATGTTGATCTGAGATAGTTTGGGAGGGTCAGTTAGGGCCGGTTGTCTCGGGAAGCGGGTTGGACGGCTTCCCCGAGCCGGTTTCTGTTTCGGACTTTTTGGTTAAATGTTTAAGACTTGTAGTGACCCTTACATGTGATTTGGACTGACAAGAATTTTACGATAATCCTGGTACAAGTTCGTACGCGCAGGTTCACCGCGAGATCGTACTGTGAGTGGGCCCGATTTCATTAAACCCTTGCATGCTTAAATGTTTTCCGATTTACTTATATGTTCACATGCTGGAATCAAGAAACGGTTTTGATGATATGGAAATTATGATTATGGCACGTTTCACGGTATTTGGGTTTGAGACCCGTTTTGGTGAAACTTAAAGATTGGTTTGGATTTTATCTATGTATATATATGTTTCGCATGTGGATATCAATAAAATGTATTTGGTACTGCACTGTATAGATCCATTCTCATGATAATGTCTCCTCCGGATGTGGTACCCCGAAGTGGTCATAGCGCATTGCCAGCGAGGGGTCATTCTACGGAGGAACCGGACCGTAGAATGACTCAGGTGCATGATTGCTTATTTGACGTCAGGGACGTCGAGCGTCTAGGCCGCTAGGCATTTGAGATGCCGTACTCGGACGGGGTTCGGGGATTGAACTCGGAATTGAGACCCGAGTGGCACGCGTAGCCTTGAGACTATGACCTTATTGGACGTCAGGGACGTCAGACATCGGGGATGTCAAGATCGGAGTGTATAGTGCAGTGGCTAAAATTATGTTTATGGTTTTATTATATGCCTTATGATACATATTATATGAATTATGGTTTTAAATTCTGATGCATGCGTGTTTGGAAAACGGAGGGGTAAATTATATGTTTTACTTACTAAACGAGGTAAACTTGAGTTTCGGCTCACTCACCCTTATTGTTTTGGAAACCCCTCCAGGTCGTGCTACTGAGGTAGAGGAGGAACCTGAGGCTGAGGCATAGATCTTCTTCTGCGTACCTGAACCCCTTTTGGGTGGTTTACCCGCAGGTTTAATTTTAGAGTCGTGCTCGCTACTTGTAATTTTGGATTTCATCCCTTGCCTGACATCTGTTTAATTCGGATTTGATGTATAACTTTAATTTGGTTATTTATGCATTTGATGTTTTGAGGTTAAAATTGGTATGAATTTTGGGTGTCAGACAGGAGCAGGGCACGTCCCCTTGTGGTCCCTGTGGGATCGGGGCGGGTCCTGTCACTACGCGTGCCACTCGGGGTCTCAAGTCCGGGTCCTCCTCAAGATCTTCTGACGTTCGGGGCGATATCATAATGGTGTGCCTTCCCTAGACCCTGTCTGTGTGATATCAATCTCTTGCACTCCTAATCTTAAGCCTCTCCATGGTGCGGGCCCTCATAGGTAGTGCACCGTGACTACTCCAAAATACTACGAGATGTCCGGAAGAGACAATAACTCATAAGGATGGTATCTACTGTATAGTAGTCAAAACTAGTGAAAATCTTGTTTAAGCCATTTCTCAAAATCCACCAAAATTCGTGTCCAGAAAACATTTCACAAATCCGAGTTACCCAATTGATCACACTGATCATAGTTCAAAATCATTTAAGATCAAATCTTTCTTTCAAATCCCTGTTTTACTCAAAAACTAGTCAACTCATTATTTAGACGGGTCTCAAGCCCAAATCATCGTAAAACGTAAAACAATGCGTAAACGACATTTAAAATCAACAAGATCAACAATGAATGTTATCAAAAGTATTTCAACGCAAGCCACATAATAAATAATTTAAAACAGTTATGTATGCATTCATTTTATAACACAGATGTCCACTCACTCCTGGTCCTCGCTGCGTTAACGAACTGCGCTGTAACTGCACCGATGTTAAACCACAATCTCCGGGCCTGTCCAAAACACATCCAAAGGTCACCAACGAACTATAGAAGTTCAAACCCTAAACTCCCAAAACGTTTGATGCCAGGAACACGTCCTAACACGCTTCTCTAGGCTAAAAATAACTAAACGAACTATCAAACGAACTCCGATCAATCTGAAACCACCACCATTGGATTCATAACGTCGAAAACTTTTCAACAAGACCAGTTTGACCTCAAAAAATATGCCACTGGCTGGTTAAACATCCGAGTCAAAAGTCAACAGATGATGTCATGCTGGCGTCAGTCTGATAGAATTGACACCTGCCACGTGTCACGCTCTGAGTGGTCCACATATCCTGCCACGTGCCCACTAACGCCCTTGACACCTTGCCACGTGGCACCACCTAATTGGTCCATGTGTCCAACATGTCGGTTCTGATTAGACCTGACAACTATCACATGGTAGCACCATATTAGCCACGTGGCTTGACAACCCTGAAAGATGATGACGTCACCCGCTGACGTCATCATCGTCTACCTCCAGCTGGGTCGACCCAATTCTCTACAACGGGTCGACTCAACCCGTGACTTAACCTGTCCTTAACTCGTTCAAAACTAAATCATTTCGATTCATTTTTGTTCCTATAGACTCGTACTCAACCTAGAAACAAGCCTATGACCTCAAAAACACAATAAATGGTCTAAAAATTACGTCCCAAGCCTTTGATTTTTAGTTGTAGTTCCAGACCTTCCCCAGGTTGATTTCGGCCACCTCAATCCTCGAAATCGATCCCTACAAGTTCATACAACACCTAGGAATCACATTTAAACCTCAGAAACATCCAACAAACACCAAAATTTAATTTCAAAATTTCGACCTTTAAAACTCTCCTTCACAGTTTTCTGGTCACCATCCATGGTTGTCCCTACCATTGCCACCTTCTTACTGATCTCAGTCGACTCTCACTTTCCCTTACACACCAGAAGCAAAATCTGAAGATTGGTGAAGGTGTGTGTAGGTTTAGTTTTGGGTTTCTTTTGGTTTTCGGGTAGCATAAACAAAGAAGATGAATGAACAAATATTAGATCCAAAACCATGGGTAAATGGGCCAATGGGATGAGTGACACTTGTCACTCATCCATTGGTCCACTTAGATATTTTGGACCACTCCAAATCTGCTATTTGTAAAATCCCTCGTAAAATGTAAATAGTTCCCAATTCCTCTCGTGAACCATAACTTTTCCGTTCGGCGTCCGAATTCAACGTATCGTTTGTCTACGGACTCATGATGTCCCGATTTACGCATGGACCTTGGTCAAAGTCCAAAAAGTGTCTCATGTCAAAAGTAAAAAATGGGCAAAATAGTTAATTCACAACTAAATTTCTGAAATTACAAATTAACGAAAGTTCGGGTTGTTACAATCTCCCCCCTTGCAAAACTTTTGTCCTCAAAATTCATTCAAACAAATGTGGAAACTGTTGTCTCATTAGGGTCTCTAGCTCCCACGTTATGGTTTCTCCAAAACACTTTAACTAGGGGAATAGTCTTTTTCCTCAAGACCTTTTCTTTTTTATCCAGAATCTGTACTGGTTGTTCTTCAATGCTCAAATCTGTTGTATGTTCCAATGGTTGTTCTGGTAGAACATGCGATTCTTCACGGACATACTTACGAAGCATCGACACATGGAATATGTCATGCACTCTGGAAAGTTCTGGAGGTAAAGCTAATCTGTATTCCATAGGACCAACTCTCTCAGTAATCTCATACGGTCCAATGTAACGGGGACTCAGCTTCCCACGTCTATGAAATCGAATAATCCCTTTCCAAGGGGATAACTTCAGGAGAACCCAATCTCCTACTACAAACTCTAGATCTCTGATCCAACGATTCGGCATAACTCTTCCAGCGATCATGTGTTGCCTTCAACCTTTCCTTGATGATGTGGACTTTCTCTTGGGTCATATCCATGAGATCTGGCTTCAAAATCGCCTTCTCGCTTACCTCAGTCAAACAAATAGGCATCCTGCACTGTTGTCCATACAGTTCCTCAAACAATGCCTCCTGATACTTGACTGATAACTATTGTTATTGGAAAACTCCATCAAAGGTAAGAGCGTATCCCAAGAATACTGAAACTGCAACACACAAGCTCTCATCATATCCTATAAGGTCTGAATGGTCCTCTCAGACTAACCATCCGTCTGTGGATGAAAAGCGGTGTTAATGTGTAGCCTCGTACCAAGACCTTTCTGTAAATTCCTTCAAAACCTCAAAGTGAACTGCGGATCCCGATCTGACACTATCGATTCAGGCATACCGTGTAGCCTAATGATCTCATCCACGAACAGCTGAGCTAGCTGGTTGGGTTTAAAGGTATCACATATAGGCAGGAAATGCATTGACTTCATCAATCTGTCCACTATTACCCAGACTCCATGAAATCCGCTTTGTGTCCTAGGCAGTTTGAACACAAAATCCATGGTGAAGTGATCCCATTTCCACCTAAGGATCGGAAGTGTCTATAAAGCTCTATATAGTCTCTGTCATTCAGCTTTTACCTCCTAGAAAGTTAAACACCTACTGACAAACTCAGCGATCTCTCTTTTCATCCTGGCCAACCAATAATGATCCGTAAGTTCACGATACATCTTTTTCCCTCCTGGGTGCATCATATATGGTGAACTGTGGGCTTCCTCTAGGATCTCTGTCCTCAACTCCGCAAGTTCCGGCACACACAAACGATCCTACTTCAGTAAAGCTCCATCGTCTCTGATGGTGAAGTCCTACTGGTCACCTACTTCAACTTCAATCCTCACAACACACAAGGTAGGATCTTGAAGTTGAGCCTGGATAATCCAGTCAATCAGGATTGGTCTTATATGGAAACTAGCCAACAAGGCTCACTCAGCATCTAACCCAAGTATAACTTCTGCTCTATGGAGTTCCATTAACAAGGGTAGATACAACATCCTCAAGTGAGCTACCAAACTCGCAGATTTCCTACTCAGAGCATCTGCTACCACATTTTATTTTCCAGGATGGTACTCAATCATGCAGTCGTAGTCTTTAATCATCTCTAACCACTGTCTCTATCTCAGATTCAGTTCCTTCTAGGTAAAAAGGTGTTTCAAACTCTGGTGATCTGTGAAGATTTTGGACGTCTCTCTGTACAAGTAGTGTCTCCAAATCTTCAAAGCATGTACCACTGCTACCAACTCTAGATCATAGGTGAGGTAGTTAAGCTCATGTGGCTTTAACTGTCGAGAGGCGTGAGTAACAACTCTCTTGTGTTGCATCAGCACACAACCAAAACCTTGCAATGATGCATCGTTGTACACCTTACACTCCCCATTGTCATCTAGAAAGGCTTAAAATGGCGGAGTAGTTAGTCGCCTCTTCAATTGCTTGAAACTCTACTCACAGCATTCATCCCAAACGAACTTAACACCTTTCCTGGTCAAACGGGTTAATGGAGTTGCTATGGTAGAGAAACCCTCTATGAACCTCCTGTAGTAACCTACCAACCCCATGAAACTCCGAACCTCAGTAACTATCTTCGGTCTCTCCAAGTCAGTTACAACTTCTATCTTCAGGGGGTCCACACTAATCCCCTCAGCTGAGATCACATGGCCCAAAAAACCAATAGTATTCAACCAAAACTGACACTTTCTCAACTTGGCAAATAACTGGTTCCTCCTCAACTTGTTCAATACCAACCTCAGATGTTTCTCGTGCGCTTTGACACTCTTTCAGTAAACCAAGATGTCATCAATGAACACAATCACAAACCTATCCAGGTATGACATAAACACCCGGTTCATCAAATCCATGAATGTAGCTAGTGCATTCGTCAATCCAATTGTTATTAACAAGAACTCATGATGCCCATACCTCGTCTGAAAAGCAGTATTCGGAACATCCTCCTCTATCCTGCGCAAGGGATACTTATTCCTCACTGTTACCTTGTTTAGTTACTAGTAATCAATGCACAATCGCAGGCTACCATCCTTTTTCCTTACAAACAACATTGGACCTTTCCACGGTGAAACACACAGTTGGATGAATCCTAGATCCACCAATTCCTTTAACTGAACCTTTAGTTCTCTTAACTCAGCCGATGTCATACAATACGGCTCTTGAAATATCGTGAGCTCAATTTCTCGATGCAGTGGTAATCCGGGTAAATCCTCTGGGAAGACGTCTGGAAATTCACGCACCACTGGTATGCCCTCTTCCCTCAACGGGGTATCATGTGTATCCACCACATGAGCCAAGTAACCTTGACAACCTTTCCTCAGTAGCTTGTTAACTATAGAAGCCGAAATCACTCCAGGTGGCGAAACTCTCTAATCTCCCTGGAAAATCACTTCAGGTAGATCTGGATTCTGGAGGATCACCATCTTATTGTAGCAGTCAACAATAGTATGATGTTCCGACAACTAGTCCATTCCACGTATTACATCAAATTCATGCAAATCCAAAAGTATCAAATCAGCAACAACGTCCACCTCTCCTACCCTCACAGGGCAATCTTTCAACACTTGGTTCACTACGTAAACATCCCCAGTCGGTGTACGCACACCCAAATCACACCCAAGCGCAGATACCTCTCTATCCAATAAACAAACACAACTTCATAAAATGAAAGAATGCGTGACCCCTGGGTCCATCAAAACACGTACAACAAAATCTGAAATAGTGAGCGTACCTATCACTACTCCCAGAGTTGCCCTGGCCTCCTTCCTGATAGCTGCAAACAATCAGGCCTCTGGTTCTGACGACCGACCATGTCCTCATGATCCTCATTAACTACTTCGAGCTCCTCCATGACCTCTTCCACCAGTAGCATCTGAAGTCGTGGTTGTGCTCGGTTCTCGTCCTCCTCTACTCCGAACAACTCCACTGCCACCAGATAACAACGGGCACTACCTCGCAAAGTGTTCAAGCTTTCCACACGCAAAGTAAGTCAACATTCTCGACCTATCCGTAGATCACATAGATGTACCACTAGCTTGAGCAGTCTGTTGTAGGTTGAAACTGGACCTCTAAGGACTCCCGTTTCAGCCAAACTATCCTCTGCCTGAAGATGACAAAGCTCCTCTATAATGGGCTCCCTTCGAACCCCTCTGACTCAAAGGTCCAACGTGTAAACGCTCCCGACGTCGTCCATCTCCAGAAGTCTACTGCCGAGCAAGTAGACTAGCCTCCACCCTCACAACTGCATCTGTCGACTCTCTCAGAGTAGTATAAGACCTTAACATCACTATGGAACGAATCTCTCCTCGCAATCCCATCTCAAAGCGGGGACACTTGTGACAGGACCCGCCCCGATCCCCCCGGGACCACCCGGGATGTGCCCTGCTCCCGTCTGACACCCGACATTAAAATACCAAAATCACCCTTATTGAAAATAAAATACATAAAGAAAACCAAAGTTAAGTCATACATAGCACACCACACAAATATCCGAATACAAATAGTGTCAGACAAGGGATAGTTCCCGAATACAGTTTATTGAGCACGACTCTAGACACACAACGTGCCAACCTACCCAGTAGTAGGGTTCAGGTACGCAACGTAAACCTATGCCTCTTCCTCCTCGGGATCCTCCTCCTCCTCCTCCTCGGGATCCTCCTCCTCAATAGCACTACCTGGAGGGGTAGTAAAACAACAAAGGTGAGTGGGCCGAAACTCAAGGTTTACAAAATAGTTTACCATTTCGAAAACATATAGCTTTTTTCCCTCCGTTTGCCGAAAAGACATGCATTAGTATCATAGACCACAAAACCATATAATCATAAGTAGAATAACATCAACATAATATAATCTTAGTCACTGCACTATACATCCCAACCCTGACATCCCAGATGCCCGACGTCCCAGACGCCCAATAAGGTCACAGTCCCATGGCTACGCGTGCCTCCCAGGGTCTCAATCCCGAGTCCAAATCCCGAACCTAGTCCGAGCATGGCATTCTAGATGCCTGACGTCCCAGACGTCCAATAGTAGCAATCCTGCTCCTGAGTCACTCTACGGTCCGGTCCCTCCGTAGAATGACTCCTCACAGGCAATGCGCCGTGACCACTCCGGTGTACCTACATCCGGAGGAGATAGAATCATAGGGTAGATCTATACAGTGCAGTACCACAGATAATATCGAGATCCATTATACATATACATGACTCAAAACCATTCATAAACAACCAGACGGGTCTCATGCCCAAACATCGTAATACGTGCCATAAATCATACTCAAGATAAACAGATACTTTTACTTGAATCACATATAGATATAATAGAAAGTAAAACAGTTATGCATGCCGAAGTTTAGTGAAATCAAAGGCCCACTCACAGTACAATACCGCTGCAATCCCGAGCGTAAAGCCCCGTCCAAGGGTTAAAGTACAATTCCTGTCATGTCCAAAGCATACGTAAAGGTCACTTTAAGTCCCTACTAAACAACCAAGAAACCCTAGACTGAAACCGGTCAGGAAAAGCCGTCCGAACACGCTTCCCAAGGCGTCAAACCCTAATTTGACCAACTTAACGATCTCCGATCGACACCAAACCACCGCCATTGGATCCGTATCGTCGAAACCTTGAAAATGGCACTGGTCCCACACAAAATACTGTTCACACGCGCCCCCCACGCGCCGGTCAACCCTCTAGTCAACAGTGCTACAGTGATGCTGACGTCAGCATGACGTCATTGCTGACGTCAGCTTGACGTCATCACTGACAGTGTCAGAGGACACGTGTCAACAGCCGATTGGTCCCTGGTCTGACATTTTTCTGACATGATGACGTCATCATGACGTGACTGCTGACGTCAGCATGATGACGTCATCAGCTACAGTACCGGGTCTGAGAACCGGGTCACCGCAGACCCACGGTTCAACCCGATCGGTTCTCATCAACCCGATCACCAAAATCGATGGGATTTGTTCCTATGAACTCGTCTAATCATGTTCTATGGTTCTGTATGATTAAAACAGGTTTTTAAGTTCAAGAAACCACCTGAAAATCGACGGGAAACCGGCTGCCGGCTCTGGTTCGTCTTCTCCGGCGAGCCGTCAAGCTTTCAGCCACGAACCCTGGTCCAAAATGCTCGTCTAGTTCCCTAGGTTATGTCTCAAAAGCAAACAAACATTTCCAACGTCAAAAACGGACGTTTCGAAACAGGGAAGGAAATCGGTGTCTCTTGGGTTTATGGGCTTACCGCCGCCGTGTCGCCGCCGTGGGCTGCCTAGTCCGGTCCTGTGTCGTCCTATGGTTCCAGTTGACCCATCCCTAAGTTAGTTCGAGTGCAGAGGCGAAGGTTTGGACGGTTTGGTTAGTTTGGGCTGCACGGGTTCCTTCTCGGGTTTGTGGGTTTCCCGGCCGTGCAGGGTGGCCGTGGTGGTGGTGATGGCCGTCTGGGGGTTGCTGGGGGTTGCCTGGTGCTGCCTGGTGAGGGAGGTTGGGTGGTGAGCTGCTGAAGTGTTTGTGCAGAGAGTGAGAGGGTGCACGGTTTTGAGAGAATGAAAATGTGAGAGTGTGAGTCTCAGATGGTTTTAAGAACAGCAGGAGAAAATGAAAGCAACGGCTAGGATTGAGTCTGAGTGTAAGGATAGAAGGTGAGGATTTAAGGAAATTAAATTAATTAATGGAATGGCAAACACAGATCCTGGTTTTTGGGGATGATGTGGATGAGGTAGATGAGTGACATGTGTCACTCATCAAGGGTCCAGATTGATTGGGTTAAAGTAAATCAGATTCTAATATTTTATTATTATTTTAATTCCGCGTTTCGGTTAGTTCGGTTACGTTCTTGACCATAACTTTTTCGTCGTAAGTCCGATTTCGGCGTGCCGCCTGTCTACGGATTCGTATCGACGAGACCTATGTAACGGTCCTTGGCCCTCGTCCGTTGGACTTCCCGGGTCAAAAGTCAACATTTGGCCCCCAAATGGCCAAATTACCAAAATACCCCTCGACTTCCGAACGTCACAACTTCTTCCTCGAACGTCGGGATCAAACGTGCCACCTGCCTATGAACTCGTGACATCCTAAACTACGTCACGGTCACGGGTAAAAGTCCTAAATACTTCCCGAGATAAAAGTCAACTTTTCCCCCCCTCAGGGGCAAAACGGTCATTTACAATAAAATAATAATTACGAAAGTTCGGGTCGTTACAATCTACCCACCTTACAAAAATTTCGTCCTCGAAATTTACTCGAATAAAAACGGGTACTGCTCCTTCATCAAGTCTTCGGGTTCCCACGTCGCTTCCTCGACGTCATGGTTCCTCCATAGCACTTTCACCAACCGAAACGTCTTGTTTCTCAGAACCTTGTTCTTCTGATCCAGAATCTGCACTGGTTTCTCCTCAAAGCTTAGATCAGTCATCAGTTCTACTGGTTGTTTCCGCAAGGCATGTGAATCGTCCCGTAGGTATTTCCGTAACATGGACACATGGAAAACGTCGTGCACTCTGGCAAGTTCTGGAGGTAATGCCAACCGGTATGCCACTAGTCCAATCCTCTCTAAGATCTCGAACGGCCCAAAACAACGTGGACTCAACTTCCCGCGTCGGCCAAAACGGATAATTCCTTTCCATGGAGATAACTTAAGGAACGCAAAATCTCCAACCTCGAATTCCAAGTCTCGAATTCGTCGATCAGCATAGTTCTTTTGGCGATCCTGCGCTGCCTTCAATCTTTCCTTGATGATTCGAACTGTTTCCTGGGTCATGTCCATCAAATCTGGTCCTAAAGCTGCTCGCTCTCCTACCTCCATCCAGCAGATAGGTGTCCTGCACTGTCGGCCATACAGTGCCTCGTAGGGCGTCATCCCGATACTTTCCTGATAACTGTTGTTGTATGCGAACTCCATCAAAGGCAAATGAGTATCCCACGAATCCTGAAACTGCAGTACACAAGACCTCATCATGTCCTCCTGTGTCTGGATAGTCCTCTCTGACTGCCCATCGGTCTGTGGGTGGAACGCTGTGCTGAAATGTAAGTTTGTACCCAAGGCGTTCTGCAAACTTCGCCAGAACCTAGATGTGAAACGCGAATCTCGATCAGACACTATCGACTCCGGCGTACCATGAAGTCGAATGATCTCCTTCACAAACAGCTGAGCCAGTCGGTTTGGCTTAAATGTCTCCTGTACCAGTAAGAAATGAGCTGACTTGGTCAATCGGTCGACAATCACCCAAACTCCATCGCATCCTCTTTGAGTATTTGGCAACTTGAAGACAAAGTCCATGGTAATGTGATCCCACTTCCACTCGGGAATCGGAAGTGGTTGCATAGCTCCATACGGTCTCTGCCGCTCCGCCTTGACCTGCTGACAGGTCAAACATCTGCTCACAAACACTGCAATATCCTTCTTCATCCCTGCCCACCAATAGTGGTCCCGGAGGGTACGGTACATCTTTGTACCTCCCGGATGCATGGCATAAGCCGAACTGTGGGCTTCCTCGAGGATTTCTGCCCGTAACTCTGCCACTGCAGGAACACACAAACGGCCCAGTTTCACCAGAGCTCCATCTGGTCGGATAGTAAAGTCCTGCCTCTCATCCGCTTCGACCTCGATCCTGTAGATACAAAGTGTCGGATCCTCCAATTGTGCCTCGATAATCCGATCGACTAGCACAGGTCGTACATGAAAACTGGCCAACAAAGCTCCCTGCTCATCCATCCTCAGCATAACTCCAGCTCTTCGGAGTTCCACTAGCAAAGGAAGGTACACCAGCCTCAGGTGTGCAATCGATCCTGCTGACTTCCTGCTGAGTGCGTCTGCCACAACGTTCGCCTTCCTTGGATGATATTCAATCGTACAATCATAGTCCTTGATTAGTTCTAGCCACCGTCGCTGCCTTACGTTTAGCTCCTTCTGAGTGAACAAATGCTTTAAACTCTGATGATCGGTGAAGATCCTGCAAGTCACCCCGTACAGATAATGTCGCCAGATCTTTAAAGCGTGAACCACCGCCGCCAACTCCAGATCATGCGTAGGGTAGTTCAGTTCATGTGTCTTTAGCTGTCTCGATGCATAAGCGATAACTCTGCCATTCTGCATCAGCACGCAACCCAACCCTTGCAATGATGCGTCACTGTAGACTTCGAACTCTCCACTGTTATCCGGCAAGGCAAGAACAGGTGCGGTAGTTAACCGACGTTTTAATTCCTGATAACTCTGCTCACACCGTTCATCCCAAAAAAACTTTACTCCCTTCCTGGTTAAACGAGTCAACGGTGCAGCGATACAAGAGAAGCCCTCAACAAATCTCCGGTAGTATCCTGCCAAACCAACGAAACTCCGTACCTCCGTCACGGTTTTCGGTCTAGCCCAATTTGTCACCGCTTCGGTCTTCTGGGGATCCACACTAATCCCGTCTGCTGACACCACATGTCCCAGAAAACCAATGTTGGTTAGCCAAAACTGACACTTACTCAGCTTGGCGTATAACTGGTTCTGCCTCAGCTTCCCTAACACCGAACGTAAGTGTTTCTCATGAGCCTGAGCACTCCTCGAGTACACAAGGATGTCATCAATGAACACGATCACGAACTTATCCAAATAAGATCGGAAGACCCTATTCATCAGATCCATGAATGCTACTGGAGCATTCGTCAAGCCGAAAGGCATCACAAGGAATTCATAATGCCCGTATCTGGTTCGAAACGCTATCTTCGGGACATCCCCCTCAGCAATCTTCAACTGGTGATAACCAGATCGTAAATCAATCTTCGAGAAGTACTGTGCTCCCCGCAGTTGATCAAAGAGATCGTCAATCCTGGGTAAGGGGTACTGATTCCTTACCGTGACCTTGTTGAGCTGTCGATAATCCACACACAAACGGAGGCTCCCCTCTTTCTTCTTCACAAATAATACCGGTGCTCCCCAAGGTGATGTACTCGGTCGGATGAATCCCAAGTCCACCAACTCCTGCAATTGGATCTTCAGTTCCCGTAACTCTGCTGGTGCCATCCGATATGGTGCCTATGATATAGGTCGTGTGCCGGGAAGTAGTTCAATCGTGAACTCAATCTCCCGATGTGGTGGTAAACCAGGCAAATCTTCCGGGAACACATCCGGGAATTTTCGCACCACAGGTATATCATCGGCACCCGAAGTATCACTCTTCGTCGTCACAACATGCGCCAGATAACCCTGGCATCCCTTCTGTAGAAGCTTCGTAGTGGCAAGTGAAGAAATTACTTCAGGTAGCGAACCGTCGCGCTCTCCCTGAAAAGTAACCTCCGGCAAACCCGGACTCCGCAATATCACCCGCCTACTACAACAGTCGATGAGCGAACCGTGCTCAGTCAACCAATCCATTCCCAAGATAACATCAAAGTCATGGATATCCATAAGGATTAGATCAGCTAGCAGATCTACATCCTCCACACTTACTGGGCATCTCCGGATCACCTGATTCACTATGTACACAACGCCCATCGGTGTACCAACACCCATTTCACTATCCAAGGCTGACACATCGCGATCTAACATACCCGCACAACTTTTCGAAATAAAAGAATGAGTAGCCCCAGCATCCATTAACACCCGTACAAAAATATTTAAGATATGAAGAGTACCTGTAACCACACCAGGGACTGACCTCTCCTGCTGCTGAGTCACTGCAAAAACACGAGCTCTGGGTCCCGCAGTCTGTCCGTGCCCACGCGCGCCACGCTCAGCACTCTGTCCTCGGCCTCTGGTAGGGTGGGAAGCCGAACTCTGTGTCACACTAACACCTTTAGTCTCGTTGTTCCTTGACAGTAAAGGGCAATCTCGGGCATAGTGGCCCGCTCCTCTACAAGCAAAGCAATTAAATGTCCTCGGTCCATCCCAAGACCCTCCTTATGCACCACTCCAAGCCTGATGCTGTCCAGAACTGAATCTCGATCCGCCCCTCTGAGAGTTTCCATGTCGACCTGACCAGCCACAACCACGTAAAGATGATGGTGCTCCTCGGTAATTTCCCCACTTAGAGATCTTTGGGCCGGTTGGTCCAGGATGTGGACGATCCCGGCGCTGCCCCTCGCCTGATGATTGTCGCGCCTGGTGTGCCGCCAGACTGGCCTCGACACGAACTGCAGCGTCGACCATGTCCCTCAGAGTCGCGTAACTAGTAGCCGCCACACTTGCCCGTAACTCTCCTCGGAGTCCCAACTCAAATCTTTGACATTTTTTCTCCTCAGTACTCACAAAAGCTGCGGAAAAATGGGAAAGCTTCCCGAAAGTCTGCTCGTAATCTGCCACTGACATATCTCCCTGTTCCAGCCGCAGGAACTCTGCCTCTCGTGCCATGCGAAATGAACGCGGGTAATACTGATCTAAGAATCGGGCACGAAAGACCTCCCATGTGGTGGTGTGAACAGTCCACCCTGACATCTCAAGACCATGCCACCATTGATAAGCCCCGCCTTCCAGTAAGAAGGCCGCCAGTGCTACCCGCTCGCCAGGTGGGCAGTGCATCACGGTGAAGATTCTTTCCCATTTCGCAATCCACTCATGGGCATCCTCGGGGTTTGATCCCCCGCTGAACGGTGTGGCTCCCAACCTTTGAGCCCGCTCAATGCTAGCACATTCCATCTCTCTCGCGATTTCCTCGTCAGTTCGTGTTTGAGGAATTCTCCACGGAGGCATAACCCACTGCTAAGAGGCATAGATTAGATACTGACATCTTTTAAACTAAATACTCACCACTAATCTAACATGCTGACCACAACCTAGTGCTCTGGTACCAAGTTGACAGGACCCGCCCCGATCCCCCTGGGACCACCCGGGATGTGCCCTGCTCCTGTCTGACACCCGACATTAAAATACCAAAATCACCCTTATTGAAAATTAAATACATAAAGAAAACCAAAGTTAAGTCATACATAGCACACCACACAAATATCCGAATACAAATAGTGTCAGACAAGGGATAGTTCCCGAATACAGTTTATTGAGCACGACTCTAGACACACAACGTGCCAACCTACCCAGCAGTAGGGTTCAGGTACGCAACTTAAACCTATGCCTCTTCCTCCTTGGGATCCTCCTCCTCCTCCTTCTCGGGATCCTCTTCCTCAATAGCACTACCTGGAGGGGTAGTAAAACAACAAAGGTGAGTGGGCCGAAACTCAAGGTTTACAAAATAGTTTACCATTTCGAAAACATATAGCTTTTTCCCCTCCGTTTGCCGAAAAGACATGCATTAGTATCATAGACCACAAAACCATATAATCATAAGTAGAATAACATCAACATAATATAATCTTAGTCACTGCACTATACATCCCAACCCTGACATCCCAGATGCCAGACGTCGCAGACGCCCAATAAGGTCACAGTCCCATGGCTACGCGTGCCTCCCGGGGTCTCAATCCCGAGTCCAAATCCCGAACCTAGTCCGAGCATGGCATTCTAGATGCCTGACGTCCCAGACGTCCAATAGTAGCAATCCTGCTCCTGAGTCACTCTACGGTCCGGTCCCTCCGTAGAATGACTCCTCACAGGCAATGCGCCGTGACCACTCCGGTGTACCTACATCTGGAGGAGATAGAATCATAGGGTAGATCTATACAGTGCAGTACCACAGATAATATCGAGATCCATTATACATATACATGACTCAAAACCATTCATAAACAACCAGACGGGTCTCATGCCCAAACATCGTAATACGTGCCATAAATCATACTCAAGATAAACAGATACTTTTACTTGAATCACATATAGATATAATAGAAAGTAAAACAGTTATGCATGCCGAAGTTTAGTGAAATCAAAGGCCCACTCACAGTACAATACCGCTGCAATCCCGAGCGTAAAGCCTCGTCCAAGGGTTAAAGTACAATTCCTGTCATGTCCAAAGAATACGTAAAGGTCACTTTAAGTCCCTACTAAACAACCAAGAAACCCTAGACTGAAACCTGCCCGGGAAAGCCGTCCGAACACGCTTCCCAAGGCGTCAAACCCTAATTTGACCAACTTAACGATCTCCGATCGACACCAAACCACCGCCATTGGATCCGTATCGTCGAAACCTTGAAAATGGCACTGGTCCCACACAAAATACTGTTGACACGCGCCCCCCACGCGCCGGTCAACCCTCTGGTCAACAGTGCTACAGTGATGCTGACGTCAGCATGACGTCACTGCTGACGTCAGCATGACGTCACTGCTGACGTCAGCATGACGTCATCACTGACAGTGTCAGAGGACACGTGTCAACAGCCCATTGGTCCCTGGTCTGACAGTTTTCTGACATGATGATGTCATCATGACGTCACTGCTGACGTCAGCATGATGAGTCATCAGCTACAGTACAAGGTCTGAGAACCGGGTCACCGCAGACCCACGGTTCAACCCGATCGGTTCTCATCAACCCGACCACCAAAATCGATGGGATTTGTTCCTATGAACTCGTCTAATCATGTTCTATGGTTCTGTATGATTAAAACAGGTTTTTAAGTTCAAGAAACCACCTGAAAATCGACGGGAAACCGGCTGCCGGCTCTGGTTCGTCTTCTCCGGCGAGCCGTCAAGCTTTCAGCCACGAACCCTGGTCCAAAATGCTCGTCTAGTTCCCTAGGTTATGTCTCAAAAGCAAACAAACATTTCCAACGTCAAAAACGGACGTTTCGAAACAGGGAAGGAAATCGGTGTCTCTCGGGTTTATGGGTTTACCGCCGCCGTGTCGCCGCCGTGGGCTGCCCAGTCCGGTCCTGAGTCGTCCTATGGTTCCAGTTGACCCATCCCTAAGTTAGTTCGAGTGCAGGGGCGAAGGTTTGGACGGTTTGGTTAGTTTGGGTTGCACGGGTTCCTTCTCGGGTTTGTGGGTTTCCCGGCCGTGCAGGGTGGCCGTGGTGGTGGTGATGGCCGTCTGGGGGTTGCTGGGGGTTGCCTGGTGCTGCCTGGTGAGGGAGGTTGGGTGGTGAGCTGCTGAAGTGTTTGTGCAGAGAGTGAGAGGGTGCACGGTTTTGAGAGGTTGAAAATGTGAGAGTGTGAGTCTCAGATGGTTTTAAGAACAGCAGGAGAAAATGAAAGCAACGGCTAGGATTGAGTCTGAGTGTAAGGATGGAAGGTGAGGATTTAAGGAAATTAAATTAATTAATTAATGGAATGGTAAACACAGATCCTGGTTTTTGGGGATGATGTGGATGAGGTAGATGAGTGACATGTGTCACTCATCAAGGGTCCATATTGATTGGGTTAAAGTAAATCAGATTCTAATATTTTATTATTATTTTAATTCCGAGTTTCGGTTAGTTCGGTTACGTTCTTGACCATAACTTTTTCGTCGTAAGTCCGATTTCGGCGTGCCGCCTGTCTACGGATTCGTATCGACGAGACCTACGTAACAGTCCTTGGCCCTCGTCCGTTGGACTTCCCGGGTCAAAAGTCAACATTTGGCCCCCAAATGGCCAAATTACCAAAATACCCCTCGACTTCCGAACGTCACAACTTCTTCCTCGAACGTCGGAATCGATCGTGCCACCTGCCTATGAACTCGTGACGTCCTAAACTACGTCACGGTCACGGGTAAAAGTCCTAAATACTTCCCGAGATAAAAGTCAACTTTTCCCCCCTTAGGGGCAAAACGGTCATTTACAATAAAATAGTAATTACGAAAGTTCGGGTCGTTACAACTTGTCAGACTCAGTACTCATGAACGTAGAAGCAAAGTGGGACAACGTGTGAAAACTATACTTGTACTTTGCCACTATCTTGCTCCCCTACTGGAGTTGCAGAAACACAGACTCTCTGGCATCCCGGAAAGAACATGGCTAGTACTGATCCAGGAACCGCTCCCTAAAGTCCTCCCAAGTTACTGTACTAACAATCCAGCCTGACATCTCCAATGTATACCACCAATGGTAAGCTCCACCATCCAACAAAAATGTGGCCAACAAAACTCGCTCCTCTAGAAGACATCGCATCACTGCGAAGATTCGCTTCATCCGAGTGATCCACTGGTGAGCTTGCTCAGGCTCTGCTCCCCCACTAAACGTAGTAGCTCCCAAACGCTGGGCTTTTTCTATACTGGCACTCTCCAAGACTCTAACTAACTCATCCTCAATCTGTGCACGAGGTTCGCGTCTCGGAGGTATATTCAACTGTTAAGAGGCATAGATTAGTATGACATATGAAGCGTCAATGTAGAAAGTACAGATCGCATCCTAATTCTCTATACAAAGCTGACACGACCCATCCCGATCCCCCGAGAACCACCTGGGATGTACCCTCCTCCCATCTGAGAATTACACTAGAGTACCGAAAATACCCTTAACGGGCTTAAAGTAAACAAGTTTAAGTTCTACATTGCCAGACTAGGGATAAGTATCATAAAAAAAACGAGCACATATGTCAGTTTACAAAACAGTACTCAAACCTACCCAAACAAGTTTACAGGTGTGCAACAAAAAGTATCTATGCCTCGGCCTCTAGGTCAGCTTTTGCCTCTATGTCACGGCTTATAGGGTTAAGAAAACAGTCCAAGTGTGAGTGGACATAAATAAACAACATTACCAAAAACAATTTAAGGAAAAAAATAAAGGTTTTCCCTTCCGTTTTCAAACATGCATGCATTCAAGTCAAATCATATGAAATGGAAATCGAATCATAAAGCAATATAAATATGGGCATATAAAACAGTAATACAAAGTATATCCAATCCTCGACATCCTAGATGTCTAACATCCCTGATGTCTAATCAATAATGTCACGGTTCTAAGGCTACGTGTGCCACTCGGGGTCTCAAGTCTGAGTCCTCCTCAGGATCTACCGACGTCCGGGCAGATATCATAATATTGTGCCTTCCACGGACCTTGTCCGGGGTGATATCAATCTCTCACACTCCTAATCCTGAGCCTCTCCATGGAGCGGCCTTTCTTAGGCAGTGCACCGTGACTACTCCAAGATACTACGAGACGTCCAGAGGAGATAATAACTCATATGGATGGTATGTACAGTGTAGTAATCAAAACCAGTGAAAATCCTGTTTAGGCTATTTCTTAAAATCCACCGAAATCCGTGCCTAGAAAATATTTCACAAATCCGAGTTACCCAACTGATCACACTGATCATAGTTCAAAATCATTTAAGATCCAATCTTTCTTTCAAATCCCTGTTTTACTCCAAAAATAGTCAATACATTATCCAGACGGATCTCAAGCCCAAAGCATCGTAAAACCTAAAACAATGCGTAAAACAAAATTAAAATCCACAAGATCATCAATGAATGTTATCAAAGTACTTCTACACAAACTTATAATAAAGCAGTTAAAATAGTTATGGATGCATTCATTTTATAACACAAATGTCCACTCACTGCTGGTCTTCGTTGCGCTAATGAACTGCGCTGTAACTGCATGGAAGCTAAACTACAATGTCCGGGCCTGTCCAAAACACATACAAAGGTCACTAATGGACTCTACAAGTTCAAACACTAAACCCCCAAAAATTCTGATACCGGGAACACGTCCTAACACGCTTCCCTACGCTAAAAACCTCTAAATGACCTATCAAACGAACTCTAATCGATCTGAAACCTCCACCATTGGATTCAGAATGTCAAAACCTTTCAAACAAGTCTGGTTTGACCTAAAAAAATGTGCCCATGTACCCGCACGCGTCAGTCAAATGTCCTGGTAAAAAGTCAACGATGACGTCACGGTCAATGATCAAAGTCAACGGATCATGTCATGCTGACGTCAGCCTGACAGGACTAACACCTATCAGGTCTGACGCCTGTCACATGTCACACTCTGAGTGGTCCCCTTGTACTGCCAACACCCTGCCACGTGGCACCACCCGATTGGTCCACGTGTCTGACATGTCAATACTAATTGTACTTGACAATTGCGTAACGAACCGTCCCGAATTAACAAGATTAATTAAGGATTAATGACGGATTAGCGAGACTAATCAGTGATTAGACGAGGATTAGCGGATGTTCTGTTCAAAATGGCGATTTTTCCCTTAGAATGGGCAAAACATTGACTCTTCATTTGGACGGTCAAATAAACTTTGACTAGTAACCATGACGTAGTTCGGGACATCACGAGTTCATAGACAAGTGGCACGCTCGATTCCGAAATTCGAGGAAGAAGTTGTGACATTCGGAATGTGACGCCCCGGAAATTCGAAACATGAAAATTTGGAAAATTTGAGGAAAATGACGATTTTGCCCCTGAAATTGGGCGAAAAGTTGACTTTTAATTTGAGCGGTCAAACGGACTTGACCGATGACCGTGACGTAGTTCGGGACGTCACGAGTTCATAGACAGGTGGCACGCCCAATTCCGACATTCGAGGAGAAAGTTATGACGTGCGGAAGTTGGTAAAAGGGGCCGAAAGTTGACTTTTTGATCGGAACATGGTTTGGACTTTCTGGGAGTACCATTGGGTAGGTCTCGGGACGCTGAATCCATAGACAGGCGGCATGCGCCAATCGGAGTCCGAACGAGAAACTTATGGGTCTAGAACTATGAGGGGTATTTTGGTAATTAGTGTGGCAATGGTAAAATGGTAATTTTGCCACAGCATGGTATATGGGACGATTGTCCTAGCTGATTCAGCTAAATTGGATAAGGATTTATTGTTGGGTGACATGTGTCACTTGATGAGGGAGATTAGTAGCACATGAGTGCTTTGGTGTACACTTAAATTAATTAATTAATTTGTTGTATAATTAGCACTTAGTTAATACACGATCAGAAACCTTAAAACACCAAAACGGAGAACAACCAAAATCGTCCACCTTGTGTACTTGAATTCGTCTAAATCGATTGATCACAATCCCTTTGATAAACTGAAATAGAACAAAGAGATTTAGGTGAGAGAATTGGGTGGAAAATCGAAAAGAAGGGGGCTGGGAAATCAGAAAATACCCGAAACCTTGAATTGATGATTTCGAATTGAATTTCTTGTTGGAGGCTTAATTTATGGAAATGAACGTTTGAGTAAGCTTACTGGACCTAAGACGAGTCGACTGGGATCAAATTCGAAGAGAATTGATCGTGAATTGGTGATGAACAGATGCTACGACGTTATTGAAGTGGGAGCTTGGGTTCGATTACTTAGAGGTGATGATTCTTAAAATTGACTTTGATTTCATATTTAGAATGACTGTTAGATGCTTCTGGTATGATTAATTGAATGTTACAGGTCGTGTTTGTGTGGAACCCGAGTTAGAACCCGTCGGGTTTCGAAGTTGAGTCGTGAGTTTCATGACCTAATTCCATTAAATTAAGGTTACAGATTCACAGTAGACATAGAAATGATGTTATTGAATGAAATAATTGGAGAAATTGAGTTGAATTGATGAAGTTTGGAACGGGTTGCACCGCGGGTCAAATGACCCGTTTACCAGGCAACCGGGTCAAGAAGACGACTGTACAGTCACTGTAGCACGGCGCGTGGACTCACGTGTAGCCGCTTGCGGCGGCACGTGAGGGCGCATGGTAGCTTTTCTGGGAAAGTGTCCAACAGGTGTTTTACTCTATACAATGTAACGAACATTTTGGCTTTGGTTTCGAATCAATCGGACACCGTCTCGATGATGTTTCGAGGGTCCGAAAGTTTAAGTTACATATTTAATTAATATTAAATTCCCGGAAAATTATGGGAAAATTAGATGATGTAAATTGACTTGTTAGTAACCTTGAATAATGATTGTGAACAGGATTCGAGATTCCGAGCGAGTGTCGGAAATTACGGAAACGCGTGCAGCGCGGGAAACGAGCAATTGGACGGTGTGTGAGTGGACGTTTGTTTTATAACTTGATATGCATGCATAGTTAAATGTTTTACATGATTGATTACATGATTTGGTTTGCAATGATGTCATGATTTGTTTGGATGATTATTTATGATTTAATGATTATTTTAATCGGTAATTCGGGCACGTTTTTCGAGGAAATGTGCAAATGATATTTTGGACTAGGCCCGGAGTCAAAATGATTTTAAAATGGATATTTTAATGAATTAATGAGTTAAGAATGATTTCTGGATTATTATGATATTTTCTATGTGATTTTACGGATTTACGTGTAAAGGATATTTGGGCTTGAGTCCCGGTTGGTAATGATTTAACTTGGATTGAGTCATGGATTTTGATTGACATGTTTTGGGATATGATCCCGAATGGTTTTCCTTGTGATTGTGATTGTGACTATTGATGCCCAGACGGTCGGAGCTTGGGGATTACCTAGTCGGTCGGTGCTTGGGGATGTGATGGTATGATTGTGAGTTCTTATGGTAAGCCAACTTCTCGGATGCGACTGAGCCTGGATGTACCACTCGGATGTGTCTGAGCCTGGGGATGTGTTCGCCCAGATGTGACTGAGCCCGAGGGTTGAGCCCAGATGTGTCTGATCCCGAGAGTGTGGCTGGATGTTGGCCTACGCGTAGTGCAGATGTGACGGTGTGATGGTTTGTGCACTTGTGAATAGTGTGGATTGATTGATTGATTGATTGAGTAATTGATTTTGATCTCGTGCAGAGTACTGTTTGATGTTGCGTACTGGTATTGAGTACGAGTTCTGGTCTGTGGGGCTAGGTGACAATGTTTTCATGTGTTTGGCCTGAGAGCCGGGAAGTTTGACTTATTATATGATTCGTCTAAAAGCCAGTATTTGTGTTTCATCTGTTTTCCTATGCATGCATGATTTGTAAAACTGGAGGGTAAAGGATGTCTTTTTAAATGTGTTTTAACGAATATATTTTTGTCCACTCACACCTTTGTTTTTTATGACCCTCCAGGCCGTGGCACAACATTCGAGGCTGATCTCGAGGCGGAGGCATGAGCAGAAATCAGTGCAGTTATCCCTGGTCTGACAGGTGCTGAAGTATACTTTCGGGATTTCAGTCGACTTGTCAGACGGGAGCAGGACCGGGCACGATTATCGAGGTCCAGTTGGGACGGGTCCTGTCACGGAAGTTCAAGGGCGTTTTGGTAATTTGGGTGAATAGGGGCCAAAGGTTGACTTTTGAACCGGGAGGTCAGATAGACGAGGGCCAAGAACTGTTACGTAGATAAGGACGATATGAATCCGTAGATAGGCGGCACGTCGAATTCGGACGTTCGACGGCGAAGTTACGGTTCACGGAAGTTCGAGTGCACTATTGCACGTTTTACAAGACGAGGACTTTTGGCAGCAAGTGGGGCCCAAATATTTGTCTTAAGGCCCAATGGATGAGTGACAAGTGTCACTCATCCACTGGACATCATTTTCATTCATGCATCCATCCCCCCCGTGCATCCATCATTTTACATTTTTCCAATCCAAACCCAATCACCATTTCTCACCCAAAACCCAAACCATTGACCCTATGAGCATAACGGAGATGACAGAGAGTGACCGAGGAGCTGAGGAAGTGGTGGTTGGCCCAGGCAGAGCCGCCGTGGACGGCGGTAGTGAAAACCGATCGAGGTAATCGGTTAAAACCATTTTCAATCCATTTTTTATTTCGGTTGTTATGGGTCGATTTGGATGTTTGTTTTGAATTAAATAGGTTGCTAGGAAGTGGTTAGAGAGGTTTTGAGGGTGGTTAGACGTTGAGAAACCCTGGGGTGAGTTTTGGAAATTTGAACCGTGTAAGCCAATTTGGACCGGTCGGATTTTGGGTGTTTTAGGGGTTCTAATTAATTGGTTTAGGTTTCTAGGGTCGAGATACGAAGATTAGGATTGATTAGGGACAAAAAATATGAGAATTGGACCGTGTAGGGACCTGGAACGGTCACGCCGGTCCAAGTTGCAGAGAAAACCGGACCGGACCGGTTCGGACCGGTCTGGCCGAGGTTGAAGACGCACTGCAACTAGGCGCGTGGCTTCCACGCGCAGCCACTTCAGGTGGCGCTTGGTGGCGCGTGGGGGAGAATTTGGGGAAGTTTCCAACATGTCAAGTCATCTATTCGATGTAACGAACATTTTGGGATTGGTTTCGAGCCGATCGGACATCGTCTAGATATAGTTCGGGTTGTCCGAAGGTTTCGGTGCGCGTTTAAAAATAGTTAAAAATTCCAAAAACTTAAGGGGCTTTAGTGAGGGGTTAATTAAGTAGTTAGTAACCATCTAAAATGATTTGGACAGGTTTGGGAACCCCAGAGATGACGGTTGACCCGGGAAGGCGTACGACGCGCATATCGAGGCAACAGCACGGACGGTCTGTGAGTGGACTTTCTTTGATGAAATGGTTTTGAAAAGGTAAAACCAGGAATGAGACCCTTTTGGATTTGGTTTGACTCAGGCATTAGACCCTATTGATGACCCGTAGGTCTGAGTCGTGGTCGCGACGGGTGCTGTGTGCACGGCGACGGACGACGTGACGCTCGCCTCCGGATTGGGATACGTTCCTTCTGGAGAGATCCCGATGCACATCTCGTAGTCGAGCAGCCAATGGAGGCCTGACTTCGGAGTGCTGACGGTTTAGAGGATCGATCGGCGATGTGTGCACCATGGTCTCGAGATGGTCGCGGCAGTGATGTGTTCACGGCGACATACCAGGATTGCGAGCGGTTTTGTATTGATGGTTGCACGTATCGCTATGATCGAGATCGTGACTGACCCTGAGATATCGGGCTCGATGCCCCATTGATTTACGAGTTCGGGCTCGATGCCCAGTTATTGCGAAATCGGGCTAGAGGCCCTGTTGAGTCTTATGTTTGGGCTGGAGGCCCATTTGATTTGTGTTATCGGACGTGAGTTCCTTTTTTTATGATTTTGTATACTGGTATGTATATACCCTCCCTATGAGATTATTGATTGGCCTCCTCCAGTCGTCGACCTGGAGAGTCACGATCCACAGACCATAGTGGGTATCCCCATAGGGATCCCTTTCTAGGAGTTGGCGTTATATTGTGGTCCCGGACCAGATTTCGGAGAGATGATCGGACTAGATCCAGAGAGAGACCTCAGACTAGATCTAGAGATTGAGCCTCCCAGATCGAGAATTCCTGAGAGAAGACTCGGAGTGAGACCCTGAGTAGTGTGCTCATTAGTATAGAGATGACATCGTGATTATATCGGGGATGTGTTCCCTAGGGGCTATGTGCCTCGAGTTGGCATCTTCTTTGGAAGTGCCTAGGATGGGTTATATATGTATATATGTATATGTGTACGTGATTTCACTGAGATGGCATTGGGCTGAGACCCACGCGTATTGGTTTTAGGCTGAGACCCATATGAGTCAGTTTTGGGACGAGTTCCCACGTTTTTTGGTTTGGACGGAGGTTCCACGTGTTGTTTCACTAATTTCAGGCTAAGGCCCAAATGGTTTGATGGTTCATGACGATTTATGGGAACCAGGCATGAAACCTAGAAATGGTTTTCGAATGCATTCATATGTTTTTAATGAAGGGCATAAAGGTCTTTATGAAATGTTTTTATAAAATATTTGTTTTGTCCACTCACAACTTTTGTATTTTGAATGCCCTTCAGGTTGATCGCGGATGCGGCTGTAGCAGAGACGAGACATCGTATTTCTCCTTCGGATCCTTGCGTACTCTGATAGCCCCGGGTGGGCAAAAGACAGAAATATCCCTGGTCTGACACTTCGTGTCAAACGGGAGCAGGCACGTCCCACGCTAATCCCGAGGGATTTCGGGAGGGTCCTGTCAATTGCCACGTGGCAGTACCCCATTAGCCACGTAGCCTGACAACCCTGACAGATGATGATGTCATTCGCTGATGTCATCATCGTATTCCTTTAGTTGAGTCGACCTTGTTCTCTACAATGGGTCGGCTCAACCCGCGACTTGACCCGACCCTAACTCATTGAAAACTCAACCATTTCGATCCATATTTGTTCCTATAAACTCGTACTCAACCCAGAAACAAGCCTATGACCTCAAAAATACAAGAAATGGTCCAGAAATTACCTCCCAAGCTTTTGATTTTCAGTTGAAGTTCCCAACCTTCTCCAGATTGATTCTAGCCAACTCAATCCTCAAAATCGATCCCTACGAGTTCGTACGACACCTAGGAATCACGTTTGAACCTAAAAAATGTCCAACAAACACCAAACTTAATTTCAAAATTTTGAACCTTAAAACTCACCTTCACGGTTTTCCAGGTGCCGTCCATGGTTGTCCACACTGTTGCACCCGTCTTATTCTTCTCAGTCCACTCTCTCACTTTCCCTCACACACCAGAAGCAAAAGATGAAGATTGGTGAAGGTGTGTGTAGGTTTAGTTTTGGGTTTCTTTAGGTTTTCGGGTAACCCAAACAAAGAAGATGATTGAACAAATATTAGATCCAAAACCATGGGTAAACGGGCCAATAGGATGAGTGACACTTGTCACTCGGCCATTGTTCCATTTAGATATTTTGGACCAATCCAAATCTGCCATTTGTACAATCCATCGTAAAATGTGAAAAGTTCCTGATTCCTCTCGTGCACCATAACTTTTCCGTCCGACATCCGAATTCCAAATGTCGCCTGTCTACGGACTCGTGACATTTGGATCTAAGCAACAGACCTTGGTCAATGTCCAAAAAGTTTCCCAGGTCAACAGTAAAAAGTTTTCCCTTTTCAAGGGCAAAATAGTCAATTCACAACTAAATTTTTGAAATTACAAGTTAACAAAAGTTCGGGTTGTTACATCATAGGTAGGCGGCACGCCAAAATCGGAGGTTGGATATCTTCGTTATGGGTTAAGAAGGAGTAAGGGTAAAATAGTAATTTTGCCCCAAGGGCATTTAGTCATTTTGACAAGGTCTAGAGTTTTCTATAAAAATACTTATTTTTCTTCAACCTTTTGTTCCACCGACTTTGTGCGACTATTTATGTTTGTGTATTTGCTGCCCTAAACAAATGGAGGAATTCGGTTAGCATGAGCCGAATATTAAAAAACCTCCTCCAACCATTAAACTGTGAAGATTGAGTGGATCATAGGGGGGAGAAGATTAATAGAGTGAATCTGGGCTGGGAAAGAGGAGGAAAACGATGAGGAAATGGGGAGGAAATATGATTAAAACTCGTGGACCTGAGACGGATAAGCTTCAATGGCTTCCTGGATTTTGTATGAAGTCGTAGAGGCAAGAATCGTGGACTTTGGACGTGGGGAAATCACTGTACTAGTCTTTGGACGCCATAGCTGCGGAGGTTGAAGCTCGAGCTGGAAGATTGGGGTAAGGAATCTCTCTCCTGAGTTCATAGATCGATTCCTAAGCTTGAGTAGTTAAGTTTAGAGTAACAGAACGTGAAAAACAGACCAGAAATGTGTAATTTTAAACCGGGTCAAGTCGTCAAGTTGGACAACCCGAAAACCAATAGAACGGACGACTGAAGCTGGACGACGATGAACAGTACTTCCACGCGTGAAACCCTCAAGCCGCGGCTTTGAACGGTGTGTGGCGATGCATGCGACGGCTCTTGGCATTTCGGTAAACATGAAATATTTTTCTTTTAATTTTCTGAATTTAGTTATATAATATCTGAAATTTTTGGATATTGTTTGGGATAGTTCTAAATATCTAGTGCAATTTCCTTATTAATTATGTATTCATTAATTGTTTCTTAACTGTTCTTTAAATATGGAAACTTGGTGGTTATTGAGCTAATTAAGCTTGTTGTAAGGTATGTCAGAATTCCATAAGAATACTGTAATAAGTATTAAAGATCAAGTTTTGTAATAGTAGTCGTATTTAATTATGAACGATTATAAATTACATAACATGTGATTACGAAAGCTTTCCTTGAAATTGTGTGGAGTAGGTTAATTGGTGATAAAGTTGGATTATAAACATGTAGAAGTGTTTTAAACATTTAAGGACATGATTTTGTTACTACTAAACTAAAGGAAAATGTTATAAAATAAAATAGGAAATGTATATAAGTAATGGAACAGGAGAGGAATGCAATTAGTAATTACCACCACTTGCAGGAAGTGGGTTGGAAGAGGGCGGTAGTCCCGCCAGGTGGAATTAGTTTTGTCGAATCAATGAAGTTAGTAAACATCCCTTGTCTGATAGGAAACTGTTAGACAGGATTAGGACCAGTTCGATTCTCACGGGAATCTAGGACGGGTCCTGTCAAAAGTCCTATGAGAGACGTGGAATTCGAAATGCCAGATTGACCGTTTGAAGGTATGCCGATCCACCAAAGTCCCCTAAGAGATTTGGAATTAGAAAAGTCAGATCGGCCCTCCAAATGTGTGTCGATCCACCAAAGTCCCTTGAGAGACTTGACATTCAAAAGGTCAGATCGAACCTTTGAAGGTGTGCCAATCTACTGAAGTCCCCTGAGAGACTTGGAATTTGAAAGGTTAGATCGGCCCTATAAAGATGTGTAGATCCACTAAAATCCCTTGAGAGACTTGAAATTCAAAAGGCCAGATCGTCCCTCTGAAGGTGTGCCAATCCACCAAAGTTCATTGAGAAACATGAAATTCGAAAAGCTAGATCAGCCCTCTAAAGGTGTGCCTATCCACTAAAATGCCCTATGAGAGTTGGAATTTTCGAAGGTGTGCCGATCTTCTTGAACTTTGGTTGATTTCTTGAAGATAAGACTAACCACGTGTAACGATGAGTGGAGCCTTAACGTCAGGCTAGTGGGTGCTCAGATCGTGTGTTGCATTTATTGTGATTGGGGCACTTTATAAAGCGTTCTAGGGCCTCATTTTTCCTCACTTGATAGAAAATCTTTAAGCTGCCAAATACAATTTTCCAAGCCATTAGGGAGATTAAAGGAGAATCCGAGTAGTGTGGGAAGATCTAGATTGCATCTAAGTGTTTGGAAGAAGAAGTGTGCATCCGAGTAGTAGTTTTCTGAAAAGTGGAGACAAATATTCTTACCTGCTATGTTCTTCCCATTATAGTAAGTATATTCTTATTTTAGTCTGTACCTTTTGATTTGTAGATGTCGGAGTTAGAGTTCGGTTGCGATGAGAGATCCACTGGGACATTTGGAGGTGAAGTATGCTGCCCTGTTTGGTAGATGAAGCCGATAGCAGGTCGAGTGGCTCCACGTCCACTAGTGGATCTTCGTCGACCAATGGTAGGTCCTCATTGACCATAGATGTGGAATTAGAAGTTTTCAGACAGATTTCGTTCTGTGATGTTGACAAGGTTGATTAGAGGCAAGGTACCGATTAGGAGGCCGAGCAGAAGGTCAAGGATACGGAGTCCGGAAGTAAGGCAGAAGAAATAGTCGAAGAAATGGTTGAACTAGTTGAAGCCGAGGAGGGTGAGGATGATAATGAGGATGAGGAGGGACTAGATGTCAGTCCAGTTGGAATGGTGATTTCATTGTACCGATCACCTTACTCAGTAAATAATATCCAAATGACCTTAAATTATAAGGACACAAGTTCTAGGAGTTGTACAACAAATAGGACGAGATAAAGCTGGAGATCTCAGCGGTAACAAATATAGTGAGCCAGCCCCCCAACGGGTTAGCCCTCTTCTACATTAATGTGTTTGAGCACGGTGTTCAATTTTCTCTTCATCGCTAGCTACAAAGCATGCTTGCTTGGGTGTAGACAGCCATTGGCCAGCTGAACATTAACGACTGGATCATGCTGGTCAGTCTCTACATGGCCTTTGGCATGTGTTGTACTTGAGAGCCCACCAGAGGCCACTTTAGCTATATGTACAAGTTCCTTCGGCATATTTACGGTCCATGATAGTTCTAGATAGAGTGCCAAGAGTAGAGGAAGATGAGGTCACTGATCATCGATATCTCTTCGTCCCAAAAGAACTAGACATTGCGGTATATATGGATTTTTTAAGTGTGTGTTGGTCAGTTGGCATGTTGTGGAGGCTGACCACAGGCGTAAGACCTGTGTCTGTTTTTTTGAAGTATGTGTTGGTTAGTTGTATTTCTAGGCTGATCTGAATTTTGTTCAACAAGTAATTTCAAAGGAGGGAACATAGCTGAGGAGACGAGGGTGTGCAATGAGATCTGCAGTCAGCTATCCAAGTTGGAGCGTAGTCGGTGTATGCTTCGGCACCCAAAAATTGATCTCAGCCAGCCTCATTCAACCGACCGATAAGTAATGTCTTAGGGTCATCTATGTTTTTTATCTACCGAAGAGTGCTTACTTAAAAGGCTAAAGAAGGAGAAAGTCGAGAGGATAAAGAAGAAGGAGCAGGCAACCGATCATTCCCAGAAGAAGTATGCCGACCGACTTAGGGAGAAAAAAAGTGTAAGGACCCATCCCGAATTACCAAGATTAGTTAAGACTAATGACAGATTAGTGAGGCTAATCGAGGTTTAGCCGAGGATTAACGGACATTCAGGGAGAAATTACGATTTTACACGTGAATGAGGGCAAAGAGTTGACTTTTGACCCGGGAGGAACGATGGCTGAGGGCCAAGGACCATTATGTAGATGGGGTCAATACAAGTCCGTAGACAGGCGGTACGTCGAATTCGTACGTTCGACGAAAAAATTACGGTTCAAGGAATTTTAAGGTAACTATTGCACGTTTTACGAAATGGGGGACTTTTGGACTTAAGTGGGCCCAGATCTTTTGAAGTGGCCCAATGGATGAGTGACAAGTGTCACCCATCCATTAACCTTTCCTTTCCTTCATGCATTTGTTTCCCCCTTCCCTGTTCCATTTTCCCACCAAACCCGAACCCATCAAACACGACCCCAAATCCAAACCCCTTCCCATTTGTGAAATTGAGGCCGGGAGAGGAGTTGAGGGTGGCTGGTTAACCAAGGCAACGCAGGGAGACGGCTGAGCCGCCATGGACGGCGGAGGAAACCGCGGGAAAGAGGTAAAACTCGACCCCTTATACATTTCGAATTTCAAATTCGGGTTTTGGACGTTTAGGAGGTTAGATGTTGTTTAGGATAGGTTTAGGAGGTTGGTAGGAAGCTTAGGATAAGGTTTTGGAGGCTGAGGACGGCTGAGAAAGCCCGAAACGGCGATCGAAAAGTTTTCAGTGGCTACCCACCGAATTCAAATTCCGACCAAATTAACCCAAACTGATCCTCCCAATTTATTTTTAGGGATCCCATGAACCTATTAGAACCCTTAGGTTGAAGGTTGGACCCCTAGAAGTGCCCTGAACATCAAATGGAAGTTTTGGTTCAAAATGGGTTTTAGAACCAATGGGTTTTAGGCTTGGTTTCTAGGTTTTGACGACATGGTTAGGTTGGAAATGAAGAAAGGAAGCCATAGGAGTTGGAATGGACAAAAAAGGACAAAAAATGAAAAAGATATCGCCTTGGACCAGTCGCCGGTCCAGGCAAACCGAGTTGCAGATCGGACCGGACTGGCCGGTTTGGACCGGCCTGGCTGAAAGTTGAAGACGACACTGTTCCAGCGCGTGGGATTCATGCGCAGGAACCTCAGGCCTCATGTGGGGTCACGTGAAGCCTCTTTTGGGGAATGTTCCAACTTGTGAAATCGTCTATTTGGTGTAACGAACATTTAGGTCTGGTTTCGTGTCGATCGAACATCGTTTCGATATGTTTTGGGATGTCCGAAGGTTTAGGATCGGGTTTAATAAAAGTTAAAAATTCTGGAAAATTATGAGGCTTTAATGAGAGGTTATTTAAGTAGTTAGTAACCCTCTATTACGATTTGGACAAGTTTGGAAGGCCCAGTGATGGTGATTGGCTCGGGAGAGCCGTATGACACGCGTATCGAGGCGACAGCTCGAACGGTCTGTGAGTGGACTTTGGTTTTCTAAATTGATGCATGCATAAATGTTTTATATGCTTTTACAAAATGATTTTTGTGTGTTTATGTATTTGTACGTATTTCGAGGTTTCAGCCTTATACGGTGCTTATACGTGTTTGTGCTTTCTATATTGGATTAACTGAAATGATTTCGGATTTATAAACAAGGAATCGGGCATGAGACCCATTTGGTTTTGTCTCGGGCATGTGGCCTTATTGATGACCTACGGGTCTGAGTCATGGTCTCGGCGGGTGTTATGTGCACGACGACGGACGATACGACGCTCGCCTCAGGACTGGGATATGTTTCTTCCGGAGGCTCAACTTCGGAGTGCTGACGGTTCAAGATATAGATCGGTGATAGGTGCACCATGACCTAGATGTGGTTGCATCGGTTGATATGTTCACGGCGACATTCCACGATTTGGAGCGGTCCTGGTTGGATGGTTGCACACATCACTAGGATCGGAATCGTGACTGACCCTGAGATATCGTGTACGATTCCCAGTTGAGTCATGAGTTCGGGCTTGAGGCCCACGTTGTTTACATTTATGATTTCGGGTCAGGGATCCTAAATGGATTTCTAGTTTCATGACGGTTTATGGGGACCGGGCATGAATCTTTTGAAAGGTTTTAAGAATGTTTTCGAAATGGATTATCATATACCTTCCTTTAATTAGATTGTCTCCTCCATGGAGGGTCGTTGACCTGGGTGGACCCCGGAGTAGTCACGGAACACCAACTAAGTGGAGTCACCCCATTTGGGTACCATACTTTCAAGAAGGCTTATGGATTATAACCCCTAGGGAGGGTCATTGATCTACGAACATTGACCTGGGTGGACCCTAGGGAGACTTGGGATTTGAGACCCCGGGTAGCACGCGCGTAGCTTTGGAAACCGTGACAGGATTGGTTATGTGATATATGTTATATGATCTACGTACTGGTTTTGGGCTGAGTCCCACAAGGATTTGGGCAGTGGCCCATATGATTGGTTTCATTTATGGTTTTGGGCCAAGGCCCCAATGAATGTTCCAAGAAATGGTTTTCGAATGCATGCATTCTTTTTAGTGAAGGGTATAAATGTCTTTTGTGAAAATATTTTTATGAATTATTTGTTTTGTCCACTCACAGCTTTTAAATGTTTTGACTGCCCTTCAGGTTGATCGCGGATGCGGGCTGTAGCAGAGACCGAGACATCACACTCCTTCTCCGGATCCTACCGTACTCTGAAGCCCCGAGCGGGCTAAAGTCGGAATTTTCCCTTGTCTGATACTCCATGTCAGATGGGATTAGGTGCGTCCCGCGTTAATCCCGGGGGGATTGGGACGGGTCCTGAGAAAAAGATTATGTGAGTAGGTGTAGGTGCTGCAGGCACATGTGAAAGTGTCTAAGTAGGCTCAGCTTGATGAGTTTGAGAAAGTGGTCGAGCAAAAGGCCGCCCTAAAAGATGCAACTACTGGTGTCGAGTAGGTTTAGGAGTAGGCTATTGAGTAATATTAGTAGTCAGCAGACTTCTACAAGTGCATGGCATAGGGTACCGAGAATTACCGACAATCTTAGTAGTTTGAGGATGTGGTTGATATATAGGTTGGACCAGTCCAGAGGGCGATCTTGCAGAAGGTGCTCCTCTTTAATTAGGGGTTGACGATTAAGTTTCCCTAGCTAAAAGTAGAGCTCATGCTCACTAAGAGCTTCTCCTTCCTAGAAGAGCAGAAAACTTCTAAATATGAGTCTCAGGAGACGCATAGTCCCTTGATCTCTGAAGTTAAGCCCACCGACTGTGAGGACCCGTCCAGAATTTACGAGATAACTTAGGGTTGATGACGGATTATTAAGGATTAAATAAGGACTAATTGGGATTAATTAAGGATTATCGAGCGATCTTGGGTAAATGACGATTTTACCCTATGAAGGGCAAAAAGTTGACTTTTGACATGGGAGGTCCAATGAACAAGGACCAAGGACCGTTATGTAGATTGAGACGATACGATTCTATATATAGGCGGCACATCGAAATCGAACATCATACAGGAAAGTTTCGGGCCACGTAAGATTCCAATAACTATTCACAATTGTTCGATTTTTAAATTGGTTTGTTTTAGTGGGACCCAAATATCTGAATTGGAACCATAGGATGAGTGACATCTGTCACCGACCCTAGGGACAATTTCCATACATACATGCACATCATTGTCTTCCTTCATTCATCTTCGTTTTCTCCATTTTGCTTCCCAAAACAGTACCCACCCTATTCTCCCCTCCCACCATCTTTTTCCTTGGATATTCAGAGGGACAGAGTGAGGGAGTGAGACAGAGAGGACAGGGATGGCGAGGATGTGCATAGTCCGCGGTGGAGGTGGTCGGAGAAGGTAAGGTCGTGGGTTTTCGGGGATTTGGGTTTGAGTTTTTGTTGTTTGGATCGATTATAAGCACATGGTTTTGTTCTTTGAGCTCAATCGAGCTTGTAGGTGCAAGAATGGACGGTTTTAGACGACAGGAGTGGCCGGAATATCAATTCGAAGTTTGGCCGAAACTTTTGGAGGCCTTATCTTAAAAACCGGGTACTTTTTTCAATTTTATGGGTTCAGATTTGGATTCTTGCGCTCGAGTAGCATGATTTCCATATATAGAACGTAGGATTTGGTTCAGAAATGAGAGAGTTATGAAGGTTTGAAAAATCGGGCAAAAATGGAGTTTTTCGGCCGCCTGAGATGGCGGTGCATGGTGGCGCCGGTTGTCTTCTCTTGAGAGCCGTTGACCGTTGACCAGCTGACGTCATCGTTGACTTTTTGGTTGATCGAAGTTTGACCAGCACGTGGGGGCGCGCATGCACGAATTTGGAGGTCAAATTGGTCTTGTTCGAAGGATTTTGACGATCAGAATCCAATGGTGATGGTTTCAGGTCGATCAGAGGTCGTTTGATTGGTCATTTGGAGGTTTTTTGCCTCGGGAAGCTTGTTTGGGACAAGTTAACCATTCTGGGATGTGTGAGGGTCTTTTTATAGGCTTTTGTAGATGGTCTGTTACAGTTTTGGGATGTGTGAGGGTTTTTTACCTCGGGGTTGCTGACGGCGCAGGTTTCGGACCGCACAACAGAAACGGTATGTGGGTGGACTTTGTTTTATGGAATATGATGCATGCAAAACTGTTATATATGTTTTATGAACATGATTGAGATGCATTGATTGCATATACTTTTAATAAGATTTGATTTGGAATTTTTGTAGAAAATGCAGTGTGGCACGTACTTCGAGATTTACGTTTTATACGATGTTTAGGCTTCAACCGAGTATCTTACTTGCATTCGTTTTATAAGATTTTGATGGTTTCATAGAGAGGCGTGAAACCGAGGATTTGATTTACAGTTTTAGATGATTTCACAGATATGCTTGAAATCGGTATTCGGGGATGAGTCCCAGTTGGATGTTCTTTGACTTGGATGATAGTCAAAGGTGTTTTGGAAATGTGTTTAACTATCTTTCGGGAATATGTCCCAGTTGATTTATAGTTTGACTTAGAGTATAGTGAAATGTGAGATATATCTGGTTGTGACCCAGTTATGAGATTTATGAAAGATATTTTGGGCATGAGATCGATGCAGATTTGATAGGATTCGAGGAATCTTAGGTTTATGAAATGTTGAAAGACACTGTTTTGGGCTTGTGACTAATTTGATGATATTTTGGGCTTGTGACCCATTTGATGATATTTCGGGCTAGTGATCCCTTTGATGATATTTCGGGCTTGTGACCCTAATGATGATATCCGGGCTTGTGTCCATGTTGATGATGATATGATTTTGAGTTTAAAGACTCAGATTTTAGTAGAGGGCCTGCAGTTATGATTATGTTTCCACAGAGAGCACGGTGGAGATAATGCTCGCCCCCGAGGTACGAAGTGGTCACAACGCGCTTCTTGTCGAGTAGCTGAGAGAGGCAGCAGCCGATGGAGGCTCGACTCAGGATTGCAGTATATGAGATCGATCGATGATATGTTCACAACGATATGGTGATTTTCGACTGGTGATGTGTTCGCGGTGACATGCTCATGATCAGAGCAGTCATGGAGCTTATGGGCATGCATTGCTAGGATTAGAATCGTGACTGATGATGATGGGCTGAGATCCCACATGGTTTTATAGTTGGGATGAGGTCTCACGGGTTTTTTATTTCGACTGAGACCCCACGTGATTTGATTTTACCTGAGACCTTGTGTATTCTGGTTTTGTGCTGAAACCCAACTGAGAAAATGGCTTCAATTGAGAAGTATTTTTCATTGGCTTTTGTATTTATAAAGAAATACGACTTTCTTTTAAGAAAAGTATTTGAAATACTTGTTTTTTTATTCATGCATGCATGCTTTTACGTGAAGGGTATAAATGACTTTACAATAAATAATTTTTATAATCTAGTTATTTTTGTTTTTGATACCCTTCAGGTTGATCATAGATGCGGGATGTAGCAGAGATCGAGATATCACATGCCACCACATATCCTTGCGTACTCTAGATAACCCCAAGCGGGTTACGGTTTTATCCCTTATTTGGGACGTGGTGCCAGACGGGAGCATGCACATCCTAGGATAATCCGAGGGGATTCGGATGGGTACTGTCAAAGTGGTATCAGAGCACTAGATTGCTCTTATGATGTTGCGCTTGTGCTGGATATGATGTGTCTATGGTGAGAACAGTCCATCATCAAATAGATAGTGAGGGTAGGAATAGGAAAATGATGTGGGGAGGAACCTCGTATGGTTTATAGTTGGCACTATATGCCATGTTTTAGTAAGGTCTGTGACAAGACCCGTCCCAACTAGACTTTGGTAACTGTGCTCGGTCCTGCTCCCGTCTGACAAGTCAACTGAAGTCCCGAAACTACCCTTCAGCACCTGTCAGACCAGGGATAACTGCACTGATTTCCGCTCATGCCTCCGCCTCTCGATCAACCCCGAAGGTAGTGCCACGGCCTGGAGGGTCATCAAAACAGAAAATGTGTGAGTGGAAAAAAATAATTTCCTTTAAAACACATTTCAAAATACATTATTTACCCTCTAGTTTATCAAACCATGCATGCATAGGGTAAAACATATGAATCACAATCACCGGCTTTCCAGCCAAATCACATGAAACATATCAAATCCCGGCTCTCAGCACATGAAAACATAATCACCTAGCCACAAAGACCAGAAACCCGTACTCAATACCAATATGTAATCACGATCAACATCAAACAGCACTACTCACAAGTGTATAATCAATCAATCAATCAATCAATCAATCAATCAATCAATCAATCAATCGATCCGCACTATTCACAAGTGCACAAACAATCACACAATCACATCTGCACTACTTGTAGGCCAATATCCAGCCACATTCTCGGGATCAGACACCTCTGGGCTCAACCCTCGGGCTCAGTCACATCCCCAGGCTCAGAGAAATCCGAGTGGTACATCTAAGCTCAGTCGCATCCGAGAAGTTGGCTCACCATAACAACTCAAAATCATACAATCATATCCCCCAAGCTCCGGTCGACTAGGTGATCCCCTAGCTCCGACCGTCTGGGTATCCACAATCACAATCAAAATGAAAACCATCCCGGGGTTACATCCCAAAACATGTCAATCAAATCCTTGACTTCAAACTAAGTCAGAATCATTTACGACCGGGTCTCAAGCCCCAAATACCATTTACACGCAACTCCGTAAAATCTCATTGAAACCATTAAAATAATCCAGAAATCATCCTTAACTCACCAATTAAGTCAAAACATCCATTTTGAAACCATTTTGACTCCGGGCCTAGCCCAAAATACCACTTGCATATTTCTCGTAAAACGTGCCCAAACGACCTATTAAAATAATCATTAAATCACAAATAATCATGCCACATCATCAGGACATCATTGCAACTCAAATCATGCAATCAATCATGTAAAACATTTAACTATGCATGCATCATGGTTTATAAAACAAACGTCCACTCACACACCGTCCAAACCGCTCGCTTTCCAAGCTGCACGCGTTTCCGTAATTTTCGACATTTTCCAGGAATCTCGAATCCTACCCAAAATCATTACTCAGGGTCACTAAGGATTTAATTAACATCATACTAATTTCCCAACATTTTATGAGAATTAAATATTAATTGAAAACATAACATAAACCTTCGGACCCTCGAAACAATATCGAAACGGTGTCTGATTAACGCGAAACCAATGCCAAAATGTTCGTTACATTGCATAGAACAAAAGTCATGTTGAACTCACCTCGGGAATCGTGCCCACGCGCACTCACGCGCCGCCGTGATTGGTTGTGCGTGAAACCCACGGGCGTGCTACAGTAGTGCTACAGTGTTGTATCTTCCACTCGTTTCCTCTGCAAACGGGTCCTGCAACCCGCGAGGTGACTCGGTTTAATTCCTATCAATTCTGCATCCATTTCGATAATTCAAACGTCCATTTGCATCGAAATAGGTTTAATCAGGGATCTGTAAACTCAATTAGATAGAACCTTACCTCAATTCTCTAATTTGATCTCGAATTCTCGAAGAACAGTCGAGCTCTGTTCATCCATAGCAGTCCACCAATTTGACCCGTTTTCTTTCAATTAATCCAGCCAACAGCTTCGTAGGACTATTCTAAGTTCAATTCCAACTTCAATTTCATCCTCCAATTCCTCTAATTACTCGAACACAATCTCAACAATCCAAAGTCCTCACCTCTTCTGTCCTAGTCCAAAACAACCCCAATTCACATCAATTTTCATTGGGTTTGACTCGTCTCAATCCCAGGAAGCTAAACTTAACATCAATTTCACTCACAAACGTCTAACAATTCGAATTCGATCCTAAGTTATCAATTCAAGGTTTCGAGTTTTTCTGGTTTTTCTTCCTCTCTTCTCCTCTCATTCCCACTTCTCTCTTTCTGTAAACTCATCCCACCGTCTCAGGTTTATATACTCAGCTTCATCCATCAGTTAATTGATGGAATTCAAACAAAAGGATGGGTGGGTTTGTTTGTCCTTGTTAGGCATTCAAACACGATGCACAAACAAAGCCACCAAGCCTTCAATTCTGGTGACATGTGTCACCAAGTGACCAATCCTCATCCACATTAGCTTAATCAGCCAGTTTAATTGTCCAATTAGCCCCGCTGTTGCAAATTACCGTTTTACCCTTGCCATAACAAACTACCAAAATGCCCCTCCCAATTCTAGACCCATAACTTTCACATCCAAACTCCGAATGACGCATGCCGCCTGTCTGTAGATTCAGCGTCCCGAGACCTATCCAACGGTGCTTCCGGAAAATCCAAACAAGGTCCCCAAAAAAATTCAACAAATGGCCCCTTTTTAATCAATTTACCAAATTACCCTTAAACTTCCGAACATCATTACTTTCGCCTCAAATGTCGGAATCGGACGTGCCACCTGTCTATGAACTCGTGACGTCTTAAACTACGTCACAGTCATCGGTCAAAGTACGTTTGACCACTCGAACCAAAAGTCAACCGTTCGCCCAATTCCATGGGCAAAATCGTCATTTTCCTTCAAATTTTTCAAATTTTTTCTTTTTCGAATTTTCGAGTCGTTACAGTCTGACCCGAGTAGGGCTGAGTAGACTCGAGTAGAGCCGAGTAGCCTCGAGTAGAGCTGAGTAGACTCCAAGGAGAGTCTAGTTTCTTGTGGGGCCAGTGGTGAGAGCCATAGAGTTATGAGTGGTTGAGATCCTCAAATGACAGATACTGGTTGGTTGGATACAAGTTACCCCAGCAGGACGACTTTCAGAGTCGAGACCGATGCATCGGTCAGGGTAGATGTGCTGCAGAGAGCAGCCGAGGTCGTGGAATGACCCGAGTTGATATTAGTTGGACAAGTTACCAGGAGAGAGTGGTACTTGTGGATCGGATCACGAGGTGTCCGACCAAAGGATTATATGCGGATTGTATAGACATTGGGTTGTGCTCAGGACTCACAAAGCATTGGGTACCGATAACAATGATAACGTGAGATAGTGTAGACCCGGCAATACGAGATTTGTGGCAGACATGGCTATCGATTGACGTAGATAAGTCTTATCGACCTTGGTATGCTCATGACACAGTGATGACTATGACGATGAGGAGTCGTCAGTCATGTCGGGTGTAGAGAGGTGAGGTTCCTACAGTTGATGCAAAGGAAACGATGATAGAGACGATGATGTACATGTCGATTGGAGACGATGGGCCTAGTCGGAGTGATTGTGACGAAATGCCACGCTACCCCAATGGAGATGATTGAGATGACTGGGATGCGTGAGACGGGCTATATGGAAACCAGCAATGACTAAGATGTGATGGGTGGAAACCTAACCGTGATGAGTAAGATAAGTTGGATGGAATCCAGTAGTGATCGGATGATTCTGGATGACGTCGAGCGCATCGAGAGGATTTGATTGCGTACGAGATAGTGCTCTGATTGGTAAGGTGATGTGACCACCGATTAGATTTACGTAGGAAGTTTTGACCTAAAGACAGAGTGTTTCCAAGACACGTGGATTGAGTTCTGAGTGAGTTACAGCTTGGAGGTCGGGCCCGTCCTGTCGTATGATTACTAGGGACATAGGACACGTGTTATGATGTCCCCAGTTAGCCAGTGTGCTTGAAGTGATTTTGGTTGTGCCGAGTTTCAGGATGCGTAATCGGAAGGTTTACGCGGTTGCCACGACTAGAAGGAGTTTCCCAAGTATGTAACCCAATTTAAAGGCATGTTGTCCGAAGGTACCGACGGAGTTGAGAGAATTGGGAGTCCTATGACTGGACATAGTAGACTTAGTGGAATTTGAATTCAGTTGAAGTTCGATGAAACTTCAAGAGTTAATTCGGAAAAATAAATATACTTCCTTCTCTTAGAAGTTCCTAGTGAACTTCTCATCACTTGTAGACGTATAAGCTTGTGAAGGTCAGGCTGATTGAGGAGTGATACGGTCGTGGGAGGATCACGACAGTAGCTATCCAAAGATATTATTGGTTGGAGAAAGAGACTTCTCGATTTTTCTTGGGTCCAAAGAGGGTGTAAGAACTCCTAAAACTTGGATGAGTTGTGAAGTGGAAAGTGCTTGGTGTCACCTGACGTGATGAGTGAGTATTAGATCTGGTGGACCCGTGTTGGTATGAAGGGTCATTCGCGGAGAGAACTAGTGTGGATCGAGTTGAATATGGACTGGATCAGGGATAATTGTAAGTGTCTGGTTGGTGTGTGTGCAGTCTCGGTCAAAGTTTAGACGCTACATGAGTGTAGTTCTTGAGCAAGCCTAAGTAGTTATTTGGGATTATTGAGATGTGTATTTACCCGTCAGTAGTGCATGATTGACAGTGAGACTGCTGAGTATTGATCGCCTGATTGATGTGGTACGATCATCAGATTGAGTCCGAGATGGACATGGTATGGTAATCAGACAGGGTCTGTTGATAATTGTACGTTGAGTACGAGGATCAGACATTAAATACTATACCAAGTGTAGGTATTAGAGTTGCGCAATAAAAGCGTAGTGGAGCCGTGAATTACTGGCTGGACACGATGGTGCATCGTGAATATGTTGGACGTCGTGGGTATGAGTAACAGGTGGAGACCGTCTTGTGAGAAAAGGCGTGTGATGTCAGTTTTGTAAAACAAGATCGGAAGCATGATTACCAGATAAGATGTTCAGTAAAATCAACATATTGAATGTTGAACGATATGTTAGCTCGGATTGATTGTCAGCTGAGAAGGATCGTCAGGCTGAGAAATTGTATAAGATGTCAGTTTGGTATGATGTCAGCTTGGTATAGTAGGATTGTCTGCTTGGATTATCAGCCGAATAGTAGGGTAGGACAAGTGAGATTGACAAGCGTAGATGTCTCATTTGAGACTTTAGGTTGAGTGTTGGGATTTCCAGTAACGACAGGTCACTTTTGAATACGGTTATAGAAGATGAGTTGAGTCTCAGCATTGACTATTGGATTGAGGTTGACGTCGAGTGGCGTTTGGTTATGGTCGAGTACTGTGGATGGATGTTAGACGTGTGCCTCGAGTTGAAGGCAGGATTGGATTTCCACAGTGGATTGGGTCGATTGGAATTTCGAGGACGAAATTATTTTAAGGAGGGTAGATTGTAAGGACCGGTCCCAAATTTACGAGATTACTAAAGGTTAATGATGAATTATTAAGGATTAAGTAAGGACTAATCGAGATTAAGTGAGGATTATCGGACGATCCGGGGTGAAATGACAATTTTACAACTACGAAGGGGAAAAAGTTGACGTTTGACTAGGGAGCTCTAATGCACAAGGACCAAGGACCATTACGTAGATTGAGACGATACGAGTCTGTAGATATACAGCACGTCGAAATCGGACATTGTACGAGAAAGTTATGGGTCACAGAAGATTCCAAGAACTATTCACAATTGTTCGATTTTTAAAATGGTTTGTTTTTAGTGGGACCCAAATATCTGAATTAGAACCATAGGATGAGTGACACTTGTCACCCACCCTATGGCCCATTTCCATACATTCATGTACATCTTCATCTTCCTTCATTCATCTTCATTTTCTCCATTTTCCTTCCCAAACCAGTACCCACCCATTCTCCTCTTCCACCATCTTCTTTCTTGGCTATTGAGAGAGACAGAGTGTGGGAGTGAGACAGAGAGGACAGGGACAGTAAGGACGGGCGGAGGCCCATGTGTAGGTTTCTGGAGAAGGTAAGGTCGTGGGTTTTCGGGGATTTGGGTTAGAATTTTGGTTGTTTGGATCGATTATAAGCCCATGGTTATGTTCTTTGAGCTCATACGAGCTTGTAAGTGCAAGAATGGTAGATTTTGGACGATGGGAGTGGCCAGAATGTTGATTCAAAGTTTGGCCGAAACATTGGGAGGCCATTTCTGGGTTCAGATTTGGATTCATGGGCATGAGTTATGAAGGTATGATTTGGTTGAGAAATGAGAGAGTTGTGAAGGTTTGACCGTTGGCTTGCTGACGTCAGCGTTGACTTTGCTGAGGGCATTCCATTAACCGTTGACCAGCTGAAGTCAACGTTGACTTCTCTTATGTTAGCGTTGACCATTGACTTTTTTGTCGACCGAACTTTGACCTGTCCTTGGGGTCGCGTGCGTAAGAATTTCAAGGTCAAACTGGTCTGGTTCGAAAAATTTTGACAATCTAAATCCAATGTTGGTGGTTTCTGGTCGACCAGAGGTCGCTTCATAGGCCATTTGGAGGTTTTTAGCCTCGGGAAATGTGTTCGGGACACGTTGACCATTCCAGGATGTGTGAGGGTGTCCGGGATGTGTGCGGGTCTTTTATATAGACTTGTATAGATGTTTAGTAACCTTTAGGTATGTTGGACAGGTTCAGATGCCCTCGAGAGTATGGATTAGCCTCAGATTAGCTTACGGCGCGGGTTTTGGAGCGCTCAACACGGACAGTTTATGAGTGGACTTTTTGTTTATGAAATATGATGTTAGGACCCGTCCCAATCCCCCCAGGATTAACGTACAAGGGAAATTCCAACCTTAGCCCTCTCAGACTTTCAGAGTACTCCAGGATCTGGAGGAGGTGTGTGATATCTTGGTCTATGCCATAGTCCGTATCCGTTGTCAACCTGAAGGGCAGTCAAAATATTAAAAGATGTGAATGGACAAAACAAAGAGTTTATACAAACATTTTCATAAAGACATTTGTACCCTTCACTAAAAAGCATGCATGCATTCGAAAACCATTTAACCAAAAGAACCATATGTGGGGAACTAAGCCCAATACCATAACCGAAAGCACCATAAAGAACCAACCACACAGGCCACTGCCCAAATCCATAAAGAAACCAACCATACGAGCCACTTCCCAAATCCATAAAGATACCAACCATACGGGCCACTGCCCAAATCCATACGGGACTCAGCCCAAAACCTGTGCACATCACATATCATATATCATATATACATATAAATCACAAAACCAATCATGTCACGGTTTCCAAAGCTACCCGCGTGCTACCCGGGGTCTTAAGCCCAAGTCTCTCAGGGTCCACCCAGGTCAGTGTCCGTAGACCAATGAACCTCTCTGAGGTTATGATTGAAGCCCTCGTGAGAGTAAGGTACCCAACGAGGGCGACTCCACTCAGTTAGTGCTCTGTGACGACTCCACGGTCTATCCAGGCCAAGGACCCTCCCTAGAGAAGACAATCCAAGTAAAGTAAGGGATATGAATATATATATATATAGAAACATCCTTAAAACCTTTCAAGGATTCATGCCCAGTCCCCATAAACCGTCATAATCCATAAAAACCTTTCAAGGGTTCATGCCGGTCCCCATAAACCGTCATGAACCATAAAAACCTTTCAAAGGATTCATGCTGGCTCCCATAAACCGTCATGAACCTGGAAATCCATTTAGGGTCCCCAACCCGAAAACAAAAACGTAAAGTAACTGGGTCTCGTGCCCGAACACATGACTCAACTGGGCATCGTGCCCGATATCTCAGGGTCAGTCACGACTCCGATCGTAGTGATGTGTGCAGCCATCCATCCAGGACAGCCCTCAATCCAGGTATGTCACCGTGAACGTATCAACCGACGCGACCACCATAAGAACATGGTGCACCCATCACCGATCGATATCCTGAACCGCCAGTACTCCAAAGTCTAGCCTCCTTCGATTTCCCGACAACGGATCATGCATCGTGACCTCTCCGTAAGGAACATATCCTAGTTTGGAGGCGAGCATCGTATCGTCGGTCGCCGTGCACATAACACTCGCTGCGACCACGATTTAGACCCGAAGGTCATAAATAGAGCTACATGCCTGAGACAAAACCAAATGGGTCTCATGCCCGAGTTCATCCTTTTGAAATCCAAAACCATTTCGTTTCAACCATCATAGAAAGTACAAACACGTATAGGCACCGTATAAGGCCAAAACCTCAAAATACGTGCCAATACGTAACCACACACAAATGCACGCATGGCATCACCAAAAAAGTATCAAAACATATATTAAAAATTTTATGCATGCACCAATTTAGAAAACAAGGTTCACTCACAGACCGTCCGAGTTGCCACCTCGATAAGCGCGTCATACGGCTCCCCGACCCAATCACCGTCACCGGGACTCCCAAACCTGTCCAAATTGTAATAGAGGGTTACCAAAAACCTAAATAACCCCTCACTAAAGCCCCGTAATTTTCTAGAATTTTTAACTATTTTAATTCCCAAACCTAAACCTTTCGAGGTCCCGAACATTATTGAGACGGTGTCTGATCGACACGAAACCAGTCCCTAAATGTTTGTTACATTGAATAGATGATTTCACATGTTGAACACATTCCCAAAATGTGGGCCACGCACTGCACTATTCACCTTATTCCTCACGCGACTGAACCGGTTTTCTGGTTCTGAACCGGGCCGAACTTGTCTGGACCGGCGTGGCCGATTTAACGTCCAAACTCTTCTATTTTTCATCCTCTTTAATCCATTTTCATTACAATCTCTTCCTAATCTCATTTCCTATTTTTCTACCATTTAAAATCATGAAAAAGCGTTAAGAATCTCACTTTCCATGATTAAACCAAAAGCTTGAATCTTCAAGCTTAGTTTCATAGCCTTCTAGCCTTCCATTTCCCTTGAAAATAATCCTAGATGAGTCCTTCTCGTCCCTAGGCCTTATTAGGATCAAAAGGAGCTCAAAACCATGACTAAAAGTCAATTTTTTGATTTTTGAATAAACCAAGGATCATGGGTTACTCACCTCCGTCGTCCACCATCGTGGCTCGCCGTCGTGCCCTCAGTCCCTCAGGTACACTCTCAGTCCCTCACATGGTTGTTTACACACAGCAAAGATGGTGGGGGTGGTGTGGTTTGTGTGTTTGGTTTTTGAAAGAAAAGAAGAAGGAATGGTGGTTTCGGGTTTTTGTGAGAGAACAGAGAAGATGATAAAGTTTGATGAAGAAGATATGGTGAGATTGATCAGATAAGAGGAATTGGATGGTGGTGATGGAAAGGAAAGAAGAGATGGATGGTTGGATGATGATAGATGAAGGATGAGTGGATTATAAAATAATATAATTAATATTATTTTAATCTAATCTCAACAATCAATGTGAAATCCACAATTTGGGGGTTAGTGACCAATGGGATAAGTGACGCTTGTCACTCATCCATGGGTCCCACATAAAGTCAACCAATCAGATCATGCCACCTAATCCTCGCCTCGAATTTCGTGTATAGTGAAATTCAACTTCCGTGACCCATAACTTTCCTGTTTGAAGTCTGATTACAGCGTGCTACCTGTCTAGGGATTCGTATCGTCTCGATCTATGTAACGGTACTCGGCCCCCAGCCATCGGACCTCCCGATCAAAAATTCAACATTTGCCCCTTTTAACTAAATTACCAAAATACCCATGAACTTCCGAACGTCATAACTTCTTCCTCGATTGTCGGAATCGAACGTGCCACCTATCTATAAACTCGTGACGTCCCGAACTACATCACGGTCATTGGACAAAGTCCAGTTGACCGCTTGAAAGAAAAGTCGACGTTTTATCCATGCTTAAGGGCAAAACGGTCATTTTGCATCGTTCGTCCGATTTCGCCCAACTAATCATCAATTAACCTCGCTAATCTCTGATTAGTCACTAATCTAATCTCAAAATTTGGGATGGGTCATTACATATGATGCATGCATAATTGTTTTAGTTTTATGAACATGGGTGAGATGCATTGACTACATATGCTTTTAATATGATTTGATTTACCATTTTCGTAGAAAGTATAGTATGGCACGTACTTCAGGGTTTATGTATTATACGATGTTTAGGCTTTGGTCGCGTATCTTACGTGCATGTGTTTTATATGATTTCGATGGTTTCACGGAGAGGAGTGAAATAGAGGATTTGATTTACTATTTTAGAGGATTTCACGGAGATGTGTGAAATCCTTAGTCGGGTATATATCCTAGTTGATTTATACTTTAACTTAGAGTATAGTCAAACGTGAGATATATCAGGCTGTAACCCAATTATGAGATTTATGAAAGATATTTCGGGCATAAGACCGAGTTACGGATTGATAGGATTCGAGGAATCCTGGGTTTATGAACTGTTGATAGACACTGTTTTCGGGCTTGGGTCCCATTTGGTGATATTTCGGTCTTGTGACCCATTTGATGATATTTCGGGCTTGTGACCCATTTGATGATATTTCAGGCTTGTGACCCATTTGATGATATTTTGAACTTGTGACCCTATTGACTATATCCGAGCTTGTGATCGTGTTGATGATGATATGATTTTGAGTTTAAAGACTCGGATTTTATTAGTGGGTCCCCAGTTGTGAATGTGTTTCCCCCGGAGAGCATTTTGGAGATAATGCTCGCCTCCAAGGTACGAAGACGTCACGATGCGCTTGATGTCGAGTAGTCGAGAGAGGCGGTAGTTGAGGGAGGATCGACTCAGGAGTGTGGTATATGACATAAATCGTTGATATGTTCACGATGATCTGGTGATTATCGACCAGTGATGTGTTCACGGTGTGATGCTCAAGATTAGAGCAGTCATGGAGCTTATGGGCACGCATTGTTGGGATTAGAATCGTGACTAATGATGATGACTGATGATCATGGGCTGAGATCCCACATGGTTTTATAGTTTTGCTGAGGTCCCACGTGTTTTATATTTGGATGAGACTCCACGTGATTTGATTTGGCCTTAGACCCTGTTTGTTTTTATTTTGGGCTGAGACCCTGTATGTTTTGGTTTTGGTTTGAGACCATACTGAGGAAATGGCTTTGATTGAGAAGTATTTTTCTCAAGCTTTTGTGTTGAAAAGCAATACGACTTGCTTTTGAGAAAAGTATTTGAAATACTTGTTTTTTTATGCATGCATGCATACTTTTACGTGAAGGGTATTAATGTCTTTTTGATAAATCATTTTTATAAACTGGTTATGTTTTGTTACGACCCGTCCCGAATTCCGAGATTAGATTAGTAACTAATCATGATTAGTGGGGTTAATCAGTGATTAGTTGGGCGAAATCGGATGAACGATGCAAAATGATCGTTTTGCCCCAAGTCGTGGGTAAAACATTGACTTTTAATTCGGGCTGTCAAATGGACTTTAACCAATGACCGTGACGTAGTTCGGGACGTCATGAGTCCATAGACAAGTGGCACGTCCATTTCGGACGATCAGGGAAGAAGTTGTGACGTTCGGAAGTCCAAGGGCACTTTCGTAATTTAGACGAAGAGGGGAAAAATGTTGTCTTTCTGACCGGGAGGTCTGATGGCCGAGGACCGTTAGGAAGGTCTCGATGCCCTAAGTCCATAGACAGGCGACACACGTCAATCAGAGTTCGAATGACCAAGTAACGGGTCTGCATGTGAGAGGGACATTTTGGTAATTTTGAACAGGAGGGCATTTTGGTCATTTTACAGGCTGGTTACTGTTTGCAGCCGTGGGAAACAGAGTCTGCAAGCCGTACTTGGTGGTTCTGAGCAACCCAATTGTTTAAACTTGTAGTGGACTGGAAAGGGGGAATTGTTTAAGGCTTTTAAGGCAATGGAACGTGGGTTGAATCATACATCAAGCATGGGCACCATTTTTCATCGAATTAGGGACCGTTCCGGGAAACAAATTCACAGAAGCCAGAAAGGATTCCCACGGGCTGTTGGGTGGCACGGTTCAATTAATTGAGTTGGATTTTGAGTGAGCTTCATTCTGCTCAACTGAGGGTTGAGTGTTAGAGAGAAAACAGAGATTGGAAAAATTAGAAAAATGGAGGGAAATTCGAATGTTGAGAGATGGGCTCTGAGGATCAGAATTGAGCTCACTTTCAGCTTTTTGGGATTGCCACGATTAGAATCATTGAAAGAACGAAGAAAATCGATGCCCAATTTGCTCTGAACGAACCTGGTAACAGTAACCAAAATTCGAAGTTGAGTCGTGATCTTGGAGTGATCAAACGATGAAATTGAAGTGGGGAAACAGTTTCTCATGGTCCACTGAAGCTACTGGGTGGATCAATTGGAAGAAATCAGTTGACATTGATGAATTTCGAAGGATGAACAGTGCCCTGGTGTTCTTCGAAAGTTCATCTTTCATTTGATGGATTGAGGTAAATAATCAGGTAATTGAGTTTATAGAACTCTAATTAGACTTAAACCGAAACTTTTTAACTGTTCAATTGAAAGAATTGAGGCTGAATTGATAGGAAACCAGTCGAGTCTGTTCGCGGGTCGCGGGGATCCGTTTATCAGTAATCCGGGCGAGGATGAAGGTACTGTAGCAAGGCGCGTGGGTTTCACAAGCAGCCACTCACGGTGGTGCGTGACGACGCATGGGCACGAATCCCAAGGTGAGGTCAACATGGCTTTTTTCCTATACATTGTAACGAACATTTTAGCGTTGATTTCGAATGAATCGGACACCGTTTGAATGTTGTTTCGAGGGCCCGAAAGTTTAGGTTACGTTTTTAACTAACGTTTAATTCCCGGAAAATTACGGGAAATTAGTATGCTGTTATTTGAGGCCTTAGTGACATTAAATAACGGTTTCGGACAGGATTAGAGATTTCTGGAAAATGTTAGGAATTACGGGAATGCGTGCAGCGCGAAAACGGGCAATTATGGACGGTTTGTGAGTGGACTTTGGTTTTATCAAACTTATGCACGTATAACTATTTTATATGGATTATGATTGTGATTATATGATGTTGATTTGAGTATTTGTGAATTATATGCTTTCACGTATTTCGAGGCGATTTACGTGCTTGCACGTAAATCGAGTTTTTTCCAGTTTTACACTAATTTTTCATACTTATGGTTTTGGATATGATTTCATGAAATGGTTTGAAATTGGAATGATAAACTGGGGCATGAGGCCCAATTTTTTTGGAAACCGCGGACTTGGAGTCCAATTGAGTTACATAATCGGGCCGGGGGCCCAATCGCTTATGAAATCAGGCAAGGGGCCCAGTTATTTACGAAATCGGGCTAAGACCCATTTGAGTCATATAATCGGGCCAGGGGCCCAGTTGATTTACAAAATCGGGTCGTGGGCCCAGTTGGTTTACGAAATCGGGCATGAGGCCCAATTGGTTTATAAATGTGATTTCGAGTCAGGGACCCTAATTGGATTTAAATAAATGGTTTTGAATTTGATAAATCAGATGTTTGGACTGGTGATGGTTTTGTGGAAATTCCGGGCAGGGCCCTTGGGATGTTTGAAATGATTTGATAAACTATTTTCCATAAACCATCTTGATACGAGGAGATGTGATGGTCTCCTCCAGGTGTCTGGGACACTGGGGAAGTCACGGTGCATTGCCTGCGAGGGGTCATTGTATGGAGCTACCGGACCATACGATGACTCAGGAGCAGAATTGCTATGATTTGACGTCTGAGACGTCAGACATCTGGGATGTCATAGATATTGACCCGGAGAGACCCCGGGCAGCACGCGTTGCTTATTATTATACCGTGAGATATGACGTCTGGGACGCTAGGCATCTGGGATGCCCATGATGGTTTAACATGTTTCCCTGGAAATGGTATTTATGGTTATTGTTTTGGGCGATGGCCCACTTGGCATTTGAAATTGGTATTCTGGATGTCGGATTTAAATGATATATGTTTGGTTTTCGGCATCCATGGTTTTGGGTAGTGACCCACATGATTTGGTTTTACGATTTCTGGGCTAAGGCCCTAACGGTTGTTTTTAGTAAATAGTTTACTTGCTGGTTTCCGATGCATGCATACGTTTTAATGAAGGGCATAAATATCTTTGTGAAATTGTGTTTTATGAACTTTTTTATTTTCGTCCACTCACAACCTTTATTGTTTTTAATGCCCTTCAGGTTGATCATGGATGCGACTGCAGCAGAGACTGGAACATTGCATGCCTCCTCCATCGATCCTTGCGCACCCTGGACTCCCGTCGGCGCAGCGGCTTTCGGTTATCCCTTGTCTGACACTTTGTGTCAGACGGGAGCATGACACATCCCATGGTAATCCCGGGGGGATTGGGATGGGTCGTGTCAATGTGGTATTAGAGCCAGGTTTGCTCGTCGTGTGCGCACAGGTCGAGGGCTTTATGTCTCTTGGGGCTGCAGTTCGTTATCAACCTGGTAGATAGCCTTGGGGTTTGAATAGTGGATAGAGTACGATTGGCCCGGTACGCCGTGCGTTAATGTGATTAAACCCAAGTGGGGTTGTATGTGATGAACTAGTAATGTGGGACCGTCGGTTCGGTCATGTGATAGTAGATTGTTGTGCTGCTGAGAGCAGCCGAGTTTTATTTTCTCCGAACCCCAATTATGTGATGGGAATCCTATTTGAGTAGTGACTTGGAAATGTGAACCTCAGTTGAGTAATGGTCAAAAATGTGAACTCTGGTGATGATTGCTAGTGTAAGGGATGTTGGTACATCAGAATTGGCCGATGACCTTAGTGGTGGAACCTACGTTGAGTGGATAGAGGGACTGGATTTGACGTCTATACGATGTCAGGACCGCAGGGTCGGTTAGGTTATGGATTTTACTGCAGAGGACAGTTGGGTTCCTCTGAAGCATTGGGTGTGATTGTGGAGCCCTCTATCATGATGGGATTCGATCCACGGGTACGGTTATGGGACGAAATATGGAATTCCCAGTTGGACCGAATGATAGTGTGACGCATGGATACGGATCTCGATAGCGATGATTGTTGGACGGTAGTCTTGTGGGGATGACTGGTTATCGAGAGTACTTGGTGTGGTTGTAGTAGTCGAGAATCAGGGGACGTTCAGGGAACGTTCATTTTTCCGATGTGGATTGTCAGAATGGTGGTACCCATAGTTGTGGAGTACGAGTAGTGATTCGGGATCGTCACTCGGTATGAGCGGAGATCCAGGGTTATCAACCTTACACACTGTGTGCTCGTGTGGATGTTTGTATGCGGGTGCTGATACTAGTTTGGATGCATGTGTGCTGATACAAGTGTTGGTGATAGTACATTGGTGCTGGTGTCGGTGATTGAGATGGTGATGAGCCACGAGTTGGGATGTGACTCTGTTATGATGGACATATGTCCGGTGTTTGAGATTCAGTAGTGGTTGAGTGATGGACTGGATGGGACCCAGTGGAGATTTTGACGTGTTGGGATAAGTCCCAACAGTGATGAGGTGACAAGAGATGAGTGGATAAAAAGGTATGATTTAGACAGGAGGAATCTTGGGATGACGTTCCCTATGTCATGAGAATTAGTGGATTTGGGGAGTTATTGTCGACTCCGAGTTTGGTGTGATTGTAGGTTTCTAATATTCCCAGGAAGTACAAGGAAATTTTTGAAATTGGAAAAAAGCGAGAAAAAAATCATTGGTGGTATGGATGTGGGATTTTGTGATGTGAAAAACCTGGAAACTCAAGGGTTAAACCTGTAAAGGTTGAGTTGTGAGACGAAGGTAGTAGTGTATGCACATCCAAGAAGAGTTGAGTAATTCCCAATCGGAATCGGTGTATGTGCATAATGAGTTATTAACGGACATGAGGTCTGAGTATTGGTTTGAGTACGGACCCGTGGTTGTCCAACTAAGTTGTGGATATGGGAAGTCCGGTGGTTGGACTTGACATCTCATTGGGGGCATGTATGTTCCCAACACGGTTGGAACTTTAGTTTCGAGGTGAGGGGTGGTTGGGGGACGAGAGGAGTGCTCGCTCCCGCATTGGTGATAGGTATTCTGAAGTCATTAGGGTTGACTTCTTACCTTCTGCCCTGGCAGATGTTGATTGTGGTTACCAGTACGTTGAACGTGTATTGGTTGGTGGGCCCATGTGTGTTTTGGGGTCATCAGGAGGAGTTTCATATTCGAAGTTAGGTAAACGAGATTTCCTATTTTCTGCTTGGTGGCAGACGATGTTGGTTTACATGGCGTGGTGAGTGCAGCGAATCTTATTTGTATCCACATAGGATGAGTATTGGCGTCATCATTTATGAATCACCCTTGGTTTTTCCTTGGTGGGATGACGAGGATCGATACGAGGTAATCAGTGAGAACCCACAGTCTTGAAATGTCTCGTTGTTAACTGATCGGTTTAGTTGTGGGAGTTGGTTGTCGAACATTGTGACAGTATGCAGATTAGTTGAGGGTGTGAGACCCTATGGTTTGGAGTCTAGTAGTTAACTGTATGGATCCTAGGTGGAGCAGGATCGTGACGGTTGTAATCGGGGATGCAGTGTTGAATCTGGGTCGTGATCTGGATGATCCAGATAGGGGGAGAGTTTATCACCCTTACTTTGGTATGTGAGTCGTAAATGACGGGACTGGACTTCTTTTCGAAGTGAATCCCGCACGGTATATTACCCGGGTGAGTCGGTTTTCGACGTGGGCGGATATTGTTAACCTTAGACGTGCGGATTTTGGGATTGGCTTCCCTATGAAGCCAATCGAAGGTATTGAGCAGGTAACTGATAGGTTCGATTTTGGTGTGTCTTGGTAGACGTGAACGAGATTTCAGGTTTTGGAATCGAATTTCTGGGTGACGATTCAGGATACGATTTCGGAACTTGAAAGTGGATTTCTGGATTTGGGTGCGGGATGATTATTCCAAATGCTAGCTTACAGAATAATTATTTCGGATTTGGATTTGGAAATGGATTAAGAATATGATGTCTGGGTTTGGATTCGGGATTTCTTACGAAATTGCGGATTCGGATTTGGATTTGGAACTGATGATGGGTGGAGTTTCGATTTGTCTAATGCGGGTTTGGACAAATGGACTCCATCATTCGAAACGTGTTGGGCTATGACCTAGGTGGTTGTAGGCTGGTCGATGGATAGATGTGTGTACCTTGTACATGGTTTGAGGTACGATACTTGCAGGTTTGTGGTGCCTGGTGACGGTATACGGATTATACCAGACGTATGTCGGTGAGCGTGTTGGTAGTCAGATTGGATCCGATAGCATTGGATTAGTTGAGATCGTGGACTGGACCTCGGATACTGTGCAGTGGGTCATAGTGGTTCTGATGGTTCAGTTTCACACAGGTAGAGTGAGGTGTTGTTTGTTGTACACTCGAGATGAGTAATTTGGTGGTTAGTGTAATCACAAGTGGGTAAGTGTCAGTTTTCAACTGACAACGGTCAAGTGGTGTCAGATTGTCGGGAGGTGTCAACGTGGCTTGTTGAGTGAGGTCTGATGACTCCCAGTTGGAGTAGATACCAGGATAGATTGGTGATGGAGAAAGGAACGGTCGGGTTGTCGCGTCAACGAAATGGTAGATTTGAAAAGTGGTATCAGCTCGAAACGTGTGGTTCTGTCATTCGACGGGGTCGAATGTAGTCGATACGATGTGAATACTAGTGGTACGTTTGGGCGCGGACAAATTATTGTCCCGATTAGTTGGTGTACGAGTGTACATGTGTTGCGAGGTCGATTTTACTTTCCAAGGGGTGATTGTGGAATCAGGACAGTTGGAACTTCGAGAACCAAACTAATTAAGGAGGGAAGAACGTTTGAGATTAGATCGGTTGGAATTTCGAGGATGAAATTCATTAAGGAGGGAAGGTTGTAACGACCCGTCCTGAATTTCGAGATTAGATTAGTAACTAATCATGATTAGTGGGGTTAATTGGTGATTAGTTGGGCGAAATCGAACGCACGACGCAAAATAACCGTTTAGCCCCTAGTCGTGGGTAAAACGTTGACCTTTAATTCAGGCGGTCAAACGGACTCTGACTGATGACCGTGATGTAGTTCGGGACGTCACGAGTCCATAGACAGGTGGCACATCCATTTCGAACGATCATGGAAGAAGTTGTGACGTTCGGAAGTCCAAGGGCACTTTCGTAATTTGGACGAAAAGGGGGAAAAGGTTGACTTTTTGACCGGGAGGTCCGATGGCAGAGGACCGAGGACCGTTAGGAAGGTCTCAATGCCCTGAGTTCGTAGACAGGCGGCACGCGTCAATCGGAGTTCGAATGACCAAGTTACGGGTTTGGATGCGTGAGGGGCATTTTGGTAATTTTGAACAGGAGGGCATTTTGGTCATTTTACAGGCTGGTTACTGTTTGCAGCCGTGGGAAACAGAGTCTGCATGCCGTACTTGGTGGTTCTGAGCAACCCAATTGTTTAAACTTGTAGTGGACTGGAAATGGGGAATTGTTTAAGGCCTTTAAGGCAGTGGAACGTGGGTTGAATCATACATCAAGCATGAGCACCATTTTTAATCGAATTAGGGACCGTTGCGGGAAAAAAATTCACAGAAGCGAGAAAGGATTCCCATGGGCTGTTGGGTGGCACGGTTCAATTAATTGAGTGGGATTTTGAGTGAGCTTCATTCTGCTCAACTGAGGGTTGAGTGTTAGAGAGAAAACAGAGATTGGAAAAATTAGAAAAATGGAGGGAAATTCGAATGTTGAGAGATGGGCTCTGAGGATCAAAATTGAGCTCACTTTGAGCTTTCTGGGATTGCCACGATTAGAATCATCGAAGGAACGAAGAAAATCGATGCCCAATTTCCTCTGAACGGACCTGGTAATAGTAAGCAAAATTCGAAGGTATTGTAGCAAGGCGCGTGGGTTTCACGTGCAGCCACTCACGGCGGCACGTGACGGCACGTGGGCACGAATCCCAAGGTGAGGTCAACATGACTTTTTTCCTATACATTGTAACGAACATTTTAGCGTTGATTTCGAATGAATCATACACCGTTTGAATGTTGTTTCGAGGGCCCGAAAGTTTTGGTTACGTTTTCAACTAACGTTTAATTCCTAGAAAATTATGGGAAATTAGTATGCTGTTATTTGAGGCCTTAGTGACATTAAATAATGGTTTCAAACATGATTCGAGATTTCTGGAAAATGTCGGGAATTACGAGAATGCGTGCAGCGCGAATATGGGCAATTATGGACGGTCTATGAGTGGACTTTGGTTTTATAAAATTTATGCATGCATAACTATTTTATATGGATTATGATTGTGATTAGATGATGTTGATTTGAGTATTGGTGAATTATATGGTTTCACGCATTTCGAGGCGATATACGTGCTTGCACGTAAATCGAGGTTTTTCCGGTTTTACACTAATTTTCCATACTTATGGTTTTGGATATGATTTCATGAAATGGTTTGAAATTGGAATGGTAAGGTCAGGCATGAGGCCCAATTTTTTTGGAAACCTCGGACTTGGAGTCCAATTGAGTTACGTAATCGGGTCGGGGCCCAATCGCTTATGAAATCGGGCCAGGGGCCCAATTATTTACGAAATCGGGCTAAGACCCATTTGAGTCATATAGTCGGGCCAGGGGCCCAGTTGATTTACGAAATCGGGCCGTGGGCCCAGTTGATTTACGAAATCGGGTCGTGGCGCAGTTGGTTTACGAAATCGGGCATGAGGCCCAATTGGTTTATAAATGTGATTTCGGGTCAAGGAACCTAATTGGATTTAAATAAATGGTTTTGGATTGGATAAACCAGATGTTTGGACTGGTGATGGTTTTATGGAAATTCCGGGCAGGGCCCTTGGGATGTTTGAAATGATTTGATAAACTATTTTCCATAAACCATCTTGATACGAGGAGATGTGATGGTCTCCTCCAGGTGTCTAGGACACTGGGGAAGTCATAGTGCATTGCCTGCGAGGGGTCATTGCACGGAGCTACCGGACCGTACGATGACTCAGGAGCAGGATTGCTATGATTTGACGTCTGGGACGTCATACATCTGGGATGTCATAGATATTGACCCGGAGAGACCCCGGGCAGCACGCGTTGCTTATTATTATACCGTGAGATATGACGTCTGGGACACTAGGCATCTGGGATGCCCAGGATGGTTTAACATGTTTCCCTGGAAATGGTATTTATGGTTATTGTTTTGGGCGATGGCCCACTTGGCATTTGAAATTGGTATTCTGGATGTCGGATTTAAATAATATATGTTTGGTTTTCGGCATCCATGGTTTTGGGTAGAGACCCACATGATTTGGTTTTACGGTTTCTGGGCTAAGGCCCTAACGGTTGTTTTTAGTAAATAGTTTACTTGTTGGTTTTCGATGCATGCATACATTTTAATGAAGGGCATAAATATCTTTGTGAAATTGTGTTTTATGAACTTGTTTATTTTCGTCCACTCATAGCCTTTATTGTTTTTAATGCCCTTCAGGTTGATCACGGATGCGACTGCAGCAGAGACTGGGACATTCCATGCCTCCTCCATCGATCCTTGCGCACTCTGGACGCCCGTCGGGGCAGCGGCTTTCGGTTATCCCTTGTCTGACACTTCGTGTCAGACGGGAGCATGACACATCCCAGAGTAATCCCGGGGGGATTGGGATGGGTCGTGTCATGTTTATTCACTCACAGTTTTTATGGTTTTTGATACCCTCCAGGTTGATCGCAGATGCGGGCTGTAGCAGAGATCGAGACATTGCATGTCACCACAGATCCTTGCGTACACTAGATAACCCTGAGTGGGTTATGCTTTTATCCTTATTTGGCACGTGGTGCTAGACGGTAGCAGACACATCCCCGGATAATTCAGGGGGATTGAGATGGGCCCTTTCATCGACCCTATGTTAGAGTTGTTCCCTAAGACGGTGCAAGATGGTGAAGAAGATGAGCAGATTGTCATCGAGGACTTAACCGGCCTATTCTGATTTGCCCCTTCAAATCGGCCTTTATCTGCTTCTTCTTTGCACACTTGTAATCTTTTTCTTTTCCCTAGGGTATGTCCCATGAATGGCCCATACTGAACAGTTTCTTCTAATTTCAATGAATGTTCCTTATTTTCCAAATGTTGAGTAGTTGGTTTATTGATGTGGATGTATGTTGGATAATCTTGTGGTGCTTAGTAGGTTTGCAGTAGAATAGGCAGAATAGGATGTTAGTTTTCTCAATCACCCACTTACATAAATTTATCAACATAACTCAAAATGCAAAATTTACCCTACACAATGACAAGTACACGATATTTAGTTTATTCCTCCACTCCTAGTGAGTCCTTGTCTTCGTGCCACGACCTAGATGGCAAGTAAAAGTATAAAAATGTGAGTGGACAAAAATAACCTTTGAAAACCATGATTTTGAAAAACATACATTTATACCCCTCTGTTTTACAAAACTATGCATGCATACAGAAAACCATTAAACTCAGTTAAAACAAAGCACATTTTACGACCTCAAAATACGTGAAAAGAGTCCACAAGTCAAAAGCAACAAAATCAATACACTCACCATACAAAATCACAACAACAATCACATACAACTAACCTGTCCTTGACGCTCATTATTAGTCATCACATCAACTATACTTCCGGTGGGCCAACCACTCCGGAACTGGAGTCCAGCTCAACGTCCGAGTGTAACCTCACTCAGGAATTGGAGCCCTACTCGACGTCTAAGTGAGAACTAACAAAGAAGCTAGATCACTACTCGACGTCTGAATCATCATAATACTAGTCTTAGGAATTGAAGCCCGCCTCGACGTCTGAGACTAATCGACCAACAAGCATCTCGAGGAGTGTTATTCACAACATAACATCACACATCACTAAAATCGAGAAAACATACTTTTATAACACACATATAACTCTTCAGACTGAAATTCACAACTCAAACCACGAATATTGAGATATCACATACTTCTGGCACATATTAATTTCATAAATCAAATCCACAATTCGAAACCCGAGTCTAAGCCAAAACACACTTTACACAAACCTCGTAAAATGTGTAATAGAATAGTTCCCGTAAAATCATCCGAAAATCATAAAAAATTATAAACGATCAAATATCATCGAAGTAAAATAGAAAAGCTTTTAAAAAACATAAATATGCATGAATAATAATTTAATAAAAATAAATGTCCACTTACAACCCAATTTCGCCGTTTATTCCTGTTTCGAATGCTCCTTGCTAAAGCTGGGGGCTACGTCTCCGTATTTCTTCATCCAAGCTCTTGAAATTCATCCAATGATGGTCCTTCTGTTTCTGGGTGGTTTCAACGTCCAAAATTTCGAACAAACAGCTTATTAGGGTCATAGGAACGTGCTATTACTGGAGCACGTTTTGAGTTTAAAGACTCGGTTAATTGATGATGGGGGCGGGCCCGAAAATTGGGTTTAAAGACCCGGATTGAGTTTAAAGACTCGGTTATTGTGATACCCCCGAGGCCTATTGATTATGTTTTGAGTTTAAAGACTCGTTCATATCCCGGGAAGGCCTGATTATGCGCATGGTTTTGAGTTTAAAGACTCGGTGGCTGGGAATTGTTTATTTCTGATAACTTAGTGCTATGCGTGCTGGGAATTGTTTATTTCTGATAACTTAGTGCTAGGTGTGCTGGGAATTGTTTACTACGGTTGGGTGTTTTGGGCAGTGCACGGGTACACGGTGCCATGCTGGTGTTTTGATTTTGGAGGACAGAATACCTTGTGCGTCGAATTGTTTTAGCTGAGTGTGGGAACAGAGTTGGAAGTGGCTGTGCGCAGTGTGTTAGTGGGTGTAAATCGGGAATTGAAGCTCCTGGGTGATGTTGGTATCAGGAAGAAAAGAAAAGAAAAACAGAGCCTGATAAATTTGGCTTGATCGATCTTCCCAAGGGCTAATTGAGAGAAAGTGAGGTCAGGAAAGAGTTAAGGGGGGAAAGGGCAGAGTGTAGAGACTGCGAGAGGAAGGAAAGGGATGGAAATGGCGAGAGAAGTGCTCAAAACCCGAAACTGGTTTTTGATAAATTCATATTCGAACTTCCAGTTTTAGGCCAGCCCATGACTAATTGAGGATTGAATGAGCTTCCTGGAACCTTCACGAGTCGATCCAGACCAAATGTGGCCATTTTCGGGGCTCCTGGAGCCGTGCGCAGACACAGTGGATGGCCGGAAAATCCAAGACTGGAGTCGTGATGATTGAGGTTAGTTCTCGTGAAATTACTCGTGGAATCATCCTTAGAATGAGTATACGAAGCTTCCCAATTGATTAATTGAAAGAAACTGTGACTGTGTAATGAATGGGGACATTGAACCCGATTAGGAACCGTGGTCGATTGAGCTGGTTTCAGGCCATGTCGACTTGAATGGGTAAAACAGAACCTTAATTAAGTCCATTACGATGCTATTTGACGGCTCAATTGAGGAAAACGAGTTGATTTTTGCATGAATCAAATCGGGTCCTCACGCGGGTTGAACGGCCCGTATAACAGGTTGTCGGGTAGGGACGATGATTGTGCAGTACTGTAGCAGGAGCGTGAGCCTCGCGCAGCCGCTTGCGGCGACGCGTGAGGGCGCATGGGTCCGATTTGCGAGGTAAGTCCAACATGACTTTTGTCCTATACAGTGTAACGAACACTTTAACGTTGGAATGTGATTTCGGACAGGATTAGGGTATTCTGGAAAATGTCGGAAATTACGGGAACGCGTGCGGCGTGAAAATGAGCCTTAAGAACGGTGTGTGAGTGGATGTTGCTTTTAAAATTTAATGCATGCATAAATATTCCTATGATTTCTATAATTATGATTATGAACTGTGATGATTTCAATTCCCGTATTTATACGTATTTTTGATATGCACACGAAATTGCATGTATCTCGAGACTATGGTTTCTTTTATGATTGATGATGGTTTAATGAATGATTTTATGTGATTTGTGCGTATTATGTTTTTAAGATGTTGGATTTCGATTGTGAGTATGGTTTTCGATTTTGACCCAAATTTCAAGGTTTTTCACGGTTATGCACGTTTTACGAGATTTAGAGTATGTTGTGGTTTGACCGTGATTTTGGTGATTTGATTGTGGTTTTGCTGTCTTGACCTTAGGATTTGAAATATGAGGTGTTTTCAAGGAATTTAAATGGATTTTGAAAAAGGTGATTTCGGGCTTGATGCTCGGGGCATAAAAAGTAGTTTTGAATATCGAGATTTCGGTTTTCGGAAGTTTGAAAACGGATTCTTGGTTTGGGTTCGGGATGATGCTTCCGGATGCCGGCTTACGAAATCATTATTGCGAATACGAATCCGGGAATAAAAGTGGATTTACTAAAGTGATTCGGTATGAGTATACATGCCCCGTGTTTTAAATGGTTTGATTATGTTTTGTGAAGTAAGATTTGGTGATTTGAATGTGGAAATTCGGACCATGAGTCCTGTTATGACAAAAATTTGTTTTCGGATTGGACTGGAATTTGGATCACGATGGATCCCGAGTTGTTGTGATTTACAAATGTTTTGGGTTTAAAGACCCGTTGAAAACTGTTTGGGGTTTAAAGACCCGGGTGCTATTGATGGAGCACGTTTTGAGTTTAAAGACTCGGTTAATTGATGACGGGGGCGGGCCCGAAAATTGGGTTTAAACACCCGGATTGAGTTTAAAGACTCGGTTATTGTGATACCCCCGAGGCCTATTGATTATGTTTTGAGTTTAAAGACTAGTTGATATCCCGGGAAGGCCTGATTATGCGCATGGTTTTGAGTTTAAAGACTCGGGCGCACTTGATATCCAGCAAAACGAGTGACTTGTGATTTATTGATGATTTTTGATGTTTCTGTTGAGTTGGGCAATGGCCCGGTATGTGGTTTATGGTTTTGGATCATGTTGTGCATTTGGTTTTGATTCGTGGTTTTAGGCTGGGGCCCTGTGTTTATGATTGCGGGCTAAGACCCGATGGTTGAGAAAGGAAAAATGATTTTGAGTTTCATACGAGTTTTCCTTATGTTGAAATTTGATACACGGGTTTTCTTATGTTGAAAAAGTTAACCGACTGCGAAATGATTTTTGTATGCATGCATTGGTTTTACGCGGAGGGTAAAAACGTCTTTTTGTAACTGTTTTTGACAGGACCCATCCCGATTATTCCTCGATAACCGTGAAAGATCTTGCTCCCGTCTGACCATGACTTTAGAATACCACAAGTAGTCCAAATATATATATATATATATATATATATATAAATACACAACACAACAAACAACACACATAGTCAGACCAGGGATGGGTACATCTTTAGGACCGTTGACTACCTCAGTTGTCAACCGGTTTACAGAGCATAAGAAATATTTACAAACAAGGATTAAAGTCATACGCGGTCAGAACTCGAGTACGCAACGGTCTGTTTATTCTTCTACCTCGATATGAGCCTCAGTACCTGTGCACGGGCCTGGAGGGTACAAAAAAACATTAAGGGTGTGAGTGGACGAAAATAAGGGTTTAGAAATACATTTATCAAAATAGTCTTACCCTCCAGTTTTCACAAACATGCATGCATATCATATAAAACATGAGTTATATAAACCAAAGGTAAAAGAAAACGGCTAATACAATGCAAAATCAATCATGATAACACCATCCTCAACATCCAATTTTGATATCCAATAACCCGTCAAGATATCAATGCAACGCGTGCAACTCGGGTGCCTCACGTCCGAGTACCTCCCCAAGATCAACGACGTCTTGGGTGATATCATCTCCAGGATCAACGACGTCTGGAGGATATCATCATAAACTCACACTCGTGAGACTGAGCCTCCCCTCGGAGCTACTCATCTCCAAGCAGTGGATCGTGACTGCTCCAGGATCTACGACGTCTGGAGGAAACCATCAAATCACAGAGGATGGTACCAATAGTCAATATTCTCATTTCAAAACCATTTAAATCTCACAGTCAAATCAATAATTCAATAGGGCCTCTGCCCGAAATATAGCATTTCCAAAGCACAAGTAAATTCCATATATCCATGTCTAACATATCATTTATAATTCAATTGCATCAATGAAATCACATAACTTCAATTCCGAGTCAAAAGCCATCTCAAATCTCAGGCCATCGTCCAAAATCACAATTTTATGATTTTCTCGAAAATCGTGCCCAAAAGCAATATAAAATAATATAATATTCCCAAAATTCGGAAATCATCATATCACATCATCAATCATAGCAAAGCGATTTAAATCATATCATAAGCATTTAAAAGCAGTTAAAACATATATGCATGCATTTAGGGTAGAAAACAAAAGCTCACTCACACACCGTCCAGATTGTTCGGATTCGAGCTGTTCGTTCTTGTCCGATGTCCCGAGAATATTTCGGCCTGTCAAACATGTAATATAGGGTTACTAGAGCATCATATAATCTTAGGTACGAATTTCCGAATCGTCGGAATAAAATAATATTATTTAAACATAACTTATACAATTCAGATACGCAAAACTACTCTCAGTTCACATCCGATTGACCCGAAACCAACGCTAATAGGTCCGTATCATCGAGAGTATCAAAATTACTGTTGGACCCTTCCTCAGATTCCCGGCCATGCGCCCTCACGCGCCGCCGCAAGCGGCTGCGCGTGAAAGCCACGCGCCGTGAACAGTGCCCTGCTACAGTGTCTCTTCCTCGCCCGTTTCTCTGATAAACGGGTTTACATCCCGCGATCAGACCCGACTCGATTTCCTTCAATTTCAACTCAATTCTTTCCGTTCTTTCATTCATTCATATCAGTTCAATCTAATTTACAGTTCTATAAGTTCAATTTAATCAAATAAGCCCTAGAACGTCTCGACTCAAGATGAACACCCGTCGGGTTTGGATTCGGGTCCTATCCAAAAATCACCTGTTTCCTTCAATTGTTCATACCAGAAGCCTCATAGGACTATTATAAACACGAAATTGAGATCAACTTCATGAGTTATTACCTCTAAGTCACTGAACTCAAGCTCGATTTTCCGAACTAGTTGCAGAATCTGTTCATCCCCAATTCAGCTCCAATTTTTGTTCCAGTTGATTGGGTTCGAGTCGCTTGGTTCTCAGAAGGCTTAATATCGCTTCAAATTGGAACGAAACCGTCTAGAAATTAAAATTCGAAAATGAAGATTTTGAGTAAATTTTCGGGTAGGTTCAGTAAGGTTCTAACTGGGTTTGTTTGGTTCCTCTTCGGTTTTTCACTTTTCACTTAAGCCAATTGATTGTTCAATTACTCTTTTTGCAACAGAAATCGATCAAGGTGGGAGGAGAAGTATGGACGTCCTCTGTTCTGTGTTTGGTCTTAGTCGAACACTGTTCATCAGTTAACAATACCCATTTATTTGTTAACTTCAATTAACTAATTAATTAAAATCCCTAAATGCCACTAATCTTCAACAACAAGTGACATGTGTCACTTGATAAGGTATATGATTCATATAGTGGCTGAATCAGCATTTAAGGTGAGGTGATAATCATCCTTCCACCGTTTAGTCATAATCCACACAAAATTACCATTTTACCCTTGAGGTCACAAATGACCATTTTGCCCCTGAACTTCTCAGACTCATAACTTCTTCATACGAGCTCCGTTTTCGATGTGCCACCTGTCTACGGATTCAGCGTTCTGAGACCTACACAATGGCACTAGAAAAATATTCAAAAAGTATTCCGAGCAAAAGTCAACTTTTAGCCATATCCCTTCAGGGGTAAAAACGTCATTTTCACATTATTTTAATATTTTACAAGTTTTGGATTTTTCGGGGCGTTACAACCTTCCCCCCTTAGGAAATTTCGTCCCTGAAATTTTACGGAAACAAGTACGGATACTGTTCTCGCATCTGAGCTTCGGGTTCCCAAGTAGCCTCTTCTACATTTTGATTTCTCCAAAGCACTTTCACTAGGGGAATTGTCTTTCGGCGGAGTACCTTATCCTTTTGATCCAAGATCTGCACAGGTTGTTCCTCAAAGCTTAGGTCTTCCCTGAGCTCAATAGGTTGCTCTTTTAATACATGGGATTCGTCATATACATATTTCCGTAGCATTGATACATGGAAGACATTATGAACTCTGGAAAGCTCTGAAGGTAATGCTAGTCTGTAAGCAACTCGGCCAATCCGTTCGATAATTTCATAAGGACCAATGAAACGGGGGCTTAATTTCCTGCGTCTGCCAAATCATACTATGCCTTTCCAAGGTGATAACTTCAGGAAAACCCAATCTCCCACTGTAAATTCAAGATCTCTGATTCGCCTATCCACGTAGCTCTTTTGCCTGTCCTGGGCTGCCTTGAGTCTCTCCCGGATAAGCTTGACTTTCTCCGTCGTCAGATCAATCAATTCAGACTTAGACAATTTTCTTTCGTCCACTTCTGTCCAACACAAAGGAGTTCTGCATTGTCGTCCATATAAAGCTTCATAAGGTGCCATTCCAATGCTCGCCTGGTAGCTATTGTTGTAGGCGAATTCCATCAATGGTAAGTGTGACTCCCAAGTTCCCTGAAATTGCAGAACACAGGCCCTCATCATATCTTCCAGAATCTGGATAGTTCGTTCCGATTGGCCGTCTGTCTGAGGGTGAAACGCCGTACTGAAATGCAAGCTCGTTCCAAAAGCTTCTTGTAAACTCTGCCAGAATCTAGAGGTGAATCGTGAATCTCGATCCGAAACAATAGAGACAGGTGTACCATGTAACCGGATGATCTCATTAATGAATAAGTGAGCATACTGGGTCATCTGAAAATCTTCCTTTACAGGTAGGAAATGCGCTGACTTGGTGAGTCTATCCACAATCACCCAAACTCCATCGTGGCCTCTGGGCGTCCTCGGAAGTTTAAACACAAAATCCATGGTTATGTGGTCCCATTTCCATTCTGGGATAGGAAGCGGTTGCAGTGCTCCATAGAGTCTTTGTCTTTCAACTTTTACTTGTTGGCATATCAAACACTTGCTCACATACTCAACAATTTCTCGTTTCATACCCGGCCACCAATAGTATTCTCGCAGCGTACGATACATCTTGGTTCCTCCTGGGTGCATAGCGTATGCTGAACTATGAGCTTCATCCAGAATTTCCTTCTTTAACACGGCATCAGCAGGAACACACAATCTTCCTTCTTTTGTCAAGGCTCCATCCTCACTCACTGCATAATCCTGTCGTTCCCCTGCTTCCACTTCAATCCGGAGAATACCTAAGATAGGGTCTTCGAACTGAACTTCAATTACCTGATCAAGTAGGATTGGTCGAACCTGGAAATTCGCTACCAAACCACCTTGGTTATCCAGTTTCAACACAGCACGAGTCCGACGAAGTTCAACCAATAAGGGTAAATGTATCATCTTTAGATGGGCTATAGAATGAGCTGATTTCCGACTCAATGCATCAGCTACTATATTTGCTTTTCCTAGATGATATTCGATTGTGCAGTCATAATCTTTAAGCAGTTCCAACCATCTTCTTTGTCGCACGTTCAACTCTTTTTGTGTGAAAAAATATTTTAAACTTTTGTGATCCGTAAAAAGTCTACATGTGGCGCCATACAAATAATGTTGCCAGATCTTGAGTGCATGCACCACTGCAGCTAGCTCTAGATCGTGGGTAGGGTAATTGTGTTCATGTGGTTTTAACTGTCGAGAGGCACAAGCAATAACCTTTCCCTGTTGCATCAACACGCACCCCAATCCATGCAAGGATGCATCAGTATACACGTCAAATTCTCCACTCTCGTCCGGAAGAACCAACACCGGAGCTGATGTTAATCGTTTCTTCAACTCTTGGAAGCTCCGCTCACAAGCTTCATTCCAAACGAACTTAACCCCCTTTCTGGTCAATTGTGTTAGTGGAGCAGCAATAGTAGCAAATCCCTCGACAAAATGTCTATAGTAACCGGCCAATCCCAAAAAGCTTCTCACTTCGGTTACTGTCTTCGGTTGTTCCCAGTTTGCAACTGCCTCAATCTTCTGGGGATCAACACAAATGCCTTCTGCAGAGATTACATGTCCAAGAAATCCCACACTGGTTAGCCAAAATTGGCACTTATTCAACTTTGCATACAACTTGTTCTCCCTCAGTGTCTCAAGCACAAGTCTCAGGTGTTTCTCATGCATCCTCTGACTCTTGGAATACACTAAAATATCATCAATAAACACAATGACAAACTGATCCAGATATTTCCGGAATACTCGGTTCATTAGATCCATAAATTTCGCCGGTACATTTGTTAACCCAAACGGCATTACGGGAAATTCATAATGACCGTACCGAGTCCGGAAGGCTGTTTTTGGAATATCTTCTTTGCGAATCCTCAACTGATGATAACCCGAACGAAGATCAATCTTCGAAAAATAGTTCGCTCCCCTTAATTGGTCAAACAAATCGTCAATCCAGGGCAAAGGATACTTATTCTTGATTGTGACCTTGTTGAGCTGTCTGTAATCCATGCACAATCTCAAACTGCCTTCTTTCTTCTTTACAAACAACACGGGGACTCCCCACGGTGATACACTCGGTCGAATGAACCCCAGGTCGATTAGATCTTGTAATTGTACCTTCAGTTCCTTCAATTCAGCTAGGGCCATACGATAAGGTGTCAATAAAATGGGCCGTGTACCAGGGATCAAATCAATGGTGAACTCCACCTCCCTATATGGTGGTAACCCTCGAAAATCTGCAGGAAACACATCCGGAAATTCACATACTATGGGGATGTCTTCAGCCTTGGCTGGGGTATCCCGTACATCAGTCACATAAGCCAAATAACCCTGGCAACCTTTCCTCAACAATTTCTCCGCCGTGAGTGCTGATATAACTTTGGCGGGGAACATTCGTCGATCTCCCTGGAATACTACTTCCGGCAATCCTGGGCTCCGGAATATCGCCCTCTTATCGAAACATTCGATAGAGGCATGATGGGTTGTTAACCAATCCATTCCCAGAATAACATCAAAGTCACATAGATCTAACAGTATTAAGTCAGCTACTAGAGGCACACCCCCTATCAATACAGGATAATCTTGTATCACTTGGTTGACTACATAAACATCACCGGTCGGTGTACCGACTCCCATCTCACAACCAAGCATAGAAATCTCTCTATCAGCTAAGGTTGTATAAGTGCGAGAAACAAAGGAATGAGTAGCTCCCGGGTCTATTAAGGTACGTGCATCATGACCAAAAATAGGAAGCATACCTGTCACCACTCCCGGAGTTGCTCGGGCCTCCTGTTGAGTTACTGCAAACACTCGAGCCTGTGGTCCTGAAGTCTGACCACGTCCCCGTGATCCACCACGTCCCCAACCAACTTCACTCCCTCCAGTCGCATCAGAAGTTGAGGCTGTATTCAAATTCTGCTCTGCTGTTCCCTGACCTGTACCACTGTTACCTGACCGGTATGGGCAGTTCCTTATAATGTGTCCAGGCTCTCCACAAGAAAAACTAGTCACTGAACTCGGCCGACTAGATCTCTCACTCTGTCTCGCAGTAGATCCCACAGATGTTCCACTGGACTGAGTTGTTGCCTGAGGTTGAACACCAAATCTTTGTGTACCTCCTCCACTACTATAACTCAGTCGAGTACCACCTGAAGATACAGAACTAAAACCACCCCTTTTTGGCCATCTTTGATTCGGGGCTCCCTGATATGGTCGCTCTCGGCGCCGGCCAAAACCTGAAGACTGCTGTCGTACTGGTAATGTTCCCTCAACCCTAGCGGCAGCATCAGATAACTCCCTCAGAGTAGCAAACGATCCCACCGTTACAGCACCACGGATCTCATTCCTCAACCCCTGCTCAAACCTTCTGCACTTATCCTCCTCGTTGGCCACATACAGAGGAGCAAAATTAGCTAGGTTCAAGAACTTCTGTTCAAAGTCAGCCACAGACATATTTCCTTGTTGCAGCTGAAGGAACTCCACTTCCTTGGCATTACAAAAGGAACGAGGATAGAATTGGTCTAGAAAACGATGTCTGAAGTCCTCCCAAGTCAGGGTGCTGGCATCCAAGCCCGTCAACTGTAAGCCGCGCCACCATCTATATGCCTGACTACTCAGCATAAACGTAGCCAATGGAACCATGTCTCCTGGTGGACATCGCATGATCTCAAAAATCCTCTCCAACTGGTTAATCCAGTCATAGGCTTCATCTGGGTTGGTCTGGCCCGTAAAGCTAGTGGCCCCTAAACGTTGAGCTCTTTCGACATCTGGACCCTCTATCTCTTCGTCAGGCTGTGCACGAGGCTCGCGTCGCGGAGGCATATTGAAGTAGCTGTGAACAGAAACAAATTAGTATAACAACACATGCACACCATGTGCCTGACTCAGACCGCAACCTGGCTCTGATACCAATTTGACAGGACCCATCCCGATTATTCCTCGATAACCGTGAAAGATCCTGCTCCCGTTTGACCATGACTTTAGAATACCACAAGTAGTCCAAATATATATATATATAAATACACAACACAACAAACAACACACATAGTCAGACCAGGGATGGGTACGTCTTGAGGACCGTTGACTACCTCAGTTGTCAACCGGTTTACAGAGCATAAGAAATATTTACAAACAAGGATTAAAGTCCTACGCGGTCAAAACTCGAGTACGCAACGGTCTGTTTATTCTTCTGCCTCGATATGAGCCTCAGTACCTGTGCACGGGCCTAGAGGGTACAAAAAAAAACATTAAAGGTGTGAGTGGACGAAAATAAGGGTTTAGAAATACATTTATCAAAATCGTCTTACCCTCCAGTTTTCACAAACATGCATGCATATCATATAAAACATGAGTTATATAAATCAAAGGTAAAAGAAAACGACTAATACAATGCAAAATCAATCATGATAACACCATCCTCAACATCCAATTTCGATATCCAATAACCCGTCACGATATCAATGCAACGCGTGCAACTCGGGTGTCTCAAGTCCGAGTACCTCCCCAGGATCAACGACGTCTGGGGTGATATCATCTCCAGGATCAACGACGTCTGGAGGATATCATCATAAATTCACACTCGTGAGACTGAGCCTCCCCTCGGAGCTACTCATCTCCAGGCAATGGATCGTGACTACTCCAGGATCTACGACGTCTGGAGGAGACCATCAAATAACAGAGGATGATAACAATAGTCAATATTCTCATTTCAAAACCATTTAAATCTCACAGTCAAATCAATAGTTCAATAGGGCCTCTGCCCGAAATATAGCATTTCCAAAGCACAAGTAAATTCCATAAATCCATGTCTAACATATCATTTATAATTCAATTGCATCAATGAAATCACATAACTTCAATTCCGAGTCAAAAGCCATCTCAAATCTCAGGCCATCGCCCAAAATCACAATTTTATGATTTTCTCGAAAATCGTGCCCAAAAGCAATATAAAATAATATAATATTCCCAAAATTCGGAAATCATCATATCACATCATCAATCATAGCAAAGCGATTTAAATCATATCATAAGCATTTAAAAGCAGTTAAAACATATATGCATGCATTTAGGGTAGAAAACAAAAGCCCACTCACACACCGTCCAGATGGTTCGGATTCGAGCTGTTCGTTCTCGTCCGATGTCCCGAGAATATTTCGGCCTGTCAAACATGTAATATAGGGTTACTAGAGTATCATATAATCTTAGGTACGAATTTCCAAATCGTCGGAATAAAATAATATTATTTAAACGTAACTTATACGCTTCATATACGCAAAATTACTCTCAGTTCACATCCGATTGACCCGAAACCAACGCTAATAGGTCCGTATCATCGAGAGTATCAAAATTACTGTTGGACCCTTCCTCAGATTCCCGGCCACGCGCCCTCACGCGCCGCCGCAAGCGGCTGCGCGTGAAAGCCACGCGCCCTGAACAGTGCCCTACTACAGTGTCTCTTCCTCGCCCGTTTCTCTGATAAACGGGTCTGCAACCCGCGATCAAACCCGACTCGATTTTCTTCAATTTCAACTCAATTCTTTCCGTTCTTTCATTCATTCATATCAGTTCAATCTAATTTACAATTCTATAAGTTCAATTTAATCAAATAAGCCCTAGAACGTCTCGACTCAAGATGAACACCCGTCGGGTTTGGATTCGGGTCCTATCCAAAAATCACCTGTTTCCTTCAATTGTTCATACCAGAAGCCTCATAGGACTATTATAAACACGAAATCGAGATCAATTTCATGAGTTATTACCTCTAAGTCACTGAACTCAAACTCGATTTTCCGAACTAGTTGCAGAATCTGTTCATCCCCAATTCAGCTCCAATTTTTGTTCCAGTTGATTGGGTTCGAGTCGCCTGGTTCTCAGAAGGCTTAATATCGCTTCAAATTGGAACGAAACCGTCTAGAAATTCAAATTCGAAAATGAAGATTTTGAGTAAATTTTCGGGTAGGTTCAGTAAGGTTCTAACTGGGTTTGTTTGGTTCTTCTTCGGTTTTTCACTCTTCACTTAAGCCAATTAATTGTTCAATTACTCTTGTTGCAACAGAAATCGATCAAGGTGGAAGGAGAAGTATGGACGTCCTCTGTTCTGTGTTTGGTCTTAGTCGAACACTGTTCATCAGTTAACAATACCCATTTATTTGTTAACTTTAATTAACTAATTAATTAAAATCCCTAAGTGCCACTAATCTTCAACAACAAGTGACCATTTTGCCCATGAACTTCTCAAACTCATAACTTCTTCATACGAGCTCCGTTTTCGATGTGCCACCTGTCTACGGATTCAGCGTTCTGAGACCTACACAATGGCACTAGAAAAATATTCAAAAAGTATTCCGAACAAAAGTCAACTTTTAGCCATATCCCTCCAGGGGTAAAAACGTCATTTTCACATTATTTTAATATTTTACAAGTTTTGGATTTTTCGGGGCGTTACAGTTTTTATAAACTGATTTATTTTTGTCCACTCACACCTTTTGGTTTTTATTGACCCTCCAGGTCGTGGCACATTGGTCGAGGCTGATCGAGAGGCGGAGACATGAGTAAGCACGTGTGGCTATCCCTGGTCTAACAAGTATTGAGGGTAACTTGGGAATATCAGTCGTCTTGCCAGGCGGGAGCAGGACCGGGCACGGTTAACAATGCCCTATTTGGGGGCGGTCCTGTCAGTAAATGAAAACATAAACTTAAGGTAAATGCAATTAAACTACAACAAGGAATAAAAAGATGGTTCTTTGGTTGATTATGGCAAACTATCTACCACTAACCAATTAACTCTATAATGTGTTTCTTGAATTAAGTTACTAACGAATGTATGAATCGAATGCTCATCCAAGGGCCCTGTTGTTGAGTCACTTTGCACATTTATTCCTCTTAACATAACACATCCTAGGGATGATGATTACCTTAGGATGTCAATTCTAGTTTAGCAATTAAATACATTACGAACAAGAGGAATTTCATGACCGTACACTATCTTTTGAAAGTTGATAAGCAACCCAAGGGGGTCATGGATTAGATTACAGGTAAGATGCAAGCCACTACGATTGGTGCTAACAACTACACGATGGTGATCAATCAACATGCAGTCATTCACCAATAATTAATTGCATTAAATAACCGCCTAAAAAAATTTGAATTACATAAGCAGGGTAATCACAATAACATCCATAACATTCATATTAACATTAATTAAGGACAAACCATATTATTCGAACATCATGGTCAGGGCTTCAAGCAACCCTAGTTCAATGGGAAACTACTCACTCATATTAATGATAAACAAATATATGATAAAAGAGATTGCATTAAAAATGTAAAAGTAACTGAGTTTAGGAATACAAAACAATGGCACAATGAAGCAATATAGAGAACACATGCAAGACTTCTTCTCCTACATCTACAGACTTTGAAGTAAATCCATCATTTGATTCACAGTTATTAACAATCTCTCCTCATTTTAAAATTAATTAGGCACACCTGACTCAAGACATTAATGTTGAAACTAACATTGAAAGAAGGAATCAATTGCGACAAAAATACACCATTGAACGAAGAAAACTTATATGGTTTGCTTGGAAAAAGCTTATGTTACAAATTCAATCTGAAATATATTTCTTCGATTTTGTAGAGCAACACTATGAAGAATAAAAAATGATAGATACTATAACTAAAGGAATGTGGTTGAAACAAGATAACATCACAACCTCCTCCAGTCATCCCCCTGTAGAAACCATAGTTATCTAACATTTAAATGGCCAAATAAAAGTTACACCCTTCAAAATTTCTGAAGATAATGAAATTAAAAACATAGTGGAGCAAAATAACTATACAAATCAATGCTTAATCACAACAAGAAAACAATTAGATAAAAAAGAAAAAAAATAGTTGTTATCCCAATTACAGCCTAATAATCACCACAAAAACCTTTAATTAAATTATTACAAATCAAATCAAGAACGAGCCTCAAAACACTAACTCTTCAAAAAATTAAACAAATGTTAAAAGAGTTATCATCAATTAAAAAAGAAACCCCTTCGGCCAACAATGTAAGTTCCCACAATTGTAATCCTAACACTGAGTCTGAATCCGAATCAATAGAGTCTGAATCCGATTCAATAGAATCGGACCAAATAACACAAGTAGAAAAAGCTTTTTAAAATTTCCAAGTAAACTGAATTATGGATAGAAAAGTAAATTTAACTAGCCTTACCAAAAATTGGTACCCCAAACCAACCCCGCCTAATGATAGGACCTGTCCCGGGAAACACCTTGTAAACCACACGTAGGATGTACCCTCGTCTGACAAGTACCCTTAAACATCAAAATTATCCTCAAGACCTTGCCAGACAAGGGATATTTTTATTCTCAAAACGCATTCCTCCACCTCTTATATAGCCTCGATTCTCGTGCAACGGCCTTGGAGGGTGTCAAAATCAAGAAAGACAGTGTGAGCGAACATAAAAAGAATATTCTTAAAACACAATTTCAAAAACGTCACACCTGAATTTGAAGAAAAAGGTGGCACAAAATCAATTCTTTGTTTCTTTTGATAAAATATGGAATATTCATGGATTATCAGAACAAAAAATACTCGTTAAAATACAATACATGTCCATGGTTGCTAATAGTTATCTCATCAACCACAATCTTAGTCAAACAGAAATTGTTGACCTTTTCGTAACGGGATTTATATGAATGTTAAAAAACTAGTGGGACAAATATCTCACAGAAGATTTAAGATTACAAATCTAACAGGCAATAAAACATGATGAAGAAGGTCTACCCTTAATCAAGGAAGTGATCAGATTAGGAGAACCGATGTAGTTAACACACAGTTCTTTACAATAATTGAACATTTCATTGGTACACCCAATAACATTGCGCCTAGAATCCACATTCAACTTAGTAACTTAAGGTGTCCTACTTTAAGTGATTTTTGTTGGTATAAGGATGTCTTTATATTAAGAGTCATGTTAAAGGAAGATTGTAACCAACCATTCTGGAAAGAAAATTTTTTTAATGGCTTGCCAAATTTATTTGCCCACAAAATTAGACAAGTTTTAAGTAATGGAAAGTTGTATAATAAACTTTGATCAACTTACTTACGGTAATATTAAGTGTCATTCAACAAGAAGCTAAATTTGCATTGATATGAAAATAAATAAACAAATAAAAAATGAAAATAAAACTACAAAATGTGAAATGGGAAATTTTTGTGAACAAAATGGGCTACCTCCAATACCACCATCACAAAAACACACAAAAAAAAAAATTACCAAAGAAAAAATAAATATCATAATTACAAAATTAGTAATCAATTTAGATCTAATAAATTTATGAAAATAATCATAAAAAATACAAGTCCACAAAACATTTTCGTCCTCATAAACAATCAAAAAATAAATAAATAAATTACTTGCTATAAATGTAATAAGAAAGGACATTATGCAAGAGATAGCACAATAAAAAAAACTATCGATCAATTACAACTCCCAAATAAAGAAAAAGAAAATTTAATAAGAATCCGTGAAATACAAAATCTTGATTCCAGTGAATATGAAGGAGAACACAATAAAGATTGGAGCTCACACTATACCACATATATTGATAAGGAACAATCTGATCCGCTAGACATAAATTTTGGTTGTCACAATAATTGCTGCAAAACAATCAATGTATTAAATAGTAACACAATTAATGTCATTACTAAACAAGAGGAACAAGAACAGCTTTTAATTGATTAGTTAACCAAATAGACCACCTGGAAATCAAGACATGATATTTAACCAAGTTAAAAGATCTCCTTTATAATATCAATAGTTCAACAACACCAAAATCTAAAATGATCAATCTCATCATGTTACATCCTGTATCGAAAATTCAGGATTTGAAAATGTAGAAATTGTCATTTTACCCATGTGTACCCAAAACGGATTTTAGTTGGGCTTGAGTTATATTTCTTTCGGTTGGGACAGATCCTGTGAGTTTCGATTTTAGAGGCCTAATACAACAAGAATTTGAGAATTTGTCCAATTGGGTGTGTGGGGGACGAAGCATGTGTTCCTAAAGCCTAAAACATTGATTGTAAACCCCAAGAATTTGGACCCTTAAACAGATGTTGGCTTGTTCACCCAAGTCCAAAACTCACCCAACTCATTTACCTCTGATCTTACATTCCTCCCACACGTAATTGAATCCACACGTACGACCATCTCCTTTCTCTGTTTCTCGAACACACCCGCGAACCCAGAAAATAATAGCTTCAGCTACACGGTCTTCACCTAGCTACCTGAAATGGCATATTTTATGACTCGAGACATGTCACAGCTATTGATTTGGTACCATACCACGCCTAGGTCTTGGATTAGGCTTTACTCGCAAAGACTCGAGTTTATTGACGACGAGATTATGAGATTGATTACTACTATCTTTTGATGATCATTTTGACTTCCACGAAGTTTCCCTCACTTGCTTCTGATAATCATTATCGTGCTCTGTTCTTGATCGGTCATTTCATCCACACATTTTAGTTCAACCGCGAATTCCGAGTTCAATTTGAATGGCCTTTTGGGGAACTAGATTTAACCACCACGTGTCACCTATTCTCGGAGGTATTGGCTAAAGGACGCTTTAGACTTTCTTTATGTTTATGAATCGTTGAGCCTATGAATTGTAGTGGCCGAGTTTGACAAGATCTCATAGCACCAAAAGAAGCTTGGCTTATTACTCACTTTGCTCCCCTAACATGACATTAAATATCATTTTACTCCGCGAAACGGATTTAGTTCCATTGTTTTGGCACAACTGCACATTTAGTTGCACTGTTGCTTCATCAATTACCCTCTGTTAGTCTAGTGCTTATGTGGCAGTCACTGATTGATTGGTTAATTATTTACCAAAAATTATAAATATTAACACACACAAAAAAAAAAAAAAGGAAGAAGATGATGAATAATGATTATGGGTTCATGATCTTCTTCCTTCTTCATTTAATAAAATCTAATCCTAATTCCTAATTCCAATCTACTTTTAACGGCAATATGAATTTCTCAAATCCTAAATATGCAAACCAATCCCAAATTCTAAATCTGCAAAAAAAAATAAAAATGAAGAACATCCCAACCACTGCTCTTGTTGTTGTTTGCGTTGCCCCAACCCACATATCCAAACAAACATTCAAGTTTTCAACGTCCCTTTGAAAAACTTCATTGGAGAGAGAAATGATATTGTACGAAATCCAAGACGAAGAGAAATGGTTGGTGGAAGGCATTTTCGGCATTAAGCACCATGTGTTTTACATGCATCACGCTCTGGTACTTTCATTTCTAATTTTCAATCATGATCCTAACTTTACCTTCAATTCTTCTTATCACAACATGATCGGCTATAATTCACCGAAATCTTGTCGATTTCAATTTTCTCAGGATGCTAACAATCTCATAGATGTTCTCAAATACTTGGCGCAGATGTTGTCCAAGCTTCGGACCTCAAGGCTTTCACCTCACAAATACTACGATCTTTGTAAGACTGCAAAAGTTTGATTAATTGAGGATTTGGGATGTTCTTCATTTTTATTTTTTTGCAAATTTAGGAATTGGGATTGGTTTGTAGATTGAGGATTTTAGAAATTCATATTGCCATTAAACCTAGATTGGAATAAGGAATTAGGATTGGATTTTATTAAATGAAGAAGGAAGAAGATGATGAACCCGGATTCACTATTCATCATCTTCTACCTTTTTTGTGTGTTAATATTAATAATTTTTGGAAAATAATTAACATAGGGACTGCCACGTAAGCACTAGACTAACAGAGGGCAACAAATGAAGCAAGGGTGAAAATAAATTTGCAGTTATGGCAGAACATTGGAACGAAATCTGTTTCGGGAAACAAAGTGAAATTTAATGTCTAGATAGGGGCGCAAAATGAGTAATAAGCGAAGAAGCGTTTGTGCGAACCTAAGCAGGGAGCCATTCACTCAAAATATGATTATCCTTGGATATGTTAGGTATGTGCTTAGGTTTAGCCTTGACTTTAGCATTCAACTTCCTATCTCGTGGACCTTATGTCTCGTAATCACTCAGATACACTCATGTATCTCCCAATACTAGAACAGGCAAGAATGTTTCTACCCCACGTTTGCGTGTTAACATTGTCTTCGGTTGTTTTGAGCCAAGTGATGAATCGATGACCTTCTTGTCGATGCTTAAGAATCTGCTTCGATTTGCACCCATTTGTTGGATGTGATCTTTTGACCAGTCTTGATAGTCGTTGGAATTACCACTTAGTGGGTTAAACTTTGGTTATAAGGGACTTTGACCACGACTAGGAAGACTTCAGGGCTAATTGACTGACATGAGAAGTACTACGACCCTTTCATGGGGTCGATTTACGTTACGAGTTAGGGCTGACCAAGGTTCCAAGTTCCTGACTAAATGGTAACCTTGGGTAGAGTGGTTTTGTGAATCATTGAAGTGGAAGTCGAAATAACCAACCAGAACTCGTATCTAGTTAACTAAGTTCCTACTATGGAGAATTTTATTCACTACCCACACTTATCGCTTAGATTTTCTTCGAATGAACTTTCACAAGTCAAGTTGGGATGAATTTCATTTCCTGATTGAGTCTATAACCTTTACTCGGGAGTTGGCTTAGGAATCTAGCCATCAGAAGTGTTTGGCATGAACTTTGACCTTGAGACGTAGGAATCCACCTCAACACCTAATTTCCTCCCCAACCATTATTTAAAATTTCTTTTTGGATGATTTCCTCCCTATTTCTTCCTAACACAACCCAAATTGTGGACTGACGTTCCTATCCTTTTAGTGATCTTCTACTATCCTGAACCTTAAGAACCGGATCTCAAACATTCTAAAACCGTACTGAACCAGGAATTGAGATTTTGACTACTTGTTGAGTTCAGTCGGAAGCTGTAAAGCCGTAAACTAGTTTTGGACGTTGGATTAGTAATAAGCTTCACGAAAACCAATACCCCCTTTGGTCGAATTGATTTCTGAGTTTTGTTGACTGTTAGGAGAACCTATGGAACCATTAGTTACGAACTACCTACTTAGGGCGTGTCAGGTTATACATTCTTTCCCCAGAGATCGAATTGTACCGGACTAGGTACATGTTGTTTCTCCCTATGTCATGTTAAATTCAAGAACTTGAAGGATCACTTAGTAAAGTCAGTTACATGAAGAACCCATCAGACTAACGTTTCGGCTGAGTTCCCATTATCCTGTCCACTAATGATTAGATGAACTTACTTATTCCTAATCCCCACTTCGACCACCGTTTTAATAGGAAGTTGTGATGGGAGATTATTCAAACTTGGAGGCCTGTTCGAATTTAATCATCTTGTTACCCTACATGCACCTTTGACCTTTGACTGAAGGAACTGATTCGTAGACTGTGATAGTTGCCAAGTTAGTCAAGTCCTAATGGGCGTGTAGCATTTAGGTTAATACCTTTGCCGTCAGGGGGTACTGGTGGATATTTGGGTAGATAGAATGCCCTAGATCATGGAGTCGATACTAGTAGCGGTCATGGCATTGTGCTTGCTTAAACAGAGCGGATTTAAATTTAGGGGGAGGGAAATTGGTACAAGTTACTTTACGAGAAAATTGGAACACGGATGTCTTGGTGAGTTCCCTAGCCTACCTAAATGTATTAGGAAACTAGTATTAACCTGTGAGAGTTTTGGGTATTCCTTTGGGAAGAATTTATCACTAACCGAGAAACCTTTATGGGACATTCAGAGAACTATTCAGGAAGCATCTAATTTGTTGCATCATTTGATGGGCATTGGTTATTGAATCACTTTTTGAAACCAGGGGTGATACACCAATGACTAGATATTAGAGAACTGACACATCTCCATGACGAGACACTTAGCTATTCGACCTTTTGAGGAAATGAAACTTAAGGTGGTCGTAGCACGAACAATTTTTGAGTAACTATTGAGAGATCGTACCTTAAAAAACTGTATCGAAAATTCAAGATTGAAAATTTAGAAATTACCATTTTACCCTTGTGTGCTCAAAACGGATTTTAGTTGGGCTTGAGTTAGATTTCTTTCGGTTGGGACGGATCCTAAGAGTTTTGGTTTTAGAGGCCTAATACGTCAAGAATTTAAGGATTTGTCCAATTGGGTGTGTGGGGGATGAAGCATGTGTTCTTGGAGCCTAAAACATTGATTGTAAACCCAAGAATTTGAACCCATAGATTACTTCAAGCCCATGAGGCTTCAGGCCCAGGAAATTTCTCACAAACCTTTAAATAGTTATTGGCCCATTCACCAAAGCCCAAAACCCTCCCAAATAATTTACCTCTAATCCTACATTCCTTCCACACTTAACTAAACCCACACGCAAGACCATCTCCCTTCCCTATTTCTCGAACACACTCGAGAACCCAGAAAATCAGAGCTTCAGCTACACGGTCTTCACCTAGCTTTCCAGCTACACAGTCTGCCGTCAATCGAGGTTATAGCCACCATGTGAGCTCAATGCGCATGGCATCGCTGCAATACCACTGGCGATGAACACCAACCCAGTCGAATCGACCCAGACCTTGACGACACCACCTCTTCGTCGTGATCTCTCTCGACGGCTAGACTTATTAAGGAAGCCCAGAGAATCGATAAGACCCAGCTAGGAAGCTCGACCCGATTTCAGACCCGAGGTCGACCCACGACGATTAAGCCCATTTGAGATAGAATCCTTCAATCCCAACCTCATATTTTTCTTCGTCTTAAAGTTTAGATGCTAATCGAGAAGTTGCATGTTGTTTCGTGGCTGGAATCATCAATAACGATCTTGTCTGAATCCCTTAACCACCGTCCCTCTCGGCTCCTCTTTCTGGAAAATCAGGTAATCTCTCAAAGTCTAACTTCAAATATTGTATTGGTCTCCTCGAGGGCTACTAATTAGTGTGATTGCATGTCATTGCCAAGATGGGTTGACGGCAGAGCTGACGACAGCCGGATTCTGCAAACCATTTTGTTGGCCTCACGACGGTTGAAGCAGGTAGTTTCAGACTCTAATAAGTAGAAATTCGTAATCCTGGCCTTAAGTTGATCTTTTTGTAACAACCCAGACCTCTGAGGGATAATAATTTGGCAAAACATAGACATCAAGGTTGGGTCAGTTGATATGATTGGTTGACTTGAGATGTTGGTGAGTGCAGTGTGAGCGTATGGTTATACAGTGGTATGGTCATGTTTGTGATGATTTGATCTGGCTTTCTTGTCCTCGCCTTGATTTGCATTAGTACTGAATTTCTTACTATTGCCATCACCTTGAGGTTTTCGTGGTTTACTGCATGTTTATTTGGAATTATGAATTTCTCTTTATGCATGCATGGTTTACCAAAATTGAGGGAAATTAGTGTTTTCAAACTATGTTTTTATAAGCCTTTATTTTTGTCCACTCACACATTTTGTTTGTTTTTGAAACCCTTCAGGGCCATTGCATGAGGACCATGGCTATTTTCAAAGCGGAGGTAGAAGCTCGCAATGCTGCAAGTATCCCTTGTTTGACAGGGTTTTGGTATTTTTGGTTACCTTTCAAACGGGACCAAGACCCAGGTACTTTGTATATAGGGTTCTTCGGATTGGGTCATATCACTTTTGGACTAATTGCATGCGACAATTGAAGAAAATAGACCTCATCGAATTCTAGAATTTATCGGCAAAAATTCCAGAATCCAGCCACCGTAGACGGCGGTGGTCCGGTCACCGTCCCCATCGAAGCTCCAGCGACGGTGGTCAATGGTCAAAGTTGACAGATGTTAGTCAACATTAGCGTCAATGTCTGACTTAATGGTCAACATGATGGAATATTCTCTAAAATATTCCCACATGAGTGGGTTAGACTTGTGACACATGTCGGGCATTGTAGCTAGCATGTGCGGTGCGTGGGACACTGTTCCTTGACACGTGCATGAGGTTCCCTGTCGGTACATGTAGGCGCGTGGTAGGGTTTTTAGACCTTCTGCTAGCGCGTGGTGGCGTGTAGAGGCCCTCTTCGGCCCACGACAACACATGGGCGTATTTTGAAGACTTTTTAAATAGCTTTGAGCACTTTTCTAGCCCCAAATCGACCCGTGGAGTTGTTTTTTGGCTCCCGTTAGCGTACACATGTTGTTTTTGTGCCCCCAGCAGCGTGTGGACACTGTTTTATTGGGTCCTCGGGTAGTCTTAGATGTACTAGGGCCTTTATTAAGTGATTCTAGGCTCGATTTGTACTACCCTTAAGGGGTTTGACTTATAGAACGATTGTGGAGTTAACTTTGACCTTTGTAAATGGTCTTTATAGGTGAAATCTGATGGGAGCCCACGTTTAGTTTGATTTGTCGGGTGATCTGACTCCTTGAATAGTGTGAGTGGACCCCCTTCCCTAAAATATTTTATAAAGCTATTATTGCATGTTTTACAATGTTTCATTATATCATTCTCGAGCATGCTTGTTTGCTTATCTTAGAATTAAACATGTTTGATATGATGTTATGCGTACTTTATCGTATATTCTCGGACATGTTAGAATGCTATATGGTATGTGAGGTACAAGTGTGTGCCACGAGATGGGAGGTATTGTTATGTGGTAATTTACACCCGAGTATGCATGGTTGATTTATTTATTGCATTGCATGGTAGTTGACATTCATGGAAGTTGTGCGTATTGACTCCCGGGACAAAGTTGAGATATGGTATTAGAACCACGCAGGAGTCGCATGTATCTTGTACCCCTCCTGAGTGGCCACAGACCCAGCTTCCACTTGATTGTTCACCCCGCGCAGCTCGTAATACTATTTAAACATGCGACCAGCTTCTCCCTGCGCTCTAGGGGAATATGTGGTGACCGTATTTAGCACCCAGCTTTCACGTGGTTGTGGTGCACGAGTAAAGTTACCCAACTTGGCATGAACGGATGCCTTGTGCAACTCATTAGCAATAAGATTGTGGTTCATGCATAGCATTTCTTACTTCTGGTTGTTTACTGATATTTATGAATTTAGCATGGCTCATTTGAGCATTATGATGCATGATAATTTATTATTATTATTATTATTTCTAGTATAACGTGCAAGTTTCAATTTACGGTGTTGTTTTTGGGAAAAATGAGGGGTTAAAACTATTTTTACTATAAATGGTTTTACACTTAATAAGCTTTGAGTCGACTCACCCTTGGTTTTTTAACCCCTCTTTAGGTACCGTTGGTGTGCACGCAGTTCGATGAGGCTTAATAGCTGCTATGACATCCGCACTCAAGTCTGGGGGTAACGTGTCTGTGATTGGGTATTTCAGGTAGAAAGGTTTAACGATATGATCATCCATTTTTAAGCCCGCTCTATGTTTCCGCTGTGGAGTGAAACGTGATCGGTTTCGACCGAATATGTTTCACTCGACTCGCAAAACTGTAACATTATAATTAATTGTCTTTCGTCCGTCCAGATGACGGCCATCATGCCTAGTCTTACGTGCCCTAAATGGAATTTCCAGGTCAGGGTGCGTCACATCACAACTCTTGAAAAATTGAATAAAGTAGTGGCTACACTTCAAGATCTCCAAACATAAGTAAATAATTTTAAAAATGATATAAAAATATTAAAACAAAAAAAAAAATCAAGAAATAATTCAACATGTTGAAACATTAAAATCAATCATTCCAGTTCAACAAATTATTGAAGATGAACGGTAAAATCATGAAGCCTCCCTCCTCTGTATTAACTGTTTAAAAATCCGAAATTAGTACTCCAAATTAACCATTAGAGTTAATGATTTTGAATTAGTTACTAACGCACTAATCGACACAAGAGCAGATTTAAACTGCATGCAAGAAGGATTAATTCCTAGCAAATACTTTGAAAAAACATTTGAAAGTCTACGCACCGTAACTGGTAGTAAAATGGAACTTAATTACGAAATTCCTAAGGCCCATGTCTTTTTTTTTTTTTTTTGATCGAAGCTCAAAGAGCAGGAACGACAAACGAACAACCGAAACAACAAGAAAGAAAAAACCAGAAAAACCAAAAAAACAATCACTACCCGCATAATGGCTAAATCACACCGGGGGGCAGGGCAATCCATCTCGGGATAACACGTGCACTAGGGATGATGGGGGACGGTCAATCCAGACTTCCCGAAGCATCATTCGTCGCGCCCGTGAAGCAAAGGCATCCGCAGCCATATTAGAGGATCTTTGCGTCCATTTAAACCTCACAGAGACAAATTCCCTTGAAGCCATTTTGATTCGAGCTAAAATTGGATAAAGTTCCCATCTTCCTCGGCAAATTGAACCCTTGACGGCACTAACCAGTTCGAAAGAGTCAGACTCGAACACCACTCTGTTGTAACCACTTCTCCCAGCCAGCAAGACTCCCTCAAGAAGAGCCCATGCCTCAGCCTCAATAGCCGAAGATGCGGAACGCTCAGGACAACACCCTGCCAAGAATTGCCCATCAGCATTTCGAGCCACAACGCCAAGCCCAGCCCGTTGTGTACTAGCGAGCCAGGAAGCATCAGTATTGAGCTTAACTTGGTTTGGTCCCGGGGGTTGCCAAGAGTTCTCAGTCATTTGATCCTCCACACTTGCATGAGCAACCACTGGGTGCCGGACCATCGCATCCCAAAATTCCTTGTAAAGAAGCTTGGCCCGAATAATAACATTAATAGGAATAAAACTCCTTCCCTCAAAAGCCACTCCGCACCGCTCCTTCCAAATGGACCAGCAAATAGCCCCAACCATTGAGAGTGCCCGTTCCTTGTCATCACGTGTGCCACAATCCATGGATGTCACACCCAAAATCCAATTCTCGAGAGTGGAGACAGCCAAGCAGTTGACAGCAAAACCCAGACTACTCCCAAACCAGACACACCGAGCTCCTTCACATTGAAGAATCATATGCTCAACCGATTCGGGTTCTAGCTCACAAATAGGACACAGAGGGGTGGAGCCCAGGTGACGCTGAAACAGATTACCACGGGTGGGAAGACACCCCTTGACAGACTTCTACATAAAAATTCTAACCTTTGGCAATGTGTTGATACCCCAAAGCAATTTCCAGGTTTCCTTCGAGATGGTGTGTGAGGTGGAAGGGCGGTCTAGCAAACTAGAAGGGCCCCGAGATCTCAACCAATGGTATCCACTCTTTACTGAATAAACTCCATCTTTTGTAGCCGGCCAGACCAGGCGGTCACATGCAGACACAAGACCCACCGGAATAGCATTGATGGCCCGAACCTCAGCTTCAGACAAAAGACATTCTAGCACATCACGTTTCCAGGATCCAGACTGATGATCAATGAAATTTGCTACTACCTCCTCCAAATTTGCGCCTAAGGGAGCTGAGGACCTGAGATTAGAAGCCGGCAGTCCAATCATCCAATTATCAGTCCAGAACTTCACACGATTACCACTAACCACCTGCCAATGAGCTCCCGTGGAGATTACTTCCCGAGCATCAAGGAGACTCGACCATACCCATGATGCCCGGTGCCCTCGCTTTGCCGTCAAGAAGTTCCCATTTGGATAGTATCTGCTCCTCATAATCTGAGCCCAAAAAGAGTCAGGCTCACAAATCAGCCTCCAGCATTGTTTTTCCAACAGAGCAGTGTTAAAGTCCTCCAGGTTTCGAAAGTTCATTCCCCCTAGGGCTTTGGGTAACCCCAATTCCTTCCAACTAATCCAGTGAAGCTTATTCCGATCCTGTTCTTGGCCCCACCAAAAATTTGCAAGTATTGCATCAATCTCGTTGCACATAGCCTTGGGAAATCTGAAAACTGACATCGGATAAGTAGGAATTGCCTGGGCCACTACCTTGATTAAAACCTCTTTACCTGCTTGAGATAAAAGGCACTGTTTCCAACCTTGAACTTTCTTGAGGATTCTTTCCTTGCAAAAATAAGAGCCTCCCTTTTCGATCTCCCCCAGAGTGAAGGCAGTCCAAGATAAACACCAGGATCATGAGTAGTTTGTACCCCTAAGATTCCCCCAATCTGATCTCGAAGGTCACCTGGTGTATTCGGGCTGCAATATAGATTAGACTTCCCAAAGTTTACCAGTTGTCCGGAGGCCAGGCAATAGGTATCAAGAATCTTCTTAACAGCATGACAATTTTTTACTGAAGCCTTCATGAATAGTAACGAGTCATCTGCAAAGAAAAGGTGAGAAAGCACTGGACCCCTCTCACTAAACTTAATCCCTTCAATAAGACCTCGCTGCACCGCAAGGTTGATCATTGTGGACAGAACATCACAAACCAGGATGAATAGGTAAGGTGAAAGAGGGTCCCCCTGCCTCAACCCCCTAGATGGAGTCAAGTAGTCACCCGGCTGCCCATTAACCATCACCGAAAATTTTACCGTTCGAACACAAACCATGACCATGTGAACCCATGAAGAAGCAAAAGCCAATTTCAAAATAACAGCCTCCAGGAAATCCCACTCAATTCTGTCATAGGCCTTGTTCATGTCCAGCTTCAGACCCATCTCATACTTGTTTGTTTTCTTTCTGAGTTTCAATGCATGGAAAGCCTCATGAGCAATGGAGATATTGTCTTGAATTTTTCTACCAGAAATGAAGGCGCTCTGTTGTGGGCTGATGATATCGGGGAGAAGGGGTTTCAACCGATTTGCCAAAATCTTTGATAATATCTTGTAGGAATAGTTGCATAAGGCAATTGGGCGGAAATGTGAGACAACCTCCAGATTTGGGACCTTCGGGATTAATGCAATGTTGGTGGAGTTGAGCTTTTCAAGGTGGAGTTTCCCAGTGAAGAAATCCCCAACCATAGACAGGACATCGTCTTTGATCGTTTTCCAATATTTCTGATAAAAAAATACCAGAGAAGCCATCAGGCCCAGGGGCCTTGAGTTGGCCCATTTGAAATGCCGCTAGCATTACTTCCTCCTCATTGGGCATAGCAGTAAGGGAAGCGTTCATATGGGGAGAAACAGTGGGCACAACGAAGTTTAGAGTTCCCCCCCAATGTCTCGGCCCGTTCGTAGTGAAAATACTTTTGAAGTGGGAGTCCACAATGTGCCTAACCTCGCGATCACTCTCATCCCAACTGTCATCATCCCTTTTTATTTTGGTGATCAAATTCTGCCTCCTTCGTTGGATTTTGGTTTGATGGAAAAAAGCTGTATTGGCATCACCAGCAGAAAGCCATTTTACACGTGATCGTTGGTGCCAGTATTTCTCTTCCATACTCCATAACCGCCCAAGCTCAGCCTTAATTGGCTCCATTAGGTCCCAATTGCCCTCCCAATCATGTTGAATTGCTTCTAGTTCAGAGGAAAGCGCACCAATCCTAGCCCGATTGTTAGGAAATTTTTCCTTACTCCACCTAGTCAGTGCTTCCTTGCAGGTGGACAGCTTAACACCCCATCTCCACCGGTTGGCATTCACATGACATCCCCAACTCCTGGAGATCACATCTTCACACTCGACCTCATTTGCCCAATATGCCTCAAACTTAAACAGTTTCTTATTCTTTCTGACCGACGGCATCAGGTTCAGCAGAAGGGAACAATGATCAGAACCAATAGCCGAAAGGTGAGATAATGTGCTTCCCGGCCAGCGGGATTGCCAGTATTGATTAATAAGCGCACGGTCAATCCTCTCTTGCACTAGTGCATTTCCAGCTCTAATACCCCGCCAAGTGAATTGTTGCCCCTGATAGCCCATATCAATCAGCTTTGAGCTGTCCATGAACTCTTGTAAAAACCTCCTACGATTCGCCCGGTCCAGTCTGCCGCCAAGCTTCTCATGAGCCCACAGATATTCATTAAAATCCCCTATACAGACCCAAGGCTGACAAACAGAGGTGAGAGATCGGCTCAACCATTCCCACATTTCAGACTTGTCATCACTATACGGAGTACCATAGACCCAAGAGGCACGGAAGGCAATATCTGAATTTGGGATGGATACAATGGTATCTATCAGGTATTTTGATGCAAGATTAACATAAATATTCAAATCATCATTCCATAACAATCCAAGACCACCTGCAGAACCCACAGGGTCTACACAATAACATTTAAGAAAGCCAGCCTTCCTACTAAATTGAACTAATTTATTACGTTTCATCTTTGTCTCCATTAAGAAAATCACTGCAGGCTGGTGCTTCCGAACCACTTGCCGGAAATATTGCCCTGTCAGGTCAGCCCCAAGACCCTGACAGTTCCAGCTCCAAAGACTCATTTTTTCTCGGCAGCTGACACTGGCCAGCCACCTCCAACGTCTCCGTTGCAATTGTCATCAACTTCATCACACATTTTTTGGGGCAGAAGCTCTCAACCTGTCCATTCCCGCAGCCATCCCCACCACAACCTCAACCAGATTAGACTCAGTGTACCCTTCATTCAAGTCTTTGCTTCTTGTTTTCATCCCAGGATTGTAGTCACGGTTTTTGAATTTTTTCCTTGTTCCTTTTTGCTTCACATGCTGTTTCCCCTCCACCTTAATCTTCTTGCAACTGGACGTAGCCACTTCATCATTATATGGAGGGCATCTTTTTAATCCCATGGGCTCAACAGACTTATCCACACAAGAATCCAGGAAGGAAGAAGGAGCAAGCCCCCTGCAGCCCACCGAAATTCCCGCATCAGAGTGCTGACAATCTAGGCCCAAATTTGTTTGGCCCACCACAGACGAATTGATTGACTGCCCACTTGGAAAAGAGGTAATTGAGTTGGCCCATAATTGATTCTCTTCGGGGCGTGATGGGTTGTGACCCCCCTTGGCCCATTTTGTAAATCTCCCATCATTCATAAATATGCTGCTTGCAGGCGGTCCCACTACCCTCCTCAGCGTCTCCATATGATGACCATATATCTGAACAGAAGGGTGTGGGTGTTCAGTAGAGCCAGGCCAAAGAAAAGAGTTAAAGGTGCTCCTACGTGACAGATCGTGGCTGGAAGAGAAAGAAAAGTGAGGGCTTGTCTCAATCAGGCCTGCTTTCTCCAAACTCCCTAGGTCAGACGTAGCTAACAGCGCTTCAATCATCACTGGTTTCAAGGCTCCCTCGGAAATCGCACCCCTCACGCGCCCCTCATTTGCGTGTTTTCCATTGGACGTGCCTAGCAGTCGTCTAGCTCCTCGCGGCGGCGTTGGGGTCAGTTGCAACCGCTCATCACGGATAGCACGAGTCCTCAGCCACTCCCCATAAGCAGCTGCTCCAGAATTTCCAGTTGAGGCTGGAGCATAGGAACACCCACGGTCTGAATGGCCCAATCTTCCACAGTAATAGCAGAAGTCCGAAAGGCGTTCAATTCGGAATTCCACCCACGTATCTTCTCCATCCAATCTGGGAAGCCAGAAACCAAGAGGCAGCGGTTTTGAAGAGTCAATCTGGACTCTGAATCGCAGAAATCCCCTGGAGCCGTGAGTCCAGGGATCCTCAGCCTCTATGATTTCCCCAATTCTCCCACCTACAATCCTGGCATTCACTTGAGACAACAGGTTCATTGGAACCCCATGGGCTTGAATCCAGTATGTAACCAAATGGAGAGGGAGTTCTTCAATAGCTTTGTTCTCTGGCCATCTTTGCACCGAAAAACAGAAACCCATAACTGACCAGGGCCCCCCTTCAATGATTTTTTCTGCCATAGCTTCATCCTGAACCAATATGGTGAAATTGTTGTCCACCGTGTGGGTGATTCGGGTCTCCCCAAAGCTAGCCCAGGCGGTAGTGATGATTTTCTTGACGGCACTCCTATTTGGAGCTTTCTTGGCTATCACCGTCCCAACAAGTTTTGGTCCGCACTCAAGGTCAGAGAGACCCATTGTTGTCTCCAGCTTTATGACCAAGTCATCAGTGTTCGTTTGGTTCATGTTGTTCTTGAAGGTGGAGCGAGTCAATAGTTGGAACACTCCTAGACGGATGAGGAAGCAGAAGATGGAGCTCCTTAAGAACGGAGGTTTTGGTTGGGGCCTGGATTTCTTGTTATGTTTTCCTTGTTGGTGCGTTGAATGACCACGTTTTAGCTTGAATAAATAGCCTTGGTAGCCAGACGAAGCAATTACTCTTCCTTTACTCGGCTTTAATCTCGCCTGCTGCAAATGGTAGCTGCAATTAATTCCGTCGCAGGCCTCCTTCCCATCCATCGATTTTGTTAAGGTATGCTCTTGGCTGTCAAATAACTTTTGTTCAAATAGGGTGGTATTCAATGGTGATCTGCTAACTCCCTGGTTCCCAGGACCTTTCTGTCCTAATTGCTGCAATTTATTGTGCTCAGATCGAGTCTGGTGAGACCCTATAGTTAATGGATTGGATGTAACAGGCAGCTGGGAGTTGTACACCATCAATGTTGATTTGCTTTGCCAATGCTGGGCCATCTTCACACATTCGTATGTGTCCTCCTTCCAATCAAGCACTCTTGTAAGGGGATGTACTGTATTTCCCACACTACTGTCACAATGAGATTGCACTAGTAGAGGCATAATCAATGCTGATTTGCAAACCCACTGGCCATCCACTGAATCTTCATTGTGTCCAGTATCCAAACTTTAAATATAAAGTGAATCTGAACTTGTTTGGTGAGCCAAAGTAAATAAAGGATTGAATTCATCAGGTGGTGTAGAGGCTTTCTCAATCAATGTTGAGTTGCTCTTACCCTGCTGGGACATCATCCTAATTGACTTGTAGCTATTTCTCTGCAGGTCATATTGATCTGAGGAACAAACCGTTGGGTGGGTTTGGAAAGCTCTGATCTGTATTGTATCAAGAGAGACAGTGTTGTTTGCCTCAGGATGTGCTAGAACTCCTGGTGTGGAGGGGAGGGAAACTCCCATCACAGATAATTAATCTATCAAAATAATGTTTGTTTCAAAACTAATTTTGTCTTAGTTATAATTTAACTAACGAAATAATTCTAGGTCTACCCTTCATTGTCTTATTACACTCCTTCACGACAGAGCATGATGGTATTGTCACCTACGCTATGGGAGAAAAAGTCAAATTCTCATTTATGACCAGTCTTTCACTAAAAGATATTAACATATTATAGGAAAATATTATTTAAAAAAACAATTAATATGATTAATTGTAAGCATTCTCAGATTAATTATCTATTAGATGAAATTAAACATCGTAGAATTACACAACAATTAACCAATGAAACTATCTAACAAAAGATCAATAATTTTGAAGAAAAACTAAAAAATTGAACACTGTTTAGATCTTCCCACTGCCTTTTGGCACAAAAAGAACCGTACAGTCATACTTCCATATATTAAGAATTTCAGGGAAACAAATATTCCAACAAAAGCACGCCCAATTCAGATGAATCAAGAAACTATGGAATTTTGTAGAAATGAGATAACCGAATTAATCAGTAAAGGAAGCATTCGTCTAGTAAATCCCCATGGTCTTATTCAGCATTTTATGTCCAGAAAAATGCTAAAATAGATAGAGGTACTCCTAGACTACTAATTAATTATAAACGATTAAACAATGTCCTAGAATGCGTTAGGTGCCCAAGCCCAAATAAGAAAGACTTAATAAACTGATTAAGCCAAGCCGTGATCTTTTCTAAATTTGACATGAAGAGTGGATTTTGGCAAATACAAATTCATGAAGATGATAAGTATAAAAAAAGCTTTTGTCACACCCTTTGGTCATTATGAATGGAACGTAATGCCATTTGGATTAAAAATTGCCCTTAATGAATTACAAAATATTATGAATGATACATTTAATCCCCTTAGTAATTTTTCCTTTTTTGTACATTGATGATGTCCTCTTATTTTTCTCATCCGTTGAAGAACATTAGAAACATCTTACTACATTCTTTGAAACGATTAAATGCAATGGTCTTATCATATCTACCCAAAAAATCAAATTATTTCACACCGAAATTAGATTCCTTGGATATGATATTCACCGGTCACAATTATCCCTGTTGATAGAATCATCTAATTTTCTGATCAAATCCTTGGAAAAAACTAACTTCAACCATTCCTTGGGTCCCTAAATTATGTTGCTAAATTTTATCAAAATCCCCACCAAAAATACAAACCATTATTTGAGCAACTACAAAGTAATCCACCTCCATGGACCAATATCCACCCTTCCATAGTCAAAGAGATCAAACAACACGTCATAACTCATCCATGTCTTGGAATCCCAACAATCAATACTTTCAAAATCGTTGAAACTTATGCCTCTGAACTTGGCTACGGAGGTATTCTCAAACAAAAAATCCATCCAAATAGTCCTGAGATATAGTCCGTTTTCATTCAGGTGCATGGAATCCTACTCAAAATAATTATAGTATCATTAAAAAGGAAATTTTATCTATAATATTATGCATATGCCGATTTCAAGAAGATTTTTTTAAATCAAAATTTTTTGGTACAAGTTGATTGTAAAAGCGTAAAATATGTGTTAGAAAAATATGTTTAAAATATTGCATTAAAACATATTTTTTCCCAATGGCAATCCATAATCAGTATTTTTTATTTTGACATCGAATACATTCAAGGCAGTCAAAATTACATTCCATATTTCCTTACCAAAGAATTCCTACAAAGAAAACAACATGGAGTCTAGAGGACTCTCCGCTAAACTGCTAGCAAGCCTTCAGCACTAGTTAAAAAATAAATCAAAGAAGAAAGCCCTTCTTCTCCAAGGCTCATTCCATACCGAACTCTTCCAGTTACCCTGACGAACAAATACACAACACGGTTCTACAAGTAGGCAATTACGCCCTAATTACCAATCGGCTTTAGTTACTCCCTATTTTCCATCCAACTTTATAGGCCCCAATCATCACCCTATTTTCCCAAAGGTACTAGTCATGCACTCTTTTACATTGAAGAGTGTTTTAGTCACCTTAAGCCACGCTCCCAATTAGCCAAAACCTATTTTCCATCCAGCTTTCATTATACCCCCAAACCATCTTACCAAGAACCTTCACTATTGCACAACTATCCTTTCCACACATAATCCATCATTATTGAACCCATTTATGACAAAAATGGCCCCCCAAAATTACTTTTTCCATCCCATTTACATCCTATAAATCATCATTCAACAAGAATAGGGAGCCAAACCTAAAACTTCAAATATTTCCCCAAGTCCAATGAAGAAATCCCTTACACTTACTATGATTATATTGATTCATGATATAAAGTGTTCTTGCATCAAAATGATACTTTACTCACAGTTATTATGATTATACCTTACAATGAAGAAATCCCTCATGGTTACTATGATCATACTTTACACAGTTCCAATTTGGTTCCAAAATGGGGGACCATCCAAAATAGTGGACCATACATGGTCCCACATTTGAAGTCATCCACAATCAACTCCACGATATAAATAAGTATTTCAACATTATTCATCAAGAATAATACTCATGCGAACTCTTGAAATTAATGGAAAAGTAAAAGGTTATGTGGATAAATATGGGAGTTCAAAATCGAATCTGATATTGTCATTCGTTTATTCGACACAAAATGGCGGGATAAGATTGCTATTGAACGAATTATCCAAATGGTCAATAAAGAGTTCACTCCAATCAAAAAATCAGAAAAGCCAAATGTCTCAGCGAAATCTTCATCAACTCTCTCAATTGAAGGTAAATCTAAATAAGAACTCCAAGACCTAGCAGGATGGCTCATGATACATGCTATCCAAATGAAAAATGAAGAGGATCAAACTCCAGATGATCCGACCTCTCCCAACTCCTCAATAACATCTTCAACCAGTCAGCTGAAATTATCTCCAACACTGAAATTAGGATGGGTAGATTTTCAAGATTCTCAAGATCCTTATGATTTCAGTTTTGATCCATCTTTGTGATCAAACCAAAAAGACATTACTATTCATGAATAGTAATGTTTTACTGTTCATCTTTACTCACTCAAGCATCAAATAAAGCTCACATGAAGACAAGAATCAACTCCTAAACATCTCCAACATCACATTGTGAAATTATCTTCATAAAGTCAAGACAACAATCATCTCTCTCCTTACAAGACATGACATCACTCAACTCCACTCATCCATTGGCATCCAATAATGCCATTGGATAACTCATCTCTCCATCATCAAGCTTCATATTTCCTTCCATAAAAGGAGCTTTCTCTCCACCATCAAGCTTCACATTTCCTTCTATAAAATGAGCCTTCTCCTCCCGTTACAAGGAGAAGTTTTCATCAAGCATTCAAGCAGTCAAGTTTTCTTTTCCTATTTCTATCATCTCAATTAAAAGAGATTTCAAAAGATTGATTTAGCATACTTAAGATATTAATGACTGTTATATTCATGTATCCTACTTCTTTCAATTAATCTCTACATTTGTTATCAAATTGCATTCAAGTAAGATTTCTAATAAAAATGTTATTTAAGTTATTCCAATTTGCATTTATACTTTTAAGCAACATACATTTATCAATTTTTTTCTCATTCATATTATTTATCATCTTTCACATTATTTATATTTTATTTTTTTATATTAATTTTTATCTCATCCTTCAGTCTTTTGAGATATGTCAAACTCTACATTTATCTATCTAGTAATCATCCATTTATTATTCCTCGTTCAAACTCCCCCTATATATATATATATATATATATATAATTCCATCACTTTGCTAACTGAGAATCAAATTTAAGGGCCTCCAACACAAAACGATCCCTGAACTTTCACACTTTAATCTCAATTAGCCCCTTAAAAATGATGTTGTCAAAATATATGCCATGAAACCCCTATCACATCTTACTATGCCGCAATTTTGTCTTCTTGACTAACCCATATTAAGTTCATGACTCGAGTATGTGGTATGGGCATTTTGTTGGCTAGCCCTTCGGTAACAAATAAATGCACCATCGACCCTAAAAATGAAAGTCTTAACCCTACCCACAGGTTCAAAGTGTTCTCCTACCTCAGATTCCTTCCGACTTATGCTGAAGTTTATCGACCCCAAAATGAGAGTCTGAACCCTACCCGACAGGAAAGGGGAGGAAGTGGTGCCCCGGGGGGAAAGGAAACACCACATTCGGCACATAGCCCATTTTGTATTCTCTTTCCCAAACTAATCCTCCCTTGCTGAAAGGAAGAACGTGAAATTCTTATTCCTTCTTCCATTTTTTTATTTGGCTGGGGTATTTAAAGAGAATGATTTGCCATTGGACATCCATATATTATTGAATGTAGTACTACACTTGGAAGAATTTGTGAAGAAATGAGCAAGGGAGAAGGGCTTCAGCAAAAGGCTGCTATTGTGGCATGACCTCCAAAATTGTATATTTGTGGACTAAAACAAACCTAGGCTGACAATTCCATGTTTGTCCAATTTTCGAGGGTAAGCTAGTCTACGTTTTTCTTGCAATTTTTAATCTTGGATTTGGGTTGAGTGATGTTGTGCTAATATGTGCTGATTTTTTGTATCATTTGGATACGGTAATATGCAGGTTAAAAGGAGATCGAGGATGTGGCTCCTAAGAGTCGTTTGATCCTAAGATATGTCCTCGATCGAACGCTATAATCCTGGATTGTTGGAGGATTGATATATTGGAAGTAGAGTTGGAAAATTCCGGAGGTAAGGCTTCATAGCTCTGGATTGCTTTGATTGTTTCCTAGATGGTGCTAATTACCGTGATGCTGCCTTAAGCCCGCTACTAGCTAAAGAAATAGAGAAAATAGAACTTAGAAGTCAAGAAGAAAGAGCTTTGAGTAGCTATAGATTGGGTTTGTAAGCTAGGAGCTAGGAAGATTGTAGTCTTCCTAATTTGTTGTTTGATAGACCTGTCTTTTTTCTTTTTTTTTGGGAATTGGCTGCAATGAATTAATATGTCCAAATTGTTAATGAAACGAAGATTGTAGTGTTCTTTATTTTGAACTTATTTTCAAAATCAATAAAACAATTTGAGTTTTTAAGTGGGTCCCACTGTTGATATGCCTTTCAATTGACCACTTTAGATACTAATGTATACGACATTTTCAATCGAACGCAGTGAATTAGCTAAGAAGATCAAAGGTTTATGGTCCAAAATGCACCACTAGGCAAACATCGAATATCACTTTTCTCGCATAACTAAAAAGCATTGCAATGCACTATCAGAACATACCTTCCATTACCTCTGTTGCTCCAAATAATTAGCCATGTTAATAATAGCTTCAATATGGTTTGTGTGTCAGTATGTGATTGGTTGTTTAATTATTTATATAAAATTATTAAAATTAACACACACAAAATAAAGGAAGAAGATGATGAATAGTGAATCTCGGTTTCTCCACCATCATCTTCTTCCTTCTTCATCTAATAAAATCCAATCCCAATCTAAGTTTGATTGCAATCTGGGGTTCACAAATCCTTAATCTGCAAACCAATCTCAAATCCTAATCTCATATAACATTTTTTTCTTCCTCCTCCGCTGTTGGATGTTTTGGGTTTTCTGAGTTTCTGGGGTTTTTGAAAGACCAATAGTGGCTTCATCCTCGAAAATGACATGGGCACCCTTTTAGTTTTTGAATTCTTCATATATCTCCCTTTGTGCTCATCGTCTTGAGAAGCCTTGAATTAAGTATCATTTTATACCCTTTATACTTATCTTTTAATATTTGAATGCCAAACAATAAGAGAAAATAAAATATTTTATGAGAAATGTGCAAAATTTGATTAAACTCGAAATTACGAGAATTTAGACGAAAAAATCACTTTAATCGGAGTTATAACAAAAAAAGTTATGATTGAAATAAGGGAGGCCACCAAAAAGAACACAGAATTTCGGTAGCTTCCTACCGAATCCATAAAGGGCATCCCAAATTCATTTCGCCTAGCTACTACTGAACCTACGTACCAAAGCTCGGCGCGCACCTCCCGAACTCGCAATACCATATTCGGTGCGCTTGTCCCGATGCTCAACAGGTGACTTCAATCAGTGCTTACCAAGCGATATCCCAGCTATCCTTCTCCATTTGACCTATGTTGACTGCCGAATTCCCCTTCCTTTTTCGAAGTGCGCCTTCCGATTGTCATTGCCATTTTCAATAGCATCCTACTGAATCGTTTCATGTTAATTTCCAGCACCTATTTCCTTCTTCTCAGTGGAAACATTGTCCAAATCTAGTTAGGGGTTTTTTTTTCGTTTTCCTCAAGGAAACCTTTTTAAGTAGGATTTTATTTTCCTTTTTAATTAGGAGTTGAATTACTTATTTTATTAGGAATTGAGTTAGGGTTATGTCATATGCCTATAAATACTTAGTTTTTCTCATTAGTTAAAGAGTCGTCTATTCTTTGTACCAAAACTCTGCTTAAACCAATTTTTCCTTTTCAATAAATTCAAGATTTTTTGTGCAAATATAATTACACCATATCTCACATTCTACAACCTTCACATGTGACATAGAGGAGTGTCTCCAAGTGTCTCACCAAAGAGTGTCTAATCATTTCGTATCCATAGAGTGTCCCGAAGAGAAAAAATGTAACACGGCATCTTTACCTTATAGTTATCTTTTGTGCTTGAATATTTTAGTTTATGAACTGATTATTAATGTTACCTTGGTTTTATGCTTTGTATTAATTTCAATAATCTTCAATGTGTTCTTATATTTTAGTTTTTGTTATGCTTGTATGTTGGTACTTAATGCTTGATTAGATAGATGAGTATCTCCAAGTGTAGATCACTAAAAGTACGGTGTGAGTGTCTCCCTGCACGTACTTAAGAATATGCAATCATCTCGTAGAACTAAGGTTATAGAATTTTGTAGGTTTGAAGTTGGTATAAATCATGAATGAGTTAGGTATAAGAATGAGTTAACCACGTGTAAATAATATATTAGTTTAGATTTAGATTTAGTTTAATTAGTTAGGATTTTAAAATCAATCTTTAACCCTAATTAACCAATCAAACGACAATCATGTTTATGTATCCTCAATCACTGGTCGAGAACGATCTCTATTTACCAATATTACAATCTAAAAAAAAATTAATTACATTTGTTTCCTTAAATATTAAGTGTGACTTTGTGTTACTTTAATGCTTAAATTTTTGCGTATCACACCTTGAGGTGAGAAGTTTCAATTTTCTTAATTTTAAAGTTATTTATTGCTTTCGTTGATTGGAGTTGCTCGGCAAGTTTTCTCCTTCATGGACTTTGGAAAGCTCTGACTTTTGTTCTTGAAATTATTTTTCTAGTTTGGGATTGTTTATAGGTAATGAACTCAAAGAATTTTCTAGGGATTGTTTAGATCTGTGAATCTTGATCTTTTTCATTAGGCGATTATTGATTCATTAGGCGATTATTTTATTGGGCTGGTTTAGATTTGTTGCTGCAACATTTGGCAGAGAATGATCCCAACAGATACGGGACTCCTCCGGCGCAAAAGGAGGCAGTGGAATGTCTGCCCAGTGTGACAATCAAGGAGAATTTTCAGTGTTCAGTGTGCTTGGAAGATTTTGAGGTTGGTGTAGAAGCAAAAGAGATTCCATGTAAGCATAAGTTTCAAAGTGGGTGTATTCTTCCATGGCTGGTGCTTCATAGGATGTTCTGGGTTTTTTGAGAGGTTTTAAAACATCCAATGGCAGACTTGCCTTGCGAGTACGAAGAACAAGATCGCTCACCATCAAACCAGTTGTTTCCTCATAAACTGAAATGGGCATAGAAAATAGATTAGGTAATACCAAAGCATCCAAAAAGAAGAAAAAAAAAAAAAAAAAAAAAGCCATTTCATTTAGTGATATGAGGGAAGCCAAATATGAGCATAGAAACAAAATCCAGCCTTAGATTGTGGCAGAGTTTCCTTCTAACCGAATAATTTCACTAATCAAATTATCGTCTTCAACACGAACCAGCTTCATAGGATGTTCTCGGTTTTTTGAGAAGCCTTAGAATATCTAGTGGCGGAGAAGGAAGAAAAAGATATTGTATGAGAATAAGATTTGCCATCAAATCTAAATTGAGATTAGGATTTGGGAGTGGATGTTAGATGAAGAAGGAAGAAGATGATGGTGGAGAAAACTAGATTCACTATTCATCATCTTCTTTTTAAATTTTTATATGTTAATTTTAATAATTTTTTTTTATAAATAATTAAACAACGAATCACATACTGACGTATAAACAATATTAACGTTGTCAATAACATAGCTAAGATTTGGAGAAACAGAGGTAATAAAAGACATGTTATGACAGTACCCTACAACGATTTTAAGTTGTAGGAGTAAAGTGAGATTCGATGTCTCATTAAAAAAACATTTTGAGTAATGAGATGAGAAAAGGGTTTTAGGGGGTAAATTTTAACTATATCAGGTTCATTAGGAGGCAAATTGAGATTGAGTGTGAAGTTCATGGAATATTTTCAACAACAAAAAAAAAAAAAAACCCTTGTAATTAACTGTGAGCCGGCAAATATGTCAAAATATGACATTTTGAGATGAAAAATGGATTTCATAGGGTTATTTGTTACAAAATCAAGTTCATGGTACATTTTGAAAATAATTTTAAATTTCATGGGACATTTTGATTAAGAGGCCTATAGATAATAATAGCAGCCTTGATAATAATACTAAGATTGTTTAGTCAATTTTCCTACTGAACTTGTATCATGTTGTCAATTTCTCCATGTACTTTTATTTCAATGAATTCCCCCCTGAACTATTATTAATAGTAATTTTCTCCCGTAATCAGTATAATGTATATGAGGTAGCATTGGAGCACTCTCTTGCCAAGCAGCAGAACCCAGCAAAGAAACGTTACAGACCAGCATTATAATTACATTAACAAGGACCTTGGAAATTGAAATAACTACCACTTTTTTCCCAAAAAAAATTTCAAGAATTTTGTGACAAACCTAATTTTGTGACCTCGTATTTTATTCACATTTCATCTTAATAACGTGTATGAGGTACCGTTAGAAAGAAGTCATGACAAGAAACATAAACCGGCAAAGAAGTAATGCAAAATAAAATTAGAATTTCCTAAAACAAAATCCTACTTTGTTAGAATATGTTGCTTATCATGAGAGTGTTCTAACCATACATGATAAGCATTATCCAAATGACGTATGAGCAAGATATGATGTCATAAAGTCGAACTGATGAAACATATGGGCCAGTAGTACCAATGGCAATACCACCTAGGCTAATCGTCAAAATTGTTCAAGCTTTGTTTCTGGGCCACAACAAAGTGTACAATAAGGTATGGGCTGGCAAGACGGTAGCAGGCATGGGTATAGGGCCATCAGTTATTGATAATGGACTCATACTTAATTCCAAACACATTGATCATGCCTTCATGTGAAAATCAATCAATGAGGATCATTTTATTCTATCTTTTTTACTCTAAAATTCAGGCGATATTTGCTTCATTGATTCTAAGGCTAGAAAGGTATCGTGCTCTCGGAAAGATTGCAAGAACATGAGTGAGTGAGTGAGTGAGTGAGTGACATTGTAAGATACATGAATGAAAGAAAGAAGGCAAGAGCTAGAGGAAAATGACACAATTGTGACCTAAAGAAGTGAGACAATCCATGATGCAAGGGTCATGATGCATGTCTACTAAAGGGAGAGCCCAATCTCAATCAACAGAGATTCAATAGTGAAATACCATTTGCTTTTTCTTTTCTTTTGACATTCACCTAAAGTGGGTTTCCCCACACCATCACTCATGCACATGCTATTGGTACACAAGGTAGGGGAGCGGATTCATGTCCTTTGATTGTTTAAAAAAGGTGATGAGCTAGGGGAAGGTGAGACGCCCACCCTCTATCTCTTTCTTCTTTTATCTTCCTTCCCACTATTCCTTTTTAAAAGAAGCCCAATTAGTATCACATTGAATCTTAAAAGGAGAATTTTAAAAGTAGCACAATGATATATGGTCTAGTGACATTATTTTTTTTACCAAACGAGATATTTGATATGCAATACTTACGTGGAATTTGATATATTTTAGTTTTGCCTATTGTGCAGTTCAATTCAAATTTCTCCTTTGTTTTAGATGGTTAGTGTTGTGATTTACATAATAAGTTTCAATTTTTTTTTTGATAAATAATAAGTTTCAATTTTTCATTGAAAACTAAATTCATAAAGGAGAAAAAGTTTATAAAATAAAAAGAACATAAAGTCACCATCAAACTCAATAAAAATAAATTGTCTCAAATTTAAGATGGTGTAAGAAAATTTCTTGTCTCTATTTTGTTGGTTCCACTTTCAAGTTTCAACGTACACAGTACAACAAATAGGATTTTGTGGCTGCAACCACAAATTTCCTTTTGACTGAGCTTCTGTCTAGGACCTATTCAAAATTTCAAATCAACGAAATTATGAATTGCAAACTAATTAGCTTAGTGTGGACATTATCATTTTGTGTGGGTCAATCATCCCAGCTCATTTTAGACTAATCAATTAGCAACTAATCCTTCTACTTGTGATTACAAATTTCGAATCCACTACTATTTTGTAAGAATGTGAAAAATAAAAAAGGTTTTTTTAGTTGAAATACCACTTATAATTGTAAATTTAATCTCACTTTGTTCGATCCTGGCGATGGACCAACTTGATGAGACCCACAGGAGGATCCGGGACCAGCCGTGTGGTGCTTCGGGCCCGCTGGAGGCGTTATCGTTCAGCAGATGACCTATAAAAGGACGATTTGAGACCGGTGTGGCGTCTGTCGGAGGGGCTCTGATACCTAAGTCAGTATCTGTGTGCCGATGGGCATGCAAGTAGCAGTAGTCTGGAGAGAGCTTCAGAGTCTTACCTTTGTGAAGGGATTCAGGGTATTTATAGGAGTTATAAATGTGGTAGTTGAGTCACTGTTTGGGAGTAGGTCTTGTCTTGTGGCTGGGAATCGTCTGATGGTTCTTGAAGACCAGGGACAGACGCCAACTGGTACTCAGCCTGCTATCGTCAGGGGGTTGTTGAAACAGAGTTGGTGTCAGGGAGTTGTTGTAGCCAGCTAGTGCGGGTAGTTAACAGGTGCTAAACGACGGGCCTGTTTAGTGTGCCTGACAGGACCGCCCCCGAAGGGACATTGATAACTGTGCCCAGTCCTGCTCCCGTCTAGAAAGTCGATTGAAATTCCCAAATTACCCTCAGTACTTGCCAAACCAGGGATAGCCACACACGTACACACTCATGCATCTGCCTCTCGATCAGCCTCGATCAGTGTGCCACGACGTGGAGGGTCAATAAAAACACACAAAGGTGTGAGTGGACAAAAATTAAATCAGTTTATAAAACAGTTACAGAAAGGCATTTCTACCCTCCACGTAAAACCAATACATGCATTCGAAAACAGTTCCACACTCATGCCTTTCTGTACAAAATTACCAAAATGCCCTTATCTTTTTAGACCCGTAACTCATCCGTCCAACGTCCGTTTTCAGCGTGCCGCCTGTCTACGTACTCAGGACATCGAGACCTACCCAACGATCCTTGAATTGTGTGAAAACTAGTGGTCAATCAAAAGTCAACATTTTCCCCCATTTTCGTCCAAATTATGAAAATGCCCTTGAACTTCCGAACGTCATAACTTCCTCCACGAATATCGGAATCAGGCGTTCCACCTGTCTATGAACTCGTGACGTCCCGAACTACGTCATAGTCATTGGTCAAAGTCCGTTTGACCGTCCGAGCAAAAATTCAACCGTTCACCCATTACCTAGGGGCAAATTTTCTTCAAATTTTCCAAATTTCCCTTTTTTGAACGTCCGCGTTGTTACAGTGCCGGTCGGCCGTCCACGACAGTGTGGGGGTACATGAGATGGGTGCCGGTCGGCAGACCCTTCTAACATGGCGGTCCCTGTGTACGGAGGGTGGTTGGTTGATATGGTATCAACACACTTTATATTCAATATACTCATTGTCTTATTTACCACCAAAAATCAACATTCCATATAAAAGATTGTACCAATTTCTTTAATTTTATCTAATAGTCGTTAATATTATGTGCAATTTTGTCATCTCAAGCTACAAGGTTATGAATGGGGCATTAAATATACATGATAAGGAAAATTGGCATGAGACAAGAATAAATTAAGATGAATATGAACAAATATGAATAAATTATAAATAATTTCAAATTTATTCATATTCATTCCATTTATAATCTCGAAACTTAAGATAATAAAATTGTCCATAATATTAAACACTACAGGTGACATGAACAAAAGCGATTTCCATAAGGGCGTGGTTTTGCTACTCATGATGTTGTGATCATCACTCCTTTTGAATAATATGTACGAGCTAGTTTCATGGCCTATAGCCAATTAATTACTACAACCATAGGTGGATCTTAGCCTATTCTTTACAATTATTCAATTGATTATGGTGTGTAATATCTAGGTTTCACTTTGTAATTAGAAAATTCAAAATCATTGTATATGTAACTTGTAAAAGTAATCCTTGATCCCTGCAGAATTCCCGCCTTGATTGAGGTTCGTTGTTGTGTTCTTCTTTATTTCTTAATCGAGTGCTTCGTTATTGTTTATGCCTAATATATAGCTCTACTCATGTATACTATAGTACGCTCTATGATGACAATATGAATCAAAATATATAATAATTAACCACAACTCATTAATATTACTTTTATTTTCATGAGTGTTTGGATTAGAAAAAAATAATATGGGATTTAGAGAACAATTAGAATTTCAAGTTTCTTATACACCAATTCTCTTATTTGAATTCATGAATATAGGAATTTATATATTAAAATTTCAAGAAAAGAAAAATTGGACTTTTAATGCCCTAAAATCCTCAGTTTAATTTTTATATAAAATGTGTTATTTTCAAAAAATTCATCTTGATAATTATTATTTATTTACAAATATTAAATTTCGTTATACTTTTATGTTATCAAACAAGAAATTTCACAGATTTTAGAAAATTGATTATGTTAATTTTCATAAATCCTTAATTAGAATTCTTCACCATAATTGTTGAAAGATTTAATAGTTTGATCCATGCTCTTAGCCTATATAATATTTAGTTGTGTTGATCCTAGTCCTATGCAGATATGTCATTGTCATGTCATGTCCCTACTTGTCTTGCACACTCCATATCCCTACCCCATACGTTCGGCATAAGAAATATTCACTTGGCTCCCGGGCATTTTTTTTTTTTACAGATAATTTTTAATTTTCAATGCCGGTCAGCACGAGAGGAGGGTTTGAATTGGGTACAATATGAAAAATTCATACAATACCAAGGGAATTTTGTTTCCATAGTAAAATGTGGGGTATCATTGAGTCTTTTTTTTTTATAGATGAAAGAAATTACAGCCAGAAGCCCCAAGGGCCACCTAAACAGATCCTATCAAAGCGATGGAGTAAAGGACGTTAGATAAGAAACTAGGAACAGCATGGATCCAAACAGGAGACGAGTCTCGTGAATGACTATAGTCAGCTAGGGCATCTGCAACCAAGAGCCTCTCTTTAAATGTGGTGGAAAGTAATGGAATCATAGAACCTAACCAAGGAGCCAACTCATGGATGTCGGAGATAACAATAAAGAGTCTCAATCACTTCTTGAGAATGCAATCGATGACGAGCTTCGAGAAGAGTTTTTTTAATTGATATATAGTTAATTTGTGTTGAGTATTATTTGAGTACGTATCTTCTAAATAAATAGACTCTAATTCATATATAAGAATCTTTTATATTTATTTTCATTTTTGGCAATTGAATGATATAAGTTACTACTAGAATTAATAGAAACAATTTCTTAAATTGAATTAGAAAATTTTCGGCTATACATATATATATATATATGTATAGATATTAATATTTGATAAAATTTCAATGATTATTGAAGTATTATAAAATAACTATGTTTTTTATGTATGTGTGACTAAGGTATTCAAATTTTTCGAAATTTTATGTGAATTTAGTAGAAAGATGAATTAAAAAAAATATATAAAGTAACATATATATATATATATATATTGTGTAATCTATACTTGAGGGAAACTTTTAAAAATATAAAGTAACATATATATATATATATTGTGTAATCTATACTTGAGGGAAACTTTTAAAAATTTTGCCCCCACACACACAGCTTTGAGTAAGCCTTCTTTAAGAGCCAACACCTCAGACAGCAACCTCCGATGGACCAAGTCTCTTAGAGCCAGCAACAAGGGGTTTACCATTAGCGTCCCTAATAATAAACCCAGCAACACCACTACAAGGGTTTGATGATTGGAACCATCAAAGTTAATATTGACTTTGGACAAATAAGGGGTTTATCATTGATTCATTGTCCTCTATAAAAATAGTGAATTTGGGCAAATTTCCTAAATATTGCAGTAGGAAGGAAAATTATCTAAGAAAATATCTTAAATATAACAAGATTACAAGAAGTTAATGTCACTTATAATAATAGTTTATATACGTTATGTTATGTGAGAAGTTTCGAATTTAAAACGAATGCTCCAATCCTCTATATCATTATATATATATAAAAATCAATATATGGGTAAATTAGTCACAATCTATTGATAACCATGTTCCTATATATAAGAAGAAAAGAATCTGTTGATTATCTTTCTAAATTTCCATCCCCAAATTATACCCAACATAAAATACAAATTATATTTTTTTCATCAAATTTTTTTTGTAGCGCACTGAACTTTGTAACGTGTTTTCTTTTTTTTTTGGGTAGTCCCAACTGAAAGCATCCTTATCCATAACATTTGTAGCAACAACTGTTTTGCCTCCACTAATTTAGAATTTGGTGCAGAAGGCATAAAAATCACCAATCATATTATATATTGGGCTTGATAGTGTGATTATGAATGAGGAATGATAACGTTAACACAACACAGAAGCAAAGGAACAAGAATTAAAGGACAAAGTGTGCTTCCCAAAGTGGGGTTTAAAAACTGATATCAAATTTAAAATTAAATTAATCCACCATTTCTAGGTTAATTAATTAATTAGCAATCGGTAAACAAACAAAGTAGTGATCCTTTCGAGCTATATCAATCTTAATAAATTACTCAGTAGCGTCATTTTCCTATCACTTTATTTTAGTGGATCTTAATATCGGAATTTTTTCATGGATTTGGTTTTCCAGTATAACAACGCTTCCTTTTCATTTTGTTTTTCTGCACCAAGTGTAAGGAGCAGCATGCAAGGCCGAGGAGGAGGAAGAGGAAGAGGAGTCTACCATACAAGTGTAAGGAGCTATATATGAGAATACATATTACTTTTAAGAGAGAACTTAATTATAGATTAGATGGTTTTTTTCTTTATTCCTTGTTTTTTGTAAATTTTTAAATTTCGTAACTGTTTTGATTCAACATTACAAGAAAATTTCCGGCAATCAACGGTTTTTTTCCCGACGAATAAAAAATCACTGTTAAAAACTCGTGTTACCTGATGGATCTTATAACACCGTCGGGTAACATAATGACGCGAAAAAAATTACTTCGCACACTAAAAAAGGCAATGTTACCCGACGACAAAATCACACTCGTCGGGTAACAATACTAAACCCGATGAATATATTGTTTTACGTCGTCAGGTAACACACAAGCGTTGACCAATGTTAACATAAAATAATAATTAAGGGTATAGTGGAAATAAAGTTCGGTGGCTCTTCTTCGAATGTGTTACCCGAAGCAAATATTCGGAAAATTGGTGAAGTAATATAAAAAAAAATTAGGCGTTAGGATTTAGGGTTTAGGGTAAAGTAGTTTGGTGGCTCATCTTCGAAACGATTATCCGACGAATAGTTTCAAAATATTCGCCGGGTAATATTAAAAAATAATCTCGCATTTAGGGTCAAGTAGTTCGGTGGCTTTTCTCCGAGTTTTTTACCTGACAAATTGATATAATTATGTGTCTGGTAACATGTATACTAAAGTTTCAAACAAAAGGCTGTTTTTGAAAATTTGAAGACTTTCCACTTATAATTCGACCGATCCAACCGTCCACATGTATTGTACATACTTGTAGATCGTCTACGCAAAAAATTAGAAGATTTTGAATTCCCGAGCTTGGGGTAATGGTGCGCAACGGATTGACGGTTATAAAACGTTCTAGCATGATCGGATGACTTCATCTTCTCAAAAGATCGCAAAATTTGATAGGCGGATTTTAAGAACTCAACGACTCACAATGAACGGTCAGATTATGTACTATTAATTGTTCGAAACTCAAATGGGTAACATTGTGCAAATATGTTTAAACTCTTATTGAAAAGTTTCTAAGTGTTTGATGAAATTTGTGCTTTTAAAAATTTGAATAATTTATTTCGATAGTTTAACCGATCCAACCGTACAAATTTATTGTACATACTCATAGATTGTCTAAGCAAAAAATTAGGAGATTCCGAATTCCCGAGACTAAGGAACAGGACGTAACAGATCGACTGTTACAAAACGTTTTATTACAATCAGACGACTTAAACTCCTTGAAACTTAATGATTTTTGAATGGTGGATTTCAGACACTTAATGAAACAAAATGAAAGGTCGGATGTTAGAAATGCATCCATTAAGTCCGTTTACACTGTTACCCGACGGATCATTCAAGAATTTTCGTCGGGTAACCTTTCCAATCATTCTAGAGACGGTCTTCTTCTTCCTCCTCTCTTCTTCGAAAACTCTGAATCAGACCCTTAAAAAAAACATATTCTCGACTCGCAGCTCTCTCCCCCTCTCACTGCCTCTCGCAGCTCTCTCCCTCGGCATCACAGCTGTCGCCACAGTCGTTGTGTAACGCCCCAGAAATTCGAGAAATGTAAAATTGTAAAATAATAAATGAAATGACGTTTTTACCCCTGTGAATAATATGGTCAAATTGTTGACTTTTTGATTGGTAGGTCAAACAGACATTGACCCATGACTGTAACGTAGTTCGGGACATCACGAGTCCATAGACAGGTGGCGCGTCCAATTCCGACGATCGAGGAAAAATTAATGACATTCGGAAGTTCAAGGGCATTTTCGTAATTTGGACCAAAAAAGGGAAAATGTTGACTTTTTGATTGACAATTGATTTTCACACAATTCGAGGACCGTTAAGTAGGTCTCGATGCTCTGAGTCCATAGACAGGCGGCAAGTTGAAAACGGTCATCAGGCCATTGACTTACGGGTCTAGGAAGGGAAGGGCATTTTGGTAATTTTTGGACAGAAGGGCAAAATGGTAATTTTGCAAGGAGATTACTATTTGAAACTGTTGGAAACAGAGCCTGCACCACCCTGCTTGGTTGTAACGACCCGTCCTGAATTCCGGAATTAGATTAGTCACTAATCTTGATTAGTGAGGTTGAACGGTGGTTAGTAGGGCGGAATCGGACAAATTGTGCAAAATGACCGTTTTGCCCCTGGTCGTGGGCAAGATGTTGACTTTTTGATCGGACGGTCAAACGGACTTTGACCGATGACCGTGACGTAGTTCGGGACGTCACGAGTTCATAGACAGGTGGCACGTTCGATTCCGACATTCGAGGAGAAAGTTTTGTTCGGAAGTTGAGGGGCATTTTGGTAATTTGGCATATTAGGGGCCAAATGTTGACTTTTTGACCGGGAGGTCCAATGGACAAGGGCCAAGGACCGTTACGTAGGTCTCGTCGATACGAATCCAATGACAGGCGGCATGCCGAAATCGGAGATTCGACGACGAAGTTATGGTCACGGAATCGGGCTCGGTTAACCGAACGAACCGGGATTAAAATAATATTTTAATAGGAACAGTACTCGGTGACTGAACACACTTGGATGAGTGACAAGTGTCACTCATCCCTTAAATTGGGGCTTAAGACCAGAATCCATGTTTTTGGGGGAGACCTAATTATTATGTTTTATTAATTAATTAATCCTAATTATTTTTAATTCCCTCCATTAATCCTCTCTGTTTTCTTAGCCGTGTACAACCAAAATCCCAATTCCTTCCATCCTTAATCTCCTCCCTATTAACGGAACTTGAGAGTGAAAATTGGAGAGAATTCAGAGACTAACTCAACTGGGATTACACGGGTGATTGATTGAGTGAGGGAGACAGAGAATCGGAAATTTGGTTTTTGGGAGGGAAATTCTCAATGGAAGATTTGAGCCGTGAGGATCGATTTGGTGCTCACATTCAGCTTCCTGGGATCACAACGATCAGTTTCGTCGAAAGAATGAAGGATTTTGGTGCCCAATTTACTCTGAACGAGCTTGGTGACAGAGGAAGAAAATCGAGGTTGTGTCGTGATCATTGAGTGATCAAACGATGAAATTGATGAAGGGGAACTGCCTCTCATGGTCAGTGATGCTTCTGGATGCATCAATTGGAAGAAACCAGCAGCCATTGAAGGAATTCCATGAACGAACAGTAACCGGGTGTTCTTGGTGTTCATCATCGAATCGTGGGAATTTGGGTAAGTGATCGTGTAATTGAGTTTACAGATCTTAAATTGAACTTAAAACGAAGCTAACTGAATGATCAATTGGAAGGTTTAAGGCTGAATTGATGGACATTGAACCGGGTCATCTCGCGGGCTAATTAGACCCGTTTACCAGACATACGGGTTAGGCTGGTGACACTGTAGCAGGCGCGTGGGTTTCACGCGCAGCCACTCACGGCGGCGCGTGATGGCGCGTGGGCACGAATCTCGAGGTGAGGTCAACATGGCTTCTGTCCTATTTAATGTAACGAACATTTTGGGATTGGTTTCGTGTCGATCGGATACCGTCTCGATATTGTTCGGGATGTCCGAAGGTTTTAAATTAAGTTTAAAAATGGTTAAAAATTTGGGAAAATTACGGGACTTCGATAGGATGTTAATGTGGAGGTTAGTAACCCTCTAATGTAATTTGGACAGGATTGGGAGTCCCGGTGATAGTGGTGTGGCCCGGGAGGGCCGATGGCACGCGTATCGAGGCATACCATTAAACGGTCTGTGAGTGGACATTGGTTTTATAAATTCGATGCATGCATAACTGTTTCATTATTTTTATAATTGTGATTAAATGATTTACTTTGGATATCGGTGAATTTAAATGATTTCACGCATTTCGAGGTGATTTACGTATTTGCACGTAAACCGAGATTTTTTGGATTTGCACCGATTTCCATAAATGTGGTTGGATATGATTTCATGAAACGGTTACGGACTTGATAAAGTAAAATCTGGCCAGGGGCCCAGTTAACTTATGAATCGGGTCAGGGGCCCAGTTAACTTGTGAATTTGGGCCGGGGGCCCAGTGGACTTATGAATTCGGGCCAGGGGCCATTTAACTTATGAAATCGGGCCAGGGGCCCAGTTGATTTATACATGTGATTCGGGTCGGGGACCCTAAAATGGAATCAAATAAATGATTTTGGATTTAAATCAACTATTTGGACTTATAATGGTTTTGATGATATTGAAATTATGGTTATGGCACGTTTCACAGTATTTGGGCTTGAGACCGTCTGATGAAACTTAAAGATTGGTTTGGATTTTATCTATGTATATATATATATGCTTTGCATTTGGATATCAATAAAATGTATTTGGTACTGCACTGTATAGATCCTTCCATATTATATTGTCTGCTCTGGATGAGGTACCCCGGAGAGGTCACGGACGTCTAGGACGTCCAGCGTCTATGACGCTAAGCATCGAGGATGGTGTACCCGAACGGGGTTCGGGGATTGAACTCGGAAATTGAGACCCGAGTGGCACGCGTAGCCTTATGATTGTGACCTTATTGACGTCAGGGACGTCAGACATCAGGGATGTCGGATTGGAGTGTATGGTGCAGTGGCTAAAATTATGTTTATGGTTCATATTATATGATATATGATTTTAAATGATGGTGCATGCATATGCTTTTACTGGGGGGACATAAATGTCTTATAAATGTTTTAAACAGACTCGTTCATTTTCGTCCACTCACAGCTTTTGGTTTTAATGCCCTTCAGGTTAATTACGGATGCGATTGCAACAGAGACTGGGACATTGCACACCTCCTCCATTGGTCCTTGCGCACTCTGGATGCCCCGTTTGGGGCAGTGGCTCTTGTTATCCCTTGTCTGACACCCCTTGTTGGACGGCAGCAGGGCACATTCCACGGTAATCCCAGGGGGATTGGGATGGGTCCTGTCATTGGTGGTTCTGATCCAGCATTTGTTTAACCTGGTTAGTGGACTGGACATGGGATTAATTTATGGGTTTTGAGGTATTGGAACCTGTTGGTCTGGATTGAAACAAGAACACAGTGCACATGCACTATTGTTTAACCAGTTTGGGACCGTTTCGGGAAACATTTTGCAGAGAATCCAGAAGGATTCCCACGGGTTGCTAGCTACACGGTTTGGTTAACAGAGTAATGGAGAGTGAGAAGAGGTCATTTCTGTGAAGGAAAGGTTGAGAACTGGAGAGAAAAACAGAGAACTGGAAACCTGAAAAATTGGAGGAAAATCGAGTTTGATTTGTGAGGCAAGTTGGACGAAACCAAGGACTTGAACGACCTTCTGGGGCCATTTGGAGTTCAACCATACCGTCCCTGAAGTGATTCAACCATAGCATGGCCAAGAACACAAGTTCCATTTCGAAGAATTTTCAGAGTTGAGGATAACCACTTCCAGGTGAGTATTTGCTCATTGTTTGTGTGTTTTGGTTCGTATTAGTCCTAGTAAGCTTCATGTGAAGTTAATTTGGAAATGGGGTTGAAACTAGTGATATTTGATGGTCGGGCCCGTTTGGTTGATCACGGGTCGAAGAGTTGATTTAGGACCTGTTAAGGTTAATTAATGGATCAGAACTGAAATTAAATGGTTAAGGAAAGTCTTAGGTTTAAAAACGAAGGAAATTGAGTGAGAATTGAAGGAGTATTGGCCAGGTTGAGTCGCGGGTTGGGAACCCGTTTAACAGGTTTCCGGGTGAAGGAGACGACACTGTAGCTACAATACCAGGCGTGTGGCTTTCACGCGCAGCCACTTTGGGCGGCGCGTGAGGGCGTGTGAAGCCTCATCTCCGATCACGGTCAACTAGAGTGTCCATCCTTTCAATATTTTGATTTCTTGCCTCGGGAAGTGTGTCTAGAGGTTTTCCAGGGCCGGTTCCAGTTTTAGATTTCTTGGTTGAATGTTAAGGACTTGTAGTGACCCTTACGTGTGATTTGGACTGACAGGAATCGTACATTAGTTCCGGGACAAGATTATACACGCAGTTTCGCAGCAGGATTGTATTGTGAGTGGGCCCGATTTCATTAAAGCCTTGCATGCTTAACTGTTTTCACCTTTATATATATATATATATGTTGGAATCAAGTAATGGTTTCGATTATCTTTAAATTATGGTTATGGCACGATTTACGATGTTTGGGCTTGAGACCCGTCTGGTGAAATTTAAATATTGTTTTGGATTATATATATATATATATATATATATATGCATGTGGATATCGATGACTATCTTTTGTACTGCACTGTATATATCCACCCGTGTGATACTGTCTCCTCCGGATGTGGTATGTAACTACCCGTCCCAAATTCCTAGATTAGATTAGTGAATAATCACAATTAGTGAGGCTAATCGGTGATTAGTAGAGCGAAATCGGACGAACGATGCGAAATGACCGTTTTGCCCCTGGTGGTGGCAAAACGTTGACTTTTCAATCGGGCGGTCAAATGGACCTTGACCGATGACCGTGACGTAGTTCGTGACATCACGAGTTCGTAGATAGGTGGCACGTTCAATTCCAACATCCGAGGAGGAAGTTATGACGTTCGGAAGTTTAGGGGCATTTTGGTAATTTGGGTGAATAGGAGGTAAAAAGTTGACTTTTTGACCGGGAGGTTCGATGGCCGAGGGCCGAAGACCGTTACGTAGATAAGGACGATACGAATCCATAGGCAGGCGGCACACTGAAATCGAACTTCGAACGGGAGAGTTATGGGTCACGGAAGTTCGATTTCACTATGCACGAACTTCGAGACGGGGACGTTTCGGCGAAATCTGAGTTGGACAGATATTTTGGTGGGTCCCATGGATGAGTGAAAAGTGTCACTCATCCTATTGGCTAAATCCCCCAATTGGTGGATCTATATAATAAAATATTATTATTTTAATTATTTTATAATTAAACCTAACAACCTTAAATCCTAGCCATCCATTTCAATTCATCCTTAAATCCACACCCTCCATTTCTCTTCTCTCATCAGCCATCATCTCCTTCTCCCTTCTCTTCCACGACATCACCTTCATCACTTCATCATCCTTCTTCATTTTCCATTTTCTTCCTTTTCTTCATTTCCTTTCAAAAACCAAAACACAACCCACACCCCACCTCACCTTCCCTTATCTGAGTCATAAGTGACCGTGGGAGGAGTGTGAGAGGCAGAGGACGGAGAGGGTGGACGGTGGCCCACGGTGGAGGCCACGGCAGAACGAACCCGTGAGGTAAGGAAATATTTCAAATTTTGAAATTTAGTTTTGTTAGTTGTTATTCGATTCTAAGGGTTAAGTTAGGTTGCTGGTGGTCCTAGGAGGAGGTTAGGATTGGTTTTGGGGCTTGGGGTGGCCTGGAACGGTCGTGAACGGCGGAGGAAGTCACGGCCGCCATGGCCGAATTGGAGGTACGGGTTTTAGTTGTTTTCTTTCCATTTTAATGTCATAGAACCTTAGGTTAGATTGAGACGAGTAGAATGGGACAAACGGGAGGAGAAACGGTGGCCGGAGCAGGGAGAACCGGCCGGGTCAAGCCACGGGTCACGACGACCCGGTTGCAGTCATTCGGGTCGACCCGCGAGGAGGCAGGGATGACTGATGACATCATTCTGATGACGTCATCATGTCAGGGATGACGTCACCATGTCAGATCTGACAATGTCAGACTGACATGTCAGACAGTGGGCCAATGGGAGCGTGACACGTGTCACTGTCAGGGGCTGTCAGTGATGACGTCAGCGATGACGTCAGCAGGTACTGTAGCGGCACGTGAAGCCCACGCGCAACCACTTCAGGCGGCGCGTGAGGGCGCGTGGCAGGGAATCTAGGGAAGGTTCCAACATACGAAATCTTCTATTCGATGTAACGAACATTTTGGGACTGGTTTCGTGTCGATCGGACACCGTCTCGATATGTTTCGGGGCATCGGAAGGTTTAGGTTCGGGATTAAAAATAGTTAAAAATACGGGAAAATTATGGGGCTTTAGTGGGAGGTTAATTAAGTAGTTAGTAACCTTATATTACAATTTGGACAGGTTTGGGAGTCCCGGTGACGATGATCAGCTCGGGGAGCCGTATGGCACGCAAATCGAGGCGGTAGCTCGGACGGTCTGTGAGTGGACCTTGTTTTCTAAATTGGTGCATGTATAAATGTTTGTTATATGTTTTAATACATGTTTGATGATGCCATGGGTGCATTTCTATGTGGTTACGTATAAACACGTATTTCGAGGTTTCGGCCTTATACGGTGCTTATACGGGTCTGTATTTCTTTATTGATTTAAATGAACTGGATTTGGATTTCAAAAGGATAAACTCGGGTATGAGACCCATTTGGTTTTGTCTCGGGCATATGACCTCAGATATCGGGCACGGTGCCCAACTGATGTCCTATATTCGGGTACGAGACCCAAGCTACTTTACGGTTTTGATTTCAGGTCAGGGAACCTTAAATGGATTTCCCGGTTCGTGACGGGTTATGGGAACCGGCATGAACTCTTAATATGATATCATGGTTCATGACGGTTTATGGGAATCGGCATGAACCCTTGTTGGTCATTGCGGTACATGAAGGTTTATGGGAACCGGCATGTTACCTGGTTATGTTATTACGGTACATGACGGTTTATGGGAACCGGCATGTTACCTTGGCTATGGATATTATGGATCATGACGGTTCAGGGGAACCGGGCATGGATATTATGTTATGTATATATATGTTCATCTACCTTCCTTTACTTCTATTATCTCCTCCGGGGAGGGTCGTTGGCCTGGGTGGACCCCGGAGTAGTCACGGAGCACCGACTGAGTGGAGTCACCCCCCAGTTGGGTTCCTTACTCTCAGGAAGGCTATGGTTACTATTACCTCGGGTAGGGTCAGGGGTCTGCGGACATTGACCTTGACTTTGAGAAGACTCGGATTGAGACCCGGGTAGCACGCGCGTAGCTTTGGATACCGTGACAGGATTGGTTGTGTGACTTATATGTATATATGATATATGATATGTGGTGTGCACAGGTGTGCACAGGATTTGAGCAGTGGCTCGTGTACTTGGTTTCTTTATGGTTTGGGGCCGAGTCCCTTATGGATTTGGGCAGTGGCCCCGTATGGTCGTTTTCATTGTGGTCCTTTCGACCTTAGTTTATATCTGCTTTGGGCTTAGTCCCACATATGGTTTGTTTTGGATAAATAGTTTTCGAATGCATGCATGCTTTTTAGTGGAGGGTACAAATGTCTTATGGAATGTTTTTATAAACCTTTGTTTTGTCCACTCACAATTTTAATGTTTTGACTGCCCTTCAGGTTGACATCGGATGTGGACTGTAGCAGAGACCGAGATATCACATGCCTCCTCCGGATCCTGGCGTACTTTGATAGCCCGGGAGGGCAAAGGTCGGAAATATCCCTTGTCTGACACTTCGTGTCAGACGGGAGCAGGGTCATCCCGCACTAATCCCGAGGGGATTGGGATGGGTCCTGTCATGGTACCCCAGTGTGGTCACGGCGCATTGCCTGCGAGGGGTCATTCTACGGAGGGACCGGACCGTAGGATGACTCAAGAGCAGGATTGCTGTGATTGGACGTCTGGGACGTCGAGCGTCTGGGACTTCGAGCGTCTGGGACGCTAGGCATCTGAGATGCCGTACCCAGACTGGGTTCGAGGATTTGGACTCGGGATTGAGACCCCGAGTGGCACGCGTAGCCTTGGGACTGTGACCTTATTGAACGTTAGGGACATCGGACATCTGGGATGTCAGGATTGGAGTGTATAGTGCAGTGACTGTGGTTATATTTATGGTTTTATCATATGACTTGTGATATCCTATATGATTTTATGGTTTTAAATACTAATGCATGCATGTTTGGAAAACGAAGGGGTAAAAGTATATGTTTTATTTATTAACCTGTTTTAGAAACTTTGAGTTTCGGCCCACTCACCCTTAATGTTTTGGTGACCCCTCCAGGCCGTGCTACTGAGGTAGAAGAGGATCCCGAGGCTGAGGTATAGATTTACACTGCGCACCTGAACCCCCTATTGGGTAGGTTAGCCTGCAGGATAGCTTAGAGTCATGGTCGAAATTTGTATTTTGGACATTATCCCTTGTCTGACATCTTTTGAATTCGGATTGTATGTATAACTTTATTTTGGATATTTATGCATTTGAACTTTTAAGGTTAAATTTGGAATGTTGGTTCGGGTGTCAGACGGGAGCAAGGCACGTCCCCTTGTGGTCCCCGGGGGATCGAGGCGGGTCCTGTCACGTTGCAGACCAAGTTGAAAAAAACCCTCTCGCAGCCTCTCTCACTGTCTCTCGCGCCTCACACGTCATTTGCCTTCATTACCACTATAACCTCTTTCTCTATCTCTCTCTCTCTAATTGTCTCAATAATGTATTTCCATTTATTGTTGATTAATTTTAGTTATGAATATCATGGATTAATTTTTCTTGATTTTAGGTTCAAAATTTGGTTTTGAATTTCATGGATTATATATTGTTTTGCATGAATTAATTGCTCTTTATTTTTGGTTGGAATTTGGGTTTTGAATTTCATGGATTATATATTGGTTAGCATGGATTAATTGTTCTTTATTTTAGGTTGGAATTTTGTTTTTGAATTTCACGGATTATATATTGTTTTGCATGGATTAATTGTTTTTTATTTGTGGTTGGAATGTTGGTTTTGAATTTCATGGATTATACATTGGTTAGCATGGATTAATTGTTCTTGATTTTATTTTGGAATTTTGGTTAGCATGGATTATATGTTGTTTATCATTGAATTTCATGACTTTCGATTATGGGTGATTATTTGTTATTATTATTGATTATTGATTTTTATTAAGTATTATTGTTTATTAAATATTTTTATTAATTATTGATTATTTATAATTATAATTATTTTTATTAATATTTGTCATTATTTATTATTATTGGTTATTAATTATTTTTATTGATTTTTGATTATTTTTATTTTTTTATTATTAATTATTGATTATTTTGTATTATTACTTATTTTATTTATTTTTTATTATTAATTATTGATTATTTTCAATGTTTTATTTTTATTTTTATTATTATTAGTTATTATTGATTATTAATTATTTTTATTGATTATTTTATTATTATTAAATATTGATTATTTTTTGTAGATGGTGACACCTACGCTGATTACTTTACGGGCTCGTCCTCGCATTTCATCGGGTTCATTTCAGTAACTGGCGAACGTCGCGAGTTTGTCGGTCTCGAACACACCGAGGGATGATGTCAGCTCGAAACCAGTACCAGACACACCGGTCTCGACTACAACCCCTCCACCAGCATCTGCTACCCTAGTAGTTCAGTTGGTCCCGACCTTCCCTATCGAGGAGTATGTATGACCTGGCGCTCAATCTGCTCGTCGGTAACATTCGAAGAAACGGGGGCAACGGCGTATTAATCTCAAGCCCCCGGAGGAGCAGGTTGATGGGGACACCATAGAGGCAGCCAAAACAATCCCTAAGGGTGAGTTGGTCAATAAGTGTTTTCAAAAGATTTTTAATTTCTAATTTTGTTCATTTTTCTTACTAATGTTTACCCAATTTGTAGTGAGATACACCAGAGTGCATGGGATCCACCGGGGGAGGGCATCCAAATGGAATTTCCAGTTGACGAGCGCTAAGATCTCCATTATTTATGTCGATAAGCTCGACCAAGAGCCCATCAAGGTCCACAGCTTGATGCTGTCTCATGATGGGTGACAAATTTAGGGATCAAGTCGAAGATCACCTCACCTTCCTTTGGGGTGCCTTGTTTGTAAGTATTTTCAATTTTCTTTAATTTTTTTAATGATTTTAATTATCTTTCATATTCTTTAATGATTTTACTAACTTTTATTAATCGTACATTGCAGGTCAATTTCCAGTATGATACTGGGAATGAGACACTTATGAAATACATGATGTAACACCCGAAATTTGAGGATTTTAATATTGTAAATTATTGCATGAATTGACGTTTTTACCCCTGTGAATTGTATTGCCAAATTGTTGACTTTTTGATTGAGGGTCGAATGGACTTTGACCAATGACCGTGACGTAGTTCGGGACGTCACGAGTCCATAGACAGGTGGCACGTCTAATTCGGACGATCAGGGAAAAAGTTATGACTATTGGAAGTTCAGGGACATTACCGTAATTTGGACGATTGGGGCGAAAATGTTGACTTTTCATTTGGAAACTAATTTTCACATGACTCAAGGACCGTTAGGTAGGTCTCGATGTCCTGAGTCCGTAGACAGGCGGCACGCCGAAATCGGACTCCGTACAGGAAGTTATGGTCAGAAACGTGAAATCGGGAGGTTTGCGTCTCGGTAATCGTGTCAAATATTTTATTATGATATTGTGATTGGAGGACACCTGGATGAGTGACAAGTGTCACTCATCCATTGGCTAGATTGGATCAAGCTCCACTAAGTGATTAAATAGGATTAAACCCACCTTTTGATCTCAGCCATTCATCTCGAAACTCCCAGGTTACATCTCAACCCTTAACCTGTTTCTCAAGATTAAATCTGGACCGCCCATTTCCTTTCCCTCCATACTATATATTTCTTCTACCCGAAGCACACACATGGTCCATTCGACAAACACACCAGTATAACACCCTGTCCCTTGCATTATGTGTGGCTGGACTCGCTGGTGAGGCGGAGAGACGGTGGTGATCGGTGGCTGACAGAGGTGAGGTAGGTGGTTTCTAAACCCGAACTGTTTTGAAAAACTCAGAATTGGAAGCTCGATGATTCAACGTTAATCTTTGATTTCTATTAACCCTAATCGATTCTAGGGACAAGTAGGAGCACTTAGAACTTGATTTCGCGATCTAAGGAGATCTGAACGGAGGATAAGCGGCGATAGGGGAACCGGCTCTGTTCATCGGGGTAAGCCTTTGTTTCAGCCCTTGTTTAATGTTTTTGATTCCATAGAACCCTTACTAGGATTGAGATGAGCACATAGGAAGAAATTAGAGTTAAAATGGTTGGGAATTGAGGGAATGGTGACCGGGTCTAATCGCGGGTCTGATCGACCCAGTTGCAGAGTGACGGGTTGACCCGTCAAGAGGACAGAGGTGATGACGTGGCACCCTGTCAGACCTGTCAGGTGACGTGGACCACTCTTCAGCCGACACGTGTCACATGTTCGTGCACAGTCAGCACTGACATGTTAGTGACGTGGCCCAATCAGGGGCGGCCACGTGTCACTGACATGTCAGTGACGTGGACCAGTGCCGTGCTGACACGTGGCACATGTCAGATCTGACACGTGGCCTGACAGAGCAGTGATGTGGACCAATAGTGTGTTGACATGTGGCACCTGTCAGAGTCTGACACGTCAGACCTGACAGTTGTCAGATGACGTCAACATGGACTGTTCCTGCGTTGACCAGAGCGTGTGGGCACGTGTGAACAGTATTTTTGGTGGGACCACCACCATTTTTTTGGTTTCGACGATCCGGATCAAATGGGCGGTGGTTTTGGGTCGATCGGAGATCGTTAAGTTGGTCAAAATAGGGTTTATTACCTCGGGAAGCGCGTTCGGGCGGCTTTTCCGGGCCGGTTTCAGTCTAGGGTTTCATGGTTGAATGTTATGGGCTTATATTGACATTTACGTATACTTTGGACATGACAGGGACTGTACAATAGTACCAGGGCGAGGGTATACGTTCGATTTTCTGCAGGATTGTGCTGTGAGTGGGCCCGATTTCATTAAACCCTTGCATGCTTAAATGTTTTCTGATTTACTTATATATTCACATGCTGGAATCAAGAAACGGTTTTGATGATATTGAAATTATGGTTATGGCACTTTTCACGGTATTTGGGTTTGAGACTCGTCTGATGAAACTTAAAGATTGGTTTTGGATTTCATCTATATATATATATATGTTTTGCATGTGGATATCGATAAAATGTATTTGGTACTGCACTGTATAGATCCATTCTTGTGATACTGTCTCCTCCGGATGTGGTACCCCGGAGCGGTCACGGCGCATTGCCTGCGAGGGGTCATTCTACGGAGGAACCGGACCGTAAAATGACTCAGGAGCAGGATTGCTATAATTTGACGTCAGGGACGTCGAGCGTCTAGGACGCTAGGCATTTGAGATGCCGTACCCAGACAGGGTTCGGGGATTGGAATCGGGATTGAGACCCCGAGTGGCACGCGTAGCCTTGGGACTGTGACCTTATTGGACGTCAGGGACGTCAGACATCGGGGATGTCAGGATTGGAGTGTATAGTGCAGTGTTTAAAAATTATGTTTATGGTTTTATTACATGCCTTATGATTCATATTATATGATTTATGGTTTTAAATTCTGATGCATGCATGTTTGGAAAACGGAGGGGTAAATTATATGTTTTACTTATTAAACGGTTTTATAAACTTGAGTTTCGGCCCACTCACCCTTAATGCTTTGGTAACCCCTCCAGGCTGTGCTACTGAGGTAGAGGAGGATCCTGAGGCTGAGGCATAGATCTACTTCCGCGTACCTGATCTCCTGTTGGGTGGTTTGCCCGCAGGTTTATTTTAGAGTCGTGCTCGCAATTTGTAATTTGGAACTTTATCCCTTGTCTGACATCGGTTTATTTCGGATTTGATGTGACAGGACCCGCCCCGATCCCACAGGGACCACAAGGGGACGTGCCCTGCTCCCGTCTGACACCCAATAATTCATACCAATTTTAACCTCAAACATTTAAATGCATAAATAACCAAATTAAAGTCATACATCAAATCCGAATTAAACGAATGTCAGACAAGGGATGAAATCCAAAATTACAAGTTGCGAGCACGACTCTAAAGTAAACCTGCGGGTACACCGCCCAACAGGGGATCAGGTACGCAGAAGTAGATCTATGCCTCAGCCTCAGGTTCCTCCCCTACCTCAGTTTCACGACCTGGAGGGGTTATCAAAACATTAAGAGTGAGTGGACCGAACTCAAGTTTATAAAATCATTTGATAAGTAAAACATATAATTTACCCCTCCGTTTTCCAAACATGCGTGCATCATAATTCAAAATCATAAACCATATAATATGAACCATAAGGCATATAATAAAACCATAAGTATAATTTTAGCTGCTGCACTATACACTCCAATCCCGACATCCCTGATGTCTGACGTCCCTGACGTCCAATAGGTCACAATCACAAGGCTACGCGTGCCACTCGGGTCTCACTTTCCTAGTTCATTCCCCGAACCCCGTTCGGGTGCAGCATCCCCGATGCTTAGCGTCATAGACGCTGGACGTTCTAGACGTCCGTGACCTCTCCGGGGTACCTCATCCGGAGGAGACAATATAATATGGAAGGATCTATACAGTGCAGTACCAAAAACATTTTATTGATATCCACATGCAAGCATATATATACATAGATAGAATCCGAACCAATCATTAAGTTTCATCGGACGGGTCTCAAGCCCAAATACCGTGAAACGTGCCATAACCATATTTTCCATATCATCAAAACCATTATTGTTTTAGCATGTGAATAAGTATAATAAACCAGAAAACATTTATGCACGCAAGGGTTTAAGAAAATGGCCCACTCACAGTACAGTCCTGCTGAAAACCGAACGTATACCCTCGTCCTGGTACAAATGTACAATCCCTGTCAAGTCCAAAGTATTCGTAAAGGTCAATTTAAACCCCCAACATTCAACCATGAAAGCCTAGGCCGAAACCGGCCCGGGAAAGCCGCCCGAACGCGCTTCCCAAGGCAATAAACCTTAATTTGACCAACTTAATGATCTCCGATCGACCCGAAACCACCACCGTTGGATCCGAATCTTCGAAACCTAAAGAATGGTGGTGGTCCCACCAAAAGTACTGTTCACACGCGCCCACACGCGCCAGTCAACGCGTCGGTCAACGCAGGAACAGTCCCTGCTGACGTCACTGCTGACGTCAGCATGACGACATGCTGACGTCATCTGACAGCTGTCAGGTCTGACATGTCAAACTCTGACAGGTGCCACGTGTCAACATCCGATTGGTCCACCTCACTGATCTGTCAGGCCACGTGTCAGATCTGACATGTGCCACGTGTCAGCACGGCACTGGTCCACGTCACTGACATGACAGTGACACGTGGCAGTCCCTGATTGGGCCACGTCACTGACATGTCAGTGCTGACTGTGCACTGACATGTGACACGTGTCGGCCCACGGTTGGTCCACGTCACCTGACAGACTGACAGGGTGCCACGTCAGCACCGCTGTCCTCAGACGGGTCGACCCGTATTCCTGTAACTCGGGTCAATCAGACCCGCGATCATGACCCAGTTACCATTTCAACATTTCTCAGTCATTTTTGTCCAGTTTGATTCCTAACTACTCGTCTTAATCCCTAGAATGGTTCTGTGTAAATAGAATTAGGTTTTAGGTCTAAGAGATTACCTGAAAATCGACGGGAAGTTTGGTTGCCGGTTCTGGTTATCCTCTCCGGCGAGTCGACGGTTTTCCAGTCCCGTCCTGGGTCCAAATTGGTCGTCAAGGTCTCCTAGACGTGTCCTAACAGTAACCAACTGATGTCAACGTCACAAACAGACGGTTCGAAGCAGGGAAGGAAAACGGAAACTCACGGGTTTATCGTCCTATCGCCGCCGTGTCGCCGCCGTACCTCGTCAAAGTCAGTTCCTCGCCGTCCTGTCGTCACGGTGATCCCAACCGTACGTTGGTTCATGTCCCAGATTGAAGGTTTGGATGGTTTGGTGACTTGGGCTGCTCAGGTTTCTTTCTCGGGTTTGAGGGAATGCCGCCGTGCAGGGTGGCCGTGGAGTGGTGGCCGGCGTCAGGAAGGTGTGTGCTGGTTGTCTGAGGTATGGGGTTGAGTGGTGATGGCTGATGAGCTGGTTCCAAGGAGAAATCGCACAAACGGTTTGTGAGAATGAACACATGGGTGCATGATTCCATGATTTTAAATACTGAACAGGAACAAGAATCAAGGGCCAGGATTGAATCTCAGAATGAGATCAAAGGCTGAGATCAGATTAAGGGATTTCAGATCCAAGGGCTGAAATTAAAAGTAAGTTTAAATGCTATTTAATCCCTTAGTGGATCTGATCCAATCTGGCCAATGGGTGAGTGACACTTGTCACTCACCAGGTGTCCTCCAATCAGATTTCCAGAATAAAATATTTGGCACGAAAATCGAGACACGAACCTCCCGATTCCACGTTTCTGACCATAACTTCCTCGTACGAAGTCCGATTTCGGCGTGCCGCCTGTCTACGGACTCAGGACGTCGGGACCCACCTAATGGTCCTTGAGTCAACTGAAAATTAGTTGCCAAAAGAAAAGTCAACATTTTCCCCTCCCGGAAGTCCAAATTACGATAATGTCCCTGAACTTCCGATAACCATAACTTTTTCCCTGATCGTCCGAATTGGACGTGCCACCTGTCTATGAACTCGTGACGTCCCGAACTACGTCACGGTCATATGTCAAAGTCCGTTTAATTCAACAATCAAAAAGTCAACAATTTTGGCCATGCCAATCACAAGGGTAAAAGCATCAATTCACACATTAAATTACAATATTGAAATCCTCGAATTTCCGGGGTGTTACAACCTTCCCCCCTTAAGAAATTTCGCCCCGAAATTTCAAAGAAACAAATGAGGAAATTGTTCTCGCATTTGAGCCTCAGGCTCCCATGTGGCTTCTTCCACATTCTGGTTTCTCCAGAGAATCTTCACGAGAGGGATCGTCTTCCGACGTAGTACCTTATCCTTCCGATCCAAGATCTGTACTGGTTGTTCATCAAAGCTCAAATCCCCCCGTAGTTCGACAGGTTGTTCCCCAAGTACATGAGAAGCATCACGTACGAACTTCCGCAACATCGATATGTGGAAAACATCGTGAACTCTAGATAGTTCTGGAGGTAGTGCCAATCTGTAAGCAACTCTGCCGATTCTTTCCACGATCTCATATGGTCCGATAAAATGCGGACTCAGTTTCCCTCGTCGACCGAATCGGATAATCCCCTTCCACGGTGATGACTTCAAGAAGACGAAATCTCCCACTTCAAATTCCAAGTCTCGAATCCGTCGATCGGCATAACTCTTCTGGCGATCCTGTGCCGCCTTCAATCTCTCCTTGATAACACGAACAGTTTCCATGGTTAAGTCCATCAATTCCGGCTCTACCGTCGCTCGCTCTTCTATCTCCGTCCAGCAGATAGGTGTCCTGCACTGTCGACCATACAGTGCCTCGTAAGGTGCCATCCCGATGCTTGCCTGATAGCTGTTATTGTAAGCGAATTCCATCAATGGAAAATGAGTATCCCAAGAGTCCTGAAACTGTAGTACACATGACCTCATCATGTCCTCCAGGGTCTGAATGGTTCTTTCAGACTGTCCATCGGTCTGTGGATGGAAAGCAGTACTGAAACGTAGGGTTGTTCCCAGCGTAGCTTACAAACTCCGCCAGAACCTGGAAGTGAAACGCGGATCACGATCGGACACGATCGATTCCGGCGTACCATGCAATCGTATGATTTCCTTCACAAACAATTGAGCCAGTCGATTAGGTTTATAGGTCTCCTGAACAGGCAGAAAATGGGCTGATTTGGTTAACCGATCCACGATCACCCATACTCCGTCAACTCCACTCTGAGTCCTCGGTAACTTAAAGACGAAGTCCATGGTGATGTGATCCCACTTCCACTCGGGAATCGGAAGTGGCTGCATAGCCCCATAAGGTCTCTGCCGTTCTGCCTTAACCTGCTGACAGGTTAAGCATTTGCTCACGAATTCAGCAATATCCTTCTTCATTCCTGGCCACCAATAATGGTTCCGGAGGGTACGGTACATCTTTGTACCTCCCGGATGCATAGCATAGCCCGAACTATGGGCCTCCTCAAGAATCTCGGCCCGTAACTCTGCCACTGCAGGTAAACACAAACGGCCCAACCTTACAAGTGCTCCATCGTCCCGGATGGTAAAATCCTGTCTCCCATCCGCATCGACCTCAATTCTGTAAATACAGAGTATTAGATCCTGAAGTTGTGCTTCGATAATCCGATCAATCAGTACAGGTTGTACATGGAAGCTGGCCAACAAAGCTCCATGTGCATCTGTACCCAAAATAACTCCCGCCTTCCGGAGTTCCACCAGTAAGGGAAGATACACCATCCCCAAGTGTGCAACAGATCCCGCATATTTTCTGCTGAGTGCATCAGCCACCACATTGGCCTTACCCGGATGGTACTCGATCGTACAGTCATAGTCCTTCAGCAGCTCCAACCATCTCCGTTGTCTCATGTTAAGCTCCTTCTGAGTGAATAAGTATTTAAGACTCTGGTGGTCGGTGTATATCCGACACGTTGCGCCGAAAAGATAATGTCTCCAGATTTTCAGGGCATGAACCACCGCTGCCAACTCCAAATCATGGGTAGGGTAGTTCAACTCGTGGGTCTTCAGCTGCCGGGATGCATAGGCGATAACCTTGCCAGTTTGCATCAACACGCAGCCCAGACCTTGCAGCGATGCATCACTGAAGACCACAAACTCTCCACTGTCATCCGGCAATGCAAGGACAGGTGCAGTGGTCAATTGATCTTTCAACTCTTGAAAGCTCCGATCGCACTGCTCGTCCCAGATAAACTTCACTCCCTTCCGAGTCAAACGAGTCAATGGTGCAGCAATTTTGGAGAAACCCTCCACGAATCTCCGGTAGTAACCTGCTAATCCGACGAAACTCCTCACCTCGGTCACTGTTGTCGGTTTAGCCCAGTTGGTCACCGCTTCTGTTTTCTGGGGGTCCACGCAAATCCCATCCGTCGATATCACGTGTCCCAGAAAACCAATACTGCTCAGCCAAAACTGACACTTGCTCAGTTTGGCGTACAATTGTTCTTGTCTCAGCCTCTCCAAGACCAACCGTAGATGTTCCTCATCTGCACGGGCACTCCTTGAGTACACCAAAATATCATCGATGAACACAATCACGAACTTATCCAGGTAGGGTCGGAAGACCCGGTTCATCAGATCCATGAATGCTGCTGGAGCATTCGTCAAACCAAATGGCATTACAAGGAACTCGTAGTGTCCGTAACGGGTTCGAAAGGCAGTTTTTGGAATATCCTCCTCTGAAATCCTCACCTGGTGATACCCAGACCGCAAATCAATTTTCGAGAAGCACTGAGCTCCCCGCAACTGGTCAAAAAGGTCATCGATCCTGGGTAGAGGATACTGGTTCCTCAGCGTCACCTTGTTGAGTTGTCGATAGTCAATACACAAACGGAGACTTCCTTCCTTCTTCTTTACGAACAACACCGGTGCTCCCCACGGTGAAGTACTTGGTCGGACATATCCCAAATCCACTAACTCCTGTAATTGAGTCTTGAGTTCTCATAACTCGGCCGGCGCCATCCGGTATGGTGCCTGGGATATAGGTCGGGTACCCGGGAGTAGTTCAATAGTAAACTCGATCTCCCGCGATGGTGGCAATCCAGGTAAGTCTTCCGGGAACACATCCGGAAACTCTTGCACCACCGGTATCTCGTCGATACCCGGAGTATCAACCTGATCCGACACGACATGCGCCAGATAACACTGGCATCCCTTCCGTAGAAGTTTGGTAGCAGTAAGTGAAGAGATCACTTCAGGAGGCGAACCGTCACGTTCCCCCTGGAAGATAACCTCCGGCAAACCCGGGCTTCGCAGAATCACTTGCTTGCTACAGCAGTCGATGAGCGATCCGTGCTCCGACAGCCAATCCATCCCTAGGATTATATCGAAGTCGTGGATATCCAGAATAATTAAGTCTGCTGGTAAATCCACATCCTCAATTCTTACCGGGCACCTCCGAATCACCTGATTCACAAGGTACACGATGCCCATCGGGGTGCCAACACCCATTTCGCAATCTAAAGCTGATACCACACAATCAAGCATACCAGCACAACTTTTCGAAATAAAAGAATGTGTAGCCCCCGCATCCATCAATACACGTACAAGAAGGTTAAAGATATGTAGTGTACCTGTGACCACGCCTGGGGCAGTCCTCGCCTGTTGCTGGGTCATTGCAAACACTTGGGCCCTCGGCCCTCCGTTCCGTCCGCGCCCGCGCGCGCCACGCCCAGCACCACGGTCACCTCCCTGACCGCGACCTCCATTAGTGTGGGAAGCCGTGCTCTGTACCACACTAGAGCCCCCAGCGTCGTTGTTCTTGGACAACTGCGGGCAATCACAGGCATAGTGGCCCTCCTCTCCGCAAGCAAAACATGTTACTGGCCTTGGCCTGTCCGAATGCCCGCCAGAAGTACCGCTCCAAGATGAGCGTTGCCCAGAGTTGTATCCAGATCCTCTGCCCTGAGAGCCTCCGCGTCGACCTGACCAGCCACGACCTTTGAAAGATGAGGGTGCTCCCTTGTAGCCCCCTCCCTTGTTGTTCTTATGGCCAGATGGGCCACGATGTGGGCGATCCTGACGTCGCCCCTCGCCCGAAGGTTGTCGTGTCTGGTGTGCCGCCAGACTGGCCTCGACACGCACCGCAGCGTCGACCAAATCTCTCAGTGAAGCATGAGTAGCAGCAGTCACACTTGCCCGGATCTCCCCTCGGAGTCCAAGCTCGAACCTTTGGCATTTGTCCTCCTCTGTGCTCACGAATGATGCAGCGAACCGGGATAGTTTTCCGAAAGTTTGCTCGTAGTCTGAAACGGACATGTCACCCTGCTCCAGCCGCAGAAATTCAGCCTCCCGCGCCGCGCGAAAGGATCGCGGGTAGTACTGGTCCAGAAATGTGGAACGGTAAGCTTCCCAAGTAGTGGTATGGACAGACCACCCAGACATTTCGAGTCCGTGCCACCACTGGTAGGCTCCTCCTTCCAGCAATAAGGCCGCCAGAGTTACCCGTTCGCCCGGAGGGCAGTGCATCACCGAGAAGATCCTCTCCCACTTGGTGATCCAATCATGAGCATCCTCGGGGTTTGATCCCCCGCAGAAAGGAGTGGCTCCCAACCGTTGAGCCCTTTCAATGCTCGCGCATTCCATCTCCCTTTCCAGATCCTCGTCAGTTCGTGTATGAGGAATTCTCCTAGGAGGCATAACCAACTGTCAAGAGGCATAGATCAGATAACGATATTCTTAAAAGTCAAAAAGTAACTAGTACTAATCGCTAGTCTAGCATGCTGACCAATACCCTAGTACTGACCACAACCTAGTGCTCTGATACCAAGCTGACAGGACCCGCCCCGATCCCACAGGGACCACAAGGGGACGTGCCCTGCTCCCGTCTGACACCCAATAATTCATACCAATTTTAACCTCAAACATTTAAATGCATAAATAACCAAATTAAAGTCATACATCAAATCCGAATTAAACGAATGTCAGACAAGGGATGAAATCCAAAATTACAAGTTGCGAGCACGACTCTAAAGTAAACCTGCGGGTACACCGCCCAACAGGGGATCAGGTACGCAGAAGTAGATCTATGCCTCAGCCTCAAGTTCCTCCCCTACCTCAGTTTCACGACCTGGAGGGGTTATCAAAACATTAAGAGTGAGTGGACCGAACTCAAGTTTATAAAATCATTTGATAAGTAAAACATATAATTTACCCCTCCGTTTTCCAAACATGCGTGCATCATAATTCAAAATCATAAACCATATAATATGAACCATAAGGCATATAATAAAACCATAAGTATAATTTTAGTTGCTGCACTATACACTCCAATCCCGACATCCCTGATGTCTGACGTCCCTGACGTCCAATAGGTCACAATCACAAGGCTACGCGTGCCACTCGGGTCTCACTTTCTGAGTTCATTCCCCGAACCCCGTTCGGGTGCAGCATCCCCGATGCTTAGCGTCATAGACGCTGGACGTTCTAGACGTCCGTGACCTCTCCGGGGTACCTCATCCGGAGGAGACAATATAATATGAAAGGATCTATACAGTGCAGTACCAAAAACATTTTATTGATATCCACATGCAAGCATATATATACATAGATAGAATCCGAACCAATCATTAAGTTTCATCGGACGGGTCTCAAGCCCAAATACCGTGAAACGTGCCATAACCATATTTTCCATATCATCAAAACCATTATTGTTTTAGCATGTGAATAAGTATAATAAACCAGAAAACATTTATGCACGCGAGGGTTTAAGAAAATGGCCCACTCACAGTACAGTCCTGCTGAAAACCGAACGTATACCCTCGTCCTGGTACAAATGTACAATCCCTGTCAAGTCCAAAGTATTCGTAAAGGTCAATTTAAACCCCCAACATTCAACCATGAAAGCCTAGGCCGAAAACGGCCCGGTAAAGCCGCCCGAACGCGCTTCCCAAGGCAATAAACCTTAATTTGACCAACTTAATGATCTCTGATCGACCCGAAACCACCGCCATTGGATCCGGATCGTCGAAACCTAAAGAATGGTGGTGGTCCCACCAAAAGTACTATTCACACACGCCCACACGTGCCAGTCAACGCATCGGTCAACGCAGGAACAGTCCCTGCTGACGTCAGCATGACGTCATCTGACAGCTGTCAGGTCTGACATGTCAGACTCTGACAGGTGCCACGTGTCAACATCCGATTGGTCCACCTCACTGATCTGTCAGGCCACGTGTCAGATCTGACATGTGCCACGTGTCAGCACGGCACTGGTCCACGTCACTGACATGTCAGTGACACGTGGCAGTCCCTGATTGGGCCACGTCACTGACATGTCAGTGCTGACTGTGCACTGACATGTGACACGTGTCGGCCCACGGTTGGTCCACGTCACCTGACAGACTGACAGGGTGCCACGTCAGCACCGCTGTCCTCAGACGGGTCGACCCGTATTCCTGTAACTCGGGTCAATCAGACCCGCGATCATGACCCGGTTACCATTTCAACATTTCTCAGTCATTTTTGTCCAGTTTGATTCCTAACTACTCGTCTTAATCCCTAGAATGGTTCTGTGTAAATAGAATTAGGTTTTAGGTCTAAGAGATTACCTGAAAATCGACGGGAAGTTTGGTTGCCGGTTCTGGTTATCCTCTCCGGCGAGTCGACGGTTTTCCAGTCCCGTCCTGGGTCCAAATTGGTCGTCAAGGTCTCCTAGACGTGTCCTAACAGTAACCAACCGATGTCAACGTCACAAACAGACGGTTCGAAGCAGGGAAGGAAAACGGCAACTCACGGGTTTATCGTCCTATCGCCGCCGTGTCGCCGCCGTACCTCGTCAAAGTCAGTTCCTCGCCGTCCTGTCGTCACGGTGATCCCAACCGTACGTTGGTTCAAGTCCCAGATTGAAGGTTTGGATGGTTTGGTGACTTGGGCTGCTCGGGTTTCTTTCTCGGGTTTGAGGGAATGCCGCCGTGCAGGGTGGCCGTGGAGTGGTGGCCGGCGTCAGGAAGGTGGCTGCTGGTTGTCTGAGGTGTGGGGTTGAGTGGTGATGGCTGATGAGCTGGTTCCAAGGAGAAATCACACAAACGGTTTGTGAGAATGAACACATGGGTGCATGATTCCCTGATTTTAAATACTGATCAGGAACAAGAATCAAGGGCCAGGATTGAATCTCAGAATAAGATCAAAGGCTGAGATCAGATCAAGGGATTTCAGATCCAAGGGCTGAAATTAAAAGTAAGTTTAAATGCTATTTAATCCCTTAGTGGATCTGATCCAATCTGGCCAATGGGTGAGTGACACTTGTCACTCACCAGGTGTCCTCCAATCAGATTTCCAGAATAAAATATTTGGCACGAAAATCGAGACACGAACCTCCCGATTCCACGTTTCTGACCATAACTTCCTCGTACGAAGTCCGATTTCGGCGTGCCGCCTGTCTACGGACTCAGGACGTCGAGACCCACCTAATGGTCCTTGAGTCAACTGAAAATTAGTTGCCAAAAGAAAAGTCAACATTTTCCCCTCCCAGAAGTCCAAATTACGATAATGCCCCTGAACTTCCGATAACCATAACTTTTTCCCTGATCGTCCGAATTGGACGTGCCACCTGTCTATGAACTCGTGACGTCCCGAACTACGTCACGGTCATATGTCAAAGTCCGTTTAATTCAACAATCAAAAAGTCAACAATTTTGGCCATGCCAATCACAAGGGTAAAAGCGTCAATTCACACATTAAATTACAATATTGAAATCCTCGAATTTCCGGGGTGTTACATGATGTATAACTTTATTTGGTTATTTATTCATTTGAACTTTTGAGGTTAAAATTGGAACGTTATTTTGGGTGTCAGACGGGAGCAGGGCACGTCCCCATGTGGTCCCAGGGGGATCGGGGCGGGTCCTGTGACATGAAACAAAACTAGCAATTGCGATACTCCGAGTGGAAGTACGAGCTCGTTCGTTGGTGGAAGAGCTAGCCGACCCAAGATGAAGCTCGTGCCAACCCTATGGAGGAGCTGGACAGTCGTCGGAGGGTCGGGTGGGTGTGGCTTTGTGACCACTTCATCATGCATGAGTGGGTTGTAAGTTCATTTTCTTAATTTGTAATATTTTTAATTACTGAATTTAATTAAATATATTCATAAATAGAAAAAAATCAGAGGCTAACACGAGTAATCGAGGAAAGAAGACAGTGAACCACCATAGGGGGTTTGAGTCCATTGGCGACTAGGCATGAGGATCGGCGCAACGCCAGGTCACTGTTCCCAGAGGTGGATGCCTGGGGACAAGTGTACGCTGGGCGGGGGAACTCGCAGGTTGATGCTATTCATGTAAGTCTAAATCATTATATTTATTTTTTAATTAATTAATTAATTATTTTTAAAAATTGTAATAACTATGTTTTGATTTTGTAGGTGGGAATACTAACAGACGTCCAGCAGACCTAGGAGGAGCAGACCCAGCAGTAGTTGGACACTTCCTTGGAGCAGTAGTTTCCAAATCTGGAGTGTTCAAGGGCGATCTTGGACCGAAAATTAGGTCGACGTCTTGGGAAGATCATCTGTGGTGTCGATATAGGGCTAGAGCGAGAAATCAAGACCAGATCCGGTGTTTCTTCTAGGGGTATCAATCTCGAGGAGTACGCGAACTTAAGATACAATTATACCAAGTTTCAGACCAAGACCGCCGAGCTGAGGGCACAAAACGAGATACATGAGACCCAAAATTCCTTGATCAATGCTCAAATTGAGATGGTCTTTCAACACATAGGAGTTCGTCCGCCGTCTTAGCAATCTCCGCTTGAACAGCCTGACATGTCCGAGCAGCCGCACCGAGAAAACCCGTCCCAAATTTTCAAAACAAAAAATCTGACCGTTCTGCTCCCGTCTGACGGCTCTTATTAGACAAGGGATTTACCAAATTCACTAATGTAGTTTTGACTAATTGGCTAACCAAACTAAATTCCTTCCTTACGGATACCGCCCACTTTTAACCCACTTCCCAACAAGACGAAGGATTTAGCAATCAACTTTTTATTCTATTTTCCCCTTCATTTTCACACTATAGTCCATTGCTTATTTTGTCTCAAATTAAACGTTGTGAATTAACAACTAGATCCTTGCAACATCACATTAAGTCTTAATCACAACTAACTCACAATTAATCCACACATTAAACTCACCATAATTCACCTTAATTAATTGAACCATAATTCAACTAGTTAATAGATACGCCCTTGATCGTAGCCAAACTTAAAAACCAATTAAGGATACTTAATTAACACAAACTTTGGACACGTATAACTTCTTTATACGAGATCCAATTAACTCCATTTTTGAACCATTAAACTCAGAAGACATAAAGGAACAATTGTCACGTTGATCGCGTTTCTAGATTCATGATAACGTGCCCACATGCATCGGGAGAAGTCAGAGACTACCTCTGCATGTGGGCCTCACGCGCCTCCGTAGAGGTCGTCTCTAACCTCTCGCGGGTCCTGGTTTTGGGTCTTCTTGACCCACGATCACGACCAAAATTTTATCTCCTAATTAACACGTTTATTTTCCATATGTTAAGCATCTAACCAAGTCTAAGGAATCATAAAAAGGGATCTATAAGGTTAGAGGCTGGAAATCTTACCCCAAACGAAAGCTCCAAGATCATGGCATGATGACCATGGTTTCCCACATTCATAGCAGCCCTTCTAGGCCTCCTCCCTTTGTTCTTACTGTCTCAACGTGATCCCAGGGATGTCACTAGTAGTATAAAATCCTCGTTTCATCACTTGGGGTCATAGAACTATTTGGGAGAATCCTGACCTTCATTAATCCTCACGGGTTCAAGTTCTGGGTCTAGACTCTTCCTTCGTTCAGCTCTACCTCCATATCCCCTTCATTCTCTGAAATCCTCTCGTTCTCCCTCTGGTTTTTCCCTGTTTCATAGCATCACAATTTTTCTTTCTTTTCTCTTGGCTAGGTTCCACTGAATCCCCCTTATCTCCATTAAAACTCATACTCTTATATAATTGATTATGACGGTGGAGGAATTAGGGAAAAGTGGAGAAGGTTCTAGGTATAAACATGTGCATCACATCCTCCAATTGTACAAATACCATTTTACCCTTTCACACAATATTACCAAACTACCCTTAACCATTTGAGACCTATAACGAAACTATTCGAACTCTATTTTTGGCATGTCGACTGTATAAGTACTCCATTTTTGGCATGTTGACTTTTGACCCAGGAGGTCTGATGCCCGAGGGCCAAGGACCATTACATAGATCGTGTTGATATGACTCTGTAGACAGGTGGCACATCGAAATAGGACGTTCGATGGGAAAGTTATGATTCACGGAAATCCGAAGAACTATTGCACACATCACGAGACGGGGGAACTTTTGTATAGAGTGGGCCCCAGATATTTTGTACAGGCCCAATCGATGAGTGACAAGTTCCACCAATCCATTACTCCCATTACATAGATGCATGCATCTGTATCCCCTTCCTCATTGGATCGACCAAACACCTCGATGAGCCTAAAACCAAACCCTTCCCCCATTTGAATCCATGTGAAGCCAAGTGAGGCTGAGGATGAGTGGGAGGACATGATGACAGTGGCAGGATAACCAGCCGTCGTGGATGGCTGGGGAACCGTGGGAAACAGGTGAAAATCCAAACCCCTTTACATTTTCAAATTCGACTTCGTGTTTTGGACGTTAGGGAGGTTACCTAGGGATTAGAGGATTGTTGTGGGGGTTGTACGAGTCGTGTGGAATAGGAAACGGGGGATGAGGATGGCTGAGCAACCCGGAACGGCGGCTGGTAAGATTTTCGGTGGCTGCCCATCGAAATCATTTTCCGACCAAGTAAACCCAAATCGAACCTCCAAACACGTTTTTAGGAACATTAGGAACTAAATGGGATCATTAAGATGAATGTTTGGCCCCTAGAAGTGCCCAGAACAAGGAATGAAGTTTTGGGTTCAAAATGGTTTTCAGAACCAAAAGGTTTTAGGATTGTTTTTTTAGATTTAATCACATAGATAGGCTGGAATTTAGGAGAGGAAGCTATAGGAATTGGAATGAATGAAAAAAGATGAAAAATGAAGGAGTTAGAGGACTGAACCGATCACTCCAGTCCAGTTGGACAGGCCGAACCGGTCTGGCTGAAGGTTGAAGATGGTACTGTGCAAGAGCGTGGGCTTCAAGCGAAGCTCCTTTGGGCGGAGCGTGTGGGCACGTGGGCCACCTTTTGGGGAAGTTTCCAACATGTAATTTCATCTATTCGATGTAACGAACATTTTGGGACAAGTTTTGAGTCAATCGGACATCGTTTCGATATAGTTCGGGACGTCCGACGGTTTAGGATCGAGTTTAAAGTATGATAAAAATTCAGAAAAATTAGGGGGCTTTTATAAGGGGTTATTTAAGTAGTTAGTAACCCTCTAGTATGATTTGGATTGGTTCAGGAAGCCCGGAGATGGTGATTGGCCTGGGAGAGGCTTATGGCCCGCATTTCGAGGCGTAACTTTGGACGGTCTGTGAGTAGACCTTGTTTTATAAATTGTGATGCATGCATAAATGTTTTATATGTTTTAAATACATGTTTTGAGATGCCATGAGTGCATATGTTTGCGGTATTTGGCATTTACATATCTGCACGTATTTCGAGGTTTCAGGCTTTATGTTGTGCCTATACGTGCTGTCTTTTCTATGATGGTTTGATGAAATGATTTCGGATTTGGAAATATGGAATCAGGCATGAGACCAAAGTTGATGAGAAATCGGGCTGGAGGCACATTTAAGTTCTACGATCGGGCCGGGGGCCCCGTTGTTTTACAAATTCTGGCATGAGGCCCAGTTGATTTATGGCATCAGGCTTGAGGCCTAGTTGATTGTGAAATTGGGCTTGAGGACCCATTAAATTTTGGGATCGGGCTTGAGTCCCAGTTATAGTTTATGAAATGAGAATTCGGGTTTGAGACCCTATTGAAATATGGGTTTAGGTTGAGGCCTGTGAGATTTGGATTGAATCAGATTCAAGGAATCCCGTTGAGATGCTCGGGTATGTGACCCAGTTGAACTATGGTTTGAAAGAAAGGAATGTTTTCACTTATATGTATATACCCTCCTATATGAGTGGATATGTCTCCTCTAGACGTCGTAGATCCTGGAGAGTCGCGTTCCACTACCAGGAATGAGTGACTCCAAGAGTGAGCACATTCCTGGAGTGAGAGATATGATATAGTCTCGGACTGGGTCTGGAGACAATCCTCCAGACATCGTAGATCCTGGATTTTGGACAGATCCTCCCAGACGTCGTAGATCCTGGGGGTAGACTCAGAGATGAGACCCCGAGTAGTATGCATACTTATAGATAAATTGTGACGGGTATTGATTAGACATCAGAGAATGTCAAGGATGGGTTATATATGTATATATGTATATGAGTATGAGATTTCACTCAGAATGGTTTTGGGCTGAGACCCACGTGTATTGGATTTGGGCTGAGACCCACGTGTATTGGATTTGGGCTGAGACCTTGTGTTTTATGATTTGAAATAAGACTCGTTCTGGGTTTCCTTGATTTGGATTTTGGGCCAAGTCCCTAATGAATGATTTGAGAAATAGTTTTCGAATGCATGCATGCTTTTTAGTGATGGGCATAAATGTCTTTTTGTGAAAATGTTTTTATTAAACAAATTATTGATTTTCGTCCACTCACAACTTTTCATGGTTTTAATGTCCTTCAGGTTGATCGTGGATACGGGCTGTAGCAGAGACCGAGACATCACACTCCTCCTCCAATCCTGGCGCACTCTAGAAGTCCCGATTGGGCTAAGGATGGACTTATCCCTAGTCTGACACGTCGTGTCAGACGGGAGCAGGCACGCCCCACGTAAATTCCGGGGAATTTGGTATGGGTCCTGACAAGTGGTATCAGAGCCCAGTTTTACTCTCAACGTGACGCGCAGGTCGAGGATGTGATGTCTTTGCAGTAGTAAAAACCCGTCATCAACCTGATAGTAAGGGTAAAAGTATAAGGATTCAATGGCATCGAAACCTAGGTAGATTATGTTTGGCACGAGGTGCGATTATTTAGGGTTCGATTGGCATAGGATGCCGCATTTTTTTAGAAGATTGATACCGATGGCTGAGACCCGGTCGATCAGTTGTACCAGTTGGACTAGTTGTCCTAGTATGATGACTTTGAGCAGTAGGGTCATATCAGATAGAGGATTGTGCCAAAGTGGAATCAGTGAAGGTTAGATGTTAGGGTCGTCCATGATAAAAATGCAAGGATCGGAGATAGTGTTGCTAGGAGCAGTCAGGCTCACATTAACCCTAGTTGAGACTATTGGGAATATGAATGTTTGATCCTATTTGGCATGAGAGGCCATGTTTCGGTGTGTCAAATCTTGGAGGGATATCGACTAGCAGGGGATGCCCCGGAGTAGATGTTGTGTGGCATGGAAGGATGCGATTGTGACATGTAGCGGTTGTGTAGTGTTAGGTTTGGAGTATGGCTAAGTTCTTGTGGAGGCCAGTGGCTGGAAGCCATAGAGTTACGAGGGGACGAGATCCTCAGATTGTGGTTACTGGTTGATTGGACACCAATATCGAGGTATGACAACTTTTCAGAGTCGAGAGCGATGGAGCGGTCAGGATGGTTGTGCGGCAATGGGCGGCTGGGTTTGTGATAACCCTAGTTGGAGGTTGATTAGACAAATTACCAGGAGTGTGGTACTTACGGACGGGTTCCTGAGGTGGGCCGATCGATGGATGTTGTGTGTTGAGCGGTTGGTGCCGGTGGTGAGTTGACCGCATGAGTACGGTGTCTCGATAGCGGAGCATTTTGAGTTGGTCTACATGCGGTGGTGGCAGACGCTGCTATCGATGGACGTAGTCGAGTCTCATCGAGGCTGGATTTGATTATGGATGTTAAGAATCAGAGGACTTTCAGGGAGCGTTCATTTTCTCATATAGATTGTCGAAATAGTCATACCCAGAGTAATTTGGTATGAGGGTGGCAAAGCCTCTTCGACCCGAGCAGAGATAAGTGGTGATTGCTCGGTATGAACAGGGTTTTAGGATTGGTTTGATTCGCACTCCGTGTGGCGATGATACGATGACGATAACAAGGTGAGACGATGAGCCACGAGCTGAGGGTATCTCAGTCGTGACATGCTCATGGTTGGTTTCTACCACCACACGGCGAGAAGGATTTGTCGGCTAGTGTAGATTCTTGGGAATTGTGTCAAGATGACAGATATGATGGAGATGAACTGGGTGGAACTCGACAGTGGTCGAACTAGGCGGGGACTCTGTCCCAATAGTGATTGAGATGACTAAGAAAAAATGATGCGAGCACTGTCATGGGGATTAGTGACCAGATGGTCAAATATGGTGATATGCAGAGATTTGACTCTAGATCACAACAGGAGCCTGTTGTGACTCTTTGGTCGAGTGGTACATCGGGTTAGGATGAATTGACAGCCTTTTGGATGTACATAAACGGTCGTAAATGGATAGGCGAGTTGGACTTTTTACGGTCACCTGGATGATGTTCGAGTGAGTTGAGGTCTTGGTTTATGACCGAGTTGGTAGACGTGCCCTAGAGTGGTAAACATGTGAGTTTGGTAGGCACTGAACGGGATAGAGAGGATCCTGAGTGGCTCGGTGCGAGGTATGGGGTATACCTGGGTTAGTGATAGGTACCCTAGTTCGTTGTGGAAGGACGACACGAGTGTTCGGTGCTGGAAATTAATCCCATGGAGCTGGGACGTGCGAACCAGTAGGCCGAAGTAAATGGTATGGAAGAAGCCGAAGAGAATCAATGGAAGTGTTTAGTTTGGAAGTAAAGGATTAAGCATTACAGTAATTATTAGAGAATACTCTTAGTCAAAGAAAGAGGCTTCTCATTTTCTGCTCTTTACCAGATGGTGCTAGGTACCGCAGGATGACATGGGACAAATTTTGATTTCACCGTCTTGGATCATCTTTGATTCTTCCCTACGTGGGATGACAAGTAGTGATATGGCAGTCAAGGGTTCAAAGAGGGCGTAAGAACTGGACAGCTAGGCTGTGAGTCAAATTTGAATGACTTGAAGAGCAGAAGGTATTTAGCGTCACTGGATTTGACAAGTGAGTGTCTGAGGTAGTGGAACCGATGTGGACCGAGGTGAGTCAGTTTGAATAGTGTGATGACGATCTTGATGATCGAGATGACGGAGACGATTGTGGCTATTGGGGGTCAAGTAAACTGAAGCGAGTTGGGATCGCAAGAGTGATGAGGTTGGGGAGATGACAAGACAGAAGTTGGATATGTGAAGAGTGCATGCGATCTGTCTTGGTCACGAAGAGGAGCACATATTCTATGGTAGCGAGATTTGGACTAGTTCGTCTTGGAGGACTAGACATTGAGTATTATGCACGACGCCGGAATGAGTTGGTATGGTTCAGTGATTGATGTGAGCGGAGGCTCAAGTCGTGGATGACTAAGGGAACCCTACAGTGCAGACGTGTTATCTCTGCTGAGACAAGTATTCAATTGGGATCCAGATACACCCAGGATGGGTGATATGTCGAACGTGTTTTGACGGAGTATGTGATGTGTTGGTGTGGTTCTCGAGAGTAAGTCGAGATCAGAGTAGCACATGGAAAGCGTAGTGGAGCTGAGCATTACCAGCTAGTCACGATCGTGGTCGTAGTCTTAGAGAATGTTAGAGGGGGAATGGTGTTCCCCTAAATAGTGGATTACGGTTGTGAACCGTTTAGTGACAGGGGTTGAGATATCGCTCAGTGGGAGCAGTGAGGATAATTGTAGGATCGGATGCTGAATAGGATATCAACTCCGGTTATCAGATGAAAAGAACTATCAAGCTGAAAAATCCGAATTGATGATAACTTAGTATCACTAACCTGTGAAAGTGAGTGGTAGGCGAGACAACGATATTCGATCTCGAGGGCTAGTTGGTGCTTTGGAAGCCCCGGTGACAGTGCAAACCAACGAGTACAGAGTCTGTGACGGACGTGTACTTTTACATGAGAGTGCCCGTGTGGGGGGACATGATTGGATTCCACAGTTTGGTTGTGGAATTGGGTCAGTTTGAATTTCGAGGACGAAATTCTTTAAGGAGGGAGTTTGTAACGACCCGTCTAAAATTATCGGAATTAATTAAGAATTAATGACGGATTAACCAAGCTAATCGGGGATTAGCCTAAGATTATCAGACGTTCAGGGTGAAATTACGATATTGCCCCTAATCGAGGGTAAAGAGTTAGCTTTTGACTTGGGAGGTCCGATGATCGAGGGCCAAGGACCGTTACGTAGATCGTGTTGATACGAGTCCATAGACAGGCGACACGTCGAAATTGGACGTTCGATAAGACAATTATAATTCACCGAAGTTTCGAGGAACTATTACACGCATCACGAGACGGGGGAACTTTTGTCTGGAGTGGGCCCCAGATATTTTGTACAGGCCCAATGGATGAGTGACAAGTGCCACCTATCCATTTCTCCTATTACACAGATGCATGCATATGTATCCCCTTCCTCATTTGATCGACCAAATAGCCCAATGAACCCAAAACCAAACCCTTCCCCCATTTGAATCCATGTGAATCCAAGTGAGGCTGAGGATGAGTGGGAGGAACTGCGGGAAACAAGTGAAAATCCAAACCCCGTTTCATTGTCAAATTCGACTTCGTGTTTTGGACGTTAGGGAGGTTGTCTCGGGATTAGAGGATGGTTGTGGGGGTTGTACGAGTCGTGTGGAATAGGAAATGGGGGCTGAGGACGGCTGAGCAACCCAGAACGACGGTTGGGAAGATTTTCGCTGGCTGCCCACCGAAATCATTTTCTAGCCAAGTAAACCCAAATCAAACATCCAAACACTTTTTTGGAACCTTAGGAACTAAAAGGGATCATTAGGATGAATTTTTGGCCCTTAGAAGTGCCCAGAACATGGAATGGAGTTTTGTGTTCAAAATGGTTTCCGGAACCAACGGGTTTTAGGATTGTTTTCTTGGATTTAATCACATAGATAGGTTGAAAATGAGGAGAGTTAGAGGACTGAACCAGTCATGCCGGTTCAGTTGGACTGACCGAACCAGTGAACCGGTCGGACCAGTCTGGCCGAAGCTTGAAGATGATACTGTGCAGGTGCGTGGGCTTCACGTGCAGCTCCTTTGGACGGACGGCGTGTGGGGGTGCGTGGGCCACCTTTTGGGGAAGTTTCCAACATGAAATTTTATTTATTCGATGTAACTAACATTTAGGGACAAGTTTCGAGTCAATCAGACATCGTTTTGATATAGTGCGGGACGTCTGAAGGTTTAGGATCGAGTTTAAAATATGATAAAAAATCGAAAAAATTAGGGGGCTTTTATGAGGGGTTATTTAAGTAATTAGTAACCCTCTAGTATGATTTGGACAGGTTCGGGAACCCCGGAGATGGTGATTGGCTCGTGTGAGGCTTATTACGCTTATTTCGAGGCGTAGCTTTGGACGGTCTGTGAATGGACCATGTTTTCTAAATTGTGATACATGCATAAATGTTTTATATGTTTTAAATACATTTTTTGAGATGCCATGAGTGCATATGTTTGTGGTATTTGGCATTTACATATCTGCACGTATTTCGAGGGTTCGGGCTTTTTGTTATGCTATGCGTGCTGTGTTTTCTATGATAGTTTGATTAAATGATATCGGATTTGGAAATATGGAATAGGGAATGAGACCTATTTGATTGAAAACTACCAGACTTGGAGTCCATTTGATTTGATAAGAAATCGGGATGGAGGCCCATTTGAGTTATATAATCGGGCCGGGGGCCCCGTTGGTTTAAGAATTCGGACTTGAGGCCCAGTTGATTTATGGCATCGGGCTTGAGGCCCAATTGATTGTGAAATTGGGCTTGAGGACCCGTTAAATTGTGGTATAGGGCTTGAGACCCAGTTGTAGTTTATGAAATGAGAATTCGGGTTTGAGACCCTATTGAAATATGGATTTAGGTTGAGGCCTGTGAGATTTGGATTGAATCAGATTCGAGGAATCCTGTTGAGATGCTCGGGTATGAGATCCAGTTGAACTATGGTTTGAAAGAAAGGAGTGTTTTCACTTATATGTATATACCATCCTATATGAGCGGATATGTCTCCTCCAGCCGTCGTAGATCCTGGAGAGTCGCGATCTACTACCCGGAATGAGTGACTCCAAGAGGGAGAACATTCCAAGAGTGAGAGATATGATCTAGTCTTAGACTGGGTCCAGAGACAGTCCTCCTGACATCGTAGATCCTGGATTTTGGGCAGATCCTCCTAGACGTCGTAGATCCTGGGGGTAGACTAGGAGATGAGACCCCCAGTAGTATGCATACTTATAGATAAATTGTGACGGGTATTGATTAGACATCAGAGAATGTCAAGTATGGGTTATATATGTATATATGTATATGATTATGATATTTCACTCATAATGGTTTTGGGCTGAGACCCACGTGTATTGGATTTGGGCTGAGACCCTGTGTTTTATGATTTGAAATGAGACTCGTTCTGGGTTTCCATGATTTTAATTTTGGGCCAAGACCCTAATGAATGATTTGAGAAATGGTTTTCGAATGCATGCATGCTTTTTAGTGAAGGGCATAAATGTCTTTTCGTGAAAATGTTTTTATTAAACAAATTATTGATTTTCGTCCACTCACAGCTTTTCGTGGTTTTAATGCCCTTTAGGTTGATCGTGGATGCGGGCTGTAACGACCCGTCCCGAAAATCGGGATTAGATTAGTTGTTAATGATGGATTAGTGAAGTTAATCGGTGATTAGTTGGAGGCATTCGGACGGACAGTGCAAAATGATGATTTTGCCCCTGGACCCGTGTAGCAGAGACTGAGACATCACACTCCTCCTCCGATCCTGGCGTATTCTGGATGTAAGACCCGTGTCTTGGAGGGAACGGTGAACGATCCCACATTCCTGCGAGGGGGGAATGGTCTGGGAGAGGATGGTGGTGTGCCTTAAAGGTGTAGGCACACACCTATCTAGCACTAGGACAATATAGGGTTAGATAGAGGGTTCCGCTGCGCAACTCTGATCTAAACTAGGTCTTTTAGGAGCTCAAGTGGCTTTGGGGGGGATTGGAACCCCAAAGTTAAGCGAGTTGAGGCTGCTGCAATTCCATGATGGGTGACCCCCTGGGAAGTTGCACCATGAGCTCCCGAAAACAAAACCGTGAGGGCGAGGCCCAAAGCGAACAATATGGTGCTAGATGAGTCGGGTCCTGACCGAGGAAGGTTGGGTCTTGACACTGGAAGTCCCTGTTGGGCTAAGGATGGACTTATCCCTGGTCTGAAACGTCGTGTCAGACGGGTCCTGACATAAATTATCGGGGATCATATTCAATTTAAACCCTTACTCGAAATGATACGTGAAAATCGAGTTCGAAAACCAAACTCATTAGAATGAAACTGTCACCCAAACTCAATCATAATTCAGAATACAAGATACTCAATTTCTTCGCAGAATACGTTATTAAAACATTACTTTAATATTCAACTAATCACAGAAGCCATAAACGGTTTCAACCAAACAAACATCACTAAAACACATAGAAGGTTAATAACATACTCAGGTAGGCATGCATAAGTTGTAAAAGAAGTTTACTCACAAATGCAATTATCATATTTTACACGTCACAAACCCCGATAAACCTTTACTCACTTTGAGGATTTCAACACAACGTTTGAGTCATTCCCAACCATTTCTATTATCAAGGAATACTTAAGCACAAATACGTACAATCCTCTAGATTTCATTGTCAAACACTAGTTATTGTTTGAATTGCTTTATATGATCCAATTTTACCTTTCCGACTTCAGGTCATCATGACTTTCTTAGATCACTAATCTCCCAAATAATACTATGAATTTTTTACTTAGATCATCATACCTATGGGTGGTAGTTTTAAACAACCATCACAACCATCGTCAAGTCAATACGACAATCTTAACTCAATTTCAAACTCTGTAAAATGTGTCACCAAATACATCTAGGGCAAGTGCGATGTCTCGGTCTCTGCTACAGCCCGCATCCGTGATCAACCTGAAGGGCATTAAAACCGTCAAAAGCTGTGAGTGGACGAAAATCAATAGTTTAATAAAAACACATTTCATAAGAAGACATTTATGCCCTTCACTAAAAAGTATGCATGCATTCAAAAACCAATAATCAAACCATTTAACTTAGTTAAATCATTAGGGCCTTAACCCAAAATAATAAATCCAAGTAAGTGGGAACTCAGCCCAAAACCGTAAATCCAAACCATGTGGGTCTCTGCCCAAATTCATTAACACCGAAAACTAAATAATAAATCGAATAAATCCATAAATCATAATTCCATTAAAAACCGTTATGTACCAATCCTCGGCATCCCAGATGCCTGGCGTCCCAGACACCTGACGTCCCAGACGTCATGTCACGGTCCAAGATACGGGTGCTACCTGGGGTCTCAACCAGAGTCAATCTGTGACATCCCAGATGTTTGACGTCCCAGATGTCTAGCAATCCTACTCCTGAGTCACTATACGGTTCGGTCGCTTAGTGCAGTGACCCCTTGCAGGTAATGCGTCGTGAATACTCCATCGTCCCAGAAGACTAGAGGAGACAATCCATAGATATAAGGATGGTATATGGAAAACCATTTCATAAATCGTCTCAAACCGTTCAAATGGGCCTACGCCTAGGATTTCCATAAAACCATCGTAATCCACAAATCTAATTTCTCAAATCCAAAACCATTTATCCAAATCTATTTATTGGTCCTCGACCTGAAATCACATTCATAAAACACAACTGGGCCTCATGCCCGATTTCGTAAACCAACTGGGCCCCTAGCCCGATACCTCATTCAATCAAATTAACTCCAAGTCTGATAGTTTGTAAACCAAATAATTCTTAAGCCCGATTCCATATTTCCAAATCCAAAATCATACCATTGAACCATTATTAAAACCATAATTACGTAGAAATGCAATATAAAACCATATACCTCGATATACGTACAAATATGGAAATTATCTCGAAATACGTGTAAATATGTAAATCACCAATACCACCGTCATCATCATAGAAATCACATATGTAAAACATATAAAACAGTTATGCATGCATCACAGTTTAGAAAACAAGGTCCACTCACATACCGTCCTACGATGTCGCCTCGATATGCGTGCCATAAGCTTCCTCGGGCTAAATCACCAGCATCAGAATATCCGAATCTGTCCAAAACACATTCTAAGGTCACTAACACTCCCAATAACCGTCCATTAAATACCCGTAATTTTTCTGGATTTTGGGCTTAGGCCCCATTTGAAATTATATTTTTTTCTTAAAAAATTGTTTTATTTAAAAGTGAAGCAGTATAAAAGCGTTTGGTAAAAATATTTTTTTTTATTTTTTGAAAAGCGATACATTTTTACAACTATTTTTAAAGCATTCTACATATTCCTTCTGTTAATTCATGTTGTATCTAATGTGCGGCGGCAAAAAAATGACTGGATGAAAGACCCGTGTCCTGGAGGGAACGGTGAACAATCCTACATTCCTGCGAGGGGGAATGGTCTGGGAGAGGATGGTGGTGTGCCTTAAAGGTGTAGGCACACATTTATCTAGCACTAGGCCTTTTGGGAGCTCAAGTGGCTTTGGGGGGATTGGAACTCCAAAGTTAAGCGAGTTGAGCCTGGTGCAATTCCATGATGGGTGACCCCCTGGGAAGTTGCACCATGAGCTCCCGAAAACAAAACCGTGAGGGCAAGGCCCAAAGCGGACAATATGGTGCTAGATGAGTCGGGTCCTGACCGAGGAGGGTCGGGTCCTGACAATTTGGCATTCGAGCCAGACCCCGACCAGGAACTGTGCCAGCGAGGACGCTGGGCCCTAAGGGGGGTGGATTGTAAGACTCGTATCCTGGAGGGAACGGTGAACAATCCCACATTCCTGCGAGGGGGAATGGTCTGGGAGAGGATGGTGGTGTGCCTTAAAGGTGTAGGCACACACCTATCTAGCACTAGGCCTTTTGGGAGCTCAAGTGGCTTTGGGGGGGATTGGAACCCCGAAGTTAAGCGAGTTGAGGCTGGTGCAATTCCATGATGGGTGACCCCCTGGGAAGTTGCACCCTGAGCTCCCAAAAACAAAACCGTGAGGGCGAGGCCCAAAGCGGACAATATGGTGCTAGATGAGTCGGGTCCTGACTAAGGAGGGTCGGGTCCTGACAATTTGGTATCAGAGCCAGACCCCGACCAGGAACTGTGCCAGCGAGGACGCTGGGCCCTAAGGGGGGTGGATTGTAAGACCCGTGTCCTGGAGGGAATGGTGAACAATCCCATATTCCTGCGAGGGGGAATGGTCTGGGAGAGGATGGTGGTGTGCCTTAAAGGTGTAGGCACACACCTATCTAGCACTAGGCCTTTTGGGAGCTCAAATGACTTTGGGAGGGATTGGAACCCCAAAGTTAAGCGAGTTGAGCCTGGTGCAATTCCATGATGGGTGACCCCCCGGAAAGTTGCACCATGAGCTCCTGAAAACAAAACTGTGAGGGCGAGACCCAAAGCGGACAATATGGTGCTACATGAGTCGGGTCCTGACCGAGAAGGGTCGGGTCCTGACACTGGAATTGGGTGTAAGGGCAAAGTAACCATTCTACATCAGTTTAGAAGCAAATTATCGATTTTGCAGAAATTATCGATTTTGCATTAATTTATTTGGACAAAAAATTGACTTTCATACGGTTATTTTTCCTTTGTATTTAGCTTTAGAGTCGTTTATGAGTGAGTCTACATTAGATATGTCATAATTTAACATGATTTATTACTTAACTTGTAGCAGATTGACCAAGTGAAAAGTTAAAAAAAAATTTAGATACGTAAATACAAAATTTAAATGTAACCTTAAAAATTAATATGAAACAAAAAAAAAATACTAAAATGTAATTTGCTCAAAAAAGATAACCACCCGTGGACTCTAATGTATATATAGCTGGTATCAGTGATTTAAGTTTCATCGAATTATATACATACTAAAGTTAAGTCAATTTTTTGGCTATTTATCAATAGTATTTTGTCTATTTTCCCTTCATTATTTTTCTTTCTTTATTGTCTATAGTGAAATTATAATTTGGCCCTTACATATTTATTTATTCTTTATTATTATTATTATAAATTCTTTTTCTCTTTTTGCTTTGGTATGAGTAATAAAATTACAATTTTACTTTTAGATATTTCTTTATCTTTGTTGTTATTATTATTATTATAAATAATTATTGTTATGACTAAAATTAATGAAGTTGGCAAATTTTATGAGAAACATTTTAATTGGTTAATAATAAAGGGAAAAAGAGATTTCTCATTTTATTTTGTGCTATATAAGTTTAATTATTATCTATCTAGTTTTAAAATGTTTTTCTTTGCTTTGAGTACTGAAAACATGTAGGTCCGACTGTCTGAGCATATTCTATAAGCAATGCATAATTCAGGTTGGTGCTTGTGCTTTTGAACTTTTTTGCTTTGGGTTGATCAATCACTCATTGCCTTGACTCTTCCTCTACACTTGCTTTTGGCTATTACGTACCAAGTGATTTTCAATCAAATTTAAGAAATCTCGTTTTTTTTAAAAAAAAAAATAAACAGAAAGAAAATTTTCTTTATATAATAACAAAAGATAATATAATTATACTATTAATATGAAGCTTAAAATGACGCACATAAAAGCCGTACAACACTACCAAATTGTCTGCGAAATTACGAAAATCATAACATATGAGATAAGGTGATATTAAAATGTAAAATTTAAAACTCGTAATTCTCAAATTTAAAATAAAAATATAGGATAAAAAAATGTAATCTACCATATTTTCCCTTGTAAGTAAAATGTCTCAAATTAACTTAAAAACATATTATGATGATAATTTATATTTATATTAATTCAAAACTAGATTATAAATAATTCATTGTATAATAATGCATAAATGTTTTTGTAGAAAAGTGATCAGGCCGTTAACAATTCTTCTTTTTTTTTTGATTGAAGGGGAAAAGTGAATTTTGGAAATTTTCTATACACTATGTCATCGAGGTTCGAATTTAAGACCAATTATCGATAAGTCAGAACCAATTGAACTAGACCCCCGTTAACAATTCGTGTTGGTTATGTACATATAATTGGAAAAAGGTGCGCTAATCCGAGTTCATTGAACTATTAAGATTTTAAAGTAAGTTTAGAATTGGAGCACTTGAGACTATCCTAAACTACTAAAAGTATTCTTACCGTCCCTCATTTAACTACTTACTACTACAATTTAATAATATTACAGATCATATATAATGTGAGAGGTCTCAAACTCGATTCTCGTAAATGACTAGGTTATATAAATACTAGGCCTAGTCAATATCCAATATTTCTATTGCAATCCTATTCCCCACGAGGTCATATCGATACATAATGTTTATATTATAACTCCATCCCCCAGTATCATTGTATATAAAATAAAAAACTTAATTTTCTCATATACCCGATGTTTATATATCTATTAGATTTTTTGTATTCATACTTAACTTTTCAAATGTGGCAATTAATTCACATACTCCTTGAAATGTGACAACATAGCCCCTATGTTAACTATTATGTTAATATTTACGTTAAATGGTAATATTGACAAATAGGGCCATTATTTACTTTAAATTAATAACAATTAGGCGACACATGACAAAAAATAATAATTAAAATTAAAATAGTGAATTAATAAATTTAACTGATTAAATTTAAAAAAAAACTCCGTCACCGTGGTATGTACCGAAAATCCATCACCCAATCTTCCCACCCTGATACTTACCAAAAACCCATCATTCAGACCCAATCTTGCAGTTGCAAACTTGCAATAGAGGAAGAGGAGACAATGCTTGCAGTTGAGTAGATTGGAGATAGGAACCATATTTGGGGTGAAGGGATGGATGGATTCATCGGAATAGAGACATGAACAAATGAAATGTGCTTCTTCCTTTATGGCATGAACAAAATCCAAAACATTTGGAGTTCTTCTGAAAATTTCAACGAATTTTCAAAAAAATATGAGTTTTAAAACACCTTACCCAGAATTTTTTTAGAAAAACTCCACGTGTTTCAGGTTCTCTTCATCTCACTCACCTACTTCGCACCACCACACCAATTTTCCCCGTCCTCGGCTCTAAACTCTAAACCGTCAAACCCGATCTCTTTTCATGGACTATGGACTCCCAACACCTTCCCCCCTTCTTCGATCTCGTCTTCTTCACAAAGAGGCTCGGCCTCCTTGCTCGAGCCTAACCTCGAAGTCCAACGGCAATACGACCTATCTAATCACTGTAGGCATCGATTACAAATGAAGATATAGTTAAGATGGGCTACTGGTATGGGTGGATGCGGCAGTTGGGCGCAACGGGATGCTTCTGGGTTGTTTTTTTTTTTTTTTTTCTGTTATATTTTTCTTTTTCTAATAAAAAACTTTTATTATTATTAATTCATTATTTTAATTATTAATTTTTTTTTGTCAGGTGATACGTAGTTGCCATTAATTTAAATCACACAATGAGCTCTATTTTGTATACATTAGCATTTAATAAACAAATTTAACAAAATAATTAACAAATGGACTATGTTATCACGTTTTGAAGAGTATAAGAAATTAGTTGCAACATTTGAAAGTTATGTACGATATTACTATAAGGTATAAACAACATGATATTAAAGTGTAATTTACCTAAATTTGAACATTAGTCGATAGGAAAAATGAATAATATCACTCTTAGGGCACGTATATTTCTTAGAAATGGGAATAACAAGTAATGAGAGAAATAGACCATTAAAGAAGTGGTAATTAGAGTAATGAGTAATTATTCACATTGATTTGTCTACTAACAAAAAAATAAACAGAATATTAATGAGAATAATTTTCATTATTATTGTTTATTAACAATAATCATTCATAATGAAAATTAATTGATTACTAAAATGTTCTTTATTTTTTCCAATTTTCTCGAACTCTATTTTTCTTGTTTGATCACAATCACAAATCTAATTTGCTGAAAAATTCGATTCATTAAAAGATAAATATAGAAGACCACTTTTACGCACCCCTCCTATTTTTTATTTTTAGAGAAATTAACTCATAGTTCCTTATTAACATATAAGTTTATTTAAAAACTTGCATATAGAAAAATTAAACTTATACGTCATTTGATTAGTCATAGGACTAAACAATTTAAAATAGATCATAGTTTTTATATAAATTAAAACTAATGACATCCAATTGTAAACTAATCCAATAACAATCTAAAAAGTACTTACCAAAATTTATCACGATTTTAACATTATTGTTTTAATTATAAGATTATATTGAGGATTTAAAAAATATTACTCCTATTTATAATTTTTTTTCATCAGCTCATTTTAAAAGTAATATGAGTGTCTAATCTAACTTAAAGTAAGATAATTAAAAGCAATAATTCTTCAAAAATATTTTTCATTTTAAATTTTAAAATTATTTATCTTCCGATAATACATAATTTGGTTAATTTCGTATAATTTAGGATTTAATTCTTAAATTTTGTGCCAAAATTTAAGAATTAAACCATATGTCATATGATTTTCCACCACCCCTCCCAAAAAATAATAATTTATATACCCTACCATTGAACCCGAGACAATATAGACTTTATATTTTATTTTATAGAAAAAATTCAATTGTAACTATATACAATATATATATATATATAGTATACATATATAATATTTATTATATCAATAATATAATAAAGGATCCAAGAGGCCAAAGAAATCAAACACTAAGGGGCACATAATACAAAGAGGACAAAAAAAAAATGTTATTTTTAATTGTTTAAAGGAATTCTCAATAATTTACTCATCATTTTTATTGAAATATAAAAAGGTATTGTGAAATTCATTACTTACAAATTCTGTTTAAAAACTTGTGAATAAAAAAAATTGAGATAAAATTCTATTTTATTTAATATACAAATAAAAATTATTAAAAATATAACAATAATTTACTCTTCTTTTATATTTTTATTTTTATTTTTTGGGGTCTGTTTCCTCTCGGCCTCTCCAGTCTTCTCTTACTATACGTGTTATTTCCAATGAATGAATAGTGCTCCTTTCTGAAAAAGAGAAGGAAAGAAAAGGAAAAAAATGCCTGGTCAGCTCTATGTGTATGATAAATGATTACATATGGAAAGGCCGTACTGCGCAGGTAAGCCTTAGCCTTATGCAGCCTTGAATGCATTTGATACTTCAGTCACTCCTCGTGAACAAACAATTTCAATTTCATCTCCCTTCCCTTCCATTCCCTTTCCTTCCCCACTGGGCTGCTACTTTCATTTTCAGACCCACAAATCTCTTTCTGTAACGACAGAGAGAAACACCTGGTCCTTGAAACCCGGTACTAAAACATTGTACTCTCTACTCTTTACTCTTTACTCTTCTTCCTCTCATTTTCACAAAGGCCCTGTCTGTGCCCTCATTTCTTGTCTGCTCTTGGAATCATGCCTCTTTTCTTATGACCAAGGATTATGGGCATTTCCATCTCCGCACATATAGCTCTTTTGTTTGCTTCCACATGTTTTGCTCTCTAGTCTAGCTCTTCCTTTCATTTGGGTCTCAAGTCTCTATCCTGGAAGAAAAGAAAACCCTTTGATTGCTCTTCTTTGTTTGATCTTCTTCTCCTCAAGACCAACGGGCCATGGGCTTTTATGGAATTTCCACGTTCAATGCCTCTAATGGTGTTTTGGGTTTGATTCTCTGATTCTCTGAGCAAGAAAGGTGAAACTGAATTTTGGTTGCAACTTCAGAAGCTGAAAAAAGACGGTGGGTTTTGGAAAGCCAAGGGTTTTAAGCCCTCGAAGCGAAGAAATTTGGGTTCTTTTCTACACGGAGCTTGTTCCAGCTTGAAAAGAAGGCAACCCAACAATGGCGGTTTTGTGCTTGTGGTGTCTATTTCTAGTTGGGTTTCTTCCTCAACCTCGGATTGTGAATGCTCAGCTTTATGATCAAACTACATTATCAGCCATTAAAGACGAGCTTGGAGTACCTGGCTGGGGTGGCAACAGCTCAGATTACTGCTCTTGGCCTGGCATTAGCTGCGTTTTGAACCATTCCATGGTGGAAAAGCTTGATCTTTCTCACCATAACCTCCGAGGTAATGTGACGCTTATTTCTGAGCTCAAAGCTTTGAAGAGGCTTGACCTCTCTTATAATGATTTCCATGGATCAATTCCTTCAGCTTTTGGAAATTTATCTCAGCTTGAATTTCTTGATTTGTCTTTGAATAAGTTTGGAGGTTCAATTCCACCGGAGCTGGGTAATCTCAGAAACCTTAGATCATTGAACCTGTCTAATAACTTTCTTGTAGGAGAAATACCAGATCAAATTCAGGGTCTAGATAAGTTAGAGGATTTTCAGATTTTTAGCAATAAGTTGAGTGGTCTTATCCCATTTTGGGTGGGAAATTTGACCAATTTGAGAGCTTTTACTGCCTATGAGAATGAATTGGAGGGTAAAATCCCAGATAATCTAGGTTCAGTTTCGGAGCTTGAATCTTTGAACCTGCATTCTAACCAGCTGGAAGGTCCTATTCCCAAAAGCATTTTTGCTTCAGGGAAGCTGGAGTTCTTGGTTCTGACCCAGAACAGACTAGGTGGAGATATTCCTGAAGAAATTGGAAGTTGCAGTAGCCTTTCTAGTATTCGAATTGGAAACAATGATCTTATAGGTAGCATTCCCCATTCAATCGGAAATGTTAGTAGCCTTACCTACTTTGAAGCAGACAATAACAATCTTTCTGGTGAGATTGTTCCAGAATTTTCCAACTGTTCTAATCTCACCCTCTTAAATTTAGCCTCAAATGGATTCACTGGGAGAATTCCTCCGGAGCTTGGGCAGCTTATGAATCTGCAGGAATTGATTCTCTCCGGCAACAGTTTGTTTGGAGATATTCCCTTACCAATTCTTGGGTGCAAGAGTCTTAACAAACTTGACCTAAGCAATAACAGAATCAATGGTACCATACCAAGTGATATCTGTAACATGTCTAGATTGCAATACTTGCTGTTGGGTCAAAATTCGATTAGGGGGGAGATACCTCATGAGATTGGAAACTGTGTTAAACTGCTTGAGTTGCAAATGGGAAGAAACTATTTGACTGGAAGTATCCCTCCTGAAATTGGTCATATAAAAAATTTGCAGATAGCCCTAAACTTGAGCTTCAATCATCTCCATGGGCCTCTTCCTGCTGATTTAGGGAAACTTGACAAGCTGGTTTCTCTTGATCTCTCGAGTAATCAGCTCTCTGGTGTCATTCCAACTGCATTTAAGGGCTTGTTAAGTTTGATAGAGGTTAATTTCTCAAACAATCTGTTCACAGGCCCGGTACCCACATTCGTGCCATTCCAGAAGAGTCCAAATTCAAGTTTTCTTGGAAATAAGGGGCTTTGTGGTGAGCCACTGAGCTCTTTCTGTGGAAACAGTGCTGACCGTGCAAAGTTCCATCACAGGGTTTCTTACAGGATCATACTGGCAGTTATTGGTTCTTGTTTGGCAGTTTTTGTGTCAGTAACCATAGTTGTTCTGCTGTTTATGATGAGAGAGAGACAGGAGAAGGCAGAAAAAGCTGCAGGGACTGAAGATGAGGTAGCCAATAGCCTACCGGTGATAGTAGCAGGCAATGTCTTTGTTGAGAATCTCAAACAAGCAATAGATCTGGATTTTGCTGTTAAAGCAACTATGAAGGATTCGAACAAGCTCAGTACTGGGACTTTTAGCACAGTTTACAAGGCTGTTATGCCTTCCGGGCTGATTTTATCGGTGAAGAGACTAAAATCAATGGACAGGACAATCATTCATCACCAGAACAAGATGATTAGAGAGCTCGAAAGGCTGAGCAAACTCTGTCACGATAACCTAGTTCGCCCTATTGGATTTGTTATTTATGAAGATGTTGCTCTTTTGCTGCATCATTACTTGCCCTATGGGACATTATGTCAACTTCTTCATGAATCTAGCAAGCTACCTGAATATGAACCTGACTGGCCAAAAAGACTTTCCATTGCCATTGGGGTAGCAGAAGGCTTGGCTTTCCTTCATCACGTGGCAATTATCCACCTTGATATTTCCTCTGGTAATGTGCTTCTAGATGGTAACTTCAAGCCTTTGGTTGGAGAAATCGAGATATCAAAGCTCTTGGATCCATCCAGAGGCACAGCCAGTATCAGCGCAGTTGCAGGCTCCTTTGGTTATATTCCTCCAGGTATGTCATTTGGTACAGTCCGATTTTCAATCCTTTCACTTGGTTGAATTCTTATTGGTGTTCTAATCTATTCATATGACTTTTTTCGATCCTGTATCATCAGAATATGCATATACAATGCAAGTGACCGCACCAGGCAATGTATATAGCTATGGTGTTATTTTGCTTGAAATCCTTACAACCAAGCTACCTGTAGATGAGTCGTTTGAGGAGGGTGTAGATTTGGTGAAGTGGGTGCATAATGCTCCGGGAAGAGGCGAAACCCCAGAGCAGATTCTTGATGCAAGGCTTAGCACAGTTTCCTTTGGTTGGAGGAAAGAAATGCTTGCAGCTCTGAAGATTGCCCTACTCTGCACTGACAGCATTCCAGCCAAACGGCCCAAAATGAAGAAGGTTGTGGAAATGCTTCAAGAAATAAAACGTAAGTGATGGGTACATTCAGTCATTTGAGTCATGTATGTCATTACCCACCGGATTTTGATTCATTTTGTGGATGTCATGTTCAAACCCCTGGCGACGTGGTTGTCCTTCACGTTCCATTCAGTCAGGGTTCTTTCGGATCATCTATCGACTTGTCCTGTGTTCAAGAAAATGAAGTGAAATAGCTGTTGTAATCGATTTGAATGAAACTGGAATAGGCGGGGGTGAATGCAAGGAGAGTCCTCCCATAGGGAAGGATTGCTCTGAGTTTCTCGTGCATATATAACGTTGTAGATTTTGACTTTGAAAATTTTGTTAGTTTTTATGTGCATCATCAACAATCATCTATAGTTTACCTCTTAATCAAAGACCAAACCTTATGCAAAGAAAATCTAAATGAAATAGTTCATCCATGCCACTAATATCATCCCATACTGGAGTTCTTCTCAAGAACACGTAAAATCTCAAGCCGGAAAATTAATAAAATAAATTATGATATATACTGAATAGTTTCTTTCTTAATACCACCCATAAAACCTCAAACCTAAACCAATTTAGTAACATTGATGTGAAGGATAAATAAATGGAATGAGGATAAATTAATGGAATAGTGATTCCAAATTGGTTTTCGGAGCTGAGATTTATGATACAAAAAGGTTCACAATATTATCCTCCAAACAACACAAGACCAAATAACAAAAAAGGAAAAGAAAGTACACAAAAGCCAATAATCCTTTCCATTTCGTTATCGCTATAAAAGTGATTAGGGTTTACATAACATAACCGAGTGAAAATGGTGGTCGCAATCTTCAAGATTCGTCGCATGACTTGACGATGAAATTCTGGCGACTTATGGGATTCATAACCACAGGTGGGCCGGCAGTACGAGGCCATGCCTGAAACTTCTTATCTGTTGCTTCCCACCACTCTCTATTTGCAACAGTTGATGGAGTAGTTCCTAAGTTAATTAATTAGAAACCAAACAACGTAAGACTGATTAATTAATGCAACTACTAAAACAAAAAAACATGGATTAAAAAAAAAATTTTAAAAAAAAACCCAACTTTCCTCCAAATATTTTCTTGTCAGCAACAAAATGGTCAAATGCCCATGCCACTGCAAATGATCCCGCTACAGCAGAAATGATGTATTTTGCAGCCATGTTCAAACTTCAAATTTCCACTGAGAAACAAAAACCCGAAAATGCAAACAAAACTAAGAAAATGAAGGCCCTCAAACAAACCCTATAAGCCGTAGTTACGTATGTTCCTACACCGGGACTGCGTTGTATCTCCCAGCTTCTTATATCTCTCATTTTGTGGCAGGAAATAGACAAGAAACTAAGATGGACTAACTAGTTCCCTAAAGCCCATGGAAAACATAACCAAGTTCTCTAATCGGTGAGAAACACTTGCCTAAACTGGGATGTATGGCTATCAATTTGAATGGACTAATTGCCGTGTCCTGGACACGTCAAACTTAGAGACCATAAGACTGACTGCAAGGAGAGATTCTGCCCTATCACGGCCTGCATACAGAAATGTCTACATGAGAACCCCGCGACATACAAGTTTTACTTGTCCACGAGGGTGGGACTCCATGGGACAGGACTGGACGTCCTGGACTCAGTTCCCCAATCCTATCCAGTCCCAGTCCACAAACCGGTATCCCAACACAAGACTGGAATCTAGGTCCACACATTACATGCCTAGAAAACATTCCTCAAACCACTAGAAATCAATCTTAGATGGGTTTGCTCAGTTAACAATTGCTTCCATAAAGGAGCATTACCATAGCAGAGAACCTAAGACATGACCCAATAATATTATATCCTTCATTTACCAACTAATACTGAATTTTCCACAGTTTTGCAGATGATCAAACAAAGTTAATTGCTTTACTTGATAATTCTCATAATCTTCATTACAATATAACCCCACCTTTACAATGATGACTATAGTTTCTTCTTCTCATCTCTGCCATTGAAATTATTAAAATAAAGATAAAAATTGAGTGATTTTCTTCGTTTTTCTTGCATTCGCAAGCCTCCTACTTCATTTTGGGTTTGGTTTACAAATTACTAAGAATCCTCATAGAAAAAAGAAAACAAAACAAAAGAAGAAAGAATACCCCAATTGCGGACAAACTAATGAAATTATCAAGTAAAAAGTATGAAATTTTGAGGTTTCAGGAACCTTAACTTACCTTGGAAGATCGGATTTGAGGAAGTGATGGTGTCAATGGCAGCAGTGAGCTAGATTCTCGAAGCTTCTTTTAGCTTCTAGCAAAACTGGATAATGAGAGGAAAGGTGTCGAACAAGTAAAAATACTTTGTTTCACTTGGTTTTGTTACTGTAGTAAATTGTTCTTTTTGGTTTTACAGAATTTATGCAATATTTCACCTTACACATAATATTGTCTTACACATAATATTTCACCTAATCATGAATTGATTTTAACTTTCCACCTTTTTTTTTTTTTTCTTTAAGCACTTGTCTTACGCTTATCAACTAATATTATGATTTAATAATATTGTCCTTCTCTAGTATATATAGGTAGTCTTGAATTCGAAACTCCTATGTATGACAAACAAGGGTGGAGCTAGTCAAGCTTGGGTATGTTATAGCATATGGAGAAATTTTGGTGTGAAAAAATAGTAGCTATTTTATGGGTATAATTAATAAAAAATGAATTTAGCATAATCCAAAATTCTAAGAATTTTAAGAACATAAAAATATTTAACGTTTAATTTTAATTTTATGTTCTAAGAATTTCATATATATATATATATATACACTTTTTAATTTTTTTTTCTAATTTATTGCATAAGTTTTAAAAGTCTTTATTATTATGGTTGTGTATTCCTTTACATGAAATCAAAATATATAATATGACGGTAAACAAATAAAAAATTAGCCCAGGGCTATATATATATATATATATGTATTTATTTACATCCACCATTGATGACAAGTTTGATATCTAGGTCTCAGCTTCAACCTATGTGTGGTCCTTGATGACAAGTTTGATATCTAGGGCTCAAGTTAACCCACACCTTAAAGGTAAAAGTACTTCAACCTATGTGTGGTCCTTGATGACAAGTTTGATATCTAGGGCTCAAGTTAACCCACACCTTAAAGGTAAAAGTGAAGGAGAAAAGATAGTATAGAAGCCAGTTCCCTTCCTAACAGTTTCTACTTTGTATGAAATTTATAATTACTAATGCTTATGTATAAATCGTCCAAGTAAGAATTGGCTCTTAATTTCTATATACAAACACATAAAACATATGAGCTTATGGTTGAATCGTAAGATGAGGGTTCAATAAAGAGCGCTTCGATGCTTAAATCAGTTTAATCGAGAGAATAAACTAAAAAGCTATAATTATAAGAATAATCATTGAATACCTAAATTATGAGAGATGAAACATTATTTATAGTGGAGACCAAGGGGTCTTCACAACTTCTGAGAAAAAAGTTTGCAATTCATAAATATTCCTAGATAGGTAATACTTGTAATTGATTTTTAATAATAAATTAGTCGTTGAGAAGTTATTTATTAGAAGTAGGGATAAAAGTTTTAATTAATTAAGTAATCCTTGAAGAAAAAAAACTTATTAATTGAATTCTCATTGAATAAAGATCTCAAGAAGATGTCTTATTTTGGTGATATAAGCACTCATTAATTAATATATTCAGCTAGTGAATATATTTAATTAATGCGTATTAATTATACCTAATAATGACTCTACATTAGGCAAAGTAGTCATTATTTAAATTATGGCTGACATGATAGCTGCACAATTTTTGGACAAATTATGGTTCCGCAAATGTCTTCACATCCCTTGAGAATTTATGGAATCTTAAGGAAAGTAGGTTTTGGAGTTCCAAAATTTCATCTTTTTGTTGGAATAGGATTACTTAATGTTTGTTACTCCTCTCCAAATTAGAAAACGAATAATAAAATCGTAGTTCCTTTTTTTTTTCCCTATAAAAGGGGCTAGCCATCTCATAGTAATTCACACAAATGTTTCTAACCATTTGAGTTTCCAAAATTACTTAAAAAGATTTGAGTGAGTGCTTGGTGAAGGGAAGAAAAAAAAATCTCAAAGTGTAGGTAGACATCTTATGAAATGTAAGGACTTAGATCCAATTTTTTTTTGGCTTTTGCAGGTAGGAACTGGTTGCAGTGGTTGCACTCCAGTGTGGAGCGACACACATGGGTATGGTGCACCCTCGACTAGGCTACAAAGTTGCAGCTTGGATGTGCCACTCCTTTTCCTATCTTTTGCTGCGACTTCTTGGGGGGAGCTGCGATTGCGACCCTATGCCTTTTTTTTTTCCTTTTTCTACAGCAATTTTTTTTTTTTTGCATCAAATTTTTTTTTTTGCATCAATTTTTTTTTTTGCATCTATTATACGTTTTTGGATATTGCGGGGGCTATAGGTGTTCAATTTTAGAAAAATGAGGTTGAGTAGCTTTTTTAAGACGATTACATCAAGAGGTGTGAAGACATGGTTTCTTCAGGTTTTGAGGATCTTCCCAAATGGCATCGAAAGGGTTCCCTTGATGAAAATTCATTCCGAAGGGAGCCTTGTGAGCTTAATGCTGAGGCTAAATTTCAAACGTGGTTTCCAGCTCATAAAGATGCATTCTCGGGGGATTTTAGTGTGGTGCTTGTGACCGAGCATATTCTCATAAGAGTTACAAAGGTCAAGATTCGGGGAAAGTCGATGGATTTTCATCCATTCATAATTAATTAGAGTTTCAAATTTCCCATATCAGCACTTTGTGCCAAGATCTTGTTGAAGATTGGGCGTTGTCCTTCACAGCTAAACTTCAATGCGTATCTTCGTATAATGTGTTTTGAGCGACTTATCCAATTTTTTGGCCTTGATTTCCAAGAATAAATTTTGACATTGTCACCTGATGGATATTATTTCTCAAGCTCTCGAGCTTAGCTGTCATTTTATTCTAAAATATAAATATTTCAGTGATCTCACTTTGAAGATGGCACACACAAAGCTACTTGTCCTGAAATTGGGGGAAATTGGGATTCCTATTCCATCGGCATCCCTCAAATTTCCCATAGGTATCGTTGGGATGAAGATTTGAATACGAGCTTTGACTTTGAAGTTGATCTCGAAAGGATTGAGAAGACATTGGCCATTCCGAAGGAGCTTCGCAAGACGAGTTGGTTACTTAGTCCCTTTAGGGATTCTTCTGATGGGATTCCAAGTCCAAGTGGCCTTGGGCAGCTGAGATATGCGGTTGTGAAGCGTGGCAAGCGCAAGGCTGTTAATACTTCATCTAATCAATCGTCTAAGAAAATCAAAGCTCCACTAGCTTCTATCGAGGGGAAGAGTTCGATAGTATTTGGACTTAGAGCAGACAGTGTATCAGCTGGAATTCCAATAAGGGTAAAATTGGCAAATTGGCAAAGTTAAAAAGGAAATGACCATTTTTCCCCTGTATGGGTTAATGGTTGACTTTTTTATCGGAATATTTTTAGGATATTTCGTAAAGGAGATGAAGGTCTCGACCTCCTAAGTGTGTGGACAGGCTACATTTCAAAAATGAAGTTTGATGGAATTTGTTTTGGGCTTAAATAGTGCAAGGGCATTTTAGTAATCTTGCCTTGAAGGGTAAATTAGTAATTTTTGCACAAGTGATAAGGATGTTGCCATTTGTCTAGATTTTTCTGGTCCTTTCTTTGGGCATCGACTCACCTTGTAGGAATTATATATATATATATATATATATTCATTATGTCTGAGCTTGTGTGTTATGAACTTTTAAGAGAAAAAAAAAAGAAACCCGTGAGGAAGAGAAGACAGAGAGAGGAAGAAATCTATGGTTAGTTAGGGAATGAAGATAGAAGGGGAAGGAGAAAGAAAATTAAAAGGAAGAAAAGGGGTTGTCTTGGCCAAACCCGAGAGAGAGAGAGAGAGAGAGAGATAGAGAGAGAGAGAGAGAATGGAAGAAACCCCTTAAAACACACTTTACACAAAATCTCATAAAACGTGCAATAGAATATTTCCCATTAAATCATCCTAAAATCATACAAAAATTTAAAAAAAATATCCAAAATCATCGAAATCACATAGAAAAGCATTTAAAATAAGTAAATATGGATGCATAATATTTTAATAAAATTAAACGTCCGCTCATAGTCCGATTTCACCATTTATTCTCGTTCTGGTCGTTCCTCACGGACTTTGGGGGCTGAGTCTCCTATCAAAAATTAACATTGTGAATTACTAAAGTCCCATGAACTTTCACATAACCTTTTTATTACGACCCCTAACTCCTGGGAATTAAATATTAATTATTAAAATTATCTACGCACTTCGGACACCTAAAACTACCCCGAGATGGTGTCCGATTACCTCAAAACCTGTGCCAAAATGTCTGTAATATTGAAAATATTGAAAAACATGTTGGACGGATCTTGAGACACGATGGCACACGCCCCCACGTGCCACACCAGAAGCTTTCGACCCGATTGTCTGGTTTCGAGTCGCTCGACCCGGCAATCACGACCGAGTCCAAAATTTATGATTTTTTCGACCTCTTTCATTCCTTCTTCATCCAAATTACTCTAAATTATCTCAGAAGAGGATCTATGCAATCATAACCTAAAGAAATTACCTCACTACTCGTCTATCAACCTCCAACCTCTCGGTCGTCTGTCACCCTTGTCGTTTGCGTGGTTTTAGCGTTTAAACTCCCTTCTTTGGACTCCAAAATGATCCTAATGGACTTCAAAAATGATCATTGACTTGGTTTCGAGCTCCTCTGTCCAAACTCAATAAAAATATTCAATCTTGAATTTTTTCTCCTTTTCCGTGTTTCGAATTGTGGATTTGATTTATGAAGTTGATATGTGTTAGTAGTATGTGGTTTCTCGATATTTGTAGTTTGAGTTGTGGATTTTAGTTTGAAGATTAATATGTGTGTTATAAAAAGTATGTTTTCTCGATATTCGTGATGTGTGATATTATGTTGTGAATAACCCTCCTCGGGATGCTTGTTGGTTGATTAGGCTCAGACGTCGAGCTACGCTGCAGTTCCTGAGTTAGTTCTAACTCAGACATAACATGGCTCCAGTTCCCGAGTGAGGTTACACTCGGACCTCTAGTTCCTAAGTGGTTGGCCTACTGGTAGTGTAGTTGATGTACGTAGTAACTGATATTGAGCATTGACGATGGGTTGGCTGTATGTGATTGTTTTTGTGATTTTTTATTGTGAGTGTACTAGGTTATTGATGCTTTTAATGGTTTATTACTGCTTTTTGACTTGTGGAAATTTTCACGTATTTCGAGCTTTGTTTGAATTGAGTTTTAATGATTTTCCGTATGCATGCATAGTTTTGTAAAACAGAGGGTATAAACAAATGTTTTTTTCTTTCTAAATCATGGTTTTCAAAGGTTATTTTTGTCCACTCACATTTTTATGGTTTTACTTTCCCTTCAGGTCGTGGCACGAAGATGGGCACCTGCTACAAGTGAAGGCATAAACTAGATATCGTGTACTTGTCGCTGTGTAGGGTAAATTATGTATTTTGAGTTATGTTGATAAACTTATGCTCTGTGTATTTTGACCAAATGAGTGTATCAATTATCCATGATCCGATAGTTAGATGGTTTTATCGTTAGAATTTAATCTTTTGAGGCTATTTAGGACATTTTGGGATATTGACTATTAGACAGGAGTAGGGTCCCTCACAAATATCTAGGTTTTTTTGGGAGGGATCCTGTCAGACAATGCCAAGATTTTTAGCAAACTCGTTAGGCCTTGAAATACCTTGTGGGTCTCTCACGGCGGTGCCAAGGGTGGCGTGTTCTGTTGCTTCCAGTTGTAGTCTAGCTGTTTCCGAGACTATTTCTCGTTTTGAATTTAATAATCTCGAGGATAATTATGATCAATTTCTGAAAGATTATAAATCCATTATGGCATCACGTGTTGAACTTGGTCAAGAGAATTTTTCTTTGTTGCGAAGGCTCTATTCTTGCCCTAGAGAGTTAGAAACTATTTGGAAAGAGAATTATGTGTTCAAAAGTCAAATATAAATTTCTAATTCAAAGTCTGATTCCTCATTAAAGGAGTTAAATATCTCCAATATGCACATGGCAAGCTTGGTGGAGCAATTTGAAGTGGAATTTGCCAAAATTTTTGAACTGGAGGACAAGATCAAAATTTTGGAGCATGCTAACACAGTTATTTCCAATCTTTGGTTGCTACTCAAGGAGAAGGCTCAGTTGATTGTACTCAAGGAGAAGGCTCAATTGCTTCATAGAACAAAGGCTTTGGTTACTTATGCAAGAGAAGACTTATATTTTCTTTTCTAGCTTAGGCTAACCTAGTAAAATTGTGAACAGATAATTTCATTGATGATTTAATTTTAAAATGCATGAAGCTCGAAATGAAAGCTAACTCGGGGCCATGTCTTTCTAGCATGGAGCCATTCTTGCTAGGTTAGGTGTGGCCTTAGCTTACACATAGTATTTCCTCAGGACACTGGTCTTACAATCCACCCCCCGTAGGGCCCTGTGTCCTCGCTAGCACACTTTTGGTCGGGGTCCAGCGCTGATACCATTATGTCACAACTCGAGCCCCCTAGCATGATATTGTCAGTTTTGGGCCCAACCCTCATGGTTTTGTTTCTGGGAACTCACGTGCAACTTCATAGTAGGTTACCCATTTTGGGATTGCACCAGCCCACCCCCTCACTTAAATTTGGAGTTCCAACCAAACCCAAAGCTAGTGAGCTCCCAAAAGGCCTCGTGCTAGATAGATACGTGGCTACGCATATAAGGCAGTTCACCTTTCCTTCACTTTCTTCTCAAGACACGTGTATTACTTTAAGTGTTTCTGCATACTTTAAGCATTGTAAGTTTGCTCCAATAAACCTTCAATGAAAAGGTCACTCCCAATCAAGGTAGTATCGGGGGACCTTTACTAGAAATGGATCCATGGTAGAAAGTTAATAAGCACACGATTATGAACTTATTGCAATTCATACTAAAAACCTTGCAAGTGCACAATATCGATTAGAATGTAGTAAAGCACTAGAAGGGTTGATCCCTTGAGAACTTCTTCAACGAATAATTCACTTAGTTATGAACGCTTAGCTCAATCACTTTGTTTAGAAGTACTAAACAAGTAACACAAAAGGGGGGATAGTGATGATGCTTGGATTTGAAAAAAAAAACAGAATTTTAAAAAAGTATACGAAGTAAATGTTGTTTGATGGTTTGATTAAAGAGAATTAAGGAAATTTTCCACCATTAACCAATTAATTCATTAATGTGTTTTACCAAGATTATGTTGTTATGAATGTGTGAATTCAATGCCCATGCAAGGGCCAGGTTGTTGAGTCACCTTACACATTTATTCCGTCTCAATTAGCATGTTCTAGGCGTGTCATTCACCTTAGAACATCTATTCAATTTTAAAATTAAACACATTAAGAGCAAGGGGAATTTAATGACATTGCACTTCCCTATGAAATTTTCTAAAGTTGAAGGGGTCATGGATCAGAATACAGATAAAATGTAATCCACTACCTTTGACGCATTGAATCAAGTAACCACTGAAAAACAATGTATCACATGAAAACAGTAATTACAATCACATTCACAACATAAGCACAACATAATCACAGTAAAAACACATCACACGACCCTCAAGGTTAGGGCTTCAAGAAGCCCTAATTCAATGGAGGACTACTCATACATACTTAAAGAAAACATCATAGTTATAATCAAAGGAACACGAGCACGAGCATAGTTATAATCAAAGGAAAACACATATTTAAGAAAAAGACTAGGGTTTGGAGAATGAAATCATGAGGAACACTAGCACATGAGCAGGTCACGAACATGTTTCCTTTTTCAAGATTCACGTCTCAAAAAGTAAGAACAAATTGAATTGAAAAACTATTTATTGAAATTTGCGGCTAAGAGACTAGTACAATTGAAAAACTATTATATTCTCTAATTAGGGTGTGTTTTTTACAATGCATTATAGGAGACTATCTATAGAGGCATGAATCCTCAAACAATAAGGAGAGACTTCAGTAGAGCTTCATTGAAGAATCTAGATTGGGGACACTTGTCCAAATGTGAGTGGAAAACTAATCCACATTGATGAGAAGAAGGTTACTTTGGCGGCAAGAAACCAAGATAAAGACTCTGACTTATGTTCGAATCTTTAAGGGACTTATCAAGCTGAAAATAAGACAAGCAGATAATTACTCTGAATTTTGAACTTGGATATCTGGCCTGATTGTGATTGGTCCAAAATACAATCCAAGTGTGAACATAGGTCTAAGTCAGCCAAGAAAGGGGCAAGAAGCTTCTTGGTCGATCTTGGAGGAATTAAATACATAAATGATGCGGCTTGACTCATGTAAATGATCTGGGTGGCATGATCATGTCCAAGACATGGAAAAGTTCCAGAACAAGACTAAGGTCCCGAAAGAACCCAAACCGGCCTAGTCCTAAGCTATTTCTTGAAAGTACTCTGATCGAGGCATCAATAGTACGTTTGGAAAGATTAGGGAATTTTGTTGGATCATTATGTTGTTGGAACAGAGAGGCCAAAAGCTTGCGCTGTCGCAGCCTATGCTAGAAATGGGGATCCAGAGATGCCAAAGATGCAAAGTGTGTCAACTAAGGCACCAATAGTGCGCTTGGAGAGCTTATTTCATGTAGGTCACAAGTACCCAAAGAGGGCCTCAAAATATGCATGGGAAGGCATGGAACCGAGGGCTCGAAAAATGGTGCCAAGGCCCTGGCACAACGCGGGCCAGAAATCAGGTCCAGGGCTAGGAACATGAACTGGGTGTATGAAGGGCTTATCGAAGCAAGGGCTTAGTGGAGTGGGACTCTGCGGAGGTCAGGCGGAGTTCACCCATGGGCTTGTTTAGGAGCAAGTCTAGGGCAAGGATTAGAGCTCGGTAGGTGCTAAGAGTACAGCTAGGGGCCAAAGGCTCGAGTGAGAGCCTAGGGCCAATTTTGGGCCCATTTCTTCATTTTAACTCGAATTTCACCCGTTCTTTTTGTATTATATTTAGGATTGACTTAACTTTCATACTCTGCACAAGTCTCACAAAACATATCACTTTCTCTTGTTTATTGCGCAAGTATAATCAAAACAAAAGTAAAAGGGATAAGGAATGACAGTCAAAGAATGCTTAAAAAATGACTTATCAATCCACTTGCCTTTTCTTCAACTTCCTTGATGTCTATGCTGCTTTGTTCAAGGTACTCAATTGGAATCGAGCATTTGAATTGATGGCCAAATGATGATGCTAGGCTAGGAAGTGCATCAGCTTGTACATTTTCGGTGCTAGGAAGCTTGCGGAAAGTAAAGACTTTGAAGCTTGTGAGTAACTTCTGAAATTTGTTGTTGTATTGAAGAATCTTGCATTGTGCATTGCGTATTCTCTAGTAAGTTGGTTAGTGATTAGATGCGAATCAAAATTCATTTCAATCTTTATCACTTCCACCTTCTTTCAATTTTCATCCCATTTGTCCTTCAATCCTTCTTAAGTGCTTGGAAAAGAGGTCGACATAGAGCCATTACGTTTGATAGAGATCGATACAAAGTAGTGACTCGCCTGGTAAGGCTTTGAATCTCTTTTAGAGTTTATGGAGACTTCATGTCTATGATTTCCTTGATTTGTTTCGGATTAGCCTCGATTCCTTGCTGAGTGATAAGGTATCCAAGAAATGTTCCTGCCCCCATGGTGAAGGTGCATTTTGGAGGTTAAGTTACATGTGATATTTCCTTAACAAATCGAAGATCTCTGCTAGTTTAGCAATGTGATCGCTGCATTTTTCGCTTTTTCCCTTGATGTCGTCAATGTAAACTTCCATAGACTTGCCAGTTTGTTCCTTGAAGATTCGATTGACCAGTTATTGAAAGGTGACGCCTTCATTATTTAAAACAAATTGCATGAATTTTTAGTAGTAAACTCCTCTTTTGAAGACAAACTATTTTTTTCAATCTTTCTCGTACATGAGTATTTGATTATATCTTGAGTATGCATCGAGGAAGTTGACAAGTTTGTTTCCATAGGTGGAGTCCACCAAAAAATCTATCCGTCTTTTGGACAGGCGAGGTGTAGATCGGTGTAATTGACGCAAGCCCTACATCGTCCTTCTTGTTTTTCTTTTTTAACAAGCACTACTTGGCTAGCCATTACGAGTATGGGACACCTTCGATGGAGCTAGTGGAAAGTAGCTTGTCGATCTCTACCTGGAAGATAGGCACATTTTTAGAAGAGAAGTTTCATCCTTTTTGTTGATCAGTTTATGTGCTGGATTGGCATGAATCTTATGGGAAATGATGAGAGGGTCAATTCCAAGCATATCGAATGGTGACCGAGTGAAGACGTCCTTATGGCGTAGGAATGTGGTGAGTTCCTCATTTTCCTCGTCGCTTAGGCATGCGTCGATGCATGCTTGTCATTCTGAGATTTGTGGGTCAAGATGTATTAGAATCACGTCATCTTTCGGTTGCTAACCCTCGACGTTTAGAGGTTCCTTAAAGACTCAGGATCTTGATTCGCAACATGTTTCTATTTTGGAAGTGAAGCGGGAGATTTCTCCCAGTCCACGACATCAACTGGGGGATGAATTATGTGTGCTTGAGTTCTTTCAGCCCTTCAGTGGGGCATCATCAGATCATGGCTTGGTCTCCCTTTATTTCTCCAGTCCTCCTCTAGGGATTAGGAATCAGATCTTCTGGTAAAGGCTAGAAGACTTAGCCAATATTTTGTGCATTCTTGGTCATCCTAGGATGCCGTTGTAGGGAGAATACTACCACATAAAATGTTTGGGACAAAACAATGGGCAGTGAATGGATGTTTAATTGGAGGGTTAGTACAGTTATGCTGGTAGAGCAGTTAAATCACACAATGGAATGGATTTCCAGGTAATGAAGCCTTCAAGTCCTATTCTACGCACCATCTCCGGGTTGAGGAGATTTGTGGCACTTTCTTCATCCAAGTGAATCTAATCGACATGAGCATGAGTTATCTAGATCGAGATGACGAGTGCATCATCGTGTGACCAGCTGAGGCCAGCTTTGTTCATAAGGAAGAAGCTAATGGTGAAATCGTCGTCAATCCCAGAGGTGGTGGTGGCGTGGGAGACTTAGGCGATGACCAAAGCATCCCGAACTTTCCTCTTCTTTCTATCGGAACTAGACCCAAGTAGTTCAGATTTGGCACATATTGATTATGTGAATTATCTTAGAAGGTGGTCATTACGATTTTTATCTGTGACATGTTTTGCATCTTTTTGGATGACGTACTCGGTGTAGTGTCCCTTCTTTATAAGATATATGAGCTATTTTTTGAAGTTTTTGCAAGTGTTGATGGTGTGTATGTAGCAATCATGATAGAAACACCACTTTGTCTTTTCCTCCTTCTCCTAAACACCTTTGACAGGTCTCAGCCTTTTGAACCAGAGTTTATCCTTGATCCCATTATATATCTAGCAAATAGGCATGGAAAAGTATGGATTTAGCCTTGCAGGGGATGAGGCTTTAGAAGATCGATTAGCCTTTTGCTTGTTAGATCTTGCGAAGGAAGCCTTGGTGGTGGTGTCGCCCTTGGACGAAACCGTTCCTTTGGTGGGCTTATTGTCCATCTTGACATGCTTCATTGTGCGCATTGATAGTTTCTCATCTTCCTAAGATGCATGTCGCTTTTCTAGGGAGATCATCTTTGTTAAATTGCGAGCATTGTTTATCACAATATCTCTGTAGGGCACATTGTGCAATGGTAGTCCTTACTTTAAAGCCATCACAATGATAAGGTCACTGCGTCATACAATGCGAGGTTTTTCATTGCAAAATCTCTGAATGTACGGAGAGATACCTTAGATCTCTTCCCCACGGAGAAGAGATGATCGCCTTTCACTTCAATTGTGAGAAGTTGCAAGTATTCCCTTATGAAGGTGAGTGATAATTCCTCGAAAGAAGAGATAGACCTTCAAGGAGATGGTGGAATCATGTCGTAGCCTAACCTTGGAGTGAAGCTTGAAATACTTTGCGTATGAGTGCATTGTTGTTCTGATGTGGTACTATGACCCTGCGGTAATAGTTAATATGTTTTACTGGGTTCAATGTTCTCTTCAAATGAACAAATCTTGAGGTAGGGAATCGTTCGGCTCATTCCTAATTGATGGAACGAGTGGAGAAGATGCAGTAGTTCTAAGTTCGCAACACATATCTTCTTCCAAATTTTTGTCTTAATGGAACCCCTGGTGTTGTTGATCAAGCATTCTCTTCATGTCATTGGCATTATGTTAATTGCTGCATGCGGAGGAGTTTGGTGGCCATGGTGGGGGCGAATATCTTGAGTTGTAAAGTTTGAAGTAGAGCATGATGAAGTGTATGTCCTAACCTCGTCATCGTTATCCGTTCATCTCCCAGGGATAGCCTCAACTTGACAATTTGAATGAGTTTGCGTACTCTACGAGATTTCTTTTCGAGAAAATTTTTGACAAGGGATTCTATCTTGAGAACGACCCTTGACTCGTTCTCCTAATCGATTATGTTTCGATTGCCTCTGTTTCTTGCCATAGTTTTTGCTAGGAGAATAACTTTCATCAGTAGAATCCCTATGGGTGGCACCTCGTGGGGCTACGTGGCTTTGGACATGGTCCTTGCTGTTTCTACAAGGGGTATGGCTCTGAGGATTTGTGAGCTAGCATGCCGGATAGTTTCTCGTGATGAGTTTCCATCGCGCATAAGTTCTTGCAACAATTCTGCTTGAACTTGGACTTGATAGCTAAGAAGGAAATATTCTGTGACAAACTTGCCCTTGAAGACGATCCATGTGAAGCAAGACGAGTGTCACACTGTGATTCCTTTTTTGGATGGCACGTAAGTTGCCGGCCTTTTGGATTATTTTGATTCTTAGTGGTCTAAAGCTCCTCCATAATCAATCTTAAATCGTTGCTAGTGTAACGACCAATCCCGAAAATTTGGGGCATTTGCAAAAAACAAAATGTAACGACCCGTCCCGTAAACTGGGATTAGATTAGTGGTTAATGACAGATTAGGTAAGATAAGCGGTGATTTGTTGGATAATTTCGGACGGACGGTGCGAAATGACGATTTTGCCCCTAGAATGGGTAAAATGTTGACCTTTCATTCGGGCAGTCAAATGGACTTTGACCGATGACTGTGACGTAGTTTGGGATGTCACGAGGGCATAGACAGGTGGCACGTCCGATTCCGACATTCGAGGAGGAAGTTATGATGTTCAGAATCTCAAGGGTAATTTGGTAATTTAGTTAAAATGGGGCATTTTGTTGACTTTGCAAACGACATGACATTTTCACGAACTTCGAGGACCGTTAGGAAGGTCTCGATGCCCTGAGTACAACGACAGGCGGCACATCGTGATCAGACTTCGGATGAATTAGTCATGGGTCTAGGAACGCGAGGGGAAAAATGGTCAATTCTGTGGCAATGGGAATTTTAGTCATTTTGATTTTTGGGAATGCGTGCCCAGTAACATCAGGACATTTGTCTATTCTGGGGAGTTCTAACCACAACGAAGTGGACACCTGTCCTTCTCAAGATGGTGGTAGAACCATGCGCCAATCAGTTTAAACGGGTGGAATATTTGTGCACGGCTTGAGCATAAACCAGAGAAATAGAGCAGGGGAACCAATCCAGATTACCTTGTGATCTTCATTAGTTGTGAGAGGTGTGTGAAGGCAAGAGTGAGAATTGATGATGAGGGTGTGGGTGGTACTGTCACGACACGTCGCCGTGGACGGTGGCCACAACACCGTGAGAAACAAAGATCAAGTATCACCGTGAAATCCAATCCTCACAACTTCCCTTAAACCATACCCTTTACTTAGGCTTTGTGAAGGAGTGTTGGAGTGGAAGTCAAGGCGAGTTCGGTGACGGTCATGGCGGGGCACGACGGTGTAAGTAACGACGAAGAAAATGGCAAATGTCGTTCTAGGAGCTATTAATTGATTCTTTGTGTTTACACATGTTCTAGAGGTTTCAAGAGCTGCAAATGAGCTGGAACCGTGCTCTAAGGTGGCTGGGCTCACCTGAACAGAGGGAAGCGGAAATTCGAAGGTCTTTTGGATCTTGGAAGGTAAGAAATACATCTTAAGTCCTTGATTTTAGTATCTAGATCGATATTGTAGAGGGGGACGAAGCTAATGGACTAAAAAGAATCTGAAAACGGGTTGAAAATGGAGGAAACCATGGATGCCAGTTCAGTTGAACCGTCTGAACAGTAGACCGAACCGAACCTGGTTAAACTAAGGACATGGATAAACAGTGCAGGCGCTTGAGGCCCACGCGCAGCCACTTCAGGCGGCGTGTTTGGGCGCATGGCATGCCTTTTGAGGAAGTTTCCAGCATGACTCTTAAAGTATTCGATGTAACGAACATTTTGGCGCTGGTTTCGAGTCAATCGGACATCATCTCGATATGTTTCGGGATGTCTGAAGATTTTTGGGCTCGATTAAAAATAGTTAAAAATTCAGAAAAATTACGGGACTTTAGTATAAGCTTTATGAAGTAGTTAGTGACCTTATATTGGGATTTGGACATGTTTGGGATAGCAGGTAATAGTGGATTGGTCGGGAAAGCGTAAGTGCACGCGTATTGAGGCGACGACGCTAATGGTCTGTGAGTGGACTTTGTTTTATAACTCTTGATGCATGCATATATGTTTTTATATGTTTTTTATACTTGATTCTATGATTTGATTTATGATCTTGATGGTTTACGGTTTTGCACGGTTTTCGAGATATTTACGGAATTTCACGATTTACGAGAATACGATTGATATTGTGATTTGAATATGGTTTTAATGATTTGATTTCGAGATTTGAAATACAATTTGATTTCAATGAAATTAAAGGGATTTTGGAAAGTGATTTCGGGCTTGAAGCCCAATTCAGAAAGTGGTTTTAATAAACGTGATTTCTGGTTTTAGAATCGGATTTCCGGATGACGATTCAGGATTTGATTTGGAACTTGAAAGTGGATTTCCTGATTTGGGTTCGGAATGGTTATTTCGGATGCTAGCTTACGGAATAATGGTTTCGGACTCGGATTTGAAAACGGTTATGGATATGATTTCTGGGTTTGGATTCGGGATCCTGACTAGATTGAGGATTCGGATTCGGAAATGGAAAATGGTTTTTTAACGGTTTTGGATTGGATTTGTTGGATCTGGTTATTGGGTTTAAAGACTCGGATATTGATATTCCCCCTGTAGGCCTATGAGTTTAAAGACTCGGGAGTTTAAAGACTCGGATTATATTGAGGTCTGGATTGAGTTTAAAGACTCGGAAGTTCAAAGACTTGGATAGATACAGCAGGTTTGATGGATGGAAATGTGGTTTCAAATGTGTTTTGGATTTCACTGAGACTTGATGATAATGGTTTTCTGATGTTTTGGGCTATGCCCGGATGATACAGTTTTTGATGGTTTTGGGCTGAGGCCCGGGATTTGAGAAAAAACAATGAGTTCGGTTTTTCTTGAATGGTTTGATATGCATGCATTGGTTTTAAAATGGAGGGTATAAATGTAATTGTGTTTTCCTGATAACTGTTTTGAACTTATACTTTATTTTTGTTCACTCACAGTCTTTTTGTGTTTTTGATACCCTCTAGGTTGTTGCGGTGCGAGTTGTTGGTTGAGAGAGACGGAGACATCATATACGTCATCCACAGTAGAGTTTGCAAGCTCTGGGAAGTCTGGAAGTTTTTAGTGGTTCAGTCAAGAATCTCTTGTCCGACTTACGTGTCACTTGGAGGTTGGACGTCAGTTTAGCCTTCGTGTCACTAGTAAGTTAGACGGGAGCATGACTTAGCCCTTAATCCTGGGGAATTGAGGGCGGGTCGTGTCAGATTGATAGTTGCTCGATACGCGGTACGAGGTATGACGTACATCGGCTTACGGCCAGAACGGTTAGTGCGTTGGCGTTGGTTATGCTTGATGTTTGGACCATAGGGTCGGAGATATGCCATCGTGGTTAACTTGGATGGTAGCTAGTGGGCTACGATTACGAGTAGGCTGGTCGGCCTGTGGGGCCCGAGAGTAGCCCATTGAGCTAGTGAGATACGAGGGCCAAGGAGGCCGGTTGACGGTGGCCTGTTGGGCCGGATGGTGTTTGGATGATGGAAGTATGGACTTGTGACCATTTGGTCAGATTGTTCAAGCTTGGACTTGTACGATTACGAGTAGACGGATGCTTTGGGTGGCAGGGATTAGGAACTACTTTGAGATTTGAGGGGCTTCCCCCCTAGCGATGGATACTTGTTGACGTTGGTGTGTAGAGTTACGATTAGGAATGGTCTTCGTCGGGTGTGACGACGCGAATAGTAAGGTTGTAGTGAACCAGTGGCAGTTGCGGGTTTGGATAAATCGGACGAAGGGGATGATTTGAGAAACCCCGTGGGATGACTAGGTCTAGATTGTGAGTGCCCTGGAAAGGAACCCAGAGGACGTGCATAGTTTTGGACACCTGAGTTGGTGGTTGTGGCTTGGGCCGACTTACGGCCGAATTGGAGATGGTGCTACTGGGTTTAGCCGAAGTAGGGAAGGGTTGGTGGACGACTCTGGACGAGTCTAGTGTTGGGTACTCAGCGTATTGGACTCTGAGGAAGGTTAGTTTCCCCGACCGAGCGAAGTTCAAGGGTTTGGCTCGGTAGCAGCAGAGGCTCGGGACTGGTGTATTGTGAGTACTGGAGTAAAGTTGATAGGCCACTAGGTGGAATGATTGTGAATGATCGGAGGGGCACATCGAGTCGAGGTCGTGGCCAGACGTGTGGTGGCCGCGTCTGGTACGAACCACGAGCCGAGCTACGAGATGTGATGACCATGGGCAGGTCATGTTTCAAGACGAACGGTCAGGATGCCATTAGTTGATCAGAGTAGCGTAACGGAAGCGCGGTGGACCTAGACCTCATGTTTAATTTGGCTAGATTTGTATGGTCATGGTTGACCGCTCGTGAGGTTAGTTTTAGTAGACTTCCCCCAGACATGTTGGCATATGTCGGTCGGTGTCGAGGTTGGCACTTGGTGAGTGGCGACTTCGAGGGTGGTACTTGGGGAGTCTGAGGTCAGTGATTGAGGATTTCAAGAGTCAGTGATTTGTGTTTTAGCAGGTGCCCGGAGTTAAATCTCGGAAATGTTGGAATGCGATCATCAGAAGGAATGATGATTGATACCCATTTGGATGTGTATAAACGGAGATAACCGACAGGCGAGTGGTCGGTGAGTTGACTTGATCTTGGATACGTGGGTAGGATCCGTAGGAGTTGTGGACTGCCTCAGTGTAGTAAGTAAACGGTTGTTTGGACAGGTAGTCCGGAGGTGGTATATTTGAGGATGAAGAATCGAAGTTGGAATTTCGGAATCAGGAGATGTTGAGCTTGAGACGATGAGATACTGTGTCTGACAGGACCCACCCCCAATCCCCCTGGATTAAAAGCTAAATCCTGCTCTCGTCTAACTTACGCATGACACAAAGGCTAAACTGACGTCCAACCTCCACGTGACACGTAAGTCGGACAAGTGATTCTCGACCCGACCATCCTAAAAGTAACTGGAACTTCCCAGAGTGCTAAGAATCTTTTGTGGATCTCGTATGTGATGTCTCTGTCTCTCTCGATCAACATCCCATATCGCTACAACCTGGAGGGTATCGAAAACAAGAAAAGTTGTGAGTGGACAAAAATAAATAAAATTTCAACAACAGTTATTAGAAAAACATAATTACATTTTTACCCTCCATGCAAAAAATAATGCACGCATATCAAGTCATGCCATGAAACCATTCATATCAAATCCATCAAGGAAAAACCATTTGAAAACCCGAATCGAATCAGTTATTCAAATCCAGGTCTCAGCCTCAAATCATAAATTAATCTCAAAGTATGGGAGCTCGGTCCCAAAATTTATCAAATCCAAGTCATCCGGGCCACTGCCCAAAACATCTCAAAACTAGTGAAAAACATCAATCATGCGAGTTGCTGGATCTCAAGTGCGCCCGAGTCTTTAAACTCAAAACCATGTGCAATAATCAGGCCTTCCCGGGATATCAACGAGTCTTTAAACTCAAAACATATAACGAGTCTTTAAACTCAAAACATATCAATACAGGGCCCTCCCCCCTTTAATCAACCGAGTCTTTAAACTCAAAACCAGATCCAGCGGTTTTTCTTTTCTTTCCGGGTCTTTAAACCCAAAACCATTTTTCAATCAATAGTGAAAATCACAGAAAATCCTTATCTGAATTCGCAACAATGACCCCGTACGCCTGCATCTGAAACCACTGTCCCGAACTCAAATCCAGATTTCCTTTCAAAATCTAGTTTCAAAACCGAAAACTCGTTTATCGAAATCTCATGAACAGGGCTCCAAGCCCGAAATCACTTTTCCAAAATCTATTTCAAATCCTTAAAATCAAATCATATTTCAAATCCCGAAATCAAATCATTAAAACCATGATCAAATCGCAAGATCATTCGAAATCTAGTAAAACGTGCAATTACGTAAATATGTCGGAAATTGTGCAAAATCGTAAACCATCAAGATCATAAATCAAATCATAGAATCACGTATGAAAACATATTAAAACATATATGCATGCATCATAAGTTTGATAGAAAAGTCCACTCACATACCATTTCACCGTTGCCTCGATACGCGCGCACTTACGCCGTTCCCGGTCGATCCACTATCCTCGGCTTTCCCGAACCTGTCCAATTTCCATAATAAGGTCACTAACTACTTCATAAAGCTTATACTTAAGCCCTGTAATTTTCCCAAATTTTTAATCGAGGCTTAACGCCTTCGGACATCCTGAAACATATCGAGACGATGTCTGATCAACTCGAAACTAGTGCCAAAATGTTCGTTACATCGAATACTTTAAAAGTCGTGTTGACTGTGCTTTGAAAGGAGGGCCCACGCACCCTCACGCGCTGTCTAAACACCCTGCGCGTGAGACCACACTCGGTTCCTGTTCACCGTCTTCTTCCCTTGATCAGACCGGTCCAACCCGGTTCAAGCCAGCCCGGTCTAAACAAACCGGTAGTCCCAGTTCATCGGTCTATCTCCCTTAATTCCACCCCGTTTTCGACCATTTTAAGTCCTTTAAAGCCCTTACATGATTCCCCAACAATCTACAATCTTAAATCATAAAACTAAAGGCTGTGAATTACCTGTCCAAGTATCTCCCTTAACTGAGTCCTTAAACTCAAAACATATATCGAGTCTTTAAACTCAAAACATATCAATACAGGGCCCTTCCCCCGTCAATCAACCGAGTCTTTAAACTCAAAACCAGATCCAACGATTTTTCTTTTCTTTCCCGGGTCTTTAAACCAAAAACCATTTTTCAATCAATAGTGAAAATCACAGAAAATCTTTATCTGAATTCGCAACAATGATCCTGTACGCCGGCATCCGAAACCACTGTCCCGAACCAAATCCAGATTTCCTTTCGAAATCTAGTTTCAAAACCGAAAACTAGTTTTTCGAAATCTCATGAACAGGGCTCCAAGCCCGAAATCACTTTTCCAAAATCTATTTCAAATCCTTAAAATCAAATCATATTTCAAATCTCGAAATCAAATCATTAAAACCATGATCAAATCGCAAGATCATTCGGAATCTCGTAAAACGTGCAATTACGTAAATATCTCGGAAATCGTGAAAAATCGTAAACCATCAAGATCATAAATCAAATCATAGAATCACGTATGAAAACATATTAAAATATATATGCATGCATCATAAGTTTGAAAGCAAAGTCCACTCACATACCATTTCGTTGTTGCCTCGATAAGCGGGCACTTACGCCATTCCCGGCCGATCCACTATCCTCGGCTTTCTCGAACCTGTCCAAATCCCATAATAAGGTCACTAACCACTTCATAAAGCTTATACTCAAGCTCCGTAATTTTCGCGAATTTTTAACTATTTTTAATCGAGGCTTAACACTTTCGAACATCCCGAAATATATCGAGATGATGTCCGATCGACTCGAAACTAGTGCCAAAATATTCGTTACATCGAATAGTTTAGAAGTTGTGTTGACTATGCCTCGAAATAAGGGCCCACACACCTTCACGCACTGCCCAAACACCCTGCGCGTGAGACCACGCGCGGTTCCTGTTCACCGTTTTCTTCCCTTAATCAGACTGGCCCAACCCGGTTTAGGCCAGCCCGATCTAAACGAACCGGCGGTCCCGGTTCATCGGTCTATCTCCCTTAATTCCACCCCATTTTTGACCATTTTAAGTCCTTTAATTCCCTTACATGATTCCCCAACAATCTACAATCTTAAATCATAAAACTAAAGGTTGTGAATTACCTGTCCAAGTTGAAAAAAACCGACTTCGTTCGACTTTAAGTCCGGCCACCATAGACCTTCTCCGACCACGGTTTTGGTCCCAAACATCCTCTGGTCATCATCAGTTTCTCTCTCTCTTAGCCAAATCGTTCAACAAACGTCCTATCAAAATTCACCATTGTTGAATTCATATTCAAGGTTTCAAAAGATGTCCGCTTACCGTCTATCTCAGGCCTCAACAGTGAGCTTGTTGGATTCCCCAGACCTCTAGTAACCTTTACCAGCCCATACAATCGATCAATACTTGACAATTCACCACGAACTAGTTGAAGTCCAACAAGGGAGTTCACGGATTTGGCCCTCCTCCAACCGCCATCGTGCACGACGGGCAACCACGACTCCACCACCTTAGTCCAGGTCGATTATCCCTTCGTTTTTGTTCACATATCACTATCAATTGGGGATATCTGGGGGTTTAAATTCCTCACCACCTCTGTCACTGTTTTTCCCTCGAACCCCCAAACCGTGCAACTAGTGTTTTAAATCGTGCGAGGTACATTTGAGAGACTAACGGTAGTTTCCACCACCATCCAGACCCAGCCACGCATCAACATCCCTGTGGCACCACCTCCAATAACAGCCAAGTGTCCACTTCTCAGTGGACACAGATCCCTAGGCACATAATTGACCAAAAGGACAAATTTACCATTTTTCCCTTCAAATTCCTTAACCCGTAACTTTGTCGTCCGAACTCCGATGACAATGTGCCGCCTGTCGTTGTAGTCAGGGCATCGAGACCTAGCTAACAGTCCTTGAAGTTCGTGAAAATCCCATGTTGTATGCAAAGTCAACAAATGGCCCATTTTAACAAAATTACAAAAGTACCCTCGAACTTCCGAACATCATACTTTGTCCTCGAATGTCGGAATCGGACGTGCCACGTGTTTATGAACTCGTGATGTCCCGAACTACGTCATGGTCATCGGTCAAAGTCCTTTTTACCACCCGATCGAAAAGTCAACATTTTGCCCAATTTCGGGGGCAAAATCATCATTTCGCACCGCCCGTCTGAACGCATCCAACTAATCACCAATTATCTTCACTAATCCGTCATTAACAACTAATCTAATCCCAATTCTCGGGACGGGCTGTTACAGTGTCTGGTTCCGAAGTGGTGATTAGGTTGTGTGGTAGGTACTCTGGAGTCGATTAGTATGACTCAAAGGAACTTCAGGAGTTGTGACCCCCTCTTGATTATGGACACTTTTGGATGTGTTCAGGAGTAGAAAGCATAATTGACGACACCGAGTGAGGCCTGTAAGGCGAACGTTTTGGGATCTAGCTAAGTTGGATTAAGACAGAATGACTTGTGATATTTGTGGACCATTGTGTGTTCCGTCGAAGGACGACAGAAGGAAGCTGAGAAGGAGTGACTATAACTAATCGATTTGAGGTTATTGAAGAGAACCCACAATCTAGACATGCGGTATAGAATATCGATTGGATTTGATGCACTAGTATGAAACCTAGTTAGTAGGATCCACTTAGGCGTGTGTGGATTGGGATTGGATTGCTTCTGACAGGTTTGGGTAGTTGTGGAGCAGGAGGAATCGCTTGTGACACACGAGTTGGATAGCTTGACCACTTTCGAATTTTGCAGAACATGTGTGGTTCGTCTTGCAGACGTATGAGTATTGGACTTGGATCTAGTGCGGGGTCTGCCCTGGGTACATAATGAGAGGTGTTTGAGGTTCTTACTAGCCGGGCGTTCTAGGAGACCAGAAGATTCGGAAGTAGACTTGAGCTGGTGTTTTCGGAAGATGTGTTGGCCTAGCAAGGGAATTGACCGATGGACTGCAAACGTGAAGCGTGATTGGCTCGTCGACTAGTGGTACTCAGTATGGCTACGAGGATGTTGTGTGCCCTAGAGTTACACTGTGAAGGTGACGGTTACACTCTGATGTTGTTGGTTGGACTTTGGATGTCGTAGTCCGTGGCTGATGCTGCTGTGGTTGCTTAGTGGACGTACCATAAGATGACGTTGGATGCACGTGAGGATATACTCTACGAGCTGTGTTTGAGGTATTCTAAAATATCTTTGTTTTCTTTACGGTTTGTAGAGTTGTCCTTGCGTGTGGTTGGTGGTATGCACCGTGGTTCTGGTCGGTGGTACTTGGTGCATGTACTTGAAATGTGTACGTACTGGTTCTGCAGTGGTTGGAGTGATGTTGATGTACTTGGATGTGCAGCGTGATGTTCTGATAGAAGTGTTGGTAATCGGCTGAGTGTCGAGGTATGTTGTGGACAAATGAATGATCGGCGTAGTTCCTATATGATGGATTTTTGTCAGGGCATGTGGATTTGGATCTAGGTGACCTAGAGGGATCTGTAGATGATGGCTGACATGAGCTGGATGTAACGCCCCGGACGTTCTGGAAATGTAATATTATAAATATTGAATAAAATGACGTTTTTACCCCTGTGTTTGTGTGGTCGATTTGTTGACTTTTTGATTTGGAGGTCGAACGGACGTTGAGTGATGACCGTGACGTAGTTCGGGATGTCACGAGTTCATAGACAGGTGGCACGTTCGGAGTGAAAGTTATGATGTTCGGAAGTTCAGGGGCATTATCGTAATTTGGGCGTTATAAGGGGAAAAAGTTGACTTTTTGTTTGACAATTGATATTCATTTGACTCGAAGACCGTTATGTTCGTCTCGACGCCCCGAGTACAACGACAGGCGGCACGCTTGAAACGGACGTCGGATGACCGAGTTACGGGTCACGGAAGTTGGAGGGCATTTTGGTAATTTTTGCCCTGGGGGCATTTTAGTAATTTCCGCACGGGGTACTGTTCACCACCGTAGAAAACAGAGCAGCGGCCGTGGGTCTTGTGCGTTCAATTGTTTAAGGTTAGTGGAAGGCTCAGGGCTTTGTTTATGTCGTTTGAGGTAGTGGTGCTGGACTGAGTGGCTTTGGTGCACGATTTGGGCAGTGCTCAGTGCACGGGGGAGATTGAATTGGCCATGGTTTCTGCGTGCGTGGGAAACATTTTCAGAAAAATCTCAGACGGTTTCCCACGGGTTGCTGGCCGCTTTGATCGATTACCTGGTCGCCTTTGAGTCTGGGAACTCATTTCGATCATTTGGGGCAGGCTGAGAGAGAGTTGAGGGAGGTTCTGAGACGGGGAAGAGAAAAACGCAGAAATGGAGGGAAATTCAAAGGTTGGGTTTTGAGGCGAGTTGAACCAAACTGAGGGTGGGATTAGTCTTCTGGGATCCTTGCTAACGCAACCGTGCAAGAATTGAGGAGGATTGATCGAGGTTTGCTCAGGGACTCAAGTTCCAGTTTCTGGAAAAACACAGTATTGAGGACGACGACTTCCAGGTTAGTTTGGGGTTAATTGGTTGGATGTTTTGGTTCGTTTGGGTTCCCTTAAGCTGCTGGTGAAGCTAATTTGATTGTGGCACTGGGTTGGGTGAGTTCTGAGTGACGACCCGTTCGTCTGTTCGAGTCTGGATTGCATCGATTTAGGGACAGTCGAGGTTAATCTTCAACACAGACCTAAGATTTATGGATTAGAGAAAATAATAGGATAAAAAACGAGAGGAATTGTTTGAGAATTGGGCTTGAACTGGTCGGGTCGAGTCGCGGGTAATAGACCCGTTTATCAGTCTATCCGGGTAAGAACGATGACACTGTAGCACGGCGCGTGGCCTTCACGCGCAGCCACTTTGGGCGGCGCGTGACGGCGCGTGCGATGTCATCTCCGATCACGGTCAACATGGAAATTGTTCCTTTCAGTCCAATTAACATTTTACCTTTAGGATTCGAGTTGTTCGGGAGTCATTCGGGATAATTTCGGGAGTCCGGAAGATTAAGTCTTTAAGTTTATTTTCGCCGAAAAATCCGGAAAAATTAGGAAAAATCCTACGAGTTATTTTGGGATGTTTGTAACCCTTCTTGTAGGTTTTCACAGGCCCGGACACTTCCGAAGCTACGGAGGAGCGCGCGGGACGCGATTGACGTGTCCTAAGACTGTGAGTGGACTTTTTGATTTCTAAATTGGGCATGCATGACTATTTTACTTATTTATCTCATGGTTTTACATATGGTTTCATGATGGTGAGATGATATATCGGTTTTACCTGTTTTCACGTTTTTCGAGATATTTATCGTATTTCACGCATTTCGAGATTTCGGTTTTTTTTGCCTATGCATGCGTGATGATTTTGATGAAGTATCTGGATATGAATATGCATGTTTCGGATTTATGATGTTTGATCATATTGTGAAGTAATTTTCGGAAATTGCATGTGTTGGAAATTGCATGTGACTTCAGACTTAAGTCCTACTATGTTGTGATATGATTTCGGAGTGATATTGGAAAACAGTTGTGATGAATCATGGTTTATTGTGTTTTAAAAACAGTTTTGGGTTTAAAGACCCGGTTGATGGTTGGATCTGGTTTTGGGTTTAAAGACCCGGTATGTTGATGTTGGGGGCGGGCCCGAAAATTGAGTTTAAAGACTCGTGAGTTTAAAGACTCGAATATTATGATACCCCCGAGGCCTACTAATCGTGTTTTGAGTTTAAAGACTCGTTGATATCCCGGGAAGGCCTAATGTTGAGTTTAAAGACTCGGATGGATCCAACGGCATAATCATGATTATTGATTTGCGTTTTACTTGATTTGTGCAAATAATATTTCAAAATGACGGTTTCTGGAATCTGGTATTATTAAATGGTTTTACATGAGTTATGACGATCCTTGTAACGTTTTTCATGTGTTTCGGAAAAAGAGTTTTCAAAAGTTCAATACACAATTTTGAATATTTGGTTATGCATGCGGATTACAAAACTGGAGGGCGAACCCGATTTCGGAAAAACTGTTTTTCCTGTTAAACTTATGTTTCGGTCCACTCACACCTTGATGTTTTAAATTCCCTCCAGGTCGTGGTACAAGCGTGGGGGCAAGCGCCGAGGCAGAGGCGGAGGCATAAAGTTTTCCGTGCGGAGTAGTTAGTTCACAGAGTAGGACTTGTTCTTTAATTTGTTTTGTAATATTGCTCTGTGAAACTGTGGACTTGACGTCCAGTCGGATGTATTTGTTTAATCTCCCTGGTCTGACAATGGGTGTGTTGTAATTTTAACTAGTTTTCCGGTCTTTTGGGTTCGATTGTCAGACGGGAGCAGGATGCTTCCCGATTATCGAGGCGATAATCGGGGTGGGTCCTGTCAATTGGTATCAGAGCCTAGGTTTACGATTCGTGTCCAGCACTCGGGTGTGCCTTGATTATTGTACTAACTTATGCCTCTTTCAGAGAAGGACGACCGGCCATGCCTCCGCGACGCGAACCCCCTCCACGACCTAATGGCGATGCCGAGAGCGCTTCGATCGAGCGAGCCCAACGTCTTGGGGCTACGGTGTTCAGTGGTGGAGCGGATCCCGAGGATGCTCACCGTTGGATTTCTCAGATTGAGCGGATTTTTACTGTGATGCACTGTCCTCTTGAGGAGCGTGTGGTGTTGGCTACATTTCTACTTGATGGATCTGCTTATGAGTGGTGGTATACTCTGGAGTTGTCGGGTTGGGATGCCCGTACAGTGACTTGGGAGACCTTTCGTTCATTCCGTGATGCTAGGGAGACCGAGTTTCTGCTCCAGCAGGGGAGCATGTCCGTAGCTGAGTATGAACAGAAATTTCAGATGCTAGCTCGTTTTGCTCCTACCTTTGTGTCTACTGAGGCTGAGAAATGCCGTAGGTTCGAGCTTGGTCTACAGGGTGAGATACGGGCCATTGTGACGGCCGGAGCTTTTGCTACTCTCAGGGAGTTGTCTGATGCCGCGGTGCGGGTTGAGGCTAGTCTCCCGACACGTCCACAGTATTCTGGTGGTGGACAACGTCGCGGGCGTTCATATTCTGGATCGTATGGTCAGGGAGCCTCGAAGAAGGGACGTTATGGTGGAGCCTCATCTGCAGGCAATGATCGTTATGGCAGGCCTGGTAACTATCAGGGTTCCGGATTCCGAGCGCCTAGAGCGCAGACTGCTCCGCAGGCGAGCGCGACTTCTGTTGCTTCCACGGGACGGCAGGGTGGTGGTTTTGTTCGAGATGCTTCCAGTGTCATCTGTTTCTTCTGTGGCGAGCGGGGGCACTACCGGAGGGATTGTCCATCTTTGCCACAGGGTGGTGGCGCAGGTCGGGGTGGAGCAGAGCAGGGACGGAGCACAGCCGCAGTTTCTGGGACTGGGAGCACTCGAGGAGATGGTTCCGGAGTGGCTAATGGACAGAGGGGCCGGGGCCGTGGGCGAGCAGCTGGACCACATGCCCGAGTTTTTGCTGTTACGCAACAGGAGGCCAGGGCAGTGCCTGGTGTTGTGACAGGTACACTCACGATCTTTGGACATGATGTTTGTGCTTTAATTGATCCCGGAGCTACTCATTCATTTATTTCACGGGACTGTGAGTTGTTGGCGGGTAGAGAGGTGTCCGCACTGGACTGTGACATGGGAGTGAGTACGCCCACCAGAGATGTGTTTGTGGTGAATCAAGTGTTGCGGGAGTGCCCCGTAATGGTAGGTGATGTTGGTCTGGTGGCAGATTTGATACTCTTGGACTTGCATGACTTTGATGTCATCTTGGGTATGGATTGGTTGACGCTCCATCATGCCTCTATCGAATGCGTCGATAAGAGGGTTACTTTTCAGAGCCCGGGGTTACCGGAAACCACTTTTCAGGGAATTCAGCGAGCAACTCCTGTCGGAGTGATATCTGCCCTGATGGCAAGTAAGTTGTTGAGGAAGGGGTGCCAGGGATACTTAGCCCGAGTGATGGATTCACGAGCTGCACCATTGAGGGTGGAGGATATACCGATTGTACGGGAGTTCCCGGATGTCTTTCCGGAGGATCTACCGGGATTGCCACCGCATCGAGATGTTGAGTTCACTATTGATCTGGTTCCAGGTACGCAACCTATTTCTCAGACTCCGTATCGTATGGCGCCAGCCGAGTTGAAAGAACTGAAGGCGCAGTTACAAGAATTACTTGAGATGGGATTTATTCGACCGAGCGTATCCCCCTGGGGAGCCCCGGTGTTGTTTGTGAAGAAAAAAGATGGGAGTATGAGACTCTGCATCGATTACAGGCAACTGAATAAAGTAACAGTCAGGAACAAATACCCGTTGCCTCGGATCGATGATTTGTTCGATCAGCTGCGAGGAGCGCAGTACTTCTCCAAAATTGATCTACGTTCTGGGTATCATCAATTGCAGGTTAAGGATGAGGATGTACCCAAGACAGCCTTTAGGACCCGTTATGGTCATTATGAGTTCCTTGTGATGCCGTTTGGCTTGACCAACGCACCCGCAGCGTTTATGGATTTGATGAACCGAGTGTTGCAGCCTTACTTGGATCACTTTGTCATCGTGTTCATCGACGATATCCTGGTCTACTCGAGGAGTGCGGAAGCGCACGAGGAGCACTTAAGGATGGTGCTAGGTACCTTGAGGGAAAACCAGTTGTACGCGAAGCTCAGCAAATGTCAGTTTTGGTTGACGAGCGTGAGTTTCTTGGGGCATGTGATCTCAACGGACGGGATCAGTGTGGATTCTCAGAAAATTGAGGCAGTGGCGAAGTGGGAACAACCGAGGACCGTCACTGAAGTCAGAAGTTTCTTGGGTTTGGCTGGTTACTACAGAAGGTTTGTAGAGGGTTTCTCTACCATTGCTGCCCCGTTGACGCGACTGACGCGGAAGGGAGTCAAGTTTGAGTGGGATGACGACTGTGAGCGTAGTTTTCGGGAGCTAAAGGAAAGATTGACATCTGCTCCCATACTGACCCTTCCGGACGATAGTGGGGAATTTGAAGTGTACAGTGATGCATCCTTACAGGGTTTGGGATGTGTACTAATGCAGCATGGGAAAGTGATCGCCTATGCTTCGCGCCAGTTGAAACCGCATGAGCGCAATTACCCTACGCACGATTTGGAGTTAGCTGCTGTTGTGCATGCATTGAAGATTTGGAGACATCACCTGTATGGTGCGACTTGCAGAATGTTCACGGATCACAAAAGCCTGAAGTACTTGTTCACTCAGAAGGAGTTAAATGTGAGGCAGCGACGGTGGCTAGAGCTAATTAAGGATTATGATTGCACGATTGAGTACCACCCGGGAAAAGCCAATGTGGTGGCTGATGCTCTAAGCCGGAAGTCAACGCATTCTGTAGCACATCTACGGACGGTTCATTTACCACTTTTGGTTGAACTCCGTAAGAATAGCATTGATTTGGGTTTGGATGGCCAAGGTGTCTTGCTGGCTAATTTTCATGTGAGACCACTTCTGGTCGATCGGATCGTTGAGGCTCAATCTCAAGATCCTGTCTCATGTGTACTTCGGATTGAAGTGGAAGCCGGTGAACGGCTAGATTTTACAGTCAGGGAGGATGGAGCTTTGCTAAAAGAAGGACGGTTGTGTGTGCCCGGCGAGGAGGCACTGAAGAAGGAGATCTTGGACGAAGCTCATAGTTCAGCCTACGCGATGCATCCTGGTGGGACCAAGATGTATCGTACCTTGCGAGAGCACTACTGGTGGCCGGGGATGAAACGGGAGATTGCCGAGTTTGTCAGCAGGTGTCTGATTTGCCAGCAAGTGAAGGCTGAGAGACAACGACCTTATGGAGCCTTGCAACCACTACCTATTCCAGAATGGAAATGGGATCACTTGACGATGGATTTTGTGTTTGGACTTCCTAGGACACCCAGGGGTCACGATGGAGTTTGGGTGATTGTGGACAGGCTTACGAAATCAGCTCACTTCTTGCCAGTGCGAGAGAACTTCAGGATGACACAGTTGACCCAGTTGTTTATCGACGAGATTATTCGTCTGCACGGTACACCGGAATCAATAGTTTCTGACCGAGACCCGAGGTTTACTTCTCGATTTTGGTCGAGTCTGCAGGAAGCATTTGGGACGAAACTTCGTTTCAGTACTGCATTTCATCCTCAGACTGACGGCCAGTCTGAGCGGACCATCCAGACATTGGAGGATATGATGCGAGCTTGCGTTTTGCAATTTCAGGACACTTGGGAGTCACATCTAGCCTTGATGGAATTTGCCTACAACAACAGCTACCAGGCGAGCATTGGGATGGCTCCGTACGAAGCCTTGTACGGACGGCAGTGCAGAACTCCGTTGTGTTGGACGGACGTGGGTGAAAGGAAGCTCACTAAATCCGAATTGGTGGAACTGACGACCGAGAAGGTCAAACTCATCAGGGATCGGCTCAAGGCAGCCCAGGACAGACAAAAGAGCTATGTGGACCATCGGATTCGAGATCTAGAGTTTGCGGTCGGAGATCGGGTATTTCTGAAATTGTCCCCTTGGAAGGGTGTAGTGAGATTCGGCAGGCGAGGGAAATTGAGCCCTCGTTATATTGGACCATATGAGATTACCGAGAGGATTGGCCCGGTGGCCTACCGGCTGGCACTACCGCCAGAGCTTTCGAGGGTCCACGATGTTTTCCATGTGTCGATGTTGCGGAAATATGTGTTTGACGCATCTCATGTACTGGAGGAACAGCCCATTGAACTTCGTGATGATTTGAGCTTCGAGGAGCAGCCGGTACAGATTTTGGATCGAAAGGATAAAGTGCTACGTCGGAAGACCGTTCCTCTGGTAAAGGTTCTCTAGAGGAACCAGAATGTGGAGGAAGCCACATGGGAACCCGAGGCGCAGATGCGAGAACAGTTCCCCTACTTGTTTCCTTCAAATTTCAAGACGAAATTTCTTAAGGGGGGAGGATTGTAACGCCCCGGACGTTCTGGAAATGTAATATTATAAATATTGAATAAAATGACGTTTTTACCCCTGTGTTTGTGTGGTCGATTTGTTGACTTTTTGATTTGGAGGTCGAACGGACGTTGAGTGATGACCGTGACGTAGTTCGGGATGTCACGAGTTCATAGACAGGTGGCACGTCCGATTCGGACGCTCGAAGTGAAAGTTATGATGTTCGGAAGTTCAGGGGCATTATCGTAATTTGGGCATTATAAGGGGAAAAAGTTGACTTTTTGTTTGACAATTGATATTCATTTGACTCGAAGACCGTTATGTTCGTCTCGACGCCCCGAGTACAACGACAGGCGGCACGCTTGAAACGGACGTCGGATGACCGAGTTACGGGTCACGGAAGTTGGAGGGCATTTTGGTAATTTTTGCCCTGGGGGCATTTTGGTAATTTCCGCACGGGGTACTGTTCACCACCGTAGAAAACAGAGCAGCGGCCGTGGGTCTTGTGCGTTCAATTGTTTAAGGTTAGTGGAAGGCTCAGGGCTTTGTTTATGTCGTTTGAGGTAGTGGTGCTGGACTGAGTGGCTTTGGTGCACGATTTGGGCAGTGCTCAGTGCACGGGGGAGATTGAAATGGCCATGGTTTCTGCGTGCGTGGGAAACATTTTCAGAAAAATATCAGACGGTTTCCCACGGGTTGCTGGCCGCTTTGATCGATTACCTGGTCGCCTTTGAGTCTGGGAACTCATTTCGATCATTTGGGGCAGGCTGAGAGAGAGTTGAGGGAGGTTCTGAGACGGGGAAGAGAAAAACGCAGAAATGGAGGGAAATTCAAAGGTTGGGTTTTGATGCGAGTTGAACCAAACTGAGGGTGGGATTAGTCTTCTGGGATCCTTGCTAACGCAACCGTGCAAGAATTGAGGAGGATTGATCGAGGTTTGCTCAGGGACTCAAGTTCCAGTTTCTGGAAAAACACAGTATTGAGGACGACGACTTCCAGGTTAGTTTGGGGTTAATTGGTTGGATGTTTTGGTTCGTTTGGGTTCCCTTAAGCTGCTGGTGAAGCTAATTTGATTGTGGCACTGGGCTGGGTGAGTTCTGAGTGACGACCCGTTCGTCTGTTCGAGTCTGGATTGCATCGATTTAGGGACAGTCGAGGTTAATCTTCAACACAGACCTAAGATTTATGGATTAGAGAAAATAATAGGATAAAAAACGAGAGGAATTGTTTGAGAATTGGGCTTGAACTGGTCGGGTCGAGTCGCGGGTAATAGACCCATTTATCAGTCTATCCGGGTAAGAACGATGACACTGTAGCACGGCGCGTGGCCTTCACGCGCAGCCACTTTGGGCGGCGCGTGACGGCGCGTGCGATGTCATCTCCGATCACGGTCAACATGGAAATTGTTCCTTTCAGTCCAATTAACATTTTACCTTTAGGATTCGAGTTGTTCGGGAGTCATTCGGGATAATTTCGGGAGTCCGGAAGATTAAGTCTTTAAGTTTATTTTCGCCGAAAAATCCGGAAAAATTAGGAAAAATCCTACGAGTTATTTTGGGATGTTTGTAACCCTTCTTGTACGTTTTCACAGGCCCGGACACTTCCAAAGCTACGGAGGAGCGCGCGGGACGCGATTGACGTGTCCTAAGACTATGAGTGGACTTTTTGATTTCTAAATTGGGCATGCATGACTATTTTACTTATTTATCTCATGGTTTTACATATGGTTTCATGATGGTGAGATGATATATCGGTTTTACTTGTTTTCACGTTTTTCGAGATATTTATCGTATTTCACGCATTTCGAGATTTCGGTTTTTTTTGCCTATGCATGCGTGATGATTTTGATGAAGTATCTGGATATGAATATGCATGTTTCGGATTTATGATGTTTGATCACATTGTGAAGTAATTTTCGGAAATTGCATGTGTTGGAAATTGCATGTGACTTCAGACTTAAGTCCTACTATGTTGTGATATGATTTCGGAGTGATATTGGAAAACAATTGTGATGAATCATGGTTTATTGTGTTTTAAAAACGGTTTTGGGTTTAAAGACCCGGTTGATGGTTGGATCTGGTTTTGGGTTTAAAGACCCGGTATGTTGATGTTGGGGGCGGGCCCGAAAATTGAGTTTAAAGACTCGTGAGTTTAAAGACTCGAATATTATGATACCCCCGAGGCCTACTAATCGTGTTTTGAGTTTAAAGACTCGTTGATATCCCGGGAAGGCCTAATGTTGAGTTTAAAGACTCGGATAGATCCAACGGCATAATCATGATTATTGATTTGCGTTTTACTTGATTTGTGCAAATAATATTTCAAAATGACGGTTTCTGGAATCTGGTATTATTAAATGGTTTTACATGAGTTATGACGATCCTTGTAACGTTTTTCATGTGTTTCGGAAAAAGAGTTTTCAAAAGTTCAATACACAATTTTGAATATTTGGTTATGCATGCGGATTACAAAACTGGAGGGCGAACCCGATTTCGGAAAAACTGTTTTTCCTGTTAAACTTATGTTTCGGTCCACTCACACCTTGATGTTTTAAATTCCCTCCAGGTCGTGGTACAAGCGTGGGGGCAAGCGTCGAGGTAGAGGCGGAGGCATAAAGTTTTCCGTGCGGAGTAGTTAGTTCACAGAGTAGGACTTGTTCTTTAATTTGTTTTGTAATATTGCTCTGTGAAACTGTGGACTTGACGTCCAGTCGGATGTATTTGTTTAATCTTCCTGGTCTGACAATGGGTGTGTTGTAATTTTAACTAGTTTTCCGGTCTTTTGGGTTCGATTGTCAGACGGGAGTAGGATGCTTCCCGATTATCGAGGCGATAATCGGGGTGGGTCCTGTCACTGGATGCTCAGAGCCATGAGTGGCTGGTGGGACCCTAGTATTGCGAGGTGTAAGCATGGTTAATAAGGGTTGTGATAGGGTCCAGTTGCAGATAGGTGGTGTAGGACGTGGATGAAGTTCCACAGGATGATAGTGTTGGTGGTTAGTGGAACCACCGATGGAAGGATTGGTTGAGTTAGGGGTATAAGACGAGTACGTGGTGACTCCAGTGAGGTCGGCGCGGATCGCTGATGGAAGTAATATGGAACATTGTACGAATCTTGATGCATAGAAGTACCAAGACTGGTAGATGCCGTCTTGTGAGTGGGTGTACTTGAGATTTGTGTTTGCTGACGGTTGACTCACAAGATGTGCTGGGACGTTGGTACAAGGTAAGCTCGACTCGAAGGGAGTCGGGAGTGTTGAACCTGATAGTAGTGGTGTGTACCTAGTGATAGTTGAGCCGTGAGTGTCGGCTGGTGTGGTGTTGGAAATATCACAGGAACGAGATGGATTTGTGACGACCCCAGTGCGATTGGGACGATCTCGTGATGAACTAAAAGTTGGTTGAGTTGATTCACTAGGAAAGATGTGGTGACAATTTGGGCACTCTCAGGATACTTTGGATTGGTAGGTGCTGGACACCGGGTAGGAGACCCAGGTGTGAGACCAGTTAGTTTTCCCCTATTAAGTTACGGAAGTACGAGATTCGGAATTTCGGGGACGAAATTCTTTAAGAGGGGTAGATTGTAACGACCCGTCCCGTAAACCAGGATTAGATTAGTGGTTAATGGCAGATTAGTGAAGATAATCGGAGATTAGTTAGATAATTTCGGACGGACGGTGCGAAATGACGATTTTGCCCCTAAAATGGGCAAAAATGTTGACCTTTCGTTCGGGCGGTCATATGGACTTTCAACGATGACTGTGACATAGTTCAGGACGTAACGAGTGTATAGATAGGTGACACGTCCATTTCCGACATCCGAGGAAGAAGTTATGATGTTCGGAAGTTCAAGGGCAATTTGGTAATTTAGTTTAAATGGGGCATTTTGTTGACTTTGCAAACGACATGACATTTACACGAATTTCGAGGACCGTTAGGAAGGTCTCGATGCCCTGAGTACAACGACAGGTGGCATATCGTCATCAGACTTCGGATGAATTAGTTATGGGTCTAGGAACGCGAGGGGCAAAATGGTCAATTGTGTGGCAAGGGGCATTTTAGTCATTTTGATTTTTGGGAATGCGTGCCCAGTAAAATCAGGACATTTGGCTGTTCTAGGGAGTTCTAACCACAGAGAAGTGGACACCTGTCCTTCTCTAGATGGTGGTAGAACCGTGCACCAATCAGTTTAAACAGGTGGAATATTTGTGCACGGCTTGAGCATAAACCAGAGAAACAGAGCAGGGGAACCAACCTAGATTACCTTGTGATCTTCATTAGTTGTGAGAGGTGTGAGAAGGCAAGAGTGAGAATTGATGATGAGGGTGTGGGTGGTGCTGTCATGACACGTCGCCGTGGACGGTGGCCATGGGACCGTGAGAAACAGAGATCAAGTATCACCGTGAAATCCAATCTTCACAACTTCCCTTAAACCATACCCTTTGCTTAGGCTTTGTGAAGGAGTGTTGGAGTGGAAGTCAAGGCAAGTTCGGTGACGGTCACGACGCGGTACGACGGTGTAAGTAAAGGTGAAACCACGGAATTGTTACTTTGAGTTTGAAAATGGCAAATGTCGTTCTAGCAGCTATTAATTGATTCTTTGTGTTTGCACATGTTCTGGAGGTTGTAAGAGCTGCAAATGAGCTAGAACCATGCTCTAAGGTGGCCAGGCTCACATGAACAAAGGGAGGAGGAAATTCCAAGGTCTTTTGGATCTTGGAAGGTAAGAAATACATCTTAAGTCCTTGATTTTAGTATCTAGATCGATATTGTAGAGGGGGACGAAGCTAATGGACTAAAAGGAATATGAAAACGGGTTGAAAATGGAGGAAACCGTGGACACCGGTTCAGTTGAACCGGATGAACAGTAGACTGAACCGAGCCTTTGACAGGACCCGTCCCAACTGGACGTCAAAAACCGTGCCCGGTCCTGCTCCCGTTTGACAGGTCAACTAAAGGTCCGAAACTCCCCTTCAGTGCTTGCCAGACAAGGGATGTTTGCGCGGATTTCTGCTGCTGTCACTACCTCACGATCAGTCCCGAACGTCGTACCACGGCCTGGAGGGTCACAAAACAGAAAAGGTGTGAGTGGACAAAAATGACCTCTTATAAAAACATTTGCCAAAATACATTCTTATCCTCCAGTTTTCACAAACTTGCATGCATATCGTAAAACATGAGTAATAGTATGAAATCATTCAAGTATGTACAGTGGACCGATAAAATCAAAACATATTTTCCCATGGTCCATAAAACTCATGTTCACCAAATCAGTTCATGTTATAAAACATCAAATCCCGGCTCTCAGGCCAAAACATGTGAAAGCATAATCACTGGCCACAAAGACCAAAAACCCGTACTCAATACTAGTACGTCATCACAATCAATATCAATTAGCACTAATCACCAATGCACAAGAAATATATCAATCCAATCAATCCGTACTACTCACAAGTGCATAAAATATCACAAATCACATCTGCACTACTCACAAGTGCAAAATAAATCAAACTGCACTACTAACAAGTGCTGCACTACGCGTAGGCCAATATCCAGTCACTCTCTCGGGAACAGACACCTCTGGGCTCAACCCCCTCGGGCTCAGTCACCTCTGGGCGAACACATCCACAGGATCAAACACCTCCGAGTGGTACATCCAAGCTCAGTCTCATCCGAGAAGCTGACTACCATAGGATCAACTCCCGATCCTACAATCACATCCCCCAAGCTCCGGTCGTCTGGGTAATCCCCCCAAGCACCGACCGTCTGGGAATATCACAATCACAATGAAAACCATCCCGGGAATTACATCCCAAAACATTTCAATCAAATCTTGACTTCATACAAAGTCAAGATCATTCCCGACTGGGTCTCAAAGCCCAAAATACCATTTACACGTATTTCTTTAAAATCACCTTTTAATTCAATAAAATATTCCGGAAATCATCATTGACTCACCAACAAAGTCAAAATATCATTTTAGAAATCATTTAAACTCCGGGCCTAGCCCAAAACATCATTTGCACGTTCCTCGTAAAACGTGCCCGAAAGACTGATTAAAATAATCATAAATTCCCAATAAATCATTAATTTCACAAATTCACAGGTGACTCCAAATCCGAGTCAAAATCACTATTCACTTGGGTTCTCATGCCCAAAATAACATTATCTTGCAAATCCATGCATTGCAACCTCCGTTGCCATTTTCACGTAAATCCACGAAATTGACCATTGACTCATTCCCGAGTCACCACATCATTTTTCAATCCATGACTCAATAATCCGAGTCCAACCATTATTTTCAATCAATTTCAATTCCGGACTCATAAACCAAGTCCAAACATCATTTTTACCAAATTTCGTAATTTCTCGAAAATCGCCCAAAAATAATAATATAATATTCATAAAACCGAGAAATTACCGGATTTAAACACAAATCATGCCCAAGCATATAAAATCATATAATAAGGCATTTAAATCATATATGCATGCATCACGGTTAGAAAACAAAATCCACGCACACACACAGTCCAAAACGGTCCGTTTCCGAGCTGCACGTTTTTCCGTAAAATCTGGAAATCACAACTCCTGTCCAAAATCATTATAGAGGGTTACTAACATCTCAAAATACATCAAATAATTTTCCCCAATTTTTCCGGGATTTAAATACGTATTTTTAACGTAATACAAAACTTCGGATAGGCGGAACATTATCGAAACAATATCTGATTTCCCCGAAATCAACGTCAAAATGTTCTTTACACTGAGAGGATCAAAAGTCATGTTGACCTCACCTTGAGACTAGGCCGGACGCGCCCTCACGCGTCGCCGTGAGTGGCTGCGCGTGAAACCCACGCGCTAGCTACAGTGCTGTCGTCTCAACCCGTTTGTCTGGTAAACGGGTCCTTTAACCCGCGACACGATCCGGTTCCAATCCTATCAATTCGACACTGATTACATCAATTGATCATCGAGTTAGTTTCGTTTTGAGTTCAATAAAAGGTCTGCAATCAGAATTACACGATTACCTGCATCAAACCTCACGATCGAAGATGAACACTCGAAGAACACTCCGAACACTGTTCATCATTCGAACACCTTCAATCCCAATCGATTTCCTTCAATTGATGCAACCAGAAGCATCAGTGGACTCCGTTAAACATTTCCCCCAACTCAATTGAATCAATCCATTGCTCAATCTTCACGACTCAAACTCGAACATCCGTACACTGTGCAACCATGGAGCTTCATCAATCTCCAGCGTTTTCCTTCAATTGATCCATCCAGAAGCATCGTGGGATCCTCAGGAACACAATCCCCACATCAATTTCGTCAATTAAAGCCTCAATTCCCTCGACTCAACCTCGAATTTCATCCTCTGTCACCAAGTGTGTTCAGAGTCCAAACAGCACCAATTTCCTTCGTTCTTTCGACGTTTCTGTTCGTTGTGATCCCAGGAAACTCGAAGTGAGTTCAATCTCGATCCTTATAGCCAAACACTCGACATTTGAATTTCCCCCCCATTTTCTAAATTTTCGAATTCCCAGTTCTCAGCCATTAATCGATCCCAGTGTTTCCCCAGTTTAATCCCCTCTCACAAACTCACAAATTCCCCTCAAAACTGGTTGTGAAAGGGAGCTCAATTCTCCCAATTTTGATTCCCCTTCTCACGGGTAAGAAAACAAAGAAGAAGAAAAATGGGGAAAAAGATGGAGGAATGATGGTGTAGGAATGATGATGTAGTAATGATAGTGTTGGGAGGGAAACATGGAGCTGGAAACAAGGGATGGGTGACACTTGTCACTCATCCGGATGTGCACAGTCACCGGGTACTATTCACATTAAAATACTATTTTAATCCCGATTCGTTCGGTTAATCGAGCCCGATTCCGTGACCATAACTTCGTCGTCGAATCTCCGATTTCGGCATGCCTCCTGTCGTTGGATTCGTATCGACGAGACCTACGTAACGGTCCTTGGCCCTCGTCCATCGGACCTCCCGATCAAAAAGTCAACATTTGGCCCCTAATATGCCAAATTACCAAAATACCCCTCAACTTCCGAACATCATAACTTTCTCTACGAATGTTGGAATCGAACGTGCCACCTGTCTATGAACTCGTGACGTCTCGAGCTACGTCACAGTCATCGGCCAAAGTCCATTTGACCGCCCGAACTAAAAGTTAACATTTTGCCCATACTAGGGGCAAAACGGTCATTCTGCACGTTTCGTCCGATTTCACTCAACTAATCCCCGATTAGTCATTCTAAATCATAATTAATTAATATTCAATCCCGGTATTCGGGACGGGTCATTACAGCCTTGTTCACCTAAGGACAGGGATGAACAGTGCAGGCGCGTGAGGCCCACGTGCAGCCACTTCAGGCGACGCGTGTGGACCCGTGGCACATCTTTTGAGGAAGGTTCCAATATGACTTTTAAAATATTCGATGTAACGAACATTTTGGCACTAGTTTCGAGTCAATCGGACATCGTCTCGATATGTTTCAGGATGTCCGAAGGTTTTAGGGCTCGATTAAAAATAGTTAAAAATTCGGAAAAATTGCGGGACTTTAGTATAAGCTTTATGAAGTAGTTAGTGACCTTATACTGGGATTTGGACAGGTTTACGATAGCCGGTAATAATGGATTGGCCGGGAAAGCGTAAGTTCACGCGTATCGAGGCGACGACGCTAATGCTCTATGAGTGGACTTTACTTTCTAACTCTTGATGCATGCATATATGTTTTTATATTTTTTTCTATACGTGATTCTATGATTTGATTTATGTTCTTCATGGTTTACGGTTTTGCATGGTTTTTAAGATATTTACGGAATTTCACGTTTTACGAGAATACGATTGATATTGTGATTTTAATATGGTTTTAATGATTTGATTTCGGAATTTGAAATACGATTTGATTTCAATGAAATTAAAGGGATTTTGGAATGTGATTTCAGGCTTGAAGCCCAGTTCAGAAAGTGGTTTTAATAAACGTGATTTCGGGTTTTAGAATCGGATTTCCGGATGACGATTCGGGATTCGATTTGGAACTTGAAAGTGGATTTCTGGATTTGGGTTCGGAATGGTTATTCCAGATGCTAGCTTTCGGAATAATGGTTTCGGACTCGGATTTGAAAACGGTTATGGATATGATTCTGGGTTTGGATTCAGGATCCTGACGAGATTGCAGGTTCAGATTCGGAAATGGAAAATGGTTTTTAAATGGTTTTGGATTGGATTTGTTGGATTTGGTTATTGGGTTTAAAGACTCGGATATTGATATTTCCCCCGTAGGCATATGAGTTTAAAGACTCGGGAGTTTAAAGACTCGGGAGTTTAAAGACTCGGATTATATTGAGGCCTGGATTGAGATTAAAGACTCAGGAGTTTAAAGACTCGGATAGATCCAGCAGGTTCGATGGATGGAAATGTGGTTTCAAATGTGTTTTGAATTTCATTGAGACTTGATGATAATGGTTTTTCGATTTTTTGGGCTATGCCCGGATGATACAGTTTTTTATGGTTTTTTGGTGAGGCCCGGGATTTGAGAAAAAGCAATGAGTTCAGTTTTCTTGAATGGTTTGATATGCATGCATTGGTTTTAAAATGGAGGATATAAATGTAATTGTGTTTTCCTAATAACTGTTTTTGAACTTATATTTTATTTTTGTCCACTCACAGTCTTTGTGTGTTTTCGATACCCTCCAGGTTGTTGAGGTGCGGGCTGTTGCTCGAGAGAGACGGAGACATCACATACGGGATCCACCATAGAGTCTGCAAGCTCTAGGAAGTCCGAAAGTTTTGAGCGGTTCAGTCAAGAATCCTTTGTCCGACTTATGTGTCACATGGAGGTTGGACGTCAGTTTAGCCATCGTGTCACTCGTAAGTTAGACGGGAGCATGACTTAGCCCTTAATCCCGGGGAATTGAGGGCGGATCGTGTCATAAAATGGGAACGGGCAGATTTACCCCTATCTTTATTCATAGCCCAAAAGTCAATTTTAATTTGGGAATCTTCTCTGTAGTTTCGATTGGACCAATGCGTGCATCTTGAACTCACGAGTTTGTAGACAAATAGCACGTGGAAAACGGATATCATACGAAGAAGTTACGTGTCATTGACCGTCCATCGGTGCATGGGGGCGACTCATTGATTGTCTACCAGCATATGCTGCGTCTTCTCAAGGTTTGGTCGATATGGCTTTGATTGTTTTCGATATGACGGAGCCATTGGAACAGGTTTCGAGTTTATTAGACACTATTTAGAGGTCTTCTATATGCCTAAAGTGTTGGTATTCCTGTTTAGAATACATATTGAAATTTCGGGATTTGGGAAATGATGTTATAACTTCTTTTTATGATTAAGTATCCCGATAGGACTTGAGAAGGATAGGAATAACATGACGGGATTCGAGAAGAACCTATTAGTTCTGAAGGAACCGAGATTTTGAGCTAAATATTCCTCGGGTCGGTGGGTTGGTGTGGCAAGTGACTCAAGGAGGACAAATTCTATTTGGTTCATATAACGATAATAATTCTGGCATGGTTGGTGCACATCCTTTGTCTGACAATTCTAAAGTTTTATGTATAAGAGTGCTGAGGGTATCTCCGATGCATTGCTTGAGGTGTCATACGAGAGCGAGACCAGACACGATTATCGAAGTGATTTTGTGAAGGGTCCTGTTTGGTATTAGAGTGAACTAGATAACATTGTTCTGTGAAGTTTGGAAAAGTGTTAAGTGCGAGATTGAGATTTTTTGAAAGCTGGTGAGTGGACATTTGTTTTATAAACTGTGATGCGTGCATAATTAAGTGTTTTAAATGTTTTATTGCATGATTTGAATTCCAATGGTCAGAATAAATGATTCTGAATGTGTTTTGATGATTTTCTGGATTTAGAATATTTATTTAGCATTTGACTAGTTTCTAGACACGAATTTTACGCTATTGTGGAAACAATGATTTGGGTTTAGGCTTGATTTGGTAATGTTTTGAGTTGAAATTTGAGTCAAGGATTTTTTTAAATAGCAAAGTTTTGGATTTAATCCATGGACTTTTTTCCCACTGTTATTGTGATGAGTTTCCCAAGTAGCCGAAGCTAGGGGTTTTTCCTAGATGACCGAAGCTTGGTGTTATTATTTCCTAAGCAGCCAAAGTTAGGGGTTCTTTTAGACGACTGATGCTTATGGTAGCTTCCCAGATGGTTGAAGCTTGGGGTGCTTTGCAAACGATCAAAGATCCGGGTTATGTTTTCTAGGCAGTTGAAACTAGGAATTATTCCTAGACGGCTAATGCTTGGGGTAGTTTCTCAGATGACAGAAGTTTAGGATTTTATTGCAGATAGTCGATGCTCGGGGTTGTTCTAAGGCAACCGAAACTCCCAGATGACTGATGCTTGGGTTTTTTTCCTAGACTGCTCTAATGGATTAATCAGGGCTATTGTTTCCCTGTTCGTGATTCTAGGGGTGTTCCCAAGGCAACATATTACTCGGGGGTATTATTTCCCAAGCTGTTGATCCTAAGGGTGTTTCATAATAAACAAATTAATCAATGGCATTGTTTCCCAAGCAACAGAGTACTCAGGGGTATTTGTTCGCATATCGCTAATGCTCGTGGTGTTTTCCAAGCAATGGTTTACTCAGGAGTATTGTTTCCCGGGTAGTGGGCTACTCAGAGGTTGCAAGTATGCTACAATATTCTGATACTGATCGAATAGTAGGGGTATCACTCTGCATGATCTTGAGGCTACTAGAGGTGGATCTAAAGATTTATGCTCGGGGAGGCATGATATGATATTTTGGAGGTGAGTAAAGACTTGTTCCTAGGGAGAGTATGATATGATACATGTGGATGTGAGTGCACTAGTGCTACTACCCGGATGTGTCTAATCGTGGACATGTGATAAGCTCATATTCTTGGATGTGGGAACTTACAGGAAATGGACCCTTAGGCGTGAATTTTGAGGACAAAATTTCTGTAGAGGGAGAAGGGGAGGGGGGGAGGATTGTAAAGATTTGTCTTGGAAATTTCGAGCATTTGCCGAAATGAAATTAGGAATGGGCAGATTTACCCCATGCATTTGTTCATGGACCAAAACAAAATTTTAATTTGGTAAACTTCAAAAAAGTTTCGATTGGACTAATGGTCACATCTCAAATTTTTGAGTTCATAGATAGGTGGCATGTAGAAAACAAATATCGTACAAAAAAGTTACGAGGCTAAATATCTAAGGGAATTTTGGTAATTTTTCATGGAGAAGGGTATTTTGGTAATTTGGTTGAGCTGTTTTGTTGAGTTAATAGAGTATTGATGGCTCACTTTGAAGGTGTCACTTGGAACGGGGGAATTAGGATTGGTTGCTTTCACCTAGGATGGGTGCATTTAAGAATGAGGGAATGATACGAGAAAGAAGGAAGGGGAGGAACGCACTAGTTTTCGGTGGGAGAGGACCTAAAAACTAGAAGCCCACCATCTCCACAGTACAATGGCGAATGTATGGTTTTTGTGAAATTTTTCCTCTCTGTCCACTAAATGAATCCCAATAGCCTTGAGTGTCATTGACGATCGTGGGTGAAGGATTTTCGGAATTGGTTCTTTGGGTACATTCCCCTTGGAAAAGGGGAAGGATATAAAGATCAATTCAATGAAAAATGAGGCGAAGGAAGTGTTCATCTCAACTCTACAAGTTGAATCATGTCATCTTTAACAGAAGGGACATAAGGTGGTTGGTATTTTAGAGCTAGGCGACGGAGTTAGGAATTCCACGACCGCATTCCGGTTGAACCAGGTGATGTTCCATGAAATTGATTGTTAAATTGAGTTCCAGGCACTGATTATAAAGATTACAAGAAGTGGTTAAGAATTGCAGGATTTGGCGTCAGGTCATGTGACTAGGGTCGGGACCTATTGCAGGCTTTTGGGTCAACCCACTAGAGCTTGAAGGTGAGTACAGATGCGATTGAACCTATTTGCACATAGGGGCAACTCATTGGCTTTCCACTGGCGCGTGGAGACACATGCGATGTCTTTTTAAGGTCTGGTCAAAATTACTTTGCTTGTTTTCGATTTGACATACCCATGGAGACCATCAAATATTGTTTAGTGGTTTTTCTATATGCCCAAAGCGTTGTTATTCCTATTTAGAATGCATATCAGACTTTGGGATTTTGGGAAATGAAGTTATTGCTTCACTTTATGATTAAATATTCTAATAGGATTCATGAAGAATCAGAATAATGGGATGGGACTCGAGAAAACCCCAGTAACTTGGAAGGAATCGTGATTTCAGGTTTCGTATTCCTTGAGCTTAGTGAGTTGGTGTGGACAGTGACCAAACGAGGAAGAATTCCATTTGATATAGTGATAATAATTTTGGTATGGTCGATGTACATCCTTTTTTAGATAAGTTTTTTGGTTTTGTGTATAAGAGTGCGAAGGGTATCTCTGGTGCATTACTTGAGGTGTTAGACAAAAGGAGGAGCGGTCATGGTTATCAAAGTGATTTTGGGAAGAGCCCTGTCAACTAGCAAGTTGGGATGTGTCTACCTTAAATCGGCCATCCATTTGTTAATATTGGGATTGAACTCTAGGTTCCAGAGTTATAGTGCCAATTATTTTCATTGCCAAAGATAGATGTCCTTAGTTACCCAATTGTATGGGTTGTTAGCCATGGACCGTGGGCCTTTCTTTGAAAGTTCTTGCTCCACCAGTATTATGGCAAAGAACAAAGACTGATACCAAACTTGGGATGCGGATTGGGCTCCATTTGGGACCAGCGCCCCCTCCCCTTAGAAGACAAACGACGGTGGAGGGGATGGCGAGACGAACAACAAGTGGTAGTGGAGAAATATCACTTCGGCGGTGGCGACTTCTGCTTAGAATGACGGCGGCAGTGCTCTAGCTGGAACGACGTGAGTCTTGCGCTGCAGGTGATGTGCCCGTGGGGCCAATATGGCTCCTAAGCTACGGGGCCAACGACGACCAGTCCTTTTCCATGCGATCACCTTGACGATCACCTCCTAGGGAGGCTTCTGTCTCATCGGGCCTTTTGGTTTGTCTTGTTCTCACCATTATTTAGAAAATTGATGAATAATGGTGAAAACAAATTTCTTGAGGAAGAAGTAGGATTTTTTGGATAGCTTTGAGAATTTTTCAAATTAATTCCAAATGAAAGCACTAGTTATTGATGCAGAAATCGTCTAAGAATTGGTCTTTTAAATGCATATACAGAAACTATGGAGGTTATGTTTGAATCCCAAGATGACGGGATTCAACTAACAACGCTTCGATGTTAAGCTAGCTGAATCGAGGGAATACACTTAAAAGCTAAAATTATAAAAATAATTATTGACTACCTGAATCATGTGGGAATGCCCTCTATTATAGCGGAGACCACTGGGCCTTCAGAGTTTTTGATTGGTAGAAAGAGTTTGAAATTAATAAGTATTCCTAGTTAGGTAATTTTTATAATTGGCTTTTAATAATAAATAATTTACTGAGAAGCTTTTGATTAGAAGTAGGAAAATGAGTTAAAACTAATTAAGTAATCCTTTTAAGGAAAATAAGTTTAATTATTAATTGAATCCTCATTGTATAATGATCTCACTAAGATGTCTTATTTTGGTGATATAATCACTCATTAATTAATATATTTAGTTAATAAATATATTTAATTAATGCGCATAATATATCAAATTATAATTCCGCTCTAGACAGAATAGTCATTATTTAAATTATGTGTAACATAAAAGCTCCTTAATTTTGGACGAATTATGGTCCATAAATAACATGCTCATTGTGGAGTTTAGCTTAACACCTAACACCAATGCTATTGTCGATAAGGGTGTTAATCGGTTTTTCGGTTCGGTTTTTTTACCGAAACCGAAACCGGTTGAAAAATCGGTTCGGTTCGGTTCGTTTTTTCCTCCAATGCGGTTCAGTTTGGTTTTTCCTCTTATTCGGTTCGGTTCGGTTCCGGTTAAAACCGTTTTTTTTTCCTTCAAATTATGGTGAATCGGTTCGGTTGAATCGGTTCAATTTTCTCTAAAAACCAATTTTTTTTGTACTTTTATACAATAATCAATATTTATTATCTAATTAATGTCCATTACAACCTAATTAATGTTTATTACAACTAATCAAGATCCATTATAACTAATCAATGTTCATTACAAAGTAACCTAAAGCATTTCGGTTCGAGTCGGTTCGGTTCGGTTCGGGTTTTTGGTCCATTCAGTTCGGTGTTGTTATACCGAAAACCGAAACCGAACCAGTTCGATTCGGTTCGGTTCGGTTTTCTCCAAACTGTTTCGGTTTTCCTTCGGTTCGGTTCCGGTTCGGTTCGGTTTTTCGGTCGGTTTTTTCGAACCAATTAACAGGGCTAATTGTTGATATCAAATACATATTTCCCTTCCCCACATCCGCGTATAATAAAATCACAAAAGCACCCTTAGACCACAATCAAATATGGAGTCCAATATATATTATTTTGTGTTAAATAATTTAACATAAGGTCATAAAATTCACACACCAAATTTACCCCTTCCATTATTTCCTTTGTATTATATTCATCTAATCTATACATGAAGATATAATCTTTACGCTGAGATTATTATTTTTACCGTGAGTTGTTCTTGGTCCTTCGAGATTATTATTATTTTTTATCAACGTCTTTGAAGTTTTGACGCATCAAAATAATGTTTACGCTGACGAAACAGAGTTTTCAAACGTTTTAAATTTATGAAATTATTATGTACTTAGTAAAATAAGAAATTAATGCATGAAAAGATATTTATGTGTATTATTTAGTAAATTTCTTTAATTAATGCAGTGAAAAAGTCGGTAATTACATCAAATTTTCATATAGTATATACTTCACCCGAGGGCATGACAATAAATTTACTGTATCCATAAACAAAATTAAACTCCAAATAAAAGGGTAAAACCGGCACTTTAACTATTCCTAGGCACAATAATTATCATTTTGTTTTAGTATAGATAATTTTATTTAATAATGATTTTTAATAATATATTAGGAGAAGTTCTGACCATAACCAAATAATAATACTTATCATATATTTTTTTTATCAAACAATTAGTAGAGTCCTAGTATTTAATTGATACCTAATTTTGTATGACTATTGTATCCATTAAATCTATAGTTTCTCATTTTATTTATGGGTATTGCTGGAGCAAATAATTCATTTCGACTCAATTACATGTATCCCTTATTTTCAAAAGGTAATAAGTATTACAACTGTTACATCTCGTTTCGGAATTTGTGCCCTCGATGATGTAAATGTACTAAAATACCCCAATTATTGTAAATTTACGAAAGCGCCTTTGCTACTTCACAAAATTCTTCTTTTTCTACCACACTCTCAAGCTAACAAACTAACATTTCACCATTCAATACACTAAGGTATCATTAGTTGTATTGTATTATATTGACTATAATAATCTAACATACCCCAACCCCAACCCCGTTATTCACAGGAAGGCCAACAGGTGGATGTGGGGATTAATCTCGAAGGCCGTGACGAGGAGGCATGGTTCTGACGCAAAAAAAAAGCTAGTGTTAGTGGATCATCATGCATGATAGACTATGCCCAAAGCATAACTTCTTAAACGCGGCTCAAATGCCAAAATGACACACCTCGACCCAGATACTCACATGAAGTCCATGGTCGAGAGGTGCCAGTCAACACTTGGAGAATGTGACATACTCACCAACATACTTTCAGAGCTTGAAAACTTTGGATCAAAGAGGTCGACAACGTTTGGCTTGAAAGGACTCCCCACCTCACCGAGGCACATTGCAAGCTAATGATATCCTAAGAAAGTTAGATCGTAGCCTTCAAGTCATTAGTCGTGATGGTGACTTGGAAGGCAATCTACATCGTCAAATTCAATCATCCTCAACGTTACATTTTGTAAGGGACATCAAGGAAAAACCATTCCCTCAACAGTTTGCAACTCCAAACTTCAACCAGTTCAAGGGGACCTCTGACCTAGTGAGGCATATAGAATATTACTATGGAGTGATGGTGCCACATGGACATAATGATGCACTCATGTGCAAGGTATTTCAGGCATCCTTGCATGGCCAAGCGATGACATGGTTCAAACTTCTCCGTCGGAGATCCATTGCTTCTTTTGAAGAGCTGACTTCACATCGTGAAGGAGTACTCCCAGCTTCATTCTACATAAGTAAAGGATGACCATGTCTTTTCCATCAGAAATAGATCAAAGGAAACCATCCGTAGTACATTTGAAGATACTACAAGGAAAAGTCTCGTATTGTTACTTGTAGTTACCTCATTGCAGTGATGACATTCAAACAAGGACTTCTCCAGGATAACCAGCTTTATGGCTACATTGTCATGAACAAAACTCGTAGTCTCACCAAGATGCTTTCTCTAGAAAGCGACATGCATCCTAGGAGGATGAGAAAACGCCATACATGTCAAGGAGCACACCGGTCCAAGTGAGGATGACACCAATTCTGCAACTACTCCAAACAAGTCTAGCAAACGTAAAGCACCCTCGACTTCCAATGCGTAGTTTTCAATGCCAATTCATCAAATTAATAAAGAAATCAAGGATGAACCTTAGTTCAAGGATCCAACACTTATCAAAGGCGATCATAAAAAAGGCCGACATGACAAGGTGGTTCTGCTATCACAACTGTTATAGTCACACTATTAGCAAGTGCAATACCATTAATAGGTATTTATAGAACCTCGTCAAAGAGAGGCATTGCACCAAGTACGTCATTGACAAAACTGTAAAGCATTTTAAAGGTGATGACTTCGAGGAATCATATTCGAGGATGATCCCCATAAATTAAATACCAAATGATTAGGCCTCATTACAATTTTTTGTACTCATTATGCTACTTTCTTTAATAAATCATCTTTCAAATGGAAATTCTACTTCGAAATTTTATATTGCATGGAAATGGAAATCTCAAAGCCTTCTTCTAAGAAGCAATCAAGCCTTACTTCAGGAAGCACCCTAATTTTTTTTATAGAAAACATACAAGCCTTCATTAAGGAAACGCCACAAGCCTTCCTTCAGGAAGCACACCAAGCCTTCATTTTTGAATCACTCAAAGACTTCCTTTGGGAAACACCCAAATCCATCCTCTTGCAAAGAAATCCAAACCTTTCTCCAGAATGCACCAAAGCCTTCATCTGGAAAACACCTAAAGTCTCTCTTCAGGAAGCAACCAAGCCTTCTATAGGGAAGCACTTCAAACCTTTCTCTCGAAAGCATTTAAGTCTTCCTTCAGGAATTAATCAAGCATTCCTTCAGGAAGTAATCAAGCATTTTTTTTTTCAGGAATCAAAACCTACACCATACGAAGTATCTAAGCTTTCACCTAGCGAATCATTTAAGCCTTAGACATGAGAAGCATCTAAACCTTTGCCCTGTGAAATATCTAAGCAGTCGACATGCGAAGCATCTAAACCTTCGCCGTATGAAGTATCTAAGCCTTCGCCGTATGAAGTATCTAAACCTTATCCATGCAAAGCATCTACACCTTCCCCTAGCGAAGCATCTAAGCCTTCGTCATGTGAAGTGTCTAAGCTTTCGCCCTATGAAGCATCTAAGCCTTCGCCCTGCAAAGCATCTAAGTCTTCGCCCTGCGAAGCATCCAAGCCTTCGCCTTGCTAAGCATCAAAGCCTTCCTCTGGGAAGCATCTCAAAGTCCTCTTGGAAGCACTTATGCTTTTTAATAAGGCACATCAAGCCTTCATTTGAGAAGTAAAATAACTTCCTTGAAGGCAATACAAAAAAAAACGTTAATCCTTTCTAAGAGGCCAAGTTAGTTAGAACCTCAATGTTGAACGCACATGGCTACACCGAGAGGCATTTGACGAACCAACAAGTTCAAAAGTTTATTTAAACAAACTCGTTACATGAATGCAAAATTTGCATAAACATCATTTTCATTTCTTTATTTGAAGAAAATCGCGTATCGAGTGCTCAAACAAATTATTCAATACTCCAATGAAAATACAATCATAGACAAAAAAAAAATTTATGGAAACTCTAGGAGCAAGTCATCAATGTCCATCATCTTCAAGAAACTTGGCCCATTCTTCAGCCGCAAGCAGGGGAATGCTATCTAAAAGTGAGGCATCAACATCAGGAGCACCGTATCTCCTAACCTTAAGCTCAGGTCAAGGTTCGAGCTCAGACTCTTTCTCTAACTCGTAGTCCAACTCTTTGTTAGTGATTCCACTACAACTCAACATACCCAACTTTAGCTCCTCATTTTCTTTTTGGAGCAAATTTGTCGAGGCATATGACAACAAAGACTATCTAGATCTCAACTGTTGGATTTCCACCTTCAAGAGTTTGATCAAATTCTCAGAAGGATTGTTAAAAAATCTACGCTTGATGGATGATCTCGTTGAGCTAGGGAGGCTAGGAGCAATGTCCTGGATAGACTGGGAGGGAATTTCAGGATCTGACTCATTCTCAAGAGACATGACGAGCCATTCTTTGTTGTTCTTCTTTGGGATAACAACTCTTTACAGATGCAAATGGAGCACTCAATGTCAGGACCGGTCCCAAATCCCCCGGGATTAACGTGGGACCCACTTGATCCCTTCTGACACGGAGTGTCAGACTAGGGAAAATTCTATCTCTAGCCCTCGCTGGGACTATCAGAGTGCGTCAGGATCGTCGGAGGAGGGGAGTGATGTCTCGTCTCTGCTACAGCCTGCATCCGCGATCAACTTGAAAGGCATTAAAACACGAAAACTGTGAGTGGACAAAAATAAAATTTTATTTAAAACCTTTTCGCATAAAGACATTTATACCATTCATAAAAGCATATGCATGCATTCAAAACCATTTATCAATTATTCACAAAAATCATTTGAAAACATTTTCTCAAAACCTTTCAAGGGTTCATGCCTGGCCCCATAAACCGTCATGACCCATAAATCCATTTGGGTCCCCGACCCGAAATCACAAAACCCGTAAGTCAAATCACTAGGGACTTAGCCCAAATCACGACACGTGGGTCTCAGCCCAAAACCATTCTCAAAACATCACAAACGGGGTCTCCGCCCCAAATCACTTTCACAACTACAAATACGGGGGTCTCCGGCCCAAATCACTTTCTAAAACATAAAACACAGGGCCACCGCCCTAAAGCCACTTTCCAAAGAACCTCATACATACTCGTATGTATAACCCATCCTAGGCACTTCCGGAGAAGATGCCAATTCGGGGCACACAGCCCCTAGGGATCACATCCCCAAAATAGTCACGATGTCAAATCTATACTAGTGTGCACACTACTCGGGGTCTCACTCTGAGTATTCTCCCAGGAATCTCCATCTTTGTCGGCTCAATCACTGGATCTAGTCCGAGCTCTCTCTCTGGATCTAGTCCACACATCTCTCCGGAATCTGGTCCGGGACCACATCATATCTCGTAACCTCCACTCCTGGAACGGGATCCCTATGGGGATACCCGCTCTGGTATGTGGATCGTGACTCTCCAGGTCGACGTCTGGAGGAGACCATATAATCGCATGGAGGGTTCATTCATTTCAAATACTTTTCTTTCTTTCTCAAATCACTTTTCAACTGGGTCTCATACCCGATTCATCTCAACAGGATTCCTTTAATCCGATTCAAATCACTTTCACAGGCCTCGGCCTAAATCCACAGTTCAACTGGGTCTCATGCCCGAATTCTCATTTCAAAAACTGAACTGGGACTCAAGCCCGATATCACAACCAACTGGGCCCTAAGCCCGGAACCATAAAGAAACAGGACCTCAAGTCCGATTTCACAACTAACAGGGCCTTTAGCCCGATATCTCAACTAAATGGGTCTCAAGCCCGATAGTACCAATAACTGGGCCTCAAACCCGAATCGTAAACCAACTGGACCCTCGACCCGATCGTATGGCTCAAATGGACCCTAGGTCCGATTCCTCGTCAAATCAAATGGACTCCAAGTCCGAGAGTTTGTAAATCAATTGGGTCTTACGCCTGATTTCATATTTCTAAATCCAAAACCAATTTATGAAACCCTTATTGAAAACCTAGCACGTATATGCATCGTATAAAACCTAAAACTCAAAATCTCAAAATACGTGCAAATACGTAAATCCTAGGCTACCACAAATAAATGCACTCATGGCATGATAAAAAATATATTAAAACAATTATAAAACATTTATGCATTTATCAATTTCGAGAGAAGGGTCCACTCACAGACCGTCCGAAGCCGCGCCTCGATACGTGTGCCATAATCGTCTCCTAGGTCAATCACCGTCACTGGGACTGCCAAACCTGTCCAAATTGTAATAGAAGGTTACTAACTACTTAATTAACCTCCTACCAAAGCCCCGTAATTTTCCGATATTTTTAACTATTTTTAAACCGATCCTAAACTTTTGGACAACCCGAAACCTATCGAAACGATGTCCGATTGACACGAAACCAGTCCCAAAATGTTCGGTACATCGAATAGATGATTTTGTATGACAGGACCCACCCCGATTATCGCCGATAATCGGGAAGCATCCTACTCCCGTCTGACAATCGAATCCAAAAGACCGGAAAACTAAATAATATTACATCACGCCCATTGTCAGACCAGGGAGATTAAACAAATACATCCGACTGTACGTTAAGTCCACAGTTTCACAGAGCATAATATTACAAAACAGGTTAAAGAACAAATCCTACTCTGTGAACTAACTACTCCGCAACGGAAAACTTTATGCCTCCGCCTCTGCCTCGGCGCTTGCCCCCGCACTTGTACCACGACCTGGAGGGAATTTAAAACAACAAAGTGTGAGTGGAGCGAAACATAAGTTTTACAGAAAACAGTTTTTACGAAATCGGGTTCACCCTCCAGTTTTGTAACACGCATGCATAACCGAATATTCAGATATCGCGTATTAAACCTTTGAAAACTCTTTTTCCGAAAACACATGAAAAACGTTACAGAAAATCGTCATAACTCATGTAACACCATTTAATATTACCAGATTCCAGAAACTGTCATTTTGAAACATCAATTGCACAAATCAAGTAAAAAGTGTATCAATAATCACAGTTAAGCCGTTGGATCCATCCGAGTCTTTAAACTCAATATTAGGCCTTCCCGGGATATCAACGAGTCTTTAAACTCAGAACATAATCAATAGGCCTCGGGGGTATCACAATAATCGAGTCTTTAAGCTCACGAGTCTTTAAATTCACTACGGGTCTTTAAACCCAATTTTCGGGCCCGCCCCCATCATCAATAAACCAGGTCTTTAAACCCAAAACTGGATCCAACAATCAACCGGGTATTTAAACCCAAAACCGTTTTTAAACACAATAAACCAGGATTCAGCATAATCCGTTTTCCAACATCATTCCGAAATCATATCACGTCATAATAGGACTTACGTCCGAATTCACATGCAATTTCCAAAATATGCAATTTCCGAAATCACTTCACAATTATAATCAAAACATCATAAATCCGTAACATGCATAATCATATCCACATACTTCATCAAAACATCATTCATGCATAAGCAAAAACTGCAACCTCGAAATGCGTGAAATACAATGAATATCTCGAAAAGCGTGAAAATACGTAAAATCGGAATGTCATATCACCATCATAAAATCATATGTAAAACCATAAGATAAGTAAGTAAAATAGTCATGCATGCCCGGTTTAGAAATCAAAAAGTCTACTCACAGTTTTAGGACGCGTCAATCGCGTCCCGCGCGCTCCTCTGTAGCTTCGGAAGTGTCCGGGCCTGTAAAAATCCATAAGGAGGGTTACAAACATCCCAAAAAAACTCGTAGGATTTTTCCTAATTTTTCCGGATTTTTCGGCGGAATTAAACTTAGAGACTTAACCTTCCGGACTCCCGAAATTATCCAAGTCAAACTTGATGCGGGTCAGTATGGGAGCAGAAGTCAACCTTTCTTTTAGCTCCCGAAAACTACGCTCACAATCGTCATCCCAGTCAAACTTGACTCCCTTCCGCGTCAGTCGAGTTAACGGGGCAGCAATGGTAGAGAAACCCTCTACAAACCTCCTGTAGTAACCGGCTAAACCCAAGAAACTTCTGACTTCAGTGACGGTCCTCGGTTGTTCCCACTTCGCCACTGCCTCAATTTTCTGGGAATCCACACTGATCCCGTCAGTTGAGATCACATTCCCCAAGAAACTCACGCTCGTCAACCAAAACTGACACTTGCTGAGCTTCACATACAACTGGTTTCCCTTCAAGGTACCCAGCACCATCCTTAAGTGCTCCTCGTGCGCTTCCGCACTCCTCGAGTAGACTAGGATATCGTCAATGAACATGATGACAAAGCGATCCAAGTAAGGCTGCAACACTCGGTTCATCAAATCCATAAACGCTGCGGATGCGTTGGTCAAACCAAACGGCATCACAAGGAACTCATAATGACCATATCGGTTCCTAAAGGCTGTCTTGGGTACATCCTCATCCTTAACCCGCAACTGATGATACCCAGAACGAAGATCGATTTTGGAAAAGTACTGCGCTCCTCGAAGCTGATCAAACAAATCATCGATCCGAGGCAACGGGTATTTGTTCCTGACTGTTACTTTATTCAGTTGCCTGTAATCGATGTAGAGTCTCAAACTCCCATCCTTTTTCTTCACAAACAACACCGGGGCTCCCCAGGGGGATACACTCGGTCGAATAAATCCCATCTCAAGCAATTCTGGTAACTGCGCCTTCAGTTCTTTCAACTCAGCTGGCGCCATACGATACGGAGTCTGAGAGATAGGTTGCGTACCTGGAACCAGATCATTAGTGAACTCAACATCTCGATGCGGTGGCAATCCCGGTAGATCCTCCGGAAAGATATCCGGGAACTCCCGTACTACCGGTATATCCTCCACCCTCAATGGTGCAGCTCGTGAGTCCATCACTTGAGCTAAGTATCCCTGGCACCCTTTCCTCAACAACCTACTTGCCTTCAGGGCTGAAATCACTCCGACAGGAGTTGCTCGTTGTATTCCCTGAAAGGTGGTTTCCGGTAACCCAGGGCTCCGAAAAGTAACCTTCTTATCGACACATTCTATAGAAGCATGATGGAGCGTCAACCAATCCATTCCCAAAATGACGTCAAAGTCGTGCAAGTCCAAGAGTATCAAGTCTGCTACCAAACCAACATCACCTACCATTACGGGACACTCCCGCAACACTTGATTCACCACAAATACATCTCCTGTGGGTGTACTCACACCCAAGTCACAGTCCAAGGCGGACACTTCTCTACTCGCCAACAACTCACAGTCCCGTGATATAAATGAATGAGTAGCTCCGGGATCAATTAAAGCACAAACATCATGTCCAAAGATCGTGAGTGTACCTGTCACAACACCAGGTGCTGCCCTGGCCTCCTGCTGCGTAACTGCAAAAACTCGGGCCTGTGGTCCAGCTGCTCGCCCACGGCCCCGGCCCCTCTGTCCATTAGCCGCTCCAGTACCACCTCCTCGAGTACTCCCAGTAACAGAAACTGCAGCTGTGCTCCGTCCCTGCTCTGCACCATCCCGACCTGCGCCACCACCCTGTGGAAAAGATGGACACTCCCCCCGATAGTGGCCCCGCTCGCCACAGAAGAAACAGATAACACTGGAAGCATCGCGAGTAAAACCACCACCCTGCCGTCCTGTGGAAGCAACCGAAGTCGCGCTCGCCTGCGGAGCAGTCTGCGCCCTAGGCGCTCGGAATCCTGGACTCTGATAGTTACCAGGCCTGCCATAACGATCATTGCCTGTAGATGAGGCTCCACCATAACGTCCCTTCTTCGGGGCTCCCTGACCATACGATCCAGAATATGAACGCCCTCGACGTTGTCCACCACCAGAGTACTGTGGACGTGTCGGAAGACTGGCCTCAACCCGCACTGCGGCATCTGACAACTCCCTGAGAGTAGCAAAAGCTCCGGCCGTCATAATGGCCCGTATCTCTCCCCGTAGGCCAAGCTCAAACCTACGACATTTCTCAGCCTCAGTAGACACAAAGGTAGGAGCAAAACGGGCTAGCATATGAAATTTCTGCTCATACTCAGCTACAGACATGCTCCCCTGTTGGAGCTGCAGAAACTCGGTCTCCCTAGCATCACGGAATGAACGAGGATAATACTGATCTAGAAACCGTTCACGAAAGGTCTCCCAAGTTACTGTACGGGCATCCCAACCCGACAACTCCAGAGTGTACCACCACTCATAAGCAGATCCATCAAGCAAAAAGGTAGCTAATACAACTCGTTCCTCAGGAGGACAGTGCATTACAGCAAAAATCCGCTCGAACCGAGAAATCCAACAGTGAGCATCCTCGGGATCCACTCCACCACTAAACACCGTAGCCACAAGACGCTGGGCTCGCTCGATTGAAGCACTCTCGGCGTCACCATCAGGTCGTGGAGGGGGTTCGCGTCGCGGAGGCATGGCCGGTCGTCCTTCTCTGAAAGAGGCATAAGTGTGTACAATAATCAAGGCACACCCGAGTGCCAGACATGAATCGGAAACCTAGGCTCTGATACCAATTGACAGGACCCACCCCGATTATCGCCTCGATAATCGGGAAGCATCCTGCTCCCGTCTGACAATCGAATCCAAAAGACCGGAAAACTAAATAATATTACATCACGCCCATTGTCAGACCAGGGAGATTAAACAAATACATCCGACTGGACGTCAAGTCCACAGTTTCACAGAGCATAATATTACAAAACAGGTTAAAGAACAAATCCTACTCTGTGAACTAACTACTCCGCAACGGAAAACTTTATGCCTCCGCCTCTGCCTCGGCGCTTGCCCCCGCACTTGTACCACGACCTGGAGGGAATTTAAAACAACAAAGTGTGAGTGGACCGAAACATAAGTTTTACAGAAAACAGTTTTTCCGAAATCGGGTTTGCCCTCCAGTTTTGTAACACGCATGCATAACCGAATATTCAGAAATCACGTATTAAACCTTTGAAAACTCTTTTTCCGAAAACACATGAAAAACGTTACAGAAAATCGTCATAACTCATGTAACACCATTTAATATTACCAGATTCCAGAAACTGTCATTTTGAAACATCAATTGCACAAATCAAGTAAAAAGTGTATCAATAATCACAGTTAAGCCGTTGGATCCATCCGAGTCTTTAAACTCAATATTAGGCCTTCCCGGGATATCAACGAGTCTTTAAACTCAAAACATGATCAATAGGCCTCGGGGGTATCACAATAATCGAGTCTTTAAACTCACTACGGGTCTTTAAACCCAATTTTCGGGCCCGCCCCCGTCATCAATAAACCGGGTCTTTAAACCCAAAACCGGATCCAACAATCAACCGGGTATTTAAACCCAAAACCGTTTTTAAACACAATAAACCAGGATTCAGCATAATCCGTTTTCCAACATCATTCCGAAATCATATCACGTCATAATAGGACTTACGTCCGAATTCACATGCAATTTCCAAAACATGCAATTTCCGAAATCACTTCACAATTATAATCAAAACATCATAAATCCATAACATGCATAATCATATCCAGATACTTCATCAAAACATCATTCATGCATAAGCAAAAACTGCAACCTCGAAATGCGTGAAATACGATGAATATCTCGAAAAGCGTGAAAATACGTAAAATCGGAATGTCATATCACCATCATAAAATCATATGTAAAACCATAAGATAAGTAAGTAAAATAGTCATGCATGCCCGGTTTAGAAATCAAAAAGTCCACTCACAGTTTTAGGACGCGTCAATCGCGTCCCGCGCGCTCCTCCGTAGCTTCGGAAGTGTCCGGGCCTGTAAAAATTCATAAGGAGGGTTACAAACATCCCAAAACAACTCGTAGGATTTTTCCTAATTTTTCCGGATTTTCGGCGGAATTAAACTTAGAGACTTAACCTTCCGGACTCCCGAAATTATCCCGAACGACTCCCGAACAACTCGAATCCTAAAGGTAAAATGTTAATTAGACTGAAAGGAACAATTTCCATGTTGACCGTGTTCGGAGTTAACATCGCACGCGCCGTCACGCGCCGCCCAAAGTGGCTGCGCGTGAAGGCCACGCGCCAAGCTACAGTGTCTTCGTTCTTACCCGGATAGACTGATAAACGGGTCTATTACCCGCGACTCAACCCGACCAGTTCAAGCTCAATTCTCAATCAATTCCTCTCGTTTTTGATCCTATTATCTTCTCTAATCCGTTAATTTTAGGTCTGTGCTGATGATCAACGTCGACAAACACCTAATCGACCCAACTCAAGCTCGAACAGTCGAACAAGTCGACTTCTGGAACTCACCCAAACTAACTCCATTCTCAAATTAATTTCACCAGTAGCTTAAGGGGACCCATACGAACACAATGGCACAAACAATTGAACTCGCCGTTACCTGGAAGTCGTCGTCCTCAAGCTCGAAAATTCTCTGAACCAGGGAGCTCAGTTCTTGGCCAATTCGTGAGTGTCGTCCTTCGAAATCGATGCGGTTGGTTTCCTCTTGCTCCCAGAAGGCTAGAACGGCCCTTAGTTTAGCTCGAATGTCCCCACAATTTGATCTTCAATTTTCCCTCCAACTGGTTTTTCCTTCGAACTGGAACTTGGTTTCTTGGGAAATCCGTGCTCGAAACCCTTCAGTTTTTGCACGGTCGAGATTCAATCACTCCTAGAAAACTCCCTACATGTTTAGATTTGTCTCTCAAGCCGTAGAAATCGAATTTAGAGTTTTCCCCCCAAAAACCCGAACTGTTTCCTCGCGGTTTTCTCTCAATCTCTCTCAGTCTCTCCACAGCCGAATGACTCCAAATGAGCACCCAGACTCAAAGGAAGTCAGCTAATCGATCAAAGCGGCAAGCAACCCGTGGGAGGCACTCTGAATCTCTCTAGAAAATGTTTCCCGCACACAGAGCCCACGACCATTTTTAAAACTCCCCGTGCACTGAAGCTCTGCACAGCCACGATGGGGTGCTTCCAATACCTCAATTTCCATAAACAATCCCACCGTCCAGTCCACTACAGCATAAACAATTGGATCGTGCAAAACCACCACGCACGGTGGTGAAGTAACCAGACTCCCACGGCTGCACACTCTGTTTTTCACGGTGGTGAACAGTACCCCGTATAAAAAGACCAAAATGCCCCTCTGTGCAAAAATTACCAAATTGCCCTCCAACTTCCGTGACCCGTATCTCGGTCATCCGACGTCCGTTTCACGCGTGCCGCCTGTCGTCGTACTCAGGGCGTCGAGACGAACATAACGGTCTTCGAGTCAAATGAGTATCAATTTTCAAACAAAAAGTCAACTTTTTCCCTTTATAACGTCCAATTTATGATAATGCCCCCTGAACTTCCGAACATCATAACTTTCACCTCGGGCGTCTGAATCGGAAGTGCCACCTGTCTATGAACTCATAACGTCCCGAACTACATCACGGTCATCGCTCAACGTCCGTTCGACCTCCCAATCAAAAAGTCAACAAATTGACCACACAAATCACAGGGGTAAAAACGTCATTTTATTCAATATTTTATAATATTACATTTTCAGAACGTCCAGGGCGTTACATTGTATGTTGAACACTTCCCCAAATTATGGACCATACACCCTCACGCGCCCCTAGAAGTCCCTGTGCACTATTTATAATCTTCCTCACACAGCCGACCGGTCCGGCCGGTTCACCTGGTTTGTCCGGTCCAACTGGACCGGCGTGACCGGTTCACGGCTCTAGAGTCCCCATTTTTCGTCCAATCTTTTCCTTTTCGATTCCTTTCTTCTTAATTTGATGTTTTCTATCAATTCAAATCCCTAAACTCAACCGAAAACGTCTAAATCCCATGGTTTGATTTTGAACCAAACGGTTCAAGGTTTCCCCATCCACCCTCATGGCTGTTCAGTCCAAAACCACCACCCAGACCTCCTTAAAAACTTCCTAACAACCTAATGAACTCAACCTAATCATCCAAAACCAGCCATAAAGTAAGAATAAAAAATATGGGAAAATTGGACCTAACCGTGCACTTCTCGGGTTCAAGGCCGCCGTCCACGGCGGCATGGCTTCCAGCCGGCCACCATCATCCATCCTTCTTCCTCTCAGTCTCTGGGCCTCACCAGGATGATCAAGTAGGGTTCAGGTTTGGATTTGGGGAGGGAGAATGGATCGGTTTTGGTTGTTTGGGTGGAAAGAAAATGAAAGACCGATGAAGGTGGAAGATGCATGAATGAATGAGGTTGGCCAGTGGATGGGTGACTCTTGTCACTCATCCATTGGTCCACTTAAAAGTAACTGCGCCCACAAAAGACAAAACTTCACTTTTTGTCTCGTAAAACGTGTCACCGTAAATAGTTCCCCAGAACTTCCGTGGATCGTAACTTCGTCGTCGAACGTCCGAATTCGACGTGCCGCGTGTCTACGGATTCGTATCCTCCCGATCTACGTAACGGTCTTTGGTCCTCGGCCATTGGACCTCTCCGGTCAAAAGTCACCTTTTGGCCCCTATTCAACTAAATTACCAAAATGCCCTTGGACTTCCGAACGTCATAGCTTCTTCCTCGGACGTCGGAATCGAGCGTGCCACCTGTCTATGAACTCGTGACGTCACGAACTACGTCACGGTCATCGGTCAAAGTCGATTTGACCGCCAGAACGAAAAGTCAACGATTTACCCATTCTAGGGGCAAAATCGTCATTTCACCCGAACGTCCGCTAATCCTCGTCTAACCTCCGATTAGTCTCGCTAATCCGTAATTAATCCCGTTAATTCGGGACGGGTCGTCACACTCAATCACTCCGTGACCAAGCTTTTGGAAGGCCTTCCACTACCAAAATCTCTGAGTGGTGAAATTAGTCAGCTTGTATCACGAAATTGTAGAGAAAAACCACGAGCACGAAAACATAAAACCTCGGCTAATGATGAAAGGAAAAAATTGAGTCCATCGACCATATGTATGCCATTCGAAAAGATAATTAATAGTGAATTTCCCATGCCTTAAAGTCTTTAGGACCTTCAAACTTTGTAATCGACTCTCACTTTGCGAACCACCATGCTGCAATAAAGAAAGTTTTCTAGACTCCTTTAGAACTACACCATGATGCATCTTAAAATGATTATCTCTGAAAAATAGACAAGTTGCCACATGAATCATCGCCAACAGATGTTCTGATCTCCCGAAATGTGGCAAAAACATAAAGTTGCAACGAGTGGGGATGACAGGACCCATCCCAATCCCCCCGGGATTAGTGTGGGATGTCCCTGCTCCCGTCTGACACAAAGTGTCAGACAAGGGATATTTCCGACCTTTGCCCTCCCGGGCTATCAGAGTACGCCAGGATCCGGAGGAGGTATGTGATATCTCGGTCTCTGCTACAGTCCACATCTGATGTCAACCTGAAGGGCAGTCAAAACATTAAAAGCTGTGAGTGGACAAAACAAGAGATTATAAAAAAATTTTATAAGAAAGCCATTTGTATCCTTCACTAAAAAGCATGCATGCATTCGAAAACCATTTATCCAGAAAAACCATAATGAAATCAAGTACACGGGCCACTGCCCAAATCCATAAGGGACTCAGCCCAAATCATACGAAACTAACCATACGGGCCACTTCCCAAAACCTGTGTAAACGCACATCATACATCATATCATATATCTCATATAGCATACATCATATATACATATAATTCACACAACCAAACCTGTCTCGGTTTCCAAAGCTACGCGCGTGCTACCCAGGTCTCAATCCGAGTCTTCTCAAAGTCAAGATCAATGTCCGCAGACCACTGACCCTACCCGAGGTAATAGTAATCATAGCCTTCCTGAGTGTAAGGAACCCAACTGGGGGGTGACTCCATTCATTCGGTGCTCCGTGACTACTCCGGGGTCCACCCAGGCCAACGAACCTCCCCGGAGGAGATAATAGAAGTAAAGGAAGGTATATGAATACATATATATACATAACATAAACATTCATGCCCGGTTCCCTTGAACCGTCATGATCCATAACATCCATAACAAGGGTTCATTCTGGTTCCCATAAACCGTCATGAACCAGAATGACCTGACAAAGGTTCATGCCGGTTCCCATAAACCGTCATGAACCGCAATAACCTTTCCACAGTTCATGCTGGTTCCCATAAACCGTCATGAACTTGGAAATCCATCTAGGTTTTCTGACCCGAAATCATCAGTGTAAAACAACTGGGTCTCGTGCCCGAACATATGACTCAACTTGGCACCGTGCCCGATATCTAAGGGTCAGTCACGACTCCGATCATAGTGATGCGTGCAACCATACATCCAGGGCCGCTTTCAATCCTGGTATGTCGCCGTGACCGAATCAACCGACACGACCACCACAAGATCATGGTGCACTCATCACCGATCGCTATCCTGAACCGTCAGCACTCCGAAGTCGAGCCTCCCCAGGCTGCCCGACCACGAATCGTGCATCGTGACCTCTCCAGAAGGAACACATCCCAATCTGGAGGCGAGACATCCCAATCGTGCATCGTGACCTCTCCACGAATCGTGCACATAGCACCCGTCGCGACCACGATTTAGACCCGAAGGTCGTAACTAGAGTCATATGCCCGAGACAAGACCAAATGGGTCTTATACCCGAGTTTATCCTTTTAGAAATCCAAAACCATTTCATTTAGACCAATAAAGACATACAGACCCATATAGGCACCGTATAGGGCCGAAACCTCGAACTACGTGCCTATACGTATCCACACATCAAAATGCACTCATGGCATCACAAACAAGTATTTAAAACATATAATAAACATTTATGCATGCACCAATTTAGAAAACAAGGTCAACTCACAGACCGTCCGAGCTGCCGCCTCGATTTGCGTGCCATACGGCTCCCCGAGCCGATCATCGTCACCGGGACTCCCAAACCTGTCCAAATCGTAATAGAAGGTTACTAACTACTTAATTAACCTCTCACCAAAGCCCCATCATATTCCCGTATTTTTAACTATTTTTAAAACTGGACCTAAACCTTCCTACACCCCGAAAACTATCGAAACGATGTCCGATTGACGCGAAACCAGTCCGAAAATGTTCGTTACATCGAATAGATGATTTGACATGTTGGAACCATCCCCAAAATCTCCCCCACGGGCCCGTACCCGCCGCCTGAAGTGGCTGCGCGTGGGCCTCATGCGCCAGCTACAGTACCGTCTTCAACCTCTCGACGGCCGGTCTGAACTGGCCGGTCCGGTCCGTTCCTGCAACTAGACCGGCGTGACCGGTCCAGGGTCCTACAATCCTCATTTCTCATCCGTTTTCTTCCATTTTAATCCCTAAATTCCTATTTTTTCATTTCCTATCTAACCCAATTAAACAAAACCCTTAAAACCGCCTAGAACCCGTGAACCCAAAATGGACCTCACGGTTCAAAAATCCAAAACCTCACCCCAGGGTTCCTCAACGTCCAAAACCTTTCAAAACCTCCCTATTGACCTCCTAACAACCTAATTACTTCAAAACCAACATCTAAATCGACCCATAACACACAAAATGGAAATTGGATCAAAAAATGGTTAAACCGATACCTCGATCGTTTTTCTCCCCCGCCGTGCACGGCGGTGCTGCCTGGGCCAGCCACCACGTCCAGCCGGTCCTCTTCATCTCTCTGTCCTCTCAGCTAAGCTCACAGGTCAAGGGTTTGGTATTTGGGTGAGAAATGGTGATCGGGTTGGTTTGGGAAAAATGGGAGAAATGGATGAACGGGGAAGGGTTTGATGCATTAATGAAATTGGTGTCCATTGGATGGGTGACACTTGTCACTCATCCATTGGGCATCAGGACAAATATCTGGGCCCACTAGAGACAAAACTGTACTTTTTGTCTCGTAAAATGTGTCATTGTGAATAGTAACCTGGAATTTCTGTGAACCTTAAACTTCGCCGTCGAACGTCCGAATTCGACGTGCCGCCTGTCTACGGATTCATATCGTCGTCATCTACGTAACGGTCTTCGGCCCTCGGCCATCGGACCTCCTGATCAAAAAGTCAACAGTTGACCCCTTTTAACCAAAATTACCAAAATGCCCCTAAACTTCCGAACGTCATAACTTCTTCCTCGAACGTCGGAATTGAACGTGCCACCTGTCTATGAACTCGTGACGTCACGAACTACGTCACGGTCATTGGTCAAAGTCCATTTGACCGCCCGAATGAAAAGTCAACGTTTTTCCCACGCTAGGGGTAAAACGGTCATTTTGCATCGTTCGTCCGATTTCGCTAAACTAATCACGGATTAGCCTCACTAATCGTGATTAGTCACTAATCTAATCTAGGAATTTGGGACGGGTCGTTACAACCTTCCCTCCTTAATTAATTTCGTCCTCGAAATTCCAACCGACCTAGGTCCAATCGTTCTTCCCTCCTTAATTTAGTTTCGTTCTCGAAACTCCAACTATCCTGATTCCACAACCACCTCGTGGAACGTAATTAACCTCGCAACACGTGTACACTAGTACACCAACTAACCAGAACAACACTTACTAGTCTGCACCCAGACGTACCACTAACACTCTCGTCGTATCAACTACGTTCGACCACGTCAAATGACAGTAATCGTACGTTCCGAATTGACACTATTTGTCAAACCTACCATTTCGTTGACACACAACAACTCGAAGGTTCCTTCCTTATTTAACAATCTATCCTGACATCTGCTCCCACTAGGAGTCACCAGACCTCGCTCGTCGATCCACGCTGACACCGTCGACAAACTGTCACCACGTGACAGCCGCCAGTCGAAAACTGACACTATACTTACCTGTGGTTACACTGACCACCAACTCACTCAACCTGAGAATACGTATACCAACAAAACACTCGACCCGCGTGTAACCGGACCAATCAGAACTACTATGACCCAATGCACAGTATCCAATGTCCAGTTCATGCACATGACTAATCTAATAGTATCGGGACTAAGCCGACTACCAACACGCTCACCAACGTACCACTGGTATAACCTATTTACCGTCACCAGACACGACAAGTCTGCTCAGTATTGTACCTCGAACAACATACAAGGTACGTACATCTATCCATCAATCAGCTTACAACCACAACAACGACGACCTAGGTTGTAGGCAATCACGTTTCAATTATGGAGTTCACTTGTCCAATCCAACATTAGCCAAATCGAAACTCCAACCCAAGCATCTATTTCCAATTCCGAATCCGAATCTGCAATTTCGTAAGAAATCTCGAATTCAAACCCAGAAATCATATCCATAACCATTTCCAAATTTGAATTCGAAATCATCATTCCATAAGCTAGCAATTGGAATAACCATTCCGAACCCAAATCCATAAAAGAAAATCCACTGTCAAGCTCCAGAATCAAATCCAGAATCGTCACCCAGAATCCGATTCCAGAACCCAAATCCAGAAATCCTCTTTCAAGTTCCAAAATCAAATCCTAAATCGTCATCCAGAAATCTGATTCCAAAACCCGAAATATCGTTCACGTCTACCAAGACGCACCATATCCGTACCTATCGGATAACTGTTCAAACTATTACACATTACATTTGATTGACTTCGTAGGGAAGCCAATCCCAACATCAACACATCTAGGTTGACCATATCCGACCACGTCGGAAAACTACTCACCCGAGTAATATACCATACGGGATTCACTTCGAAAAGAAGTTTAGTCCCAATATCCTCAACTCAACACTCAAGTAAGAGTGATAAATTCTCCACCTATCTGGATCATCAAAATCACGATCCAGATCCATCACTACGTCAACCGACCATAGACGTCACGATCGAGGATCGTCACATCGCCCAAAGTCCTAGACCATTTCCCACATCTAAATAGATTAGTCAACGATGAGACACACCGTGACTGTGGGTTCTCACTGATTACCTCGTATCGATCTTTGTCATTCCACCGAGGAAAATCAAAGATGATACAAGACTATGACATCAAAACTCATCCTATGTGAATACAACCAAACTCGCTGCATTCACCACGTCACGTAAACCAACATCGTCTGCCACCAAGCAGGAAATGAGAAATCTCAGTCACCTAACTTCGATATACTCGATTCCTCTTGATGACCCAAAACAAATCCCGGGTTCACCAACCAATACACGATCAGCGTACTGGTGACGCAACCATCCTCTACCGTCATCTACCATCATCTACCACGGTAGAAACTGAGAAGTCACCCAAAATGACTTCGAAATACCCAATACCAATGCGGAAAACCAGCATTCCTCTCGTCACTTCAATCTCAACCTCTCGCGATTCCGAAGTTCCAACAAGATTGGAAACAACATACCTGGACATCAACCACGTGTCCCCTAACCAATTTAACTCTATCTGAGATCCACTCCTGAACCACAGATACTGAATATATGCCCATTACGACGGAGTCACATCCCGATTCGCGACTCACCGTCATCAGAATCACCGGATCCAGCACCAGCACTAGTACCAGCACTATCACTAACTCCAACACACAAGTATCAGTATCAACATCAAGTGTATGAAACAGACAACTCTAGACCTCCGCTCCGGGATTCCATCGACAAGTACCAACCCTGGTAACCTGTCCAACCGAAATCTAACCTGTCGTAACTCGACTCAACCAATCTCGTCTACCAGGTCGCCCATGACCTTAGTTGCACCAACAATCCATCACAACTATGGTAGTACGACAACCAACTAGGTCTAACCGATAAGTACAACCCCGACTGCAAAGTGCAGTCCCAACACAAGCTGACATGACTAGACCGACTAACGAATCCAAATCCGAATAGTCGGCCAAGTCAAACCACTTATCAACTCACATTTCCGAATCGTACACCTAAGGTAGGGTTCCACAATCACACAATAGGGTCACTCTGAACCCGACTGCTAACTGCCAACCGCAGTACAATCCCTCTAACTCAACCAATCCGACTATCGAATGGGCATAAAACCGAACCAGTCGTCGAAACCGATCCTACGACATCGTGAAAGACGATCCCAACTAACTATCACACGATTCCAACTCTCAAGTACGAATACGTTAATCCTTCCGTACGGTCCCACACTACCAACCTTGACAGAACTATGGCAACCCCGGCATCAAATGCCGAACCAAGAAATTCCATTATCCAATACTACTAACTATCGTACCGGCATCCCAACAATCAGGTTGACCACGAACTGTAGCCCCTTGAGATATCACATCATCGACCTGCGTACGGAGTATCGCATAAAATACGCTCTGGAATTCAGAGAAACATGAGCAACCCTGCTCTTATAAGCAATCCTATGAGCAATCCTATGCTCTGATACCATGTTGATAGGACCCATCCCAATCCCCCCGGGATTAGTGCGGGATGACCCTGCTCCCGCCCAACACGAAGTGTCAGACAAGGGATATTTCCGACCTTTGTCCTCCCGGGCTATCAGAGTACGCTAGGATCCGGAGGAGGTATGTGATATCTCGGTCTCTGCTATAGTCCACATCCGATGTCAACTTGAAGGGCAGTCAAAACATTAAAAGCTGTGAGTGGACAAAACAAGAGTTTATAAAAACAGTTTATAAGAAAGCCATTTGTATCCTTCAATAAAAAGCATGCATGCATTCGAAAACCATTTATCCAGAAAAACCATAATGAAATCAAGTACACGGGCCACTACCCAAATCCATAAGGGACTCGGCCCAAATCATAAGAAACTAACCATACGGGCCACTGCCCAAAACCTGTGTAAAAGCACATCATACATCATATCATATATCTCATATAGCATACATCATATATACATATAATTCACACAACCAAACCTGTCACGGTTTCCAAAGCTACCCGCATGCTACCCAGGTCTCAATCCGAGTCTTCTCAAACTCAAGATCAATGTCCGCAAACCACTGACCCTACCCGAGGTAATAGTAATCATAGCCTTCCTGAGAGTAAGGAACCCAACTGGGGGGTGACTCCACTCAGTCGGTGCTCCGTGACTACTCCGGGGTCCACCCAGGCCAACGACCCTCCCCGGAGGAGATAATAGAAGTAAAGGAAGGTATATGAATACATATATATATATATACATAACATAAACATTCATGCCCGGTTCCCTTGAACCGTCATGATCCATAACATCCAAAACAAGGGTTCATGCCGGTTCCCATAAACCGTCATGAACCGCAATGACCTTTCCTGAGTTCATGCCGGTTCCCATAAACCGTCATGAACTTGGAAATCCATCTAGGGTTCCCGACCCGAAATCATCAGTGTAAAACAACCGTGTCTCGTGCCCGAACATATGACTCAACTGGGCACCGTCCTCGATATCTAAGGGTCAGTCACGACTCCGATCATAGTGATGCGTGCAACCATCCATCCAGGACCGCTCTCAATCCTGCTATGTCGCCGAGAACGAATCAACCGACGCGACCTGCACAAGATCATGGTGTACTCACCACCGATCGCTATCCTGAACCGTCAGCACTCCGAAGTCGAGCCTCCCCAGGCTGCCCGACCACGAATCGTGCATCGTGACCTCTCCGGAAGGAACACATCCCAATCCGGAGGCAAGCGTCGTATCGTCGATCGCCGTGCACATAGCACCCGTCGCGACCATGATTTAGACCCGAAGGTCGTAAGTAGAGTCATATGCCCAAGACAAAACTGAATGGGTCTCATACCCGAGTTTATCCTTTTAGAAATCCAAAACCATTTCATTTAGACCAATAAAGACATACAGACCCGTATAGGCACCGTATAGGGCCGAAACCTCGAACTACGTGCCTATACGTAACCACACATCAAAATGCACTCATGTCATCACAAACAAGTATTTAAAACATATAATAAACATTTATGCATGCACCAATTTAGAAAACAAGGTCCACTCACAGACCGTCCGAGCTGCCGCCTCGATTTGCGTGCCATACGGCTCCCCGAGCCGATCATCGTCACCGGGACTCCCAAACCTGTCCAAATCATAATATAAGGTTACTAACTACTTAATTAACCTCTCACTAAAGCCCCATAATTTTCCCATATTTTTAACTATTTTTAAAACAGGACCTAAACCTTCCGACATCCCGAAACTATCGAAACGATGTCCGATTGACGCGAAACCAGTCCGAAAATGTTCGTTACATCGAATTGATGATTTGACATGTTGGTACCATCCCCAAAATCTCTCCCAAGCACCCGCACGCGCTGCCTGAAGTGGCTGCACGTGGGCCTCACGAGCCAGCTACAGTACCGTCTTCAACCTCTCGACGGCCGGTTTGAAACGGCCGGTCCGGTCCGTTCCTGCAACTGGACCGGCGTGACCGGTCCAGGGACCTACAATCCTCATTTCTCATCTGTTTTCTTCCATTTTAATCCCTAAATTCCTATTTTCTCATTTCCTATCTAACCAAATTAAACAAAACCCTTACAACCGCCTAGAACCCGTGAACCCAAAATGGACCTCACGGTTCAAAAATCCAAAACCTCACCCCAGGGTTCCTCAACATCCAAAACCTTTCAAAACCTCCCTATTGACCTCCTAACAACCTAATTACTTCAAAACCAACATCCAAATCGACCCATAACACACAAAATGGAAATTGGATCGAAAAATGGTTAAACCGATACCTCGATCGGTTTTTCTCCCCTGTCGTGCACGGCGGTGCTGTCTGAGCCAGACACCACGTCCAGCTGGTCCTCTTCATCTCTCTGTCCTCTCAGCTAAGCTCACAGGTCAAGGGTTTGGTATTTGGCTGAGAAATGGTGATCGGGTTGGTTTGGGAAAAATGGGAGAAATGGATGAACGGGGAAGGGTTTGATGCTTGAATGAAATTGGTGTCCATTGGATGGGTGACACTTGTCACTCATCCATTGGGCATCAGGACAAATATCTGGGCCCACTAGAGACAAAACTCCACTTTTTGTCTCGTAAAACGTGTCGTTGTGAATAGTAACTTGGAACTTCCGTGAACTGTTAATTCGACGTGCCGCCTGTCTACGGATTCGTATCGTCGTCATCTACGTAACGGTCTTTGGCCCTCGGCCATCGGACCTCCCGTTCAAAAAGTCAACAGTTTACCCCTTTTAACCAAAATTACCAAAATGCCCCTAAACTTCCGAACGTCATAACTTCTTCCTCGAACGTCGGAATTGAACGTGCCACCTGTCTATTAACTCGTGACGTCACGAACTACGTCACGGTTGTCGGTCAAAGTCCATTTGACCTCCCGAATGAAAAGTCGACGTTTTGCCCACGCCTAGGGGCAAAACGGTCATTTTGCATCGTTCGTCCGATTTCGCATAACTAATCACGGATTAGCCTCACTAATCGTGATTAGTCACTAATCTAATCTAGGAATTTGGGACGGGTCGTTACAGGGGACCACCCACAGTAATGGAAAAATAATGCTCAACATTGACCAATGACAACCCACCCTCGTGGCATAGAAGACTGCTCAAGCCTTGCGTACAAACATCCAAAAATGTGTGGCCAATTAGAGCCAGCCACGTGTTGGAGCCACATAAAGCAAGCCAACAATGCTATCGCGTTTGTTAGCATAACGCGCCAGCTGTCCTGCGTGGAAGTCACACCCTGCACTCTACTAATCATAACCTTCCACGTGTCACTAGCTAAGAGAAGTTGGTGGCGTTAACTGACGTCAAGAAGTAACCCCCCTAACTCTGTGAGGACATGCTGATATCTACCTGACGTCGTCATCAACTACATCCATTACTGTGGTGCATATCCTGTATGCACCAAAAACCACCATCTGACCGTAACTGTTCCTTCCACTTGCTAATTACCTTACAGAAGGCATAAACCCGTTATTCATCCATATCAATTATTATCCTCCACGTGTTATATTACTATAAAAATGCATAAATGAGAAAACCAAAAAGAGATCTTTTACCTCGCCACATTGACCACCTCTCTCTTTATAAACAACAACCATGATTTTTGTTTCTCACCAAAGCAGAATGGATGCTATGGTTCAGATTTTGAATATGAAGAAGGTTGTTATCCACCTATAAGTAGAAAAAAATTTCTTTCAAGCTATTATGATGGGATTAATTTCAAAATAAATGAAATTAATCACCATTAATGAGGAGTTAAATTTCATATGTGATTAGGTCAAAGACAAGTTTTGCTTTCACGTCTCATATCATAGTCCAATATATATCTATATTAACTTGATCCTGAGCTCAACAAATATTCTCAACATGGAGATAAAGTAAGACAAAAAAATTCAAACAACGGTAAGCAAGGTTCGCAAAGTATATAAAAAATGTACATTGATAGATGACAAGTCCACACAATGATGCAAGACTAGTTCTCTATGTGTAATACTTTGTAAGGGCACAAGACATGTAAGAAGTATAGTGGCACATCAAAGGTCAATCCCACAGGGACTTGTTCAAGATGTCCAACGAGATCAATCAATAAGACATAGAGTGAAAAGTCAGACAATTTGGGAGGGGGGGGGGGGGGGGGGGGTTTGTATTGCTTGGATTGCAAGTAAAGAAACGATTAGATTTCTAGATTTTGTTAAGATAGAATTAGGGTTAAATATCCACCCTACCACATGTTATCTTCCATAGATTCCATTTAACATCTTCATTAGTGACTTGAATGGCAGGGCATAAGCTCAATATACATAATTATTATTTCTTACTTAGTATACTCAAGGCAGGGCATATGCTCTCAAGTGTCTATCACAACGTTCTGGTGATTCCTTTCATGCAAAAAAGATTTAATTACACCATACTAACCTAGGGGGGGTATAAATATAGCCCTAAGCTACATATATGCAACCTAAACTAGGAGTACACCCCCTAGCCGTGATGCTTACACTAACTAGATAGATATGACGGTCTAACCTAACACATGTCATCAACAAATTCATGCCTATAAGTTAGCTACTCTTACACATATCCCATTGAGTTCATTAAGCATAGTAAATCAATTCAATTTAGTTCACATGATGAAGATAAACAAACAAGAATCCAAGTACAACAACTCATGGTTAGGCCTTCAAGTGGCCCTAATCCTTAAAGGAGTACTCACGCATGCTTAATGTAAACAAACACATAATTGAATGAAACATGAAATAGATGAAAGATTAAAGTGAGATACTAAGTTACAAAGGAAAAGGAATGGGGATCTTCACACGATTAAGTCACTTTCCAAGAAATAATCACAAAATAACAAGTATAAAAGCAAGTATGTAGTTTGATAGAGCTTCGGGACCAAAAGAGGTAAAACCTCTACCTTTAGAATAACTGAAAATGGGGACCAAACCCTAGCTATTTCCTAATCGAATGCAAGCTTAAAACAGGCCCTAAGTTAACCGCCAAAACTTTGGGCACAATTCCTTGTGGCCCACGAAATGCACTTGGACTCCTAATTCATCGCACAAGCCTTTGATCTGTGCATTGATTCCTTGTACTAGTAGGAAACCTCGAAGACTTCTATCGCTGATTAGGTTTAGGCCATTTCATAGGCCTGGGACACCTTCTGGTGACATTTCACCAGTGACATGTCATTGGCTTAGGTTTCTGGTCCTCGATTGGGGCCCATTTGCTTGAGGGATAAAGGTACACTTGTCCCCATCCTATTATGCATGGGCTTGAGCCAAGTTTTGGTGATATTTCACCAGTGACATGTCACTGGAACATGAGACTAGCACAAGGACCTGGTTCTGGTCCTCGGTTGGGGCCTATTTTGGAATAATGGAAGCCTTAGATGGAACAAGCTAGAAAAAACCCTAAATATAGAACATTAGGAACGTATCATGGACTTGGGTTGGTGTAGGGCGTAGTTCTGGAGTGAGTAGCTGCTGGAACAAAAGTAGGTCCTATGGGGGACATGTTACTAGTGCATGTCCTTGTTACATGATCTGGAACAAGGTACTGGAATTGGGAACACGGACCAGGAACATGGGTATGGACATGCACAGGAACTCGGTTTAGGTCCAGTGACATGCTAGTGGCATTGATAGGGTCTTAGTGGCATGGCATATGCCTGGTGGTACATCGCTGACACGATGTTGGCACAAGACCTTGGTTGGGGTCCTTCTCCACTTTTGGCATGATTTGGGACCTTCCTTCACTTTTGCATAGGACTTGGCCCTAGATCAACACTCTGCACAATTCTCACAAAAGAAGTCATTTCTTATATGTTATTAAGTTATTCATAGCAAAAGGTCAGTAAAGGAATGAGGGATGATAACAGAAAGATGTTGAGAACTTAACCTAACATACAATCTTTAGGATTCATTAAATTCCAAAGCGATGTGGATGCATTTTGGAACCCAAAATCACCCAAAAATTGTGTAGTTAGCACGTGGCCCATAATTCACGTAATGTCCAAATTGGCCTTGATAATGACATTAACGGCTGCCCGCACAGTACATAATATATTACCAGTTGAATATATTATTTAATCAAGTTAAAATTTCAATGATATTAATATTCTTCATAAGCATCAAAGAGTTACTTTTCGTTATTTTTAATAGTGAACAATTATTATTAATATTTATAATTATTATAATTGTCAAAATTATCCGTAATATTGAAAAATTATTATAATTATTAGATTATTAAATAATATCTTTTATTGATTTTATATTACAAAATCAACAGACTAATTAGAGCGCTCGATTTCCAACACTTGCCTATAAATAGTGGAACTCATTTCACTCGGGGACTGGGGGTGGCTTTGGGCTGGAAGGCTTATAGCCCATCCCACCCAAGGTGCCTCCCCTTGTGATTATTGGGCTAGCCCATACAATTATAAATATGTAGTCATTTCTACTGTATGTGTGGGAAACGTAGTCCCTTTCGACTTATTCAGTTAGGGTTTTTGGGTGGCGGTTGAGATCTTCATTCCCTTACGGTTGAGAGATAGTGCAGCCATTTTGGTTTCTTGGGAGGTAGTCTACAGGATCGCGTGGGTGTGGTTTCAGAAGTGGGCAAGGTGCATGGAGGATTTGAGTGGGTGCATGGAAGCTTCGATGGCCATCTCGACATTAGTGAGGGGTTTCAGACTCCCTCCTGTCACGGTTCCTCTTGGTGGGCAGTCTGTTGACAGCGAGAGGCTACAACAGTAATGCCATGTTGAACACTTTCAAGCGTATATGGCGTACATGAGAGGGTTTTGCATTGGTGGCGGTGGGGGATGACGGCCGATTCCTCTTCTCCTTCACGAATGCATTAGACCAAAACAAGGTGGTACATGGATCTCCATGGACGTTCAACATAGTTCTTTTTGAGTTGGAAGCAATAGATGGCCTTGTCGACCCTACTGAAGTGTGCTTGGAATCACATTTTTTCTGGATAATGGTTCGAAAGGTTCCTTAAATCTTCTTGAATCCAAAAATATCAGAGAGAGTGGCCAATCGTCTGGGACATTTCACGGATGTGCACAGAGGAAGGAATGGGGACTGTTTGGGGGAGTTATCTTCGTATCTGAGTTGCTCTACATGGTGGTGAGCCCTTTAAGCGTCTCACCATTGTCAAACATCTTCGTATCTGAGTTGCTCTACACGGAGGCACGCCTCCGAAGAAAGAAGCAAGGCTCAATATGGGCCTACCAAACGCGTATGTGTTCTACTCTGTTGAGCGTAAGAGAGATGACCGAGATTTCAGTGGGCATCTACCAAATTCTCTGATGTATTCTCCATTGTAGCAAGCCGAGAGGATGGATGCTGGTTCCGGGCAGCTGCCTCCGACCACTAAACTCCTTTCTTCGATACTTTTTGGAACCACTTCTAATTTGTTTTCCTCATAATTTTCTAGTGATGGGATGCTTGTGGGAATGGAGGAGTTTAGGCAGGAAATGGCGGTTGTTGTAAGATAATTTTGTGGGGCTCTTGATTAAATCAAAGTACCCAAGCAAGTCTTTATTCTAGGAGAAATTCGAGTGGTTTGAAGTCTGGTACTTCTTCTGCAAATATGGTGGATTTACCATCCACAAAAGTGGTGGGCTCATCCTATCACGAGAAATGAGTCTCTTATGCTGGAATGTACGCGAGATGGGATGCCCACGTGTGAGTGTAAAAAGTTGACTTTTGACCCAAGAGGTCTCATGCACGTGGACAAAGGTTCATTACGTAAATCAAGACAATACGAGTTCGTAGACAGGTGGCACATCGAAATCGAACATCGTACGGGAAAGTTACGGGTCACGGAAGGATCGATCTCGTTTTACAGTTGTACGGTTTTCAAGTTGTTTATCTTCGGTGGGACCCAAAATATCAGCCTTGGGACCATAGGATGAGTGACACTTGTCACCCACCCTATGGCCCATTTATGTGATACATGCATCTACCATTTATTCATCATCTTCATTCTTCTTTGTTCCCAAAACTATACCTACCCAAACCCATTTTCATTTTCTTCCTCTCATCTCCATCTGATGCCTGGAGTGTGAGATAGATTGAGGGATGGAGCTGGAGAGACTGAGAGATGATGGCAGGGCAGTTAACCCGAAACCCACTTAAATTGGTTTTGATTTCGAGACGTTTGGGACACGTTCTAAAGCATGGGTCGTGTTTGTTAAGTCCTTACGAGGCTGAAGAACCAAAAATGGAAGGTTAAGGCTACTAAAATTACACAGGGGAAACGCTTAAAGTTTGGCCGTGAGGATTTGAGATTGATAGGTAAATTCTAGACCTTTTTCTTGTGATTTTGAGGTCATAGAAACCTTCCTGGGAATGAGACTAGTTTGTAGGAAGAAGAACAGAGGAAAATGGGGGTTGGACGGCCCAGATACGACCGGGTCAGGGTCGCGGGTCAAATGACCCATTACAAAGGTTCGGGTCTACCTGGCCAGAGGTGGGCCATGATGACATGGCAGGGCACGTCATCACTTGTCAAGCTTGTCAGGCCACGTGGCCAACCAGAAGGTGACACGTGGCTAGGTGTCAGCCCAGTCAGCAGTGACGTGGCAATGCCATGTTAGACATGTCAGACCACGTGGACCAGTAGGGTGATGCCACGTGGCAACATGTTAGAAGGTGTTAGATGACGTGGTAGCTGACGTGGCAAGTCCACGTCAACATTATCAGACCACGTGGACCAATGAGGTGGTGCTACGTGGTAGTGTATCGGGTTTCCAGAGTTAACGTATCAGCGACACATGGCACCAGTTAGGGAGTGACACTTGGCACATTGTCAGACCTGTCAGACTGACGCCAGCAGATAACGTCAGTAGATGACGTTAGCAGCTAACGTTAGTGTTGACCCACGTGACGTCAGCGTTAACTAGCATTGACTAGCGCGTGTGAACCTTGACCAGCGCGTGAGGGTACGTGGGCATGAATTTTGAGGTCAAACCAGTCTTATTCAAAATGTTTCAACATTTTGAATCCAATGGTGGTAGTTTCATGTCGATCAGAGATCGTTTGATTGGTCATTTCGAGCTTTTTAGCCTCGGGAAGCGTTTTCGAGACACATTGACCATTCCGGGATATGTGATGGTCTTTGATTTGGACTTCTATAGGTTGATAGTAACCTTTGAGTATGATTTGGATAGGTCAGGATGTCCCGGAGTGTATGGATTAGCGCCGTAGTGGCTTATGGCACAAGTTGTAGGCGCCCAGCACAGACGGTCTGTGAGTGAACGTTTGAATCATAAATATCATGCATGCATAACTGTTTTTTATGTTTTACGAACATGAGTTGAGATGCCTTGAGTGCATATGATTTAAATATGGTTTATGTTGTCGATTTGGCATTTTCGTAGAAAATGCGATGGTGCACGTAGTTCGAGATTTATGTTTTATATGATATTTGGCTTAGGCTGAGTACTATACGTGCATATGTTTTATGTGATTTTAATGGTTTCACTGAGAAGCGTGAAACTGAGAATTGATTATCAGTTTTGAATGATTTCATGGAGATGCTTGAAATCGGTATTCGGGCATGAGTCCCAGTTGGAAATCCCCTTTGACTATTGGAAAATGATTTGAATAACGAAATGGTTTTCGGATGTGGAAATATGTTTCGGCATTGAGTCCCAATCTTTTTACAGTTTAACTTAGAGTATAGTCAAATGCGAGGAAATGATATTGGGATGTGAGCTAGTTATGATTTATGAAAGATATTTTGGGCATGAGACCCAGTTATCGATTTTATAGGATTCGAGGAATCCTGGATTTATGAAGTGTTTTTTAACATTGTTTTTAGGATGGTTTTATGGAAACAAATTTGATGACATTATATCCGTGTGCAGACCCCTTTGAGGGGTTTTCAGATGATGTGAATTGTTTTCCACATGCGCATCTTCTATAATGTGATGATAGCCTTCGAACGTCGACCATCCAGTGTGATGTGTGATCCTGGAGAGGTCACGGGGACATTACCTACAGGAGTGTCGGAGATGGAAATTTTGCAAACGTCAACCATTCTGTGTAATGTGTGATCCTATAGATGACATTGCTCAGTCGTCGACCATTATGTATGACTTGTGATCCTGAGTTAGAGCACCTATATTTCGAGTCGCGGGCTCCAAGCCTGGTGTATATTCAGAGGTGTAAGCATGAGTCACACGCGTAGCGCTGATATCGTAACTAGTGATGATAATATGATTATATGAGATAAAGAGGATTGGTGGATATGTTAATGTGAGTCTATGTATCGGGCAGAGGCCCCATTGAGATAATTTATGAGATGGTTTTGGACTGAGGGCCCACATGGTTTTGATTTGGGCTGAGACCCTATGTGATTTGGTTTTGGGCTGAGACCCTACTGAGAAAATGGCTTTGATTGAGAAGCATTTTTCACTATGATTTGATTTGAAAAGCAGTCTTGCTTTTAAGAAAGTATTGAAGATACTGTTTTTTTTATGCAAGCATGCTTTTAAGTGAAAGGTATAAATATCTTTTCGTATTATTTGATTTTATAAATTGTTTATTTTTGTCCCCTCACAGCTTTTAAGGTTTTTGATACCCTTCAGGTTGATCACGGATGCGGGCTATAGCAAAGACCGAGGCATCACATGCCGCTGCGCACTCCACAGATCTCTGCACACTCTGGGTAACCCCGAGCAGGTTACAATTTTATCCCTATTCTGGCACATGGTGTTAGATGGGAGTAGGCACATCCCACGATAATCCAGGGGGATTGGGATGGGTCCTGTCAGTTTGGTATCAGAGTACTAGGTTTCTCGTGTGGTGTTGCGCATGTATCAGATGTGATGTCTCAGGATTGTTTTCATCCCGACATCAACTTGATAGTGAGGGTAAGAATAGGAAATTTATGTGAGATTGGCATTGGATGTCGTGGTTAGCAATGTTAAACCCCGAGGAAGGCCGAGTTTCTTGTGGGCTCAGCAGCTGAGAGCCGTAGAGTTATGAGTGAATGAGATCCTCTAATAGTAGTTATTGGTTGGTTGGATACTAGTTACATCATTATGGCGACTTTTCAGAGTTGTGAACTTCCATTGGTTAGGATAGATGTGCTGTCGTGAGCAGCCGAGGTCGTGGATAACCCGAGTCAAGATTGGTTGGACAAGTTACCAGGAGAGTGGTACTTGTAGATCGGATCACGAGGTGACCGATAAGGGGATTATACGCTTTTGAGTAGATGGTATATGCACTGAGTTTCCCGCGTGAGTGCGGAGTCTCGATAGCAGAGTGTTTCTTGGTTGGGTCTGCACGAGGTTTGTGGCAGACATTGCTATCGATCGACATGGATGAGTCTTATCGATCTTGATATGCTCATGCTCTAGTGACAACTGAGACGATGAGGATTCGTCAATCGCGTCGGATTTCCGAGAGGTGAGATTTCTGCACCAATGCAGAGGTATGTGAGATCGTCGTCGAACACAGGAAACGATGGGACAATGATGGACACAATGATATCCAACCCAATAGGGGGTATGCTTGGATTAATGGAGGCATGTGGTATGCTTGGATTGGTGACAGGTACTCTAGCTAGTTGTGGTCGAATGCACGAGTGAGATTGCAATAGTAGTTGATCCCATAGAGTGGGACATGCAAGATAGTACTCTGACTGGTACGATGATGGAACCACTGATTGGATTTGCGTAGAAAGTTTTGACCTTAAGACAGAGTGGTTTCCAAGTCACGTGGATTGATGTTCGAGTCAGTTATGGCTTCGAGGCCAAGACGATACGACACGGTGGGTGGTTGCTAGGGTCATGGGACAGGTGTTATAATGTCCCCAGTTAGCTCAGTGAGCTTGGAGTGATTTCGGTTATGTTGAGTTTCTCGATGCGTCATCTGAAGGTTTACGAGATTACCATAGCTAGAGGAAGTTTCCTGGGTACGTAACCCAATTTGCAACCATATTGTTGGAATGTACTGACAGATTTGAGATCCGTGAGAGTCTTGTACCTGAACTAAGTCGAAATTGGGGTTTGGTTGAATTGGAATGTCACTGATAGTAATCCCAGTGTTCTTTGTCGAAGTTCGATGGAACTTCGAGATTTGGATTTAACAAGATGGCTGAATGAGGAAATTGGGCGAAATTAGGAATCCTTATCCTGGAAGCTCTTAGTGAACTTCTCATCACTAATGAATGTATAAGCTTGTGAAAGTTGAGCTGAATTGTGATAGTTTGGCCCATAACCAGATTTGAATGAGTTGAAGAACGGAAGGTGACACCCTCACCTAATGTGATGAGTGAACACCTGATTTGGTAGACCCTTGTTGGTGATATGGGTCAGGTTACGTTAGCCGAGGGAGCTAGTATGCATCCACCGAGGATCGATTTGTGTGAGGATTGTGGATTGAGAGGAACAAGATAGATGTGGATCGAGCTAGTTATGGATCCACTAAGATGATCGAGATGGTTAAGGATCGAGGTGATTGTGGATCGCAGTGATTGTGGATTGGGATGATCGAGATGATTGCGATCGAGTTAGTCAAAGATCAATTCGATTTCGAGACCGCCGAGGACTGAGTTGGTTGAGTATAGAGATAGTGTTGGATTGGCGTTGGCCAACCATGAAAGTTGGGATTGGATTCACTCTCTCCTCTAGAGATGTACATGATCCTAGAGATCACAGAACCTTATATGTTTGTACTCCGAGGGAGTGGAACTCGAGGAAAAAGAGACGGCTAGAGATGATTGACAGATATTGACAGTACATTAAGTATCATTCGGGAAAAGATGATTCTAAAAGCTGATGTCTCTAGTAGAATGTGTTTAGGCTCATTATCTCTAATTTGTAGTCTGATGTTGGAACACCAGAACGAGGGACTGTGTTAATGGTAGATAACCATGGATCATGAAGTTATGATCCGACCCTTTGCATCGTCAAGATGGGGGTCGAAAGTTGGACCAGTATGTCTTGGTAAACATAAGTTGGTTGGTCTTGGAGTTTCTCGTGAGTTGGTCGGGTGACCACAAGAACTCAAAGAAGATCTTTTGTGTTGGTATGTGTTCTGTCCAAATAGAGATTGGACAGACAGGTTCCAATGTTGGAGCGTGATTAGCATAGCAGCTATGTAGTAGATGGATTAGATCCGAGATTGTAGTGGCGTGTGGATTTGAGTATGGATATTGATACGTAGTCGGACATTGCGTGAGTGCAGTCCTTGAGCAGGCCTGAGTAGTGCCTTTGTGTTTGTGTGTTGGGGATGCACCTGTGAGTAGTGCACGGTTGACAGCGAGATTGCTGAGTATTGATTAGTCTAGCTGATGGGATACGATCGTCAGATTGTGTCTAAGATGGACATGGTATAATAATTGGACGAGGTCCGATATTGATTGTACATAGAGTACGATGATCAAACATCGAATACTGTGCGCTAGTGTAGAGTGGTTTTAGAGGGTTCGGTGATTGTGTGAGCATTGAGCTCCTGACCAGGACGGGTCAGAGGAACCCTGGTGATTATGTGTGTGATTATCTCTACTAGAGCAAGTATTCGATGGGGTCGAGATACACTCAGGATGAGTGAGATGTCGGTTTGTGTACCGACAAGATGAGTGAGATGATAGTTGAGGCTCGTGATGAGTCAAGATCACAGCGTTAGTCGCTGAGTGATACAAGGTACCCTGAAAGAACTCAAAAGAGAGTTTAGTGTGTCGTTAGTGACTTGAGTAGTCACAGTGGAGTGGTGAGTTACCAGCTGGACACGACGGTTCGTCGTGAGTGTGTTGGATATTGGGAGTTGTCTAGTGAGACAGAGATTTGTGATGCTCTTGCTAAGTAGGATGAGGAGCAGGACTGAATCAGATGCTAAGAAGAATTTCAGCTTTGGTTGTTAGTATAGAAGGATCGTCAGACTGAATGCTGAATAGGATCGTCAGCTTGGTATCATGTCAACTTGGTATAGCAGGATTGGCGGCCTGGATTGTAAGCCGAGCAGGACGATAAGATTGACATGACAATTGGATTCTGAGCACACCTGCGTAGGTGGCACAGGTGACAGGTGAGATCGATAAGAGTCGATGTCTCGTTTGAGACTTGAGTTGAGTGTTGGGATTTCCAGTGACAGCTGGTCACACACTTGTTGGATACAATCACGGAGGATGAGCTGAGTTTTGGCATTCACCATTTGATTATGGTTGACGTCGAGTGACGTTTAGTTATGGTTAAGTATTGTGGATAGATGTTGAACGTGTACCTCGGGATGGAGGCAGGATTGGATTTCCACAATGGATTGGGTTAGTGCGAATTTCGAGGATGAAATTCTTTAAGGGGGGAAGATTGTAATAACCCATCCTCAATCTACAAGATTAATTAAAATGACAGATTATAGAGAATTAATTAAGGATTAGTCGGAATTAATCGAGGATTATCGAACGACCAGCGTAAAATTACGATTTTGACCGTGGAAAGGGTAAAAAGTTAAAATTTTTACTTGGGAGGTCCCATGCACGTGGATCGAGGACCATTATGTAGATCAAGACGATACGAGTCCGTAGACAGATGACATGTCAAAGTCGGATATCGTACGGGAAAGTTACAGGGCACAGAATGATCGATCTCGTTTTACGGTTGTACGATTTTCAAATTGTTTATCTTTTGGTGGGACCTAAAATATCAGCCTCGGGACCATAGGATGAGTGACACTTGTCACGCACCCTATGGCTCATTTATGTGATACCTGTATCTACCATTTCTTCATCATCTTCATTCTCATTTTTTCCCAAAACCGTACCTACCCAAACCTATTTTCATTTTCTTCCTCCCATCTCCATCTGATGGCTGGAGAGAGAGACAGAGTGATGGAGGGAGCTAGAGAGACTGAGAGACGATGGGAGGGCAGCTGAGCAGCCGTGGACGGCTGAGGAAACCCGTGAAATAGGTAACCCGAAACCCACTTAAATTGGTTTTTGATTTTGAGACGTTTGGGACATGTTCTAAAGCCTGGGTCGTGTTTTTGGAGTCCTTGCGAGACAGGCAACCAAAAATGGAAGGCTAAGGCTGCTAGAATTGCACAAAGGACAAGCTTGAAGAACGGAGGAAAATGGTAGCTGGACGGTCGAGATAGGACCGGGTCAGGGTCTCGAGTCAAACGACCTGTTACAGAGGTACGGTTCGACCACCTAGAGGTTGACGATGATGATGTGGCAGTCCACATCGTCACCTGTCAAACCTGTTAGGCCACGTCAGACATGTTAGACCACGTGGACCAGCAGTATGGTGCCACGTGGCAACATGTTAGAAGGTGTCAGATGACATGGCAGCTAACGTGGTAGGTCCACGTCAGCATGGTCAGACCTCATGGACCAATAAGGTGGTCCCACATGGCAATATGTCAGGTTGTGAAAGCTGATGTGTTAGTGACACGTGGCACTAATTAGGGAGTTCCACATGGTAGCTTGTCAGACCTGACAGGTGTCGGACCTGTCAGGCTCACGTCAGAGTTGACTAGCGCGTGTAAACTTTGACCAGTTACATCAGGGCGCGTGGGCATGAGTTTCGATTTCAAATCAGTCTTATTCAAAGGGTTTCGACGATCTGAATTCAATGGTGGTGGTTTCAGGTCGGTCGGAGATCGTTTATATGTTATTTAGAGGTTTTTAGCCTCGAAAATCGTGTTTGGGGCAAGTTTACCATTCCAGGATTTTTGAGCGTCTTTGATTTGGACTTGTATAGTTTGATAGTAACCTTTGAGTATGATTTGGATAGGTCCGGACGTCCAAAAGAGTACGAATTAGCCCTAGAGTGGCTTAAGGCGCGGGTTGTAGGCGCCCAGCACGGATGGCCTGTGAGTGGACGTTTGATTTATAAATATAATGTATGCATAACTGTTTTATTTTTTTACGAACATGATTTGAGATTCCTTGAGTGCATATGATTTAAATATGGTTTATGTTGTTCATTTGGCATTTTCCTAGAAAATGCGATAGTGCATGTAGTTCGAGATTTATGTTTTATATGATATTTGGGCTTAGGCTGAGTACTCTACGTGCATACGTTTTATGTGATTTTGATGGTTTCACGGAGAAGCGTGAAACTGAGAATTGATTATCGGTTTTGAATGATTTCATGGAGATGCGTGAAATCGGTATTCGGGCATGAGTCCCAGTTGGAAATCCCCTTTGACTATTGGAAAATGATTTGAATAACGAAATGGTTTTCGGATGTGGAAATATGTTTCGGGCTTGAGTCCCAGTCGATTTACAGTTTGACTTAGAATATAGTCAAATGCGAGGAAATGATATTGGGTTGTGACCTAGTTATGATTTATGAAAGATATTTCAGGGATGAGACACAGTTATGGATTTGATAGGATTTGAGGAATCCTGGATTTATGAAGTGTTTTTTAACACTATTTTTACGATGGTTTTTTGGAAACGAGTTTGATGAGATTATATCCGGGTGCAGACCCCTTTGAGGTGTTTTGAGATGATGTGAATTGTTTTCCACATGACCGTCTTCTATAATATGATGATAGCCTCCGGGCATCGACCATTTAGTGTGATGTGTGATCCTGGAGAGGTCATGGTGACACTACCTGTAGGAGTGTCGGAGATGGAAATTTTGCAGACGTTAACCATCCTGTGTGATGTGTGATCCTGTAGATGCCATTGCTCAGATGTCGACCATCTTGTATGATGTGTGATCCTGAGTTAGAGCACCTAGACGTCGAGCCGCAGGCTCCGAGCCTGGTGTATATTTAGATGTGTAATCCTGTGTCGCACGCGTAGCGTTGATATCATGACTAGTGATCATGATATGGTTATATGAGATAAAGAGGATTGATGGAAAATGTTTTCATGAGACTTCGGGTGTGAGTCTATGTATCGGGCAGAGGCCCTGTTGAGATTATTTATGAGATATTTTTGGACTGAGAACCCACGTGGTTTTGATTTGGACTGAGACCCTAATGAGAAAATGGCTTTGATTGAGAAACATTTTTCACCTTGATTTGATTTGAAAAGCAATATGTCTTTCTTTCAAGAAAGTATTTGAATATACTGTTTTCTGATGCATGCATGCTTTAAAGTGAAGGGTATAAATGTCTTTTTGTATAATTGGATTTTATAAACTGTTTATTTTTTTCCACTCACAGCTTTTATGGTTTTTTTTACCCTTCAGGTCTCTGCGCACTCTAGGTAACCCCGAGCAGGTTATGATTTTATCCCTGGTATGACACTTGGTGTCATACGGGAGCAGGCACATCCCACGATAATCCAGGGGGATTGAGATGGGTCCTGTCATGCGGGCTTTTAAGTACCACTTCAATGGGTTATTTGGTACTTTTTTGATGGCTAATTTGACTAGTGTGCTAGGGGCGGTCAAGCCTATTTTAGGACAGTCAGCAAACTCAGAACTCGACAAGCCTTTTGATCTGCCGGAGTTAGAGGCAGCCCTAGCTGGAATGTTTCCAACAAAGGCTCCCAAGGTGGGTGAGATGCTAACTTTATTCTATAAGAAATTCTGGGATGTGGTTGGGGATGATATCTCCAGTTTCTTTCTTGCGCTGCTTAATGATGGTGCAAGTGCACAACCTATTAATCATTTGCTCATTTCACTAATTCCAAAGATGAATAGCCCTACTCAGGTAACTGATTTCCAACCTATTGCTCTATGTAGGGTAATTTATAAAATTATTGCCAAAACGATTGTGTAAAGGTTGAAGGGTGTGATTCCTTTGGTCATTTCATAGTTTCAGAGTGCTTTTGTTCCTTCTCATCTCATGACCGATAATATTTTATCTATTTTTATTCCATACATGCTATTCAGAGAAAGGGGAATAGTAAATTCAAACAAATGATTTTAAAGTTGGATATGTCTAAGGCTTATGATTGGGCTGAATGAACATATTTGCAGGGTATGCTTTGAAAGTTTGGGTTCAGTGACCGCATTTTTGGTTTTCTTATGAATTGTGTGTTTACAATCAGTTATGCAGTGCAAATCTGTGGACAGGCAACTGGTCATATCGTCCCCACCTGGGGGCTTTGGCAGGATGACCCCCATGTCGCCTTATTTGTGCAGAAGGTTTTTCTGCTCTGCTATCTCGGGCCCAGTGTTCTAAGCAACTTCACCGGAAGGGGGTAGGGGGGGGGGGGGGGGGGGGGGAGGGGGGTGGGTTGGATGTGGGGAGGGGGTGAGGATGTGGCCCCGGGGACCCCTCGATCTCTCACCAACTTTTTTTTTGTAGATGATAGCCTTCTTTTTTCAATGCTTGGTTAGAAGAATGTTCTCAGCTTCTTGGAGTACTGAAGGTTAATTTCGAATTTTTTGGGTATCAGAATTGTTGATTTTCATGAGAAATATTTGGGACTTCCTACTTTGATTGGCAATAATAAGAAAAATATGTTTGGAAAGTTAGAGATGCCTTACGTAACAGGTTGACTACTTGGAACTCGAAGTTACTATTTACTACTAGAAAAGATCTTGGGGTAAAGCTGGAAAACCCAGTATTCATTGGATGAACTGGGATAAAATGTATCATCTTAAGACCTTTGGCGGACTGGGTTTCTAGAACTTTGAGAGTTTTCATCAAGATATGCTCGTAAAATAAGCTTGGCGATTGCTGGAGCAACCAGGTTTGTTGGGTCCCTACCGTCTCTGGTATAACGGTCCATTATCTGGGGTCAAGAGATGGTCAAGCAGGGTTTGATTTGCAGGGTAGGCAATGGTGCCTCTATTGGTATGTTTCGTGATAGGTGGATTCCACGGCCCCAGACGTTCCGTCCTATCCTAAACTTGGGACTTCCGGTGAATGCTATGGTTTCCTCCCTTATTCTCCCCTATAGAGGGTGGGATGTGGCTTATTGGAGTCGGTTTTATGTCAAGAGGACGTTCAAAATATTTGTGGTATTATGCTCCTAACCCAAGCAGCTTTTTCAGATGGACGATACTGGTTTTACTCTAAGGATGGGAAGTATATGGTGACATCTGGTTACCAATTAGGGTTCACCCTAGGCCAGGTTTATACAGATAGCGGGGGAGAGTCTTCTACAAGTGGTCTAAGTGGGAGGATTTGGAAGCACTTATGCAAGCTGATGGTCCTTAATAAGCTAAAGACCATTTGTTGGAGGGCTTGCTCTGAGATATTGCGGACGACTCACAATTTGGTTGACTGGAGGCTGCTTGATTCGAGTCTGTGTAGCCGGTGTGGAAAATGCAGGATGGATTATCTCTTTTCTTATGCTTTGTCTCATTTATCCTTTTCACAGTTAGATCAATTTGTTTATACTTGTTGGGCTGTTTGGAATTGGAGGAATAAAGCAGTACATGCGTTGCAGGTTAAAAGGGCTATAGAGCTTTATGAATCAGCCATGACTGCTTATTCAAAATTTACAGGGCTACACCGAGTCTTTATAGGGGCACCATTTCAGCATGAGCTTAAGTGGACCAAATCAGCTGCGGGGTTTCTGAAAATTAATTGTACTGCTGTTGTCTGTAAGGACACGTTTTAGTTGGGGGGGGGGGGGGGGTGTGGGTGGGTGTGGGTAGGATCGATGCTAAGAAACTTAGGTGGAGTGCTAGTGGCTAGTTTTTTCTGCCCATGGGCTTTTAGAGGTTTTTTGGTTCGGTTGAAATTGAGGCTATTTTATGTGGCCTCCTGTAGGTGCAGCGGTTGGGTGTTCAGGATGTTGTAGTAGAGACTAATTTTTTGGAAGCAATTAGCACTATTAAGGCGGCCCAACATTTGTGGACACCAATGGGCCTTCTTGGTCGTGAAGTTTGGGGGTTGATGGAGGTTCCTCACATACCTTTGGCCTCTCTCACTTGTGTTCCTTGTTCTGTCAACTCAGTGGCTCACTGCTTGGCCCTGGAAAGGCATCGCACTCAAGTTTGAATCGGATGGGGTCCTATGTTCCCTCCATGGCAAGTACCCCTTTTAGCGGAGGACATTGATGTTTAGCTGTTTAGTTGTGTTTTTGAGTTTTTTTTTTGGGAGTTCTCTTTTTCCCTGATCGGATTTCTCTCAACCTAACTATGTTTTATGATGAGGGTTTTAATGAGACTCCACGCACTCCCTGTGGTGCACCTAATCGATGTACTCTTTCACTATTCTCTTTTCAATGAAGATCTCCTTTTAATAATAATAATAATAATAATGATAATAATAATAATAATAAATATTTAATCCAATTAGTTTAGGCTTTAGAAAAAAAAAAACACTAGCAACACTCAGTTAAATAATATCATATCAACCTCAAAGGCTCAAACCCAAAGTGAAAAGTACAAATCAGAAAACAATACGCCTCTGTTCAGCATTTTTTTTTTCTTTTTTTAAGTTATCTCACAATTTTTTCTCCTTTATTTTCTTCAAAATTTTATTGTGTTTATCTATTATCAAACTTCGAAGCATAAAGTATTATTTTATAATATTAGGTTTAAATAGAAATTGAATGAAGAGTTTTGGCTTTGGAAATTTAAGTATTAGAGATTTTTTGTTTCTTTTCTTTTTTTGATTTGACAATTTGAATTTTTAAAGTTGAAATTGGGGTTTTTGTATTTGTAATTGAGACGAAAGTCTATGATAATGAATGTTTGATTTAAATGGGTAAAAATCCTCACTTTTCTTTAGTTATGTCAAATATTGAGGAAAACAAATTTGACATATAACTATTGTTTGATTTATAGGCTCATTAGACATTTATTAACTCTTACTGTTTCAATAGCAATAACAGAACATGCTTTTTCATTTTTGTGAATTATATAGAATCGGCTTCAAAATAAAATAAGTGATTAATTCTTGATTGTATAACCCTACACATTAAAAGACGGTAATTTGTGCTTGTAAGTTTAATTATAAGGGTGGGCAATTGTCTCGTTCCGTATCATACCAAACCGGGAAAAAACGGTAATCTAATCCAATTGCAGAGTTGCAATTCTTTTAGCTACTGACTCCATATTTGTTAGATGACCTTCATGTGTACCTGCTTCCATATTTGTTTCTGGCTCCATTACTTTCTGGTCTCACTGTCAACAAGGTTGATGGCTCCTGCTTTTATTCTTATTCGTTTTGGTAGGTTTAACCATGCAATAAGCAAGCTATCATTTGTTGGGTAGGTATGGACAAGGAAGATTTGAAATTTTGGGCAAGAAGATAGAGCTCACTGGACAACTAATATAACTGGTGACATCTATGGGAAAGGATGGATCAGTGAGATGTATGGATATTCTTTTGGTGCAGCGGAGGTAAGTTTTTTCCTTTCTCACGTCAAACATTTTGTTTAATAAAAGATAACTGCCTGACCTTTTACCAATTCCCGATCCTTTATAACTTGTGCTTCTTTGCTAAGTCCTTTTTTTTCTTCTTTTGTTTATTTGTGTTTTCCTTTTACAGGCTGGTCTTCAGCACAAAATAAATGATAACTTGATGATCTACCCCGGCTACATACCACAGGAGGGTGTTGAGCTTATTCTTTTTCACTACGGCTTCACATTTAGTGTAGAGATAGAAATGGTTTTTTGGTAAATTATCTCACCATGAAGATGGTATTGTTTATGACTGGCCGATTCTTTCGCGAACCCCCATATCCAAAAGAGGTATGTGATCAGATTTTAAATTGTTAGAATCTTTGGTATTGCAACCTTTTTCTTTATTCAAGGAGAAGTCTTTACATTTCTTTCATGGTGCATGTTTGCACCCATTGATCCTCCGGAAAAAAAAATAATTTCTTAGTACAAAATAGTTTTGTATGAATAAATTATTTAGATTTTTTTGCATAAATTTTGGCTCAATTTTTTGTTACGGTATGGTATCGTATCGACACTACAAGAATTGATAGCTTTCACGGCAAAATATTTCGTGGCAAAGCACACATTTGTCGCGAGAGAGACACTATCGTGAAAAAGTTTATAATTTGTCAGGAAAGATTCAAAGGGAGATTTCAGTTTTCACGCTATAGTTTAGGCGACAAACAAGGGGTCTAAGGCGGAAAATGATTTCCTCGCGAAGTTTTTTCCCAAAAAATAATTTTCGATTTAATTATATGCTCACAATTTATTCTGGAAAAAATAGAGCGCGATAAGTTCCCGCTGAAAATTTCGAGTCTCACCTTGAAAAATTAGAGTTTACCAGCACATGTATTAAAAAAAATTGTGGACAAATTTCGTCCTCGCGCGGAAAAACATCTCCATCTCTCTTTGTGCAAAAACGCGCGCCTCCATCTTCGATCGAGTACTCCGGAAAGAAGCTTCCCCAAGCCCGACCACCCTCTCAATTCCAATCTCGCTCGCAGATCAAGATTCCAAATCCCAGCATCCTCCATCTTACGTTTTGTACTCCAGAGAAGTCTGAATCGAGGCCCAGCTCTCGTTCCAACAACCGGCGGGGGAGCACCTGCCAGTATACGATCGGCTAAGGCCTTTCGACGGGGAGTAAACGGGTTGGCATTCCGTCCTTTAAGCCAGGGAAGCGATCTTCGGGCGGGTATCACATCCTTCTTTCATTCCGAGGAAAAAAGGTCGAGACTAAGCCTTTCGACGACCAAAATTCTGGAACCTCTAGCCCCCGCAAGAAGGTTCGTCTCTCCTCCTATCAATTTTTTCCAATCAACAGATCTAATTCTTATAGTATTTATATACAACCCGAGAGGCATTGACCACTGGAGGCCTAGATTCAGACCTTAGAATAATCATAGGATTGGTTCTTAAAGTAAACAAACCAAGAGGTATATATTTCTCAAAAGAATAATCATAGTTTGTTTATTTGATGGTTTTGAATTTCAATGGTTGTCATTGTTCGAAATAGGATTGGTTCTTCGAAACAGTTTCATTGGAATAATCATATATTTTTTTTGTTTGACGGTTTTGAATTTTAGAGGTATATATTTCTCAAAAGAATAATCATAGGATTAGTTCTTCGAAACAGTTTCATTAGTAGGAAAGGTCACATAAGTTGTCATTGTTTGATTGGAAAGCTGTACCTGTATGTAGTTGATACTTCACCTGGTTCACCTAGATGACGAAATATGGATCTAGCATATGGACTTCCAGTTAATTGGATGGATTTAACCTTCTGGTTAATCAAATGATAGTAGGAAAACGGTTACATATAATATAGAATAAATATTTGAAATGAGAGAAGTTGATGGTTTGATCTCATAGAACGAATCCATTGTCTGTCCACTTAATAAGATGATACTATGCGACTTATTTTATTTGTAGTGGCATAGTAAGAGCTTGAGCTCAATGACAACTGGATTGGTTCTGGATTGGTCTTGCATTTTGAAATTCAAAACCCAGAGGTATTTCTCAAAAGATTTTCTAGCATTGTACTTGATTAGTCTAGATTCAGACCTTAGAAAACAAATTTCTTTGACTAGTTGTTCAGTAACATGCTTATAAAAAATTCATGTGAACTTCCAATGGTTTTGAATTTCAAAATGTTGAAGTGTGGGAACCTTTTACGTTACCCATTTCTGGGTCACTGCCATGGAAAGATTTCTCAAAATAATAATTTAGATCTTATAGTATTGGTTCTTAAAGTAAACAAACCCATAGGTATTTCTCAAAAAGATTTTTCTAGCATTGTGCTTGATTGGTCTAGATTCAGACCTTAGAAAAATAATTGCTTTAACCAGTTGTTCAACAACATGCTTACATAGTTTGTTTATTGATGATGGTTTGGTACAGTTATCATAGCATATGCTGAAGGAGAGGGAGCTTGCTTGCTTATGCTTTATACAACTCTTTTCCAATTTATTAAACGCTAACATTATTGTGTACTGTTATCAATTTTTTACTTTATTACATTATGTTTCTGGGGACTTTGCTCTAAGTTGGCATTCTCTCTTACACAAATTTATAGGTTGTCCTCCCTATTGTGGGAAAACTTGATATGGTTAATATATTCTTGAGATTTATTAGGAGTCTAGTTCTTATATGGGAAGCGAGGTTTTTCTTTTAATTAGCATGTGGATACACTAAACTTCTAAGGTTGGACTTGAATAGAGGCCTTCTGAAGGAGAGAGAAAGAAATTGGCTAGTTTCTCTGCAAGTTGAGTTAGCCTTCCTATTTATTTTGAAATATGTGAATGAATATGTTGATGTGGGAGGGGAATGAATGACGCATGCATTGTTGCTAGAGCTCTCTTTAATTCATGAAAGGAGCCAACTTACAAATTCGAAACAGTTTCATTAGTAGGAAAGGTCACATAAGTTGTCATTGTTTGTTTGGAAAGTTGTACCTATATGTAGTTTGATACTTCACCTGGTTCACCTAGATGATGAAATATGGATCTAGCATATGGACTTCCAGTTAATTAGATGGATTAACCTTCTGGTTAATCAAATGATAGTAGGAAAACTGTTACAGATAATATAGATAAATATTTGAAATGAGAGAAGTTGATGGTTTGATCTCATAGAACGAATCCATTGTCTGTCCACTTACTAAGATGATACTATGCCACTTATTTTATTTGTAGTGGCATAGTAAGAGCTTGAGCTCAATGACAACTGGATTGGTTCTGGAATGGTTCTGCATTTTGAAATTCAAAACCATTAGAAGTTCACATGAGTTTTTTGTAAGCATGTTGCTGAACAACTAGTCAAAGCAATTCTTTTTCTAAGGTCTCAATCTAGATCAATCAAGCACAGTGCTAGAAAATCTTTTGAGAAATACCTCTGGGTTTGTTTACTTTAAGAACCAATACTATAAGATCTACAATTATTATTTTGAGGAAATCTGTCCATGGTAGTGACCCAAAAATGGGTACGTAAAAGGTTCCACACTTTAGCATTTTGAAATTCAAAACCATTGGAAGTTCACATGAATTTTGTAAGCATGTTGTTGAACAACTGGTCAAAGCAATTCTTTTTCTAAGGTCTGAATCTAGACCAATCAAGCACAATGCTAGAAAATCTTTTGAGAAATACCTCTTGAACATAAATTTCATCTCAAAATGCCCCTTGAGTGTCTAATTTAATAGGTTCTATCCAGGTTCGTCTCTCCGGGATATTTGCACCCCTTGTTTACTTTTCAGTTCACTTTCTTATAGCTTTCTGGGACTTCTTTACTTTTCAGTTCACTTGCTTAATTTGCTGCTGAATTTGTGCGAGCTATTGCTTCACCTCTTCCATAAGTCATGTACTGTAATTCTTGTGTTTTTTCTCTCTTGTTTTGTTCATTGATTATTCCACTCTTGGAATGTGTTTGTTTCTTTGAGAGAGAGAGAGAGATGTGATGACTGCAACATTAGTTTGTTTATTTGATGATGGTTTGGTTTTGGTTTTGTTTGAATATTGCAGCTTTTTGGTTGGATGCAAAATAAGCTTAGTGGGAATAATAAGCATGGAAGCAGCAAGAGAACCAATACAGCTCCTACTACTAGTAAGCACATTGCTACCTCTTTTTTTAGCCAATCAAATTCTATGTACATATATGTTTCGGTTATTTGTGCTTCATTCTTCCATATTTGTTTCTTCGTCTATGCATATTATATGGATGATTTGAGCAGTGCATAGTTGAGGATCTTAAAATGGATGATTTGTTGATAACAACCCCATACAAGTAGGATTGGTTCCAGATATGAGCTGGGATGATTTGGTTCCCATACAAGTAGTTTATGTTATGATCTTGGTGTAGTTTATGATTTGGTTCCCATACAAGTATGATTTGGTTCCCATATATGCCTAAAACCCAACACAGCTCCTAGAATGGTCCCCACCAAAACTATCACTGTGTCTCGCGTATCTATGGCATTTCTCCTGTAGACAATCAACTTTGAATTTCGTGTTATATTGTCCTGAAAATTCTGGGTTATTTAGTGAACTATTAATATGAAAATTTTGGTGAACAAAGAACTTGTTGAATCTGAATAGACTTAATTTTATGTTTCGAGGATTTGAAATTGATTTGGGTGCTTATTGGGTTTGTTATTTGAATGCTTGGGAGGTTTAGAGATGTGCTTATTGGTTAATTAATTACAACTAGAGAATAGATAATTTTGTTGAACTTGATGAATTGATGATTGGTTTTTGGTGAATAGCTGACTGATGGGAATTGATGATTTAGATAATAGATGTTTTGGGTTCTGTTTTATTTTTTCTTGTTTGCATTTTCTGATTTTCTCTCGCCCATGAACTTGAGTTCACTCACATTGGTGAGAGTTACGTTGCATAGTTGGTTGAAATGCTATTGATACACTTAACCATGCATATATTGTATGTTGACTATTATATTCCTTGGAAACTCGAATGTGTGGACAGATTCCTAATTGATGTCGGAGCTAAATGTTGGTGACCTCCTTGATAATCCCTATAAATTAAGTGATAGAATTTTAAATGAGACAAATGCACTCAGTACTTATATATTTTGGGGTGAATTTGGTTTGATGTCGGTGATCTAGATTAGCTAGCCGGTGTTGAATATCTTCTTTATATTTTGGTGAACCATGTTAATTATGTACATTCGCATTGCATGCTGTAAATGGCGTCTTAAGTTAGGAGATCGATAAATGAACTTGGCCAAGGTTGTTTCTTGAGTGCTTGCTAGCAATTTTGATTATAAAAAATGATTCCTGGATTTAATTGTCTTACTAGTGGTTTTTATGCCCAGCAGGGTACAATCTTTGATCTTTGAAGACTTTGAGGATTTTGTTATAGTTGTATCCGTACTTTTTTACTAAAGGCAGGTTTATTTCTTTACAACTTGCATGGGAAATGAAATTGTGAGATAATTAAGTAGGAAACTGATAGTGTTTTTTCTTTTTTTATAATGGTATTTGTATTTCTGTGGAGACGACTTTTGTTTTCATGTTGTAGATATGGAGTTGCCCAATGAGTTCATTGCATTATAGTTTAAGTTTAAGTTTGAGTGTTCCTAAATTAATTTGTCAGTTTTGTATATGTTTTCTTGGACGTATTGAGGCTCCTTATAATTGTGTCTTCACCAAATCTTTTGGATAGTTATATAAGTCATATAAGTCATGTTCGTCAGATGAACTCAAAACTTGTTTAGACTCAAACAAACCACCCCATATTGAAGTAACAAGTGCAACATCATGTACTTCATCATCTGAGTCCGAGTCAAAATGTAATGAGCATTTTGATTCAGTGTCACTCCATGTGGTCTTCCTAGCCCAATCTTTTTGTTCCATAATACCCATTTTATTCGGTTGAAACTTGCAATGGAAGACACGAAAAATCTTTTGAACAATGGTAATTACAAAGATTGGTTCATTAAGACTAACACACTCATTTGAGATTAACTTTAGATGATAATAGAATTCTATGAATGACTCTAAATCACTCATTCGAATTGCTTCAAAGTTTGCCAAGGACATTTGAAGCTTGAAGCCATGAACTTGAGCATCACTTCCATGGACAATTCTAAGTTTTTCCCAAGACCGCTTTTTCGGCGGTGCAATTTCTAATGTGTGAGAACTGAGATGGAGACAATGTTGTGACAACTGAAAGGTTGATTGTTATCTCTAGGTAGCATAGTTTGTGCCATCAAAGAAAGGTTGATTGTTACAGGAATTCCTATCACATTCCATCCTCGACGCACTAAAAATTGATATCAACTTAAACCCTAAGAACAACTCTAAGTGTATCTTGGCTCTGATAACAACCAATAGTTGGATACCAATTCTAATGCAGATTCACATGACTAGTCATTAATTCATATAAAAACATACCAGACTCAACACAACAATCAATCCATAACAATCAATTCATAAGAAAATAGACACAACTTTTGGATGCTCTGCATATATATATATATATATATATATATATATATATATATAACTCCAAGACACTGAGAAAACAAAGCTCAAAACTAGCAGAAATGAATTAGGTAGAAACTAAGACGAAAACAAATTCATAGAAAAAATTTATAGTTTGAAAATTTTCAGCTAGAGTAAGATGACACAACTCTATTGAATTATTCTCAACTTTTTTTAACTTTGGCTGAGTGTTTAAACTGGAACCCAATGGATATTGCTTCAACAAATGGTACAACTAGTCTTCTTGCTCTTCAAAGCCTAACTACTGGTTTTGCTTCAACCTTCACCCCTTACCTTCTTCTGCTTTTAGATCATCTTCTTGTTGTGTCGTGTTAACAACGGCGATGAGAAAGCATAACTTGTGATATGAATTCGACACTCACCCTTCCATGCAAATGACCTAAAGAAGCTGTGAATATGAAATGGAATTGCAGTACCAACTTTCATATACACGAAATTATAATTATCCTCGAATTCAGACTACTTGTTTGCACAGTTCAGTTTCATTGCACAAAAAAAAAAGAAGGAAAAGCATGATCTTTGACAACATCAAACAATGCATATTATTATTATTTACACGGCTGCATTTTAAGTTAACTAAACTTACCTTTCTAAGCTCATTTGGCATAAATCCTTACATAAAATAGTTAAAAACTGAATTTGCAAGTACCGTCGTCAAAGCCTATCTTTCTTTATTGAAGACTGGGGCATTATCATCATAGCTTGCCTTCTTACACTCGTCCCAGTTTGATGGCCGAGCCAATTGGTTTGAAGCTGATATAAGGTCAGTATTCTGAGGCAGCTTTCTTTGCTGTAACTAGTTGATTCTTTGGGGATGGGGGTAGTGTTATATTTTTTACTCTTATTTTCGAATTCCACAATGAACTAGGCAATTGCATTCATTGCCTGATTTTCAAAATCTCCTGCCTGTCCTTCTTGCATGATGATTGTATACTTGTCACTAGTCTTTTTGAAGCTTTACAATGCCCTGAAAGTAGCAATTGCTACATCCTCTATGCTTGTTAAGGATGATTTCCTATTCTCAATAGGAATAGGAAGAAAAAGAATGGCATTGTTGTCATTTCTTTGCAATAGAAATAGCTAGTACTTCAAGTACATAATTTTGATCAATTGAAGTTTAAAAGTTTTTACAACCCTAATTGATCCTATCAAGGTAAATAAATGGTTACTGATTATGGTTGATATAGGCCTTGATTATATTCTCTTTGGTAGAAGTGTAAACCCTACCCATTTCCATAGTTCAAAATTCAAAAAGCTTATAATAAGAGTTGAGGTACGAGTACTCTATAGTGATCTTGTTATTTTTTATCAACGATATTCCATGATAAAATGGTATTTCACGCTATAGGGAGCCGTTTGATTTGGGTTAAGCCGTATATTGGCCAATTGTGATAAGGTAGTGAGTTCAACACAAGACATTGTCTATGCATAGATGTTGAATAGTATTTTAATCCAACTGCTTCTATTGGTTACATGGAAGACCCGACTAATCTCAAATCCTTGATTGCCAGCGTAATATTCGCATCCCCAAGGTGCGTTGAGAATGTTAGTGTTATCTAATTCTAATTTTAATTTAGTTTACTTAAATCAGTTACACTTGAAAGTGATTTTGTGCACTATGAATGTTTTGTGTTAGTAGCATTAGTTTATTTGATTTTAAATAAACTCCTTCTAGACATAAGTTTTGGATTCATCGTTTGATAGGCTTTCGTTGGTCCATGGACAAGTAGTGGATACAAAATTCTGAAATATTTAGTAAGGAACACATAGATGGAATTGATGTATTTGTTGAAGTTGCAAGGAATCATGTCAATAATCGTAATCAGACTAGATGTCCATGCCGAAAATGTAGCAACAGATATTGGAAGTTAGTTGGTGAGGTCCGAATGCACTTAAGTAGATATGGGATGTCCTATAGTTATACGACATGGATTCACCATGGTGAACAAATAGAATCTGGTTCACGTTCGTTGATTGATCGATCGATGGTGCCACCTAATGATGATATAGGCAGTGGTAATGATGATATGATGAGGATAATCAACGATTTACACCCTTACGCATCTCAACATCATGGTCATGATGGCTTGCAAGAAGATAACACCTTAGTTAATGAATATAGAGATGCTAATTTGGAAGATGATCAGTCATGCAATATGCATTGGGGGGAGTCTGTCAAATATGAAAAGTTATTGGAAGAAGCTCAACAAGAACTGTATCCTGGTTGTGAAGAATTCTCAGTTTTAACAGCGGTAGTTGAGTTAATGCATTGTAAAGTATTGTACATGATGTCAAATAGATGTTTTGATCACTTGATGGGAATATTGAAAAGGATGCTCCCTAAAGATAATCTTCTACCTCCGTCACATCATCAAGCAAAAAAGGTTATGAAAAACCTTGGGATGGGGTATGAAAAAATCCACGCATGTCAATATGATTGTGTTTTGTACTACAAGGAAAACGAAGGGTTGGATAAATGTCCCGTATGTAATGAGCCCAGGTACAAATACAAAGGTGATGACAATAAAAAAAGATTCCTCTGAAGGTCTTGCGTTATTTACCACTTAAACCAAGATTGCAGAGATTGTACATGTCTATGCACACTGCCAGTGATATGAGATGGCACAAGGATGGTCGAGTTGATGACGATCTCATGAGGCATCTAGCTGATGGAGAAGCTTGGAAGGAGCTTGATCGAATGTACCCAGATTTTGAAATGGATTCGCGAAATGTTAGGCTATGGCTTGTGACCGATGGATTTAATCCATTCGGGAATATGACCACATCCTACAGCATGTAGCCTGTTATCGTGGTACCTTATAATTTGCCTCATTGGAGGTGCATGAGGAAGGAATTCTCAATGCTGACTTTATTAATTCCCGAGCCTCGTGCACCTGGTAAGGAGATTGATGTTTACTTGAGACCATTAATTGACGAACTCCTATGGGAACATAGTGTGCAGACATATGATAGAGTATCTAATTCAGTATTTAATCTTTGTGCAGTAGTGATGTGGACCATGAATGACTTTCCGACATATGGGAATCTGTCTGGATGGAGCACAAAAGGTTATAAGGCATGCCCGGTTTGTAATGAGGACATAAGTTCCCAATGGCTTAGTGGGAAAGTTTGTTACTTGGGACACCGACGTTTTTTGCCATGGGATCATCCATGGTGCTAGAACAAAGATGCTTCTGATGGAAATATAGAGGTAAATGCAAGACCTAGAGAATTCTCAGGTGAAAAATTTTTGGATCAGTTGAACAATCAACACTTTGGTCAGATTGGTAAACATCCTCACAACCTGGATAGGAATAGAAAGTGAACACAAGATGAGCTAAATTAGAACAAAAAGAGCATTTTTTTTTAGTTAGAGTACTGGTCCAAGCTTAGAATCAGGCATATGCTAGATGTGATGCACGTAGAGAAGAATGTTAGTGATAGTTTGGTGGGGACCATTCTAGGCATAAAGAGAAAATATAAGGATACAGTGAAGGCTCGCCAAGATCTGCAAGAATTGGGCATTAGGAGCCACTTATGGTTAGAACGGACAGGGAACAAGTATAAAAAGAAATACGCTGCTTACACTATTCATCCAGACGAGCGAAAAGAATTTTTTCAATTTTTGAAATCTGTCAAATATCCGGATGGATATGCAGCCAATATATCCAAAAATATTAAACTTGATAAAGGAAAAATTTCAGGCTTGAAAAGCCACGATTTGCATGTCTTGTTGCAGCGGCTACTTCTTGTTGGAATTAGAAAATATTTACCTAATGGTGTGGTTGAACCTATCATTCAGCTGTCAAGTTTTTTTCAGCAGTTATGCGCTAAGACAGTGTGCAAATCGGATATGAATAGGTTGGGCAATGAGATTGTGTACACTTTATGACAATTTAAACAAATTCTCTCTCTCTCTCTCTCCCCCCCCCCCCCTCCCCCACCCCCTCCTTCCCCCCTCCTCATTCTTTGATATCATGGTTCACTTGATGGTGCATCTACCTCATGAAGCAAAGCTTGCTGGGTCAGTTGGAGCTCGATGGATGTATCCTATTGAAAGGTACTAGCTATTGCTCTTTTTAATTAATTATATTTCATTGTGTTGTAGGTTACTTTTGGCAAATTATTGTAGGAAAAACTCACATTATTTTTTGTCTTCCAAAATGTTAGGTAAGTATAAAGGCTTCTTGCGAAATAGGGCTCGTCCGGAAGGGTCATTAATTGAAGCATACATTACAAATGAATCGCTTATGTATTTTTCATTATACCTTCGAAATGTGGAAACGTGTTTCAATAGACCTGATAGAAACAACGACGGTGATGCACAAGATGAGAAACTTTATGTCTTTGCTCAAAATGCACGTCTATTTATGAGTAAGAAGAGCATTGAATGAAAAAATGCTGATAATGAAGTAGCTCAGTGGTATATATTGAATAATTGCGAAGAGGTATCAACATTCCTAAAGTAAACTCTATATGGTTTATTATTTCTATAAGTTTAATTATTACAACATTTCCACATATAATAGGTCCACTGATTATTAATACAGGGAGCATGAGGTATTGATAAGGCGTGAGAATGATGAGAATATTGTAGAAATGCACAAGAATTCATTTCCGGTTTGGTTTCAAGAACAAGTAAGCAAAGATCATGATTTTATGCTGATTGGCAGATGAGAAAATTACAGAAGGAGAATTCCCCACACTTTAGTGATGCGTTATTTGAGTTATTCGAGGGGCCCTGTTAGAGTTGAAACTTACCAAGGATTTGTTGTAAATGGAGTTAAGTTTGTGATCTCCACACGTGATGATAATTTGACTACCCAGAATAGTGGTGTCTTTGTGCCAGGAAGCTATGGGACCTTTGAGATTGATTTCTATGGAAAGTTGACAAGTGTAGTTGAAGTGTTATATAGACAACTTTATAGGGTTGTGTTGTTTAAATGTCAATGGTTTAATACAGATCCTGCAAGGGCTGGGAGTATAAAACGTGATTATAAGCTAACATCCGTGGATACACATACTCAATGGTATGAACATGATCCTTATATCCTAGCAACCCAAGCTAAACAAGTGTTTTATTTGGACGATCTAAAGGCTGGTGGTGGTTGGAAAGTGGTGGAGCATATTGAACATAGAAACATTTGGAACGTCCCAGAAATCAAAAATTTTGAAGATAATGATAACGATGATGATGGGGCATACCAAGAGAATTTATCATCACACATTCATATTCCCATTCAGCCTGATAATGTTGATGTCATACATACACCTTTACATAGAGAAGATCTTGCGCCAATAGAGATTGATGCTATACATATTGATCTTGGCCCTCTTAGGCCAATTGATAGTGGGGAATTTATCTTTGAAGATGATGAGGAAGATAGTCTTCATATTGATGAGGAAGAAAGTCTTCATACTGATGAGGAAGATAGTCTTCATATTGATGAGGAAGATAGTCATCCTAGTAATGAGGAAGATAGTTTGCATAGTGATGAGGACAACGACTTCTATTGCTAGGAGTTATGCCAAAGCACTAACAAATTTATTTATACAAATTGGTAAAAAATTTCTTATAATGTTTATGTTTAGTTCTGATTGATATAGTAAGTAATATGTTTGTTCTTTTATCTACAGATGAGTTTCATTACAAGGAAAAAGTTGTTACAGACTCGATCAGCTACTCAGAAAGTGATGTCAACGAATCGGTCTACTGTTTGTAGCCAACCTACTCCTATGGTTTCTCCCGCTCAGCCTACAACATCATGTGAGCATCGAGCTCAGCTTCAACCTACCAAAAGACCTCGTACTGTTTTTGTCCGTAATCAGCCTCGACCTACAAGAAGTCCTTCACCGACTCAGCCTCAACCTACGAGAAGCCCTTCGCCTACTCAGCCTCCACCTACAAGAAGTCCCAGGCTAGCTCAGCCACAACCTACAAGAAGGCCCCCTCCGACTCAAGATGAATGTCAAAGGGAGGATTCTTCTGCACCCACGCAGCCTTCTTCTGGACTTATTATGTTCAATTTTAGAATAATAAAATGACTAATGATAATGTTACAGATGATGAGAGGAATGCGGGTGGACCTGAACCTAATGGTAGGTTGCAGAAAGTGCACCCAACTTCTATTTTATATGCGCCTTCTGTACTCATTAAATTTTGGTTCACTTTAGGAATGTGTGCTATTTTCATATTGAAAAATGACAGGTGATGGTCGTCTTCCAACCCTAGCAGATGGAGAGCAACCAATACTTAAACCGGGAGTCAGAGGGGCTTGTGCGGCAATCAAGACAAGTCGAATAGTCCGCACCACCAAAAAGAAGATTCATGTTGAATTTCATCCTATTTTTAATAGGCATGTGAGTTCAGAGATCTCAAGCTTGCTGTCCCATGACATCGGTGCAATTATCCGAACGAGTTGTGTTATGAATAAAGCATATTGGACAAAGATCAATCCCGACATAAGGAGCACCCTTATGGGCGAAATCACTGTGAGTAAATTACTTGTCATCAACTCCATTTTGTAACTTCATTGGCTGTTGTTTGGATTGTGTTTGTCTTTCGTTGACACTTTGTTTCAAATTGGTTGTAGGTCAATTTTGACATAGACTTGAAGGACCCAAAGATTAAAAAATATGTCAACGATCTCATGGCTAGGAGGTTTAGAGACTTCAAGCACGAATTGAACAAGTACTTTAAACTTTTTCCAACAAAGGCGGAAGCATTAGCTAACCCACCATTGGAGATGGTACAAAGGGATGGCGAACACCAGTGGAAATTTTTGTGTGACCATTTTCAATCATTGGAGTTTTTGGTAGTCATATTTCATTGTATGTATTATATAGAAAAGTTCTCTCTTAATGCTAATGAACTCATTAGTCATGCAACTGTGCAGAAAGCATCTGTGGCCAATACATCGAACCGAGGTCATAAGGAGATAGAGCATCATGCTGGTTCAAAATCTTTCGCACACATAGCAATGGAGTGTGCAGTGGTAATATAGTAGTTTTATACTAGACATATTATCTTGTTGTAACTTATATGGTACATTTAATTTATTTGAAATGATGCTATATCACTTTAGGAAGGTTAAAAATTTGTGGAGATAGACACTTATGGAAAAGCATGTTCCGGGAAAGCCAAGCAATGGAGCAATGACAAGGCCAAAGCTAAATATGTAGGTATTTCTTTAATAACTTTTTGGGTAAAGTTTAGTACACTTGTTGGCTTCTAGTTATACTTAGTACTATATTTATAAGATGAATGAAACAAGAAGATAAATGAAATTGATTTTTCTTAGGTGAACTTTGCATGCATCAACATTTTGGTAAAGATAAATGGCCAATTGTGATAAGTGTTAGCTGTGGTGTTTTGGAAGGGATAGTGTTAGCTGTTTCTAATTAAGAATTAGTTGATCAGTGGTCTTAGCCTTAGTCTAGATCTCCTCCAGCCATCACGAAGTGCATGAGATGCACTTTTTTAATTTGAACTTCTTCAATCAAATGTAGCGTTCGTTCATTGTTTAGAAGTACTTACTTTATGCATCATAACAATACCCTAAATGAATGTGTGAAACCTATTCATTACGAACTCTTTCTCCAACCAAATTTGATGCTAATTGAATAAATTATGTCTTTCGACTCAGCCACAATTGGGACACCATTAGAAATTAGGAAAACTAATACCGAAGAATCCAAGCATGGGAATAGCAATAGGATTGTAAAAACAACTTTGATGTCCAACATGTTTTTTGATTGTATAAACTTTGTTAGAATATTATTTCACTTATATAAACTTGGTTATATGATTGTATATTGTATGTAACATGTGTTTTTATGTCGGTTTCATTTGAAGGATGAGATGTTAGCAAAAAAGAATGATTATCTTCAGGAGGCAGCAAAAGAATATCCTGAGGATACTCCAGTAGATGATCCTAATGTTGGCCTTAATATTTCGATTGATGTACTTGGAAAGAAGCCAGGATCACAGATACGTGGTATGGGATATGGACGTGTCCGTGAGATTGGAAGCTCTCAATCTTCAGCAACTACTCAACAATTGCAAACGGAGTTTGACAATTTGAAGGATGAGTTGACAGTTGCAAAGGTATCTCAAGAGGTCGCTAACAAGAAACTTGCACATATGCGGTTGTATCTCCAACAACTAGTACAAAATATGTCAAGAGTCCCGGGGTTTGAAGCACCAGCAGTTGATTTTGAAGTACCATCGATTGATGAACACGGTGAGGATGATGGTCAAAGCTCCCTAGGATAGTCTTTTTTCCATGCTCATGTAGAACATAGTTTGACCTTCAGAAACTTAATTAGATACTACGTAATTATTTTGGACATTTAGAAATTTAGCTACTACGTACTTATTTTGCATGCTATGTTATTAATTTATATAAATATTACGTTTTCTATAATTGTTGTGACTTTCCATAAATCAGGTACTATTATTGCATTTAAAAGTCGAAATCTTATAATAGTTGAGGTGTATTTTTGTTATGAGATAAACCTTAGGCGACAAATGTATTTCTCACTATAGATACTTTATCGCGGCACAATAGCTTTGTCGTGAAAGACAACCTATCGCGGCAAAATATATTTGTCGTGAACGGCAACCTAACGCGGCAAACTATATTTGTCGATAAAGACAACCTATGGCGACAAAGATATTTGCTGGTATATGGCCTCTACAGGTTCGTGCATGTCCTATTGTGCCAAACATATTTGTCATGATAGATCTGCTATGGTGGCAAATATATTTTTCCAGGAAATAATAGCTAAGACGACAAATACATTTGCCGGGCGAGAAATGTTTTCCTGGAAAATCAGGTATCGCTGTGAAATGCAGACAAATAATTTGTCGCGAAAAGGTTGCCGCGAAAGAAATTTTTAGGCGGCAAATGTTGAAATTTTGTCGCGAAAGATCTTTTCTGGCGAGTTTTTACTGACAAAGGTCGCAACAAATAGTTTCGCCGCGGAAGACTTTAGCCGGCAAATTTTGGCTTTTCGCAACAAATATTGTTTGTCACCAAAGACATATTTTTTACTAGTGCGAACACAATTGATGCGGTATGGTACGGTATCAATTTCATATTTTGGAATACTGTACAGTACCAAGCCAATTACAATTACTTGGTACAGTTCCGGTATCACCTCCTTACCGAACCGTATAAAACCATGCCGAGGACTACTACAAATTAATTATGATTTTTTTTGTTGTGATTTTTTTTATTGAAATCAATTTTTATTTATGTATATAGATACATTTGAGGGATACACCTCATTGCGTCCCTCTAAGTAGATGTATCCTTTTATATTTATTAATTAAATTTATTTGTACCGTCGAGTTTGTTCTACATTTAACATGCGCCCATCCAAAATAACCGTCCCTGATTTCACTTTCAAGATAACTCGTTCTTTGTGTTTAAGCATCAGAGTGTTGTCGGTCGAATAACTCCCCATCCAAAATAAGTAGAAGTATTTTCTATTTCTCTCTCAAAACTTATTTAAGCATCAGAGTGTTGTCGGTCGAATAACTCCCCGAGGCTTCAACTTTAACTTTGATTATCTTTTGTTTACTGTTTGTAAGGATTGTGAAGATTTTTCTAGGCAAGTGTTACTTCTGCTTCAATAGTTATGTTTTTCTTTTCTCCTCAGCTTACCATCGTCATCTACGACATGAAATAAATATATGTCTACATATGCAGATATACAGATTTTGAACTTTAATTGGAAATTTCTACCAAGATCGTCATTCACTACACCACCACTTATAGTTACTCAAGTACCGCTTTTAGAAATAATATTTTCAAACAACCTTTTAAGTGGTTTTAACTTAATGAAAAATAAGAAATGAAAAGACCAACAACAAAGAGAAGAGGTTAGAAGAATCTTTAAGAAGAGAAAGAACAATTATGAGGTTTATTTTTTAATTTTTAATCCATTAATGTAACGACCTGTTCCAGAAATTAGGATTAAGACAGTGATTAGTCAAGGATTAGTGAGCTTAATCGGTAGATAGTTGGTCACGTTTGACCCGTTAGTGTAGAATGACGATTTTGCCCCTAGTTCGGGCAAATTGTTGACTTTGAGTTTGAGCGGTCGATTGGGTATTGACCTATGACTGTGACGTAGTTCGGTACGTCACGAATCCGCAGACAGGTGGCACGCCCGATTCCGACATCCGAGGTGGAAGTTATGATGTACGGAAGGTTGAGGGCATTACCGTAATTTAGTTAAAATATGGGGAAAAGTTGACTTTTCGTACGATCGGGGTTTTACTTGTTGACCTAGGACCGTTAGGTAGATCTCGTCGTCCTGAATTCAACGACAGGCGGCATGCCTTCGTCAGACGTCGGACGATGAAGTTACGGGTCAGGGAATACGAAGGGAAAAATGGTAATTTGTCCTAGTAGGGCATTTTGGTCATTTCCTTACCTAAGGATTTGTGCCTGTTCTTGTGTGGACACATGGCTACCTTGGGATCAGTGCCCACCAGATTTGGACACCTGGCTTGGTCTGGATTGGTGTAGAAGCTGCAAGCCAAGTTTTAAGTGGTGCACGGTTTGGCGGTTTGGCCGTGAAGGGGAAAAACATAGAGGTTGTGCTAGCCGTGGAATCCCGGTCCATTTAACCCATTAATCTCCATCCTTTGCCTTCAAGAGTGAACGAAAAAGGGGAGAGGGAAGTGAGATGGTTGCTATAGTGTGATCAAGGCGGTTCGCTGTGGATGGTGGCCACGATACCAGAAGAAGCAGAGCAGATAAAACCCGTGAGGAAAAAAACAGGATTCAATCACCAACTGTGGATTTGAACTTATGATTTCTGAATAGAAAATGGTTGGAAGCTTGTGAGGAGTGTCACAGATTGTGAGTTGAGACCTGGAGATGACGGTAAGTTGAAGTTCCTCAAATTTCGTTTTTGAATTCAATAATGGTGATTTGTGTTTTGGGGATTATTAATGGAATTGAATGATTGGATGAGGTTTTGGAGGTCCTAAAGGATTTATTAAGCTTGAAACCATGGAGTTTGGAGGCTGGAATTGAGTAGAAGCTATGGTCGACAATGGCCGGTCGATTTGTGACCGGGAAGGTATTCTCTGGACCCATACTTCGTGTTTTTTTAGCATAGATCGATTAGAATTAAGAGGATGAAACTGTGGGGACAAATAGGATTGAAAAAGCTGGAAAATTGAACTGAAACCGTGAATGCCAGTTCACGGCTGGACCGGACCGGTTCGAACCAGGTGAACCGGGTTCACCTGAGGTTGACGACGACACTGTTCACGCGCGTGGGTCTCACGTGCAGAAGCTTCTAGACGCACATGAGGGCGCGTGAGGGGTAGTTTGGTTAATCTTTCAACACAACTTTTAAATTATTCGATGTAACGAACATTTTGGAGCTGGTTTCGAGCCAATCGGATATCGTCTCGATATGTTTCGGGATGTCCGAAGGTTTTAGGGCTCGGTTAAAAATAGTTAAAAATACGGGAAAATTATGGGGCTTTAGTTTGAGTATTGTGAAGTAGTTAATGACCTTATATTGGGATTTGGACAGGTTCGAGAAAGCCGAGGATAGTGAATGGCCGGGGACGGCGTAAGTGCGCGCGTATCGAGGCGACGCTGAAATGGTATGTGAGTGGACTTTGCTTTCTAACTCTTGATGCATGCATATATATTTTTATATGTTTTGATATGTGATTCTAAGATTTGATTTATGAATGTGATGGTTTACGGTTTTGCAAGTTTATCGAGGAAAGGACGATTTTCATGTTTTACGAGGTTTTGATTAATGTCGTGATTTGAACCTGGTTTTAATGATTTGATTTCGGGATTTGAAATACAATTGAATTTCAAGGAAAGTAAAAGGATTTTGAAAAGTGTTTTCGGGCTTGAAGCCCAGTTCAAAAAGTGGTTTTGAGAAATGTGATTTCGGGACTTGAAAGTGGATTCCGGGTTTGGGTTCGGAATGGTTATTCCGGATGCCGGCTTGCGGAATGATGGTTGCGGACTCGGATTTGGAATGGAAAAGGATTTGAATTCTGGATTTGGGTTCGGAATGTCGGTTTTGGATGCCGGAAGGGCATCAGACCGGTGATTTCGAATTCAGGTTTGAATGTGGATTTAGAAATGGTTTTCAAATGGTTTTGGATTGGATTTGCTGGATCTGGTTATTGGGTTTAAAGACCCGGATATTATGATTGACGGGGGACGGGCCCGGATTGGGTTTAAAGACCCGGATTGAGTTTAAAGACTCGGGAGTTTAAAGACTCAGATATATTGATATTTCCCCATATTTCCCCCATAGGCCTATTGAGTTTAAAGACTCGGATAGATCCAGCAGGTTCGATGGATGAGAATGTGGTTCTGGTTTTGGGCTGAGGCTTGGGATTTGAGAAAAGGAAAAAATGTGTTTGATTTTTCGTACGTAGTTTTGTGATATGAATTGATATGCATGCATTGGTTTTTAAAACGGAGGGTATAACTGTATGTGTTTTCTGATAATTGTTTTTTTTAACTTCAACTTTATTTTTGTCCACTCACAGTCTTTTCGTGTTTTCGATACCCTCTAGGTTGTTGCGGTGCGGGCTGTTGGTCGAGAAAGAGACGGAGACATCACACGGACGTTCCACAGTAGATTCTGCGCACTCTGGGAAGTTTGGAAGTTTTTGGACGGTTGGATCGAGAATCCCTTGTCCGACTTACGTGTCACATGAAGGTTGGACGTCAGTTTGGCCTTCGTGTCGTGCGTAAGTCAGACGGGAGAAGGGTTAGTCCCTAATCCTGGGGGATTAGGGGTGGGCCCTGACAATTAAGAAACGCCTTCTTCTTTCCAAATCAAAGCACTCAAGTCGTCAAGTGCCTCATGCCTTCTGATTTCATAATTCAGCCGCTTGCCGTAAGCATAAAGTAAGAATCGCGGCCATGGTTTGCTTGGCATCAATTTGTATTGCCATAATTTTACTGCTATATACATGTTTACACCCGAAAAAACCCCCTATGGATTAAAGGCAATGACTCACAGAAATTAAACGCCCAAAACAGAAAAGGCAATTCCAGCCCGAGCAATTTTAAAAGTGGGGAAGATGGAAGTATGGATGGTGTTGACACGTGAAGAAAGAGGATGTAAGGGAGAACATTTCAATAGAAAAATGGCAGCATGGGACACATGGGAGTTCAGACTCGGAAAATTTAAAGCTTCTTCACCGCCTAAAAATAGAAAACGACCCAGCTTCTCAAAGGATAGATAATCAACCAATCAAACTCAGTAAATTGATCTTCATCAATTTCTGAACCTATCAAAATCTTTAACTAAAGTTTCAAGGTCTAAAAAGGCTGGCACTTGTGGAAAAAACTGTTTCATTCGACCTAGGAAATTAAGATGCAACTTCCTTTTTCACCCCTTCGAGACATTTATGCAACTACCCAACCATCTTTCTAACCGCTCTCGTAGTAATGTCATAATGGTTGGCTTCACCTCACTGCATTAGTATTCTTTTTGATCGCTCAGTGTCATAATATTTTCCCCTTTTTTGACTGCTAGTTCTTTGATTGTCGATTGAGATTCGCAGAGGATTAACTTTCTTCGTGACCATTCATTGTCGTAAAGGTTGATTATGTCGCCCACCGGCTCATAGTAAGTTATTCTAACTACGGGCCCACGGAAAGTCATCGACTACCGATTCACAGAAAGTCACTTCGACTACCGATTCATGAAAAATCATCCCGATTGCCAACTCATGGCTGTCACTGAGGAACTCAAACCTCATTTTCGAAATCTTCTCGTCACTTTTGAGTGCTCTACCATCTCATTGCATGATTTCCGACTAATATTCATTCCATTTGATGATTTTTGAAATTTCTTGCTTTATAACAGCTTTGAATGCGAAAGAAATAATTTACTTTTTTTTACTTATAATTTCAATTGTTATTCAATTCCATTATTTTTACATTCTTGTACTTGTAGTTCCATTTCCATCTCAATACAAACTAGATTTTCTTAAGTAGTAATTAGTACTTGGGATACACCATCAAAGTATGGTTCACAACCTACCAAGTCGGGATACTATCTTTGAGCATTGTTTCGCATAATTTGATTCTGACTCGAGAACCTGGGACAATTGTCCATCTAACTACTAAAATAACATCGCCAAATTGAATATGTAATGACCCAGACGTTCAAAAAAAGGGAAATTTGGAAAATTTGAAGAAAATGACGATTTTGCCCCTAGGTAATGGGCGAACGGTTGACTTTTGCTCGGGCAGTCAAACGGACTTTGACCAATGACTGTGATGTAGTTCGGGACGTCACGAGTTCATAGGCAGGTGGCACGTCCAATTCTAACAATCAGGAAATAAGTTATGACGTTCAGAAGTTCAAGGACATTTTCGTAATTAGGACGAAAAGGGGGAAATGTTGACTTTTTGATTGACCACTATTTTTCTTGCAATTCGAGGACCTTAGGTAGGTCTCGATGCCCTGATTCCGTTGACAGGCGGCACGCTGAAAACGGACATCAGACGGATGAGTTACGGGTCTAGAAAGAGAAGGGCATTTTCGTAATTTTGTGCAGAAGGGCCAAATAGTAATTTTACAGAGGGGGTACTGTTTGAACCATGGAAACAGGACTGAACCACCGTGCTTGGGTGGTCTGATCAATGAATTGTTTAACCTTGTTAGTGGCTGGACAAGGGAATTGTTAAATGGCTTTGAGGTAGGGGAAACACAGAAGTGTTGGCTGAAACAGAAACCAGGCACGGGCACCATTTTTGAATTGATTTTGGGAATGTTGCGGGAAACAAAATCCAGAGAGGCCTGAGAGATTCCTTAGGTTGCCGTGAGGCCTGTTTCGATTATAGGGAGTGAGAGAGAGTCATTCTGAAGAAGAGAGGACTGAGAGCTTGAGAGAAAACAGAGTTCGGAGAAAACTGAAAATTGGAGGGAAAAATCGAATTTTGATTTGTGAGTCGAGAGGAACCAAACCAAGGATTGAAACAGCCTTCTGGGACCATTTAGAGTTCAACCGTATCAATTTTGAAGAGAATCGATCACGGTTTGGCCAGGAACCCAAGTTCCAGTTTTGAAGAAATTTCAGACCTGAGGACGATCATCTACGGGTAAGTTTCCCCAAAATTGGTTGTCGTTTAAGGTTCGTTTAGGTCCTATGAAGCTTCAATTTAAGCTAATTTGAAAATGGAGTTGAGTCGAGCGAGTAACAACGGTTGACCCGTTTGTTTGATCACGGGTCGAATGGTCGATTTAGGGCTGGTTGAGGATAATTAATGAATGGGAACCTTAATTAGATCCTTAACGAGACTAATGGACAGATTAATTGTAGAAATCAAGCAAGGATTAAGGGAGATTCAGCCGGGTCACTTCACGGGTTACCGGACCCGTTTACCAGTCGATCGGGTGAGGACGATGAACAGTGCTTGCACTGTAGCTGGGGCGTGAGGGCGCGTGGGCCCGATTCTCAAGGTCCGTTCAACACGACTTTTGTCCTATACAATGTAATGAACATTTTAGCGTTGATTTCGAATTAATCGGACACCGTTTCGTTATTGTTTCGAGGAAATTGTGGGAAATTAGTATGCTGTTATTTGAGTCCTTAGTGACACTAAAGAATGGTTTCGGACAGGATTCGAGATTTATGGAAAATGTCAGAAATTACAGAAACGCGTGCAGCACGAAAACGGGCGTTATGGACGGTGTGTGAGTGGACTTTGCTTTCTAAATTTTAATGCATGTATAAATGTTTTTATGATTTCTATGATTATTATTATGACTTGTGATAATTACGGTTTTCGTATTTATACGTATTTTGGTATGCAATACGTAATTGCATGTATTTCGAGACTATGGTTTCTCTTATGCCTTGGTGATGGTTTGATGAACGATTTTACATGATTTGTGCGTATGATGTTTTAAGGATGCTTTGATTGTGATTTTGGGTATGACTTACGGTTTTGACACGTATTTCGAAATTATCACGGATTTGCGTGTTTTACGAAATTTTGAGTATGTTGTGATTGATCATGATTTTGATGAATTGAATTTGGGATTGAAATAAGATTAGGGTTCAAGATTTAAAATGGATTTTGGAAAAGGTGATTTCGGGTTCGATTCCCAGGGCATAAAAGTAATTTTGATGAACAAGATTTCGGTTTTCGGAAACTTGAAAGTGCATTTCTGGTTTGGGTTCGGAATGACGGTTCCGGATGCCAGCTTACGGAATCATTATTGCGAATTCGAATTCGGGAATGGATGACGGATATGATTGGGGATTTGAATATGAAATTAGGACATAAGTCCTATTATGACGAAATGTGTTTTTGGAATGGTTTGGAAAATGGATCACGATGGATCCTAGATTGTTGTGATTTACAAATGGTTTTGGATTTAAAGACCCGGTGCTATTGTTGGATCTTGTTTTGAGTTTAAAGACTTGGTTAATTGATGACGGGGGAGGGCCCTTGATGAGTTTAAAGACTAGGTTACTGTTTTGAGTTTAAAGACTCGGTATGATACCCCCCCCCCCCCCCCCCCCCCCCGAGGCCTATTGATTATGCTCTGAGTTTAAAGACTCGTTGATATCCCGGGAAGGCCTGATTATGCGCATGGTTTTGAGTTTAAAGACTCGGGCGCACTTGAGATCCAGCAGATTGTTTGACTTATGAATTACTGTTGATTTCGGATGTTTCGAATGTGTTGGGTAATAGCCCGGTTTATATGACTTGATGGATTTTGGGTTATGTTATGTACTTGACTTTTGATTCATGATTTTTGGGCTGAGGCCCCGTGTTTATGGTTTCAGGCTAAGGCCGAGGTTTGAGCAACGAAAAATGATTTTGATTTTCATACATGTTTTTCTTATATTGGAAATGAAATGGTTTGTAAATGAATTATGAAATGATTTCCGAATGCATGCATTGGTTTTACGTGGAGGGTAGAAACGTCTTCTATAACTGTTTTATAAACTGATTTATTTTCGTCCACTCACACCTTTTGTGTTTTATTGACCCTCTAGGTCGTGGCACGTTGACCGAGGCTGATCGAGGGGCGGATGCATGAGTGAGTACGTGTGTGGCTATCCCTGGTTTGGCAAGTACTGAGGGTAAATTGGGAACTTCAGTCGTCTTGCCAGACGGGAGCAGGACCGGGCCCGGTTATCAATGTCCCTTCAGGGGCGGTCCTGTTAGAATATCATGGCGAAATAAATTTTTGAACATAGGTTATGCTAGAGAAGAAAATATTTCAAGTCCTTGAAAAAGACATAAAAATAAACAGTGCGGGATAATTCTTGTCCAGTTGCTCCCCAATCACTTTAATCAAAAGAAAATTTCTTGGGCCGAAAACGAAATCCATTTACACTATTTAGTAGTAGTTCTCTACTAGTGGCACACTTGCACCTGAGTTGAATAGCCCATTTATTTCCTGATCTTCCCATCCAGCGATTGACTGTGGCTAAAGGCCTATCATGCCCAGCCTATCCAACATCTCTACACCTCACCATTCATAAGAAATAGATCCCTACGAGTGGTCCACCTCCCTTGCTCTGCACACAAGGTTCCGCGCGGAAGTCTAACAAGGGTTGCATTAGGACATTCGGCTCTTAAAAAAAGAAAAAAACATTTGGGCAGGAACATCTTGAAAAAGACATAGAAAAGAACAGCCCGGGATAATTCTTGTCCAGTTGCTCCACAATCACTTTAATCAAAAGAAAATTTCTTGGGCCGAAAACGAAATCCATTTACACTATTTAGTAGTAGTTCTTTACTAGTGGCACACTTGCACCTGAGTTGAATAGCCCATTTATTTCCTGATCTTCCCATCCAGCGATTGACTGTGGCTAAAGGTCTATCATGCTTAGCCCATCCAACATCTCGACACCTCACCATTCGCAAGAAATAGATCCCTACGAGTGGTCCACCTCCCTCGGTCTGCACACAAGGTTCCGCGGGGAAGTCTAGCAAAGGTTGCATCAGGACATTCGGCTCCTAAAATAAGAAAAAAAAACATTTGGGAAGGAACATAATTTGGCACACCTAGTGGGACTCTTCTTAGTGCATGCCCAAGTACAGGTCTACTCAGCGATGCCAAGGCACTAAAGGAAGATTTTTAAAGGATGTTATCGTCCCTGAGTTACCAACCACGCAAGCTAACACAAGGCCACCACCTGATGGAGCATTGGAGGATACCAACCGTCCAACTCATGGTTAAGGAGGAGCTCACTAAGATCTTCAAAGATTCCTAGCTCCCACCAGTTTGCAAATTAAGGCTCTGAATTGATAGGTTCAAGACCTATATAGCCGCGATACGGTTCCAAATAAGAACACTAATGTTCCAACACCAGAGGTAATGAATCCAAACAAAGGCAAGAATCATATAGAATTAGGAGCATCTGTAACGACCCATTCTGGAATTCGGGATTAGATTACTAACTAATCATGATTAGCGGGGTTAATCGGTGATTAGTTGGGCGAATTCGGACGAACGGTGCAAAATGACCGTTTTGCCCCTGGTCGGGGGTAAAACGTTGACTTTTAATTCTGGCAGTCAAACGGACTTTGATCGATGACCGTGACGTAGTCTGGGACGTCACGAGTTCATAGACGGGTGGCACATTCGATTCCGACGTTCGGGGTGAAAGTTATGACGTTCGGAAGCCCAAGGGCATTTTCGTAATTTGAACGAAATAAGGGAAAATGTTGACTTTTTGATCGGGGGGGTCCGATGGCCGAGGACCGAGGACCGTTAGGATGGTCTCGATGCCCTGAGTCCGTAGACGGGCGGCACGCGTCAATCGGAGTTCGAATGACCAAGTTGCGCGTCTAGATTGCTTGAGGGCATTTTGGTAAATTATCAATTGAGGGTAAAATGGTAAATTGGCCACTGTTTTTGGGACAGCCGTGTGCGGCGTGGGTTCCTTGCAGGAACAGAGCATGGGCTGAGAATTGTTTAATCTGTCCCAATGAATTGTTTAAACGGTTAGTGGCATTGGGAGCAGATTGTTAGCACTGAAGACTTAGTGCTAGGGTGGTAGATATTGTTTAGGCAGTGATGTGTTTTGGGCAGTGCACGGGCACCATGCCGTGTTGGTTTTTGAGGAAGCACGGGGATCGTGCTGGTGTGTGTTCAGGGTGTGTGCGAGTGATTGTGTGGAATTTGAGGCCACGGGTGACTTGAAGTGGGTTGAGCAGAGGTTGAGGGGTGTCTGTGCGGGGAGCAAAATGCTGGGTTGGTGCCATGGGAGCTGAGAAAACAGAGACATTGATCAGGCCATGATCGACCTCTCCTAAACGAAACGGAGTGAAATTATGAGCGAAATGGGGATCCAGGAGGGGAGAGCTGAGTGTTGAGACTGAGAGAGGGAAGAAAGGGATGGAAATGGTGAGAGGAGAGTCCAAAATCCGAAACGGGTTCTTGAGGGAGGGAGAATCCAATTTCGAAATGTAGTCCAGCCCATGGAAAATTTAGGCTTCATTGAGTCTTCTGGGATCATTCCCAGTCGATCCAGTGCAAGTGGGAAGTCAATTGCTGCTATCTTGGCTTCGAACGGACTTGGCGACTGAGGGGAAAATTTGAGTTTGAGTCGTGGAGTTGGAGGGGTTTAAGGGAGAAATTGGCCTGAGAAGCAAACTTATACAGACCTTATGAAGCCTCTGAGTAGATCAATTTCAAGGGAGCAAGCGAAAATGGTCGAGATTGATGAACGATCAGTGTTCGTCTGTTCTTCGATGTCCATCGTCGAGTCGTGGGATTTTAGGTAAGTTCCTTCAAATCTAACGTTACAGAAAAGCAATTGGGCTTACACCAAAGATGTTTGGATACTCAATTGAAGGGATGGAGGTTGTTTTGGCAGGAATCGGAACGGGTTATAGCGCGGGCCACCGGACCCGTTTTACAGTGAAATCGGGTGAGGAAGGTGAACAGTGCCTGTCACTGTTGCGGAGCGTGGGTGTCACGCGCAGCCACTCACGGCGGTGCGTGACGGCGCGTGGGATGGTTTTTCAAGGTGAGTTCAACACGACTTTTGTCCTATACAATGTAACGAACATTTTAACGTTGGTTTCGGATTTTTCGTGCACCGTCTCGATGTTATTCCGGGGGTCCGAAGATTTAGGTTACGTTTTTAATTAACGAATAATTCCCGGAAAATTATGGGAAATTAGTATGTTGTTGTTTGACACTTTAATGACCCTGGAATGTAATTTCGGACAGATTCGGGTTTCTGGAAAATATCGGAAATTACAGAACCGCGGGCGGCGCGAAACCGAGCCTTAAGAACGGTGTGTGAGTGGACTTGCTTTCAAATTTTAATGCATGCATAAAATGTTTCTATGATTTTATGATTATGATTATAAGTTGTTATTGATTTTGATTTCCGTATTTATACGTATTCGATTCTCGTATTTATACGTATTTTTACTATACATGTGAAATTACACGTATTTCGAGACTATGATCCCTCGTGGGCTTAATGATGGTTTGATGAAAGAAGTTATATGAAATGGGTGTAAAATGATTTAAAAAGGTTGTTTATGATTTGCGAGTGTTACTTACGATTTTGACACGTTTTTCAAGAAAGTTCCGGATTTGCACGTTTTACGAGATTTTGAGTTATGGTGAATTGATCACTGTTGATGTTTGAATTAGGGAATTTAAATGAGACTTGTGATCTTGAGGATTTTTAAATGAAGGTTTTGAGTATGTTTTGCTTGGATCGTGATTTTGGTAATTATGATTGTGGTTCGGATGTTTTGATAATGAGATTTGAGAAATGAAGTGATTTCAAGGAATTAAAATGGATTTTGGAAAATACGATTTCGGGCTTGATGCTCGGGGCATAAAAGTAATTTTAACGAACGAGATAACGGTTTTCAGAAATTTTAAGTGGATTCTTGGTTTGGGTTCGGGATGATGCTTCCGGATGCCGGCTTACGGAATCATTATTGCGAATTCGAATTCGGGAATGAAAAAGGATTTAATAAAGTGATTTGGTCTGATTTTGCATGCCCCGTGTTTCATGATGATTTGATTATGTTTGTAAAGTATGATTTGGGGAAAATGAATGTGGAAATTCGGACCATGGGTCCTGTTGTGAAAAATGTGATTTTGGGATGGATCCCACGTTGTCGTGATTGATAAACTACTTTGGGTTTAAAGACCCGTTGTTGTGTTTAAAAACTGTTTTGGGTTTAAAAACCCGGTGCTATTGCTGGAGCACGTTTTGAGTTTAAAGACTCGGTTAATTGATGACGGGGGAGGGCCCTTACTGAGTTTAAAGACTCGTGAGTTTAAAGACTCGGTTACTGAGATACCCCCGAGGCCTATTGATTATGTTTTGAGTTTAAAGACTCGTTGATATCCCGGGAAGGCCTGTTTATGCGCATGGTTTTGAGTTTAAAGACTCGGGCGCACTCGATATCCAGCAAGATGATTGACTTGTGATTTATGGGTGATTTCTGATGTTTCAGTTGAGTTGGGCAGTGGCCCGATATATGGTTGTTGGTTTTGGATCATGTTGTGCATTTGGTTTTGATTCGTGGTTTTGGGCTGCGGCCCGGTGATTGTGATTGCGGGTTAAGACCCGATGGTTGAGAAGGGAGAAATGATTTTGAGGTTCATACGAGTTTTTCCTTATGTTGGATTTTGATACACAGTTTTTCTTATGTGGAAAATATTAACCGATTGCGAAATGATTTTTTTGTATGCATGCATTCGTTTTTACGCGGAGGGTAAAAACGTTGGTCGTAACTGTTTTGCCAAACTGATTTATTTTTGTCCACTCACACCTTTTGGTTTTTTTTTATTGACCCTCCAGGTCGTGGCGCGTTGTTCGAGGCTGTACGCGAGGCGGAGGCATGAGTAAGTACATGTGGCTATCCCTGGTTTGGCAAGTACTGAGGGTAACTTGGGGTTTTCGGTCATCTTGCCAGATGGGAGCAGGGCCGGGCACGGTTATCGATGCCCCTTTCGGGGGCGGTCCTGTCAATTTGGTATCAGAGCGCTAGGTTGCTGATTCTGTTGCCACATCATGCCTCTGAAGCGTAAGCCTCGTGCGCGACCTGATAGTGAGACGAGTAGGCGAGGGTGTTTGGGACCTCGTGTCAAACCCCGGATGAGATTGACCCTGGTTTGAGGGTCAGATGTCGGGTAGTGTACACTGTGAACTGTGATTTGCCCGACTTGCTAGACATAGAATTGTGTGGGTCGCAGGGACGGACGAGACCGTTGGCTGGGAAGCCGCATGATTGGGCTACCGGTACTACCTCTTAGGCCCTATTGGTCGGACAGAATGTGGTTGAGCATTGGGAATTGCTAGGGGACGGGATATGTCAGTGATGACATGGTTGGTTTGGCGTGAGGTTGGACTCACGAGGAGTCAGGATTTTGGGTTAGGAACGGGAGTTGAGTCATGGTAAGGTACCAAGACTTGAGACGAGCCGGAAGGCTGATGGAACGATTGGCACTTAGGATGCCAAGGACCGGTCATTGGTCAGGTATTGAATGAGTTAGGAAATTCGGGCTGGATCTTATGGAAATTGCTGAGTGACGTGGAGACTTGGTGTAGTGGTAGTGGTTGGGAATTCTGGGGCGTTCAGGGAACGTCCATTGGGTGGATTGCCATAATGGTGGTACCCCTAGTTGCGGAGTACGAGTAGTGATGCGGGATCGTCGCTCGTTATGAGCGGAGATCCAGGGCCATCAACCGTACACCCTGTGGGTTGTGTGGATGTTGTATGATGGTACTGGTACTAGCGTTGGTGCAGGTGTCAGTAATGGAGAGTGTGTTGGGTCACGAGTGGGAGGTGACTCTGTCCAGAGGAACGTACGTTGGTACTTGAAATTCAGTAGGGGTTGAGTCATGGACTGGATGGAATCCAGCGGAGATGGTGAGGCGTTGGGATAAGTCCCAACAGTGTTGAAGTGATAAGAGATTAGTGGATAAGCGGTATATCTGGGACGTGAGGAAAATCATTGGTGGTTGGTATTCGGAAGTCATCGGGGTTGACTTCTTATTCTCTGCCCTGGCAGATGTTGATCGCGGATACCAGAACGATGAGCGGGTATTAGGTGGTGGACCCATGTGAGTTTGGGGTCATCGGGTGGAGTTGCATTTCTCGAGGTTGGGGTAAACGGGACTCCCATTTTCTGCTTGGTGGCAGGCAAGGTTGGATGTTTGGTACCGTGGGTGCAGGGAGTTGCGTTGCACTCACATAGGATGGATATTGATGACATCGTATTGGATCATCTTTGGTCTCTCCTAGGTGGAGTGGCAGGGATCGACACGAGGTAGATAGAGGGGATCCACTGAGTGGATGTATTACATTGTTGAGTGACCGATTGAAGAGGAAAATTGTTGGGGAGTGTCGGGTGGTTAACAGGAAATCTAATGGGTGTAAGACCCTACGGTCATGTTTCAGGTGGATTGCTAGCTGTGAGAATGGGTGGATCTGGATTGTGATGTTGTGGGCCTTAGGTGTGGTGACGATCTCGGAATCGTGGTGTCACCAGTTGGGTGACGTGGCAACGGACGCGAATTGTGATTTCCTTGATCAGGCCGGGGTGGAGCTTATCGCTCTGTTATAAATGTTTAGATACGGGAATAGTTTGACCGGACTTCTCTTCGAAGTCATAAGTGTTTTGACTCAAGGCTTGACTTGTGGATGAGTGGATATCCAACAAGGTCTGATTGGTCAGTCGGAGACATGTGCGATTGGGATTGACTTCTTTTCGAAGTCAATCGGATGTGATGAGGTAACTGATTGAGCGGGTACCCGATAGATTCGGGGTTGGTACGCCTCGGTATTTGTGAATGAGATTAGATGCCCATTCGGCATGACTGTTCACGCCTTGGTGAGCGTGCATGGGTTTGTACATCTCGGATGACGTGTTTGGGGAGTCGATGATTGCGTTACTGGTCGGGTGACCATGGGATCTAGAATGGACGATGAGTTGGAATGATGGATTTGTCCAGTATGAGATTCGACAAGAAACCTCAGTGTCAGATTGTGATTGACTGTGAACCTTGTGGTGGATTTGTGGGAAATGGATGTACGTACCCTGTACGGTGTACGAAGATTGGTACTGAACAGGTCGAGTGGTATTTAGTGACGGTACGTAGGAGGTACCAGTGGTGTTGGTTACACGCGTGGGTATTCGGCTCAGTTTTGACCCGCTTGGAATTTGTTGTGAACTGGACTTGAGCGTGATATATGTCGCAGGATTGGGTTTGTCCTGCGAGCTGAGATCGTGTTATTGATCTTACGCTACTTTGAGCGACACCCATTGGCTGTGGATCGCCGCTTTACCTGGGTGGTAAGGCTTAGTGGTGACGGTATACCCGGCGGCGTCAGCAGGGACTGACGAGTCGGCCTTGGTGACTCCTAGGGGGAGCAGATGTCAAGTATGTTAGTGGTGGCGAGGAATCGACTAGCTGAAGGAGTCAGCTAAGTGGTGGAATTTAACAAGCGGTATTAACACGGATCGGATGATCAATTTCACTCGTGGTGGTCGAGCGCGATCTGTACGGCGTGAGACCGTGATGGGACGTCTGAGTACAGACAAGTCTGGTGGGTGTACAGGGGTACACAGGCGCGAGATTGACATGTTTTTCCACGAGGTGGATTTAGAATAAGGATATTGGTAATTTCGAGGACGAAATTCTTTAAGGGGGGAAGATTGTAACGACCCATTCTGGAATTCGGGATTAGATTACTAACTAATCATGATTAGCGGGGTTAATCGGTGATTAGTTGGGCGAATTCGGACGAACGGTGCAAAATGACCGTTTTACCCCTGGTCGGGGGTAAAACGTTGACTTTTAATTCTGGCAGTCAAACGGACTTTGATCGATGACCGTGACGTAGTCTGGGACGTCACGAGTTCATAGACGGGTGGCACATTCGATTCCGACGTTCGGGGTGAAAGTTATGACGTTCGGAAGCCCAAGGGCATTTTCGTAATTTGAACGAAATAGGGGAAAATGTTGACTTTTTGATCGGGGGGTCCGATGGCCGAGGACCGAGGACCGTTAGGATGGTCTCGATGCCCTGAGTCCGTAGACGGGCGGCACGCGTCAATCGGAGTTCGAATGACCAAGTTGCGGGTCTAGATTGCTTGAGGGCATTTTGGTAAATTATCAATTGAGGGTAAAATGGTAAATTGGCCACTGTTTTTGGGACAGCCGTGTGCGGCGTGGGTTCCTTGCAGGAACAGAGCATGGGCTGAGAATTGTTTAATCTGTCCCAATGAATTGTTTAAACGGTTAGTGGCATTGGGAGCAGATTGTTAGCACTGAAGACTTAGTGCTAGGGTGGTAGATATTGTTTAGGCAGTGATGTGTTTTGGGCAGTGCACGGGCACCATGCCGTGTTGGTTTTTGAGGAAGCACGGGGATCGTGCTGGTGTGTGTTCAGGGTGTGTGCGAGTGATTGTGTGGAATTTGAGGCCACGGGTGACTTGAAGTGGGTTGAGCAGAGGTTGAGGGGTGTCTGTGCGGGGAGCAAAATGCTGGGTTGGTGCCATGGGAGCTGAGAAAACAGAGACATTGATCAGGCCATGATCAACCTCTCCTAAACGAAACGGAGTGAAATTATGAGCGAAATGGGGATCCAGGAGGGGAGAGCTGAGTGTTGAGACTAAGAGAGGGAAGAAAGGGATGGAAATGGTGAGAGGAGAGTCCAAAATCCGAAACGGGTTCTTGAGGGAGGGAGAATCCAATTTCGAAATGTAGGCCAGCCCATGGAAAATTAAGGCTTCATTGAGTCTTCTGGGATCATTCCCAGTCGATCCAGTGCAAGTGGGAAGTCAATTGCTGCTATCTTGGCTTCGAACGGACTTGGCGACTGAGGGGAAAAATTGAGTTTGAGTCGTGGAGTTGGAGGGGTTTAAGGGAGAAATTGGCCTGAGAAGCAAACTTATACAGACCCTATGAAGCCTCTGAGTAGATCAATTTCAAGGGAGCAAGCGAAAATGGTCGAGATTGATGAACGATCAGTGTTCGTCTGTTCTTCGATGTCCATCGTCGAGTCGTGGGATTTTAGGTAAGTTCCTTCAAATCTAACGTTACAGAACAGCAATTGGGCTTACACCGAAGATGTTTGGATACTCAATTGAAGGGATGGAGGTTGTTTTGGCAGGAATCGGAACGGGTTATAGCGCGGGCCACCGGACCCGTTTTACAGTGAAATCGGGTGAGGAAGGTGAACAGTGCCTGTCACTGTAGCGGAGCGTGGGTGTCACGCGCAGCCACTCACGGCGGCGCGTGACGGCGCGTGGGATGGTTTTTCAAGGTGAGTTCAACACGACTTTTGTCCTATACAATGTAACAAACATTTTAACGTTGGTTTCGGATTTTTCGTGCACCGTCTCGATGTTATTCCGGGGGTCCGAAGGTTTAGGTTACGTTTTTAATTAACGAATAATTCCCGGAAAATTATGGGAAATTAGTATGTTGTTGTTTGACACTTTAATGACCCTGGAATGTAATTTCGGACAGGATTCGGGTTTCTGGAAAATATCGGAAATTACAGAACCGCGGGCGGCGCGAAACCGAGCCTTAAGAACAGTGTGTGAGTGGACTTGCTTTCAAATTTTAATGCATGCATAAAATGTTTCTATGATTTTATGATTATGATTATAAGTTGTTATTGATTTTGATTTCCGTATTTATACGTATTCGATTCTCATATTTATACGTATTTTTACTATACATGTGAAATTACACGTATTTCGAGACTATGATCCCTCGTGGGCTTAATGATGGTTTGATGAAAGAAGTTATATGAAATGGGTGTAAAATGATTTAAAAAGGTTGTTTATGATTTGCGAGTGTGACTTACGATTTTGACACGTTTTTCAAGAAAGTTCCGGATTTGCACGTTTTACGAGATTTTGAGTTATGGTGAATTGATCACTGTTGATGTTTGAATTGGGGAATTTAATGAGACTTGTGATCTTGAGGATTTTTAAATGAAGGTTTTGAGTATGTTTTGCTTGGATCGTGATTTTGGTAATTATGATTGTGGTTCGGATGTTTTGATAATGAGATTTGAGAAATGAAGTGATTTCAAGGAATTAAAATGGATTTTGGAAAATACGATTTCGGGCTTGATGCTCGGGGCATAAAAGTAATTTTAACGAACGAGATAACGGTTTTCAGAAATTTTAAGTGGATTCTTGGTTTGGGTTCGGGATGATGCTTCCGGATGCCGGCTTCCGGAATCATTATTGCGAATTCGAATTCGGGAATGAAAAAGGATTTAATAAAGTGATTTGGTCTGATTTTGCATGCCCCGTGTTTCATGATGATTTGATTATGTTTGTAAAGTATGATTTGGGGAAAATGAATGTGGAAATTCGGACCATGGGTCCTGTTGTGAAAAATGTGATTTTGGATGGATCCCACGTTGTCGTGATTGATAAACTGCTTTGGGTTTAAAGACCCGTTGTTGTGTTTAAAAACTGTTTTGGGTTTAAAAACCCGGTGCTATTGCTGGAGCACGTTTTGAGTTTAAAGACTCGGTTAATTGATGACGGGGGAGGGCCCTTACTGAGTTTAAAGACTCGTGAGTTTAAAGACTCGGTTACTGAGATACCCCCGAGGCCTATTGATTATGTTTTGAGTTTAAAGACTCGTTGATATCCCGGGAAGGCCTGTTTATGCGCATGGTTTTGAGTTTAAAGACTCGGGCACACTCGATATCCAGCAAGATGATTGACTTGTGATTTATGGGTGATTTCTGATGTTTCAGTTGAGTTGGGCAGTGGCCCGATATATGGTTGTTGGTTTTGGATCATGTTGTGCATTTGGTTTTGATTCGTGGTTTTGGGCTGCGGCCCGGTGATTGTGATTGCGGGTTAAGACCCGATGGTTGAGAAGGGAGAAATGATTTTGAGGTTCATACGAGTTTTTCCTTATGTTGGATTTTGATACACAGTTTTTCTTATGTGGAAAATATTAACCGATTGCGAAATGATTTTTTTGTATGCATGCATTCGTTTTTACGCGGAGGGTAAAAACGTTGGTCGTAACTGTTTTGCCAAACTGATTTATTTTTGTCCACTCACACCTTTTGGTTTTTTTTTATTGACCCCCCAGGTCGTGGCGCGTTGTTCGAGGCTGTATGCGAGGCGGAGGCATGAGTAAGTACATGTGGCTATCCCTGGTTTGGCAAGTACTGAGGGTAACTTGGGGTTTTCGGTCATCTTGCCAGATGGGAGCAGGGCCGGGCACGGTTATCGATGCCCCTTTCGGGGGCGGTCCTGTCAGCATCAGTTTTATAACCTCTACTCCCAATACCGGATTCCTGGCTCCTATCACCCTGACTACCGATTCATGAAAATTCATCTCGATTGCCAACTCTTGGCCGGTCACTGAGTAACTCAAATGTCTTTTTTGACGGCGTGTCGTCGCTTTCAAATGCAATGTCATCTCATGGCATGATTTCCGATTGTTATTCATTTCAATTGATGATTTTTGGAATTTTTTGCTTTATAACGGGCATGAATGCGAAGGAAATAATTTAATTTTCTGTACTTGTAATTTCAGTTGTTTCAATTCTAGTATTGTTACATTCTTGTACTTGTACTTCCATTTCCATCTCAATACAAACCAGGTTCTCTTAAGTAGTAATTTGTACTCTAGATAGGCCATCCAAGTGTGGTTCGTGATCTACCAAGTTAGGATACCATCTTTGTACATTGGTCCGAATACTTTAATTCCGACTCAAGAGAACCTGAGACCATTGTCCATCTAACTACTGAAATAACAACATCACCAAATTGAATATCATGGCGAAATAATTTTTTGAACATGGGTTATGCTGGGGAAGAAAATATTTGAAGACCTTGAAAAAGGAAAGGAAAAGAACGCAGGTTAATTCTTGTTCGCCTACTCCACAATCACTTTGATCAGAAGAAAGACTCTTGGGCCGAAAATGGAATCCATTTACACGGTCTAGTAGCAATTCTCTACTAATGGCACCCCTACACTTGAGTTGTAAAGCCCATTTGCTTCTTGGTCTGCCCATTTAGGGATTGACCGTGCCTAGAGTGACAGGACCCACCCCCAATCCCCCTGGATTAAGGGATAAGTCATGCTCCCGTCTAACTTACGCATGATACAAAGGCTAAACCGACGTCCAACCTCCATGTGACATGTAAGTGGGACAAGGGATTTTCCAACGTACCGTTCCAAATGTCTGGACTTCCCAGAGCGCGTAGGCTCTACTGTGGTTCACGTATGTGATGTCTCCGTCTCTCTCGGCCAACAGCCCGCACCGCAACAACCTGGAGGGTATCGAAAACATGAAAAGACTGTGAGTGGACAAAATAAATAGTAATTTCAGAAAACAGTTATCAGAAAACATAAATTTTACCCTCCACACAAAACTAATGCATGCATATAAAATCCATGTTATGAAACCATTGCATATCCAAAACCATCAATGGAAACCCAAATCATTCTTTTCCTCAAATCCACAATTGAAATCCAGGCCCTCAGCTCAAAATTACAAATCCTCATCCAGTACGGGAACTTAGCCCAAAACTTATCAAAATTAAATCATCCGGGCCATTTCCCAAAACATCTGAAAACCAGTGAAAAACCAGTGAAAAACATCAATCATGTGAGTTGCTAGATCTCAAGTGCGCCCGAGTCTTTAACCTCAAAACCATGCGCATAATCAGGCCTTCCCGGGATATCAACGAGTCTTTAAACTCAAAACACAATCAACAGGCCTCGTGGCATATCATAACCGAGTCCTTAAACTCAAAACATATACCAAGTCTTTAAACTCAAAACATATCAATCCAGGGTCCTCCCCCATCAATCAATCGAGTCTTTAAACTCAAAACCAGATCTAGCGGGTTTTTCTTTTCAGTTTCCGGGTCTTTAAACCAAAAACCATTTTTCAATCAAGTGAAAACCATAGAAAATCCATATTCGAATTCGCAATAATGATTACGTAAGCTAGCATCCCGAACCACCATCCCGAACCCAAATCTAGAATTTCCCTTCAAGTTTTAAAACTGAATCCAAAACATCGTTTCCGAAATCAAGTTCCCAAACCGAAATCTCATTTCCGAAATCAACATGAACAGGGCTCCAAGCCCGAAATCACTTTTCCAAAATCCCTTTTAAACCATTGAAATTAAATTATATTTCAAATCCCGAAATCAAATCATCAAAATCATGCTCAAATCATAATAGAAATCGAAACCTCATAAAACGTGCAAATACGTAATAATCTCAAAATACGTGCAAAATCGTAAATCATCAAGATCATAATCAAAATCATAGAATCATGTATAGAAAACATATAAAACATATATGCATGCATCAAGGGTTAGAAAGCAAAGTCCACTCACAGACCATTAGCGTCGCCGCCTCGATACGCATGCAATTATGCTTTCCGGGCTAATCCACTATCACCGGCTTTCCCGAACCTGTCTAAATCCCATAATGAGGTTACTAACTACTTCATTAAGATTATACTAAGTCCCCGTAATTTTTCTGAATTTTTAACTATTTTTAACCGAGGCCTAAAACCTTCGGACATCCCGATACATATCGAGACGATGTCCGATCGACTTGAAACCCGTGCCAAAATGTTCGTTACATCGAATACTTTAAAAGTCATGTTGAAACCTTCCTAAAAATACGTGCCACGCGCCCACACGTGCCGCCCAAAGGGGCTGCGCGTGGGAGCCACGTGCCTACACTGTTCATCTCCTTCAACCTCCCGCCAGCCCGGTTCAGACCGGTTCGAATCGGAGCAGGCGGTTTTTATCCATTTCTCAACCGTTCCCCCCTCGGTTTCCACCATTAGTTTCGTCCTTCCTTTACTTCTTCATCTAGCTATTTAATAGGGAAAGTTGAGGTCTAAAACTTACCGTCTCAATGCAAGATATAACGAAGGCTCTGCAACCTTGTTTTGCAACCATTTCCGACCTCCTAGAGTCCTGGTTTTGATCTCAATCAATCTCTGGAATCATTAGAAACAGAGTCAATGCATCATAATCGATCTACAAGCCCTATAACTAACAGCACCAATTTCGAATTTAAAAGTGACTTCCCGGGAAACTCACCGTACCACCGCCGTCGTTCACACCCGTGGCCTCAACTGGCTTCCTCTCATCTTCCTGGTCCTTTTGAAGAACAAACTACCAGCCACGAACCACGACCATAGGAGTTGGCTTCTCACAAAGGTTCCCCGTCCTCTATTCTGTTTCCATGGGGTCGTGGCCACCGTCCACAGCGGCTTGCCACGGTGGCACCACCAGAGTCCTCAACTGCCACTCTCTTCCTTCCAATCACCAGGTAGCCTCAATTGATGAGGAAACGAAGGTGATAGTTTCACAATTCCTCCTCCTCTGTTTCTGATTTCCCTACTCACACACCACTCACTCAACTCACTTCAGCTCAAACACACACACGACTCATTTGTCCCTTCTCTCACCCAACTCTCTTAAGCTTCTCACTCACCTGAACACAGAGCACGGCCAACCAACCCGACTCCCTTGTTTGTCTGTTTTGTTTCCAACGCGGTTGCCAAAATTTTTTAAACATCTGAAGGCGGTGGGAAGGCTTCTCCCACCTTCCAGAGAAGGAAAGATGTCCCAAAACCAGTGGACATCAACCCCAGGCCAGCCACTTGTCCATTAGCCACTGGGCACAGATCCCAATGCAGGAAAAGGACCAAAATGCCCTTTTTAGGTAAAATTACCAATTGCCCCTAGCATCTCTTGACCGAACCCCGAGCCATCTGAACTCCGATGAAACTGTGTCGCCTGCCGTTGTACTCAGGGGATCGAGACCTACCTAACGGTCCTCAAGTACATGAAAAGTCCATATTGTTTCAAAAGTCAACAAATTGTCCCTTTTTACCAAATTACCAAATTACCCTCAAATTTCCAAACGTCATAACTTTAGCCTCGAATGTCGGAATCGGACGTGCCACTTGTCTATAAACTCGTGACGTCCAACCTACGTCACGGTCATCGGTCAAAGTCCATTTGACCGCACCGAACGGAAAGTCAACATTTTTTCCCATTCTAGGGGCAAAATCGTCATTTGGCACCGTCCGTCCGTAAGCATCCAACTAATCACGGATTAACGTCACTAATCCGTCATTAATCATTAAGCTAATCCCCATTTCCAGAACGGGTAGTTACATAGAGGCCCATCAAACATCTCTATACCTCATCATTCACAACAAAGAGATTCGTACGATTGGTCCGCCTCTCTCACTCCATAGACCAGGTTTTGAATGGATATTCAGCATGAGTTGCCTTGGGACATTAGACTCCTAAAACGACAAAAACATTTTGGGTAGAACAAATACCAAATCTCTAAGTAAACTCGGAATTAACGTTGGTGCTCATAACATTAATTATAACGAGATTATCAATTAAGGACTTTTCGAATCTTGTTTAATAAGTTCTGCAAAAAATGTTCTTCTCATTGTATATGTAGTTAAGAAAATTGCCAGCAGGATTTCAAGATTGCTTTAAATTCTTGTCTTAAAGGAGAATAACACAAATCTCATTTGCTTTCAACAAGTATTCAATATTCACGCAATAATTTTGTAGTTGATTTTACAGCTTAAAACAAAATAAATGGACTGAATGCTCAAAAGATCCATGCGTTTGTCATGTGAGAACCCTGAAATTTATATCCAAACAGCTTAAAACATAGATAATCTCTCCAAATTATACCTATGCCTTCGAAGAACCACCGTGATCTCTCTAAACGTGCTCTACAAGAGCTACTGGATCACGAAACCCTTTGCTACATTTAGGGCAAACATCGATTGTCACCTTATTCGCCCCAGCTTGGCTACCACCCTTCTCATGGACTTTTTGTACATAGTCTACTAGAGTGGTGACACAGGAAAACTTAGCACCACACAGCGGACACACCTCAAACTCCCCGTTTCTATTCCCACCACTGCTGCTGCTGCTGCTCTGCCCTGCTCCATCCTTTCCTATCTGCAACTTTTGGCTAAGTTCACTGCTCAATTTTGCCACAGTTGCTCTAGCTGAGGCTCGAAAAGATGAAGCTGCACTCAGAAAGCTATTACTCCAATTTGAGGAGGATGTGGCAGGAGCATAGTTAGGCTTTGATACTTCTTTCCTACTCCTATTTAAAAGACCCAAAAATGGAAAGTCTGCTTCCGGTTTCTTGGGTCCAGGACACTTGTGGTCAGGTCCAAATCGGTGCTTCAAACAGTGGTCTACCGTGCAGTCTCTGCACTTGATTGTGTTTGAGAATGTTAAAAGCTCCTTGCAGCCAAGCACAAGACATTTTTTCTTCTTTGTGGCTTTCTCATAATTAGAAGGGTCGCATTCAGTGTTAACATGTCTCTCCCACGTAATGTTTGGATCTTCATCAGGATTTAGATGAACTCCTTTGGCACAGAGAGGACAAATGACAACAGTGACATTTTTCTTGTCAGCGTTTGGACAATTATGTTTAACATAGCTACGGTGATCCAAACAAAACACCTGTAAAATGCCATGTTTACATGTCAATGTCAAAAGAACAAAATACCTGTAAAATGCCATGTTTACATGTCAATGTCAAAAATGAAATATTCCCGAGAAGCAAAAACAATGCAGAAGAATGATAATTTGCAATTTGGGAAGATGGATGCTGAGTGAAAATTTGAAGACTAGTCTGTTATATTAGCCTATAAAAACAAGAACTAACGAACCAAATGGACCGCGTCCTGACCCCCAACTCTGTTTGGCTGGTACATCTCTGGTATATCAAAAGTAGGTGAAATTCGCAAGCTATACATCATGAATCACACTACTTCAGAGAAACAGATATAAAAGGAAATAGTATTGATGTAAAAGGTAGTGTAAAATTTCAGTTCGCTTTTATAATATGTTTTTCAATATTAAAAACTTCCCCTAGTTTTTTCTGAAACAAGCGATTCATGGATTTATATAAATAATGAAGCTACATCAATCATTAAAAGGTAAATAATGCCAACAAGGAAAGGCAGCATATATCATAGCCCATACAAACATGAACCTTGAGATTTAACATAGAATTGGCAATTCAAGAGGAAAGTAAACATTCAATGGTTTATTTGCAAATTCACATAAAATCAGAAAAATCGAACAGAAAATATAAACTTTGAGTATACACACTAAGATTCAAGATGAATCTAACACATTTACTTTGTATACGAATAATGCAGTTTGGAAATGAAAAATCACCTACTAAGAAAGTTAAAACATTTCTGTTCAAGCACATGCCAAGATGCGAAATTTCCTACAAATATCTTCTAACTTCCCGTAATGTTGACCAAAGTTGGACAATCTTTCAACTTTTTATTTTATCGTAGTTTCATGAAATCATAATTCATACCCCAATGGCCCAATACAATGTGAACTAACAAACACCCATTTTGCTTTTTCTTCAAGCAATCATTAACCGAAAATATTGAAACTATCCCTTATTTTTGTTTCCTGGTAATTCTACATTTCTCCCCAACCAAACATAATCTCAGCAACCTCAATTTAAAATTTCAAGACATAGATATTATTCAAATAAACATGGAGCAACAAAGTTGAGAGAGGAAGGAAGGGTTAGACCTGACGACAGCCTTCGCAGTTGAAGGGCAAGAAATCGATCTGTTGGCAATCAGCGACGTAGCAATGCCTTCCAAGATCTGGAAATTCCGGGGTTCCCATTCATACAGCATAAGGAGCAGGACCGGGGGCTAACAACAAGATGGGATGGGATTATAGATTTTCATGTACCAGATTTGTTGTGGGACACCGGAATTGGATTGTCCGAAGCTTTTTGGCTTCCGCGGATACAGAGAGGCACCGAATCCGCGGAATCCCCTCCCCCACGACACAGAGTCGTCGCAAGTTGCCCCCCTCGAATTTTCTTTAAAACCCAAAAGACAAAACATAAGCAAGGAAAAAAAAATGGAAAAGGAGATGGTGGAGTTGTTTTTTTTAAGGCTCGAATAAATATAATAAAGGACGTAGCAAATATAATAAAGAGAAATTATGGTTTGATAAAAATGTAATAAAAAATAGTAGCCTTTAAAATATTTTTAGAAACGTACATAATATTAAATCTCAATCTTAGAGAAGATAAAGAAAATCAAGCGCTCACCGTGACTAATTGTTTGCCTCTTATATTTTTACCACCTAGACCAGCTCATCAACATCATCTTCATTTCGCTCATATTATCTTCATTTCGCTTTTCGCTCATCATCTACAGTTCATCTCTCATAATTCTATATCTCTAATTTTTATTCTTTTCATTATTTTTGATGTTTTGTGTTTGGTGAATTTGTAAAATATATGTTAGGTAATCCAAAAATTAAAGCAAATAATCGATCAAGGAGTAAGGAAGATGAATTTGGAGTCTGATGTTGGGAAGATGGCGCTGAGTTGAAGGCCATAGAAGCCATTTTTGAATCTGCAAATCTGATATGAGAATAAATTTAGTCTGATAATACTCCTATAGTCTAGTAGTCCTATAGTGCCCCTATAGTGTGATAATGTCTCCATAGTATGATAGTGTCCTCTTTGTCTGATAGTGTCCCCATAGTCTGGCCAGTTTCAGTTGTCTTTATTTATGGAATTGATGAGTATATGTCCTCATTGTAACGACCCGTTCCGAAAATCGGATTAGATTAGTGATTAATGAAGGATTAGTGAAGTAATTGTGGTGGTGATTTCAGACGGACGGTGAGAAATGACGGTTTTTCCCTTGGAATGGGCGAAATGTTGACTTTTGATTCGGGTGGTCAAACAGACTTTGGCCAATGACTGTGACATAGTTCGGGACGTCACGAGTTCTATAGACAGGCGGCATGTCCCGATTCCGACATTCGAGGAAGAAGTTACGACGTTCGGAAGTGGAGGGGCATTTTGGTAATTTGTTATGTAGTGACATTTTGGTCATTTGGGCCTTGGGATTTGTGCTAGTGGGCAGATGACACTTGTCTTGCTTTGGGAATTGTGCCCACCAGATTTTGGACACATCTTTCCTCTCTGGATGGTCGTGGAAGGTGCCTCACGGCCTACAATTGTTTTAAACATGTTTGCACGGTTTTGGTTAAAATGGAAAAACAGAGACAGTGTGATCGTGTGAACCAATCCCCTTGAACCCCTCAACCTGTGATGAGTACTTGTGATTGGTGAAGGGAGCTGAGAGAAGACGGTGGGAGGATTGTGGTGGTGCTGTCAAAACGGGTCGTCGTAGACGGTGGCCACGACACCGTGAGAAACTTGAAAACAGGGGAAACCGTGAAATCCTTCCATCCCATATCTTCAATTCTCATCTTTTGTCTCTAAAGTGTGAAGAAAACTTGAAGGGGAGGTTAAGATGAGTGTGTTAGTGTGATCGTGGAGGGTCGTCGTCGATGGTGGCCGTGAAACCGATACGGCAAGAACTTGTGATTCGAAAACGGTAAATGATGATTTAGTGTTTGTTGCTTGATCTTGATGATGGGACGATGTTCTGTGAGGTCCTAGGAGTCCATTGGAACCTGAACTAAGGCTGGAGATGGCCGGAATGTCGAGGACACAAAGGAGGAAATGGCTGGTTCATCATTTGATTTGAGGAGGTAATTTCTAGCCGTTAAGTTCATGTTTTTAGGTTCTAAATCATTTGTAAACACTGAGACGAACACGTAGGAATGAAAAGGGTTGAAATCGGGATAGAAAATAGGAAGATATGGCCATGAACCGCCCCTCACTGGTTTGGCTGGGCCGGACCAGTTCAGACTGGGTTGACAGAGGAAGAAGACGACTATGCAGCCGCGCGTGAGGCCCACGCGCAGCTCCTTTGGGCGGCTGGTGTGCGCGCGTGGGACAGTGTTTGAGAAAATGTTCAACATGACTTTTTTATCATAGCGATGTAACGAATATTTTGTTACTGGTTTCGAGGTCAATCGGACATCGTTTCGATAGGATTCGGGATGTCCGAAGATTTAGGATCGCATTTAAAAATAGTTAAAAATTCAAGAAAATTACGGGGAATTAGTAGAAGCTTTATGAAGTAGTTAGTGACCTTAGTATGTGATTTGGACAAGTTCGGGAAGTCCGGTGATAGTGGATTAGCTGGGAAAGATAATTGCACGCGTATAGAGGCAGCAACGGGATATGGTCTGTGAGTGGACTTTGCTTTCTAACTTATGATGCATGCATAAATGTTTTTTATATGTTTTCTATATGTGATTTCTATTTTTATGCTTATGATCTTTATGATTTCCGTTTTGCACGGTATTTCGAGATATTTTACGTAGTTGCACGTTTTACGAGATTCTATCTTGAATTGTGATTTTGATATGATTTCGATGATTTCATTTTGGGATTCGAATTATGATTTGATTTCAAGGATTTGAAATGGATTTTGGAAAATTAATGCTGGGCATGAGGCCCCGTTTCTAATGATTTCGGATTTCGGTTTTCGTGTGATTTCTGGATTTGAAATCAGGATTTCAAATAATGATTTCAGATTTGGTTTTGGAATTTGGAATTTAGATTTTCGATGGATTTCTGGATTTTCTATGATTTTCACTTGGTTTTGGGTTTAAAGACCCGTTTACTATTAGTTTTGGGTTTAAAGACCCAGTTATTATTGCTGGATCTAGTTTTGGGTTTAAAGACCCCGGTTGATTGATGACGGGGGGGGGGGGGGGGGGGGGGGGGGGGGGGGGAGGGGGTGCCCTTGATTGATATGTTTTGAGTTTAAAGACTCGGATATGTTTTGAGTTTAAAGACTCGGTTATTGTGATATCCCCCGAGGCCTATTGATTGTGTTTTGAGTTTAAAGACTTATTGATATCCGGGAAAGCCTAATGCACATGTGTTTTGAGTTTAAAGACTCGGTGCTTAAGATCCAGCAGATTGATTGACTTGATTTTCTATCGATTTTCCTGTGGTTTTCAGATGTTTTGGGCAGTGGCCCGGATGTTTTGGATTGTGGATTTTTGGGTTGAGTTCTCGTACCTTGATGTTGATTTATGGTTTTGGCCTGAGGCCCTGGATTTGAGAAACATACTTGAGTAAAGAAATGATTTCTGATTTTTCGTACACGATTCTATTATTTTGGAAATGAAATGGTTTTATGAAATGGTTTTCGAATGCATGCATTGGTTTTGCATGGAGGGTATAGAAGTCTTTTCGTATAAACGTTTTTTGAACTTATTATTTATTTTTGTCCACTCACAGTCTTTTATGTTTTCGATACCCTCCAGGTTGATGCGGTGCGGGCTGTTGTTAGTGAGACGGAGACATCACACACAGGATCCACAGTGATGCTGCGAACTCTGGTTAACTAAAGGTTGGTTTTTGGTACGCTGACATGGGTATCCCTTTTCTGGCTTACATGTTCCATGGAGGTTAGACAGGTGTTTAGCTTTCGTGTTGCACGTAGGTTAGACGGAAGCACGACTTATCCCTTAATCCTGGGGTATTAGGGGTGGGTCGTGTCACTCATTATGATATGGCAGTATATGTTGACTGCTTTCCAACCATATTTAGTACATTCACGTTTGAGCGGAGATTTTCAAGGTGGAAGCACTAAAGAAGGAGGTTGAGGATAAAACAAAAAAAGGGTTGTTGAGGATTTCAAGAAAAGTGATGAGTTTTACAATTAGATGCTTGATGCAAGTGAAGAAGGGTTTGAGATATACGGTAATTATATCATGTTCATGAATTCAAAGAGGAAATGGGCCCTTATTAATTCAGATGAAGTATGTGAAGTCGAGCGCTCTTTAAACTGGGAATATAACAATCATGTTCTGGCGGCAAGGAATATAACAATCATGAGTTCCCGAGTTTGTCGAACCTTAGGAGTGTATTGGCCTAGTGGCCTGATGACATTTTGTGCGGATTTAGCCATTGAATCATGCCATGAGAGGATGAAATGTAATCGAGGAAATCTGACTGATTCTGGTGTATCTTGGATTGTGTGGACTAGAACGTGAGCTAGGCTATGTATTCCGAGCCGGTATGTGTTATGAATGCCCACGGGGCAGGGATTTATATAGAGGATGAGACTAGTTGTATGACACGACCCATACTAATCCCCCCGGGATTACCATGGAATGTGTCATGCTCCCGTCAGACAAGAGGTGTCAGACAAGGGATAACCTGTTGCCATTGCCCAACCGGGCTTCCAGAGTGCGTAAGGATCGATGGAGGAGGTGTATGATGTCCCAGTCACTGCTGCAGTCGCATCCGGAATCAACCTGAAGGGCATTAAAAACAAAAGTTGTGAGTGGTCGAAAATAAACGAGTGTGTTTAAAACATTTATAAGACATTTATGCCCCCCAGTAAAAGTATATGCATGCACCATCATTTAAAATCATATATCATATAATATGAACCATAAACATAATTTTAGCCACTGCACGATACACTCCAATCCGACATCCCTGATGTCTGACGTCCCTGACGTCAATAAGGTCACAATCACAAGGCTACACGTGCCACTAGGGTCTCAATTTCCGAGTTCAATCCCCGAACCCCGTTCGGGTACAGCATCCCCGATGCTTAGCGTTATAGACGCTGGACGTACTAGACGTCCGTGACCTCTCCGGGGTACCTCATCCGGAGGAGACAATATAATATGGAAGGATCTATACAGTGCAGTACCAAATACATTTTATTGATATCCAAATGCAAAGCATAAATATATAAATAGATAAATTCCAAACCAATCTTTAAGTTTCATCAGACGGGTCTCAAGCCCAAATACCGTGAAACGTGCCATAACCATAATTTCAATATCATCAAAACCATTATAAGTCCAAATAGTTGATTTAAATCCAAAATCATTTATTCAATTCCATTTTAGGGTCCCCGACACGAAACACATGTATAAATCAACTGGGCCCCTGGCCCGATTTCATAAGTTAACTGGGCCCCTAGCCTGAATTCATAAGTCCACTGGGCCCCCGGCCCGATTAACAAGTTAACTGGGCCCCTGACCCAATTTTACTTTATCAAGTCCGTAACCGTTTCATAAAATCATATCCAACCACATTTATGGAAATCGGTGCAAATCCAGAAAACCTCGGTTTATGTGCAAATACGTAAATCACCTCGAAATGTGTGAAATCATTTAAATTCACCGATATCCAAAGTAAATCATTTAATCATAATTATAACAATCATGAAACAGTTATGCATGCATCGAATTTATGAAACCAATGTCCACTCACAGACCGTTTAACCGAGCGCCTCGATACGCGTGCAATAGGCCTTCCCGGGCCACACCACTATCACCGGGACTCCCAATCCTGTCCAAATCACATTAGGGGATTACTAACCTCATCATTAACCTCCTATTCAAGTCCCGTAATTTTCCCGAATTTTTAAGTATTTTTAAACTGGATTTAAAACCTTCGGACATCCCGAACAATATCGAAACGGGATCCGATCGACACGAAACCAACGCCAAAATGTTCGTTACATTGTATTGGATAAAAGTCATGTTGATCATACCTCGGGATTCACACTCACGCGCCCCCATGCGCCACCGCAAGCGGCAACGCTTGGAAGCCACGCGCAAGCTACAGTACCCGCACAGTCATCACTCTCACCCGTTTGTCTGTAAAACGGGTTGAAAACCCGCGAACAGACCCGGTTCAAATCCTAGCAATTCGACATCGATTCCAACAATTCAAATGTCCATTAGCATCGAATTAGTTTCAATTAGATCTGTGGACTAAATTACAAACAATCTTACCTCAAACCTTAAGATCAAGGATGATCACTCGAAGAACAATCTGATCACTGTTCATCATCCAAAATTCTCCCATGTCAATCGATTCCTTCAATTGATGCATCCATTAGCATCGTGAGGTCATAATGAACTCAATCCCCAGTCCAATTGCATCAATCCAAGCCTCAAATCCCACGACTCAAGCACGAAATTTCTGCAGCTACAGTAGTTCTGTTCTTCCTTAAACGGGCCTCAATTCTCTTCGTTCCTTCGATGTAAATGATCGTGGCAATCCCAGAAGACTCAAACTAAACTCCATTTTGATCGTCACGGCCCAATTCCTCCAATTCGAATTTCCCCCCGAATTTTCCGAATTTCGAAATTCCAGCCCTCAGCTCTCAATTAATCCCTCGTGTTTTCCCAATTCAATTCAGTCTCAATTCTCACCAATTTTTGTTCACAAATTCAGTGGATAGGGAGGAGATTAAGGGTAGAAGAAAATTGAAGTTTGGTTGTAAACGGTTGAAGAAGTCTGAAGAGATTAATGGAGGAATTAAACAATAATTAAGTTAATTAATTAATAAAACATAATCATAATGTTCCCCCAAACATGGATCTGTGTTTAGGTCAGAATTTAAGGGATGAGTGACACTTGTCACTCATCCAAGTGTGTCCAGTCACCAGGTACTGTTCATATTAAAATTATATTTTAATCCCAGTTCGTTCGGTTAATCGAGTCTGTTCCCGTGACCATAACTTCGTCGTCGAATCTCCGATTTCAGCATGCCACCTGTCATTGGATTCGTATCGACGAAACCTACGTAATGGTCCTTGGCCCTCGTCCATTGGACTTCCCAGGTCAAAAGTCAACATTTGGCCCCATTTAAGTCAAATTACGAAAATGCCCTTGGGCTTCCGTACATCATAACTTCTTCCACGAATGTCGGAATCGAATGTGCCACCTGTCTATGAACTCGTGACGTCCCGAACTACGTCACGGTCATCAATCAAAGTCCGTTTGACCATCCGAATTAAAAGTCAACGTTTTGCCCACGCTCAGGAGCAAAAATTTTGCACAATTCGTCCGAAATCACTCAACTAATCCCAGATTAGTAAATCATAATTAGATATTATTAAATCCCGATATTCGGGACGGGTCGTTACATTGTATGATTTATATAAGTTGGGTATGACTTATAACCGATTGAGAGTGATTGTGTTTTGGGATTAGCGTACACATGCTTCCTCGGAAAATTTTATGGCTTTCACTAATTGGAATTTCGAGGAAAATATTCTTTAAGGGGGTTAGATGTAACGACTCGGACGTTCAAAAAAGGGAGATTTGGAAAATTTGAAGAAAAGGACGATTTTGCCCTTAGGTTATGGGCAAACGGTTGACTTTTTGCTCGGACGGTCAAACGGATCTTGACCGATGACTATGATGTAGTTCAGGACGTCACGAGTTTATAGACAGGTGGCACGCCCGATTCTGACATTCGAGGAGGAAGTTATGACGTTCGGACGTTCGGAAGTTAAAGGGTATTTTCGTAATTTGGAAAAAAATGGGGAAAATGTTGACTTTTTGATTGACCACTATTTTTCACGCAATTTGAGGACCGTTGGGTAGGTCTCGATGCCCTGAGTCCGTAGACAGGCGGCACGCTGAAAACGGACGTCGGACGGATGAGTTACAGCTCTAGAAAGAGAAGGGCATTTTGGTAATTTTGGGCAGAAGGGCAAAATGGTAATTTTTTATTTTACTGTTGAATTTGAGACAGCCGTGTATGGGGAAGTCTTCAGAAACAGAGCACGGGTATGGTTTTGTTTATGAAGCAAATTGGTTGGGCTGAGTGTATCGAATTGGTTATGCATTTGGGTGTGTGAGCAGTGCACGGGTATGCAGTGGAGTGTTAGTGGGTTTGGGATTACTGTGCAGGTGCCGTTGGAAATGGGAGGAACAGAGCACTATGAAATTGTTTTATCCATTTGAGAGCTTGAGCAGAGCACAGGTTTCTTTGGTTTGATTAATTGAAGGGGTTGATCAGTCCCTGGGATGGCTGGGGAGAAACAGAGAGGAGAATTGTGGGAGAAACCAGAGGGAAGAGCTACTGTGAGACCCGAAAGCCCATTTTCAAAATTCATGGTGATCAATAGTCGAATTCGAAATTGTGGACGTTTATGGCTAAAATTGAGGCTGCAATTAGCTCTCTGGAACCCAGACGACTTGAATGGCTTCAAAAACGAAGGAAGATGAGGTCGTTTTGGTAGTGAACGGAGTACCTCGACGCCGCAAAAATCCAAGGATTGGGTCATGTAACTAGAGGGCTAGAAGATGCAATTGATTTTGGAAATCAGTTTAGGATAACCACACAAAGCTGTTGGCTGGGTCAATTGAAGAAAAACGATGAGGATGGATGAACTTCAAGGGATGAACAGTGTTTGGATGTTCATCGAAAACTCGAGCTGGAATTGTCCGATTAAGGTCAGTTATATTGAAATTAAAGTTATAGACCCATAATTAGATTCATAACGATGCTAGTTGAGGGTTCAATTGTAGAAAACGAGTTGATTGTGGCAGGATTTGAACCGGGTCGAGCACGCGGGTCGCAGACCTGTTTACCAGGCCAGTCGGGTGAGGAAGACGACTGTGCGGTTACTGTAGCAGGCGCGTGAGTATCACGCGGAGCCGCTTGCGGCGGCGCGTGAGGGCGTGTGGGCCCGATTCTCAAGGTAAATTCAACATGACTTTTGTCCTATACATTGTAACGAATATTTTAGCGTTGGTTTCGAATTTATCGGACACCGTTTCGATGTTGTTTCGAGGGTCCGAAGGTTTATGTTACGTTTTTAATTAACGTTTAATTCCCAAAAAATTATGGGAAATTAGTATGATGTTATTTTAGTCCTTAGTGACACTAAAGAATGATTTCGGACAGGATTCGAGATTTCTGGAAAATGTCGGAAATTACGGAAACGCGTGCAGCGCGAAAACGAGTATTATGGACGGTGTGTGAGTGGACTTTGCTTTCAAAATTTAATGCATGCATAAATGTTTCTATGATTGTTGTGATTATGATTGTGAATTGTGGTGATTTCGATTTTCGTATTTATACGTATTTTAATATGCCATATGTAATTGCACGTATTTCGAGACTATGGTTTCTTTTATGCCTTGGTGATGTTTTGATGAACGATTTTACATGATTTATGCGTATGATGTTTTAAGGATGTTTCGATTATGATTGTGAGTATGATTTACGGTTTTGACACGTATTTCGAGAATGACACGGATTTTCACGTTTTACGAGATTTCGAGTTTGTTGTGGTTTGACCGTGATTTTGGTGATTTGATTGTGGTTTTGATGTTTGACCTCGGGATTTGAAATATGATGTGATTTCAAGGATTTAAAATGGATTTTGAAAAAGGTGATTTCGGGCTTGATGCCCAGGGCATAAAAGTAATTTTGATGAACGAGATTTCGGTTTTCAGAAGTTTGAAAGTGAATTTCTGGTTTGGGTTCGGAATGACGGTTCCGGATGCCGGCTTACAGAATCATTATTGCGAATTCGAATTCAGAAATGGAAGACGGATATGATTGGGGATTTGAATGTGAAATTCGGACATGAGTCCCATTTTGATAAAATGTGTTTTCGTATTGGTTTTGGAATTTGTATCACGATGAATCCCGAGTTTGTTGTGATTTACAAATGGTTGGGTTTAAAGACCCGTTGGAAATTGGTTTTGGGTTCAAGGACCCGGTATTATTGCTGGATTATGTTTTGGGTTTAAAGACCTGGTGCTATTGCTGGATCATGTTTTGAGTTTAAAGACTCGGTTAATTAACGACGGGGGAGGGCCCTTGATGAGTTTAAAGACTCGGTTACTGTTTTGAGTTTAAAGACTCGGTATGATACCCACGAGGCCTATTAATTATGTTCTGAGTTTAAAGACTCGTTGATATCCCGGGAAGGCCTGATTATGCGCATGGTTTTGAGTTTAAAGACTTAAGCGCACTTGAGATCCAGCAGATTAATTAGACTTGTGAATAACTTTTATTACTGATGTTTTCGGATGTGTTGGGTAGTGGCCCGGTTTATGTAGTTGATGGATTTTGGATTATACTGTGTACTTAGAGTTGATTCATGATTTTGGGTTGAGGCCCTGTGTTTGTGATTGCGGGCTAAGACCAGAAGGTTAAGAAAAGGAAAAGGATTTTGATTTTCGTACACGGTTTTCTTATGATGAAAATGTAACGGATTGCGAAATGATTTTCGAATGCATGCATTGGTTTTACGTGGAGGGTAAAAATGTCTTTTTGTAAGTGTTTTTTAAACTAATTTATTTTTGTCCACTCACACCTTTTGTGTTTTTATTGACCCTCTAGGTCGTGGCGCGTTGATCGAGGCTGATCAAGAGGCGGAGGCATGAGTGAGTACGTGTGTGGCCATCCCTGGTTTGGCAAGTACTGAGGGTAATTTGGGAATTTTCAGTTGACTTGCCAGACGGGAGTAGGACCGGGCACGGTTATCAATGTCCCTTCGGGGGCAGTCCTGTCATTAGAACTGAGGTATTGGGAGCCGATGTTGTTTCTATAGGAATAGACTTCGATTTTTAATCTAAAAGTGTATTATCTGATGTCTATGACTCTGTCAATTAAACTAAAAGAATTAAATAATGACTCTGTCTATGACTCTGAACTATAGGGGCGCTATCAGACTACATCATTGGTTTTAAGTAATATCTGATGTCTATGACTCTGTCAATTAAACTAAAAGTGTTGACTTCTGATGTCTTATGTGGGCAATGACATCAGTCTCTTCTTTACATCTGATGCCTTCTATACTTAATAACATCAGTCTCAACTTAAAACCTGATGTTATATTATTATTGCAACTTCAGTATTTAATAATAATGTGATATTAATTTTTCCTTAAGACTTCAGATAATACAAAGTATTGATGCAATTTTTATAGCATAGACTTCAGTTTTTTGTTCAAATTGATGTCGTTATAAACTACCAACATCGGTTTTTTATAATTTGTTGTATGCTTTTTGTGTATTAGACATCTCTTTTTACATATTCACCGACTTTAAAAGATTGAAATTAAAGGCATTAATAATTACATAAACATGCATTGTTGCTTTGCAAAAATAACTGTTGATTCATATCATTAATTAAATAAAAGTGTGCTTACAACTTCATAATACTAGAAATAGTTATGAATCTAATACATAAAATCCAAATGAACATTACTCATAATGTATCATATGCTACTCATATCACATATTCATGTTAAGGTAAAATTCAAATTATACTAGATAATTAAAGTTAATGCTATGACTTACTCTCTATGAGAGGGAAGAGATGTTGCTGTTTCAATGGGAGCTGGTACTGCATAAAAATACAATGAAAGTAATGTAAGCAAATGTTAAAACTTACATTTCAGCAGATGAAACATTAATGATTAGGCATTTCTTAGATCAAGGTGAACTAAACATGTCTCAATAACCATAAACAACTCTTCCATTTATGACAACAACATTGAAACCACATGAGGAAACAACCTTTCTTATGTCAAGAATCATAAACAAATAGGCAAAAACGAAACCAATAAAATAGACATCTAGAAATGGATGTTAAAGGGAAAAATAATAAAATTAATGAAGAAATTGAAGTGGACTGGAAATTCTCATGGAGTACAAAGAGGAAGGTTGGAAGGTTGGCTGATTTATATCACTCATAGGTAATGAATTTTTTCTTTGTCTCCTTTAAAATTATGTTAACAGCGCTCTTAAGGCTTCCCTATTTGATGCAGCAATTATATGCCTTCCTTTCTGAGCTCGCTGGACTTAATTATCATCTTTTTATGTTAAATGTCTTTGTTTAAAGTTATGTCAACTACGGATTCAATGTTTCGAACTTATGATGTAAAGTATGTATTATTTGGGCTTGAGAAACCTCAGTGGAATTGCCATGGCCAAAAATAGTTAAGTACTTGTTTTACAAATTCTGAAACTAGTTCTAAGCCATAAAAATAATTTTTATCTTTTGTTCCTCTTTGAATTTCTTCAGTCGTAGAACATATGGGATTTTTTTTTAATTGGTTCTTTCCTACACACATGCCCCTTCTTTTTAAAGGCATATTTTATTGGTCTGATACACCAGAGGTAAGGGATGATGTTAACTTCTTCCTTTATTGGTGAAATTGACTCTGAACATGATAGAAGTCAGACAAAAAAAAAACCTAAATCGATTTAATACAAATTTAAGATTATGATAAAACAAATGGAGCACAAAGTCGGGAAGATAATCATAAAGAAATGGAGCACAATCTGTTAGCTTCAACTACAATACTTGAAAGACACAATATGTATATTACCATTTGAAAAAACGCATGAACATACAATGAAAGAATTAAATAATGAATCTAACTTCATGTATAGCAAAGAACAGAGAAAATAAATGGAGGACAGCGAATAAAACAAATCATAGGTATAATTTGAACATCGATGTCAATCGACAAATTGATGAAAAAACTGGTATGAAGGAAATAATTGAAGTAGGAAATAAATATTGACTATGCATATAAAAGTTCAGAGACAATCAATTTTTTCATTATGAACTTTTGTTAAACAGGTGGTGAGCAACAATTGTAAATATCCTAATTATCTCAATATGGTAGAGACCTACCAGTGTTTTGCTATGCTCTTTGATGTAGTGAATGGTAAAGCAACAATTCTAAATCTCAAACAATATCTTCTTGAATCTTGACGCCTTGAAGAAAAACAACAAAAAGAAACTAAAGGTAAGTCTCATTATGCAAGACAACAACTTAACAAGTTAGTTAAAGTTATCAAATCTTATGATATTACCCCCGTAGGCCTGTTGAGTTTAAAGACTCGAGAGTTTAAAGATTCGGTTTATATTTGAGGCCTGGATTTAGTTTAAAGACTCGAATAGACCCAATAGGTTTGATCGGATGTTGATATTGATATTTCATGCTTTTATGATAATGTTTTCCTAACGATTATCATACTGTTACTATATAGTTGTTTTCTGATACTTAGTTATGCATGCATGTTTTTAAAGACGCGCAACCACTTCAGGAGGCACGTGTGGGCGCGTGGGGAGGAATTTAGGGATGGTTCCAACATACGAAATCATCTATTCGATGTAACGAACATTTTGAGACTGGTTTTGTGTCAATCGGACATCGTCTCGATATAGTTCGGGCTGCCCGAAGGTTTAGGTTCAAGTTTAAAAATAGTTAAAAGTTCGGAAAAATTACGGGGCTTTGGTAGGAGGTTAATTAAGTAGTTAGTAACCTTCTATTAAAATTTGGACAGGTTTGGGAATCCCGGAGGTGACGGTTGACCCGGGAGACGATTATGGCGCGCGTATCGAGGCGCGGTTTCGGACGGTCTGTTAGTGGACCCTTCTTTCGCACGTATTTCGAGATTTACGATTTTATACGATGCATATACGTTCTAGGTTTCCAACGAGGGTTTAATAAATAGATTTCGGATTTAGAAATATGAAATCGGGCACAAGACCCATTTGATTTACAACTCACGGACTTGGAGTCCATTTGATTTGACGGGGAATCGGACCTAGGGTCCATTTGAGCCATACGATCGGACAGAGGGTCCATTTGGTTTACGATTCGGGTTTGAGGCCCAGTTAGTAGTACTATCGGGCTTGATGCCCCGTTGATTGATGATATCGGGCCTGAGACCCATTTAGTTGAGATTTCGGGCTTAAGGCCCCGTTGGTTGTGGAATCGGACGTGAGGTCCTGTTGAGTCATGGTTCGGGCTTAGAGCCATGTTGATTGTGAAATTGGGCTTGAGTCCCAGTTCAATTTGTGAAATGAGTATTCGGGCATGAGACTCAGTTGAACTGAGGATTTAGGCCGAGGCCTGTGAAAGTGATTTGAATCGGATTCGAGGAATCCTATTGAGATGAATCGGGTATGAGACCCAATTGAGAAATGTGATTTGAGAAAGAAAGAAAAGAGTATTTGAAAAAGTGAATGAACCCTCCATTTGATTATATGGTCTCCTCTAGCGTCGACCTGGAGAGTCACGATCCACAGACCAGAATGGGTATCCCCATAGGGATTCCGTTCCAGGAGTGGAGGGTACTTATGATGTGGTCCCGAACCAGATTCCGGAGAGATGTGTGGATTAGATCCAGAGAGAGAGCTCGGACTAGATCCAGAGATTGAGCCTCCTAGATGGAGATTCTTGGGAGAAGACTCGGAGTGAGACCCCGGGTAGTGTGCACACTAGATAGAGATGATTGATATCGTGACTATATCGGGGATGTGTTCCCTAGGGGCTGTGTGCCCCGAGTTGGCATCTTCTCGGAAGTGTCACGGATGGGTTATACGTATGTTGATACGTACGAGGTTTTATGGAAAAATGATTTGGGGCTGCGACCCCGTATACGAGATTTGAGGGCGGAGACCCTATGTTTTATGACTTAGAAAGTGATTTGGGGGCGGAGACCCCGCATTTGATGTTTTGGAAATGATTTGGGGGCGAAGACCCCGTACGTGATGTGATTTGGGCTGAGTCCCTATTGATTTGATTTATGTATTCCATGTTTTAGATTGTGATTTCGGGTGGAGGACCCAAATGGTTTTATGGTTCATGACGGTTTATGGGAACCGGCATGAACCCTTGAAAGGTGGTTGTGGGTCATGACGGTTTATGGGAACCGGGCATGAACCCTGGAAATGTTTTGATATGTTTGATAAATGGTTTTATGAACGTTTTGATAAACGGTTTTTGGAATGCATGCGTATGTTTTTATGAAGGGCATAAAGGTCTTTATACGAAAATGATTTTAAATGAAAAGTTTAAATTGTCCACTAACAGTTTTCGTGTTTTAATGCCCTTCAGGTTGATCGCGGATGCGGGCTGTAGCAAAGACGAGACATCACTCCCCTCCTCCTACGATCCTGACGCACTCTGATAGCCCCGGCGAGGGCTAGAGATGGAATTTTCCCTGGTCTGACACTTCATATCAGACGGGATCAGGCGAGACCCACGTAATCCCGGGGGATTTGGGGCCGGCCCTGACAAGTTGGTATCAGAGCATGTTTTTCTCGTGGAGTACGCGCAGGTCAAGGATGCGATGTCTCTGAAGTCTTAACAGTCCATCATCAACCTGGTAGTTAGGGCATTAGTACGAGGATTCGGTAGAATCGAACCGTAGTTAGAGTATGTCGAGGTTTGATTGGCAGAGAATGCCACGTGTTTCGAGGCTAGATCCCAAGTAGGATCAAAATTTGGGTGAAAGATAACGACTTAGAGCCATGGTGTTACTGGTGGATAGGACTATGCCGACCGGTAGACACAGTACGACGACTTGAGAGTCGTGACCGCTCGACAGTGGGTCGTGTCGGATAGAGGATGTACGGATTCATACCAGTGGTGTTCAGAGGTCAGGGTTGCTCGGTTTACGATGACCCTGTACGACTACAGTTACGACAGTTGGGAAATAGGAACGTGTGATTCCTTGTGGGATGTGTTGCCATGGTTCTCGGTGTCGAATCCTGGTGGGTTGACAACTGGCCAGAATGTCGACTGGCAGTGGATGCCGGAGTAGTCGTGGTACGATGCGATATGATGCGATTGCGTATGTAGCGCGTGTGCAATATTAGACCTGGAGTACGGCCAGTTCTTGTGAAGGCCAACGGCTGAGAGCCGTAGAGTTATGAGAGGATGAGATCCTTGGAGTGTAGTATTGGCTGGTCGGACACCAGTATTGGAGTGTGATGACTCTTCGGAGTCGAGATCTAGGGATCAATCATGATGGTAGGGCTGCAGTGGGCAGCCGGGTTTGTGATAACCCTAGTAAGTGAGTGTTGGACAAGTTACCAGGAGTGTGGTACTTGTGATTGGATCCAGAGGTGGACCGATCGGTGGATGTTGTGTGTAGTGCGATTGATACCGGCGGTGTGACAGACGCTGTTATCGATGGACGTGAGCCATTCTTATCGAGTTGGATAGACTCAGGTTGTCGTGATGACTGTGACGATAGGATTCGTCAGTCGTGACGATGATACGAGGTTCGTGAGTGACGCACAGTACGAGCAGTGATTCTGGATTCGACTCGGTGACGGCTGAGTCCGATCGCAGAATGAAAGGTTGACATTGGGCGTTGGCACACTTGCCACGCTCTAGCGAAGAGGATGATTATAAGTGGGACAGAGAGAATCTCGAGTGGCTCAGTGCGAGGTACGGGAGTACTTGGTATGGAGACCAGTTTCCCTCGGTGATGGAGATTAGTTTCCTCAGTGATGGAGACTAGTTTCCCAGTGGTGGAGACCATTTTCCTCAGTGATGGAGACCAGTTTCCCCTGTGTTGGAGATCAGTTTCCCCAGTAATGGAGACTAGTTCTCCCAGTACTATGAGATTGAGTCGCGAGGGTGTACTCAGAAGTATGGAAGTGAAAAGTGAGTTACGGACGCGTGGATGGTGTCCGGTTGAGTTGAGGACTTGAGAGTCCAATACGGATTAGTTTTGGTTGACTACGGTTGACCATACCTCCTGAATTGAGGACATGGTACTTGTTTGCCTATAGGACGCGGGAATGCGCGTGTGATGAGTGAGCTCAGTATTTGGGAAAAGAAGCATGTTTCCAACGAGATTGGAACTTCGGAATCAAGAGAAATTGTGACTGAGACGTTGAGAGGAGTGCTTGATTCCGCTTTGGTGATGTGTAGTCCGAGGTCACTGAGTGTGACTTTTTAGTTGATAGTGTTGGGTGCCGGAGGATGACATTGGATGAACTTTAATGTCATGATCTTGGATTCTCCTGTATTTCGTTCCTAGGTGGGACGACAAGGAGTGATTTGACAACTAGGAGTTCAAGAGGGTGTAAGAACCGAACACCTAGGCTGTGGGTAAATTTGATTGACTTGACGAGTAGTTGGTGGTTAGCGTCACGGGATATGACGAGTGAGTGTCCGAGGTGTTGGACTGATGTTCGTCTGGTGACGAACGGTTGGGGGTCCGAACCATAGTTGGAGTGCGGACAGTCGTGTGTGGTTGGACGTTGCCAGAATGCAATCTTTGAGTAGGTCGGGTGACGCCCCGATGTTGTTTTGGTATAGGTTCATCGGAGTGTTGTGCACGTTGGATGATGGGATTGACTACGGTCAATCTGTATGTCGGGTTGAGAGTACCCGAGAGTACGAGTATGTCGTAAGTTGGATAGAGTTCTGGATGGACATGAGTGACGATCAGATTTGATCCGATGGTAAGTTTGGAGACTCGAGGTGAGTCTAGATGACAAGTGGTATCGCTGAGTGATGCGAGATGCGATACGAGGACTCGAGAACGAGTCGAGATCGGAGTAGCGCAGCGGAAGCGCAGTGGAGCGGGGAGTTGCTGGCTGGTCACGAGGGTTGTGACCTATGTGGGTATTGGATTGTTAGGTATCCGACGAGTTCAGATAGGTGTGGATTGGTGGGACTCTAAGTAGAGTCAGTTTGGGCATAGGTCTGAGGATGACCTGTGAGATGGGATTTGTGCCATTGTGATGGCAGAATTTGTAGGGTGTTGTCAGATCAGATGCTGAGCAGGATGCTAGCTTGGTTGTGATAACCCTTAGTGAGAATATGTTTTTCAACCTGACGATTGTCGGTTGAAACATGTCAGAGTGTTAGACTGAAAGCCGTTAGAATGTCAGTTTGGTATTGCTGACCTGTCACAGTGAGTGACAGGAGGGATCGACGAGCATCGATGTTCTGTCTCGAGTGAGACGTACGAACTGACGTATAGTTCTCGGAAATAAATTGGAGCTTTGGAGGCTCTGATGACGGTACGTACCGAGGACGGGACCGATGAGTACGGTATGTATATTGGACGTGTACTGCTACACGAGTATTCTTGTATGGGTGCAGCAATCCGATTCGAGGAACATGGAGGGATTCCACAGTTTGGTTGTGGAATCGGGTCGCTTTGAATTTCGAGGACGAAATTCCTTAAGGGGGGAAGCTTGTGACGACCCATCCCTAATTAACGGGATTATTTAAGAGTTAATGACGGATTAGCGAGGCTAATCAGAGATTAGACGAGGATTAGCAAACGTTCGGGCGAAATGATGATTTTGCCCCTAGAATGGGTAAATCGTTGACTTTTCTTTCAAATGGTCAAACGGACTTTAACCGATGACCGTGACGTAGTTCGTGATGTCACGAGTTCATAGACAGGTGGCACGCTCGATTCCGACGTTCGAGGAGGAAGTTATGACATTCGGAAGTTCAAAGGCATTTTGGTAATTTGGGCCAAAAGTTGACTTTTTGACCGAGAGGTCCGATGGCCGAGGGCCGAAGACCTTTATGTAGATTGGGATGATACGAATCCGTAGACAGGCGGCACGTCGAATTCGGACGTTCGACGGCGAAGTTACGGTTCACAAACCAGAATGGGTATCCCCATAGGGATTCCGTTCCAGGAGTGGAGGGTACTTATGATGTGGTCACGGACCAGATTCCGGAGAGATGTGTGGACTAGATCCAGAGAGAGAGCTCGGACTAGATCCAGAGATTGAGCCTCCTAGATGGAGATTCTTGGGAGAAGACTCGGAGTGAGACCCCGGGTAGTGTGCACACTAGATAGAGATGATTGATATCGTGACTATATCGGGGATGTGTTCCCTAGGGGCTGTGTGCCCCGAGTTGGCATCTTCTCAGAAGTGCCGCGGATGGGTTATACGTATGTTGATGCATATGAGGTTTTATGGAAAAGTGATTTGGGGCTGCGACCCCGTATACGAGATTTGAGGGCGGAGACCCTATGTTTTATGACTTAGAAAGTGATTTGGGGGCGGAGACCCCGCATTTGATATTTTAGAAATGATTTGGGGGCGAAGACCCCATACGTGATGTGATTTGGACTGAGTCCCTATTGATTTGATTTATGTATTTCATGTTTTAGATTGTGATTTCAGGTGGAGGACCCAAATGGTTTTACGGTTCATGACGGTTTATGGGAACCGGCATGAACCCTTGAAAGGTGGTTGTGGGTCATGACGGTTTATGGGAACCGGGCATGAACCCTGGAAAGGTTTTGATATGTTTGATAAATGGTTTTATGAACGTTTTGATAAACAGTTTTTGGAATGCATGCGTATGTTTTTATGAAGGGCATAAAGGTCTTTATACGAAAATATTTTTAAATGAAAAGTTTAAATTGTCCACTCACAGTTTTCGTGTTTTAATTCCCTTCAGGTTGATCGCGGATGCGGGCTGTAGCAGAGACGAGACATCACTCTCCTCCTCATACGATCCTGACGCACTCTGATAGCCCTGGCGAGGGCTAGAGATGGAATTTTCCCTGGTCTGACACTTCGTGTCATAAGGGATCAGGCGGGACCTACGTAATCCCGGGGGATTTGGGGCCGGCCTTGACATTAAAACTAAATCTTGATTTCCGAGATCCGATTCTAAAACCGAAAACTTTGATTATCGAATCGTGTTTCAAAACTCATTTATAATCATTGAAGACCAGTTATAGATTTAAGCCCCAAAATCATGGCATGATAATCATAAACAAAACATATCTCGTAAAACGTGCCAAAATACGTAAATATCTCGAAAAACGTGCAAGTATGTAAAATAGGCATAGAATAATCAATAATCATGAAATCATATTCAAAACATAAAACAAGTAGATAAAACAGTTATGCATTCTCGGTTAGAAAAGAAAAGTCCACTCACTAGGTCCTAACGCATCAATCGCGCTCCGTACGCTCCTCGACTGTCTCAGGAGTATCCCGACCTGTCAAATACCACATTACCGGATCACAAACACTTCATTAAGGCTTACCTTAATTTCCCCAATTTTTTTGGATTTTTAAACGTAATTTAAACGAACCCCTAAACCTTCGGACACTCAAAACTAACCCGATCTGTTGTCCGATCGACACGAAACTTGTCCTAAAATGTTCGTTACATCGATTAGAGTGAAAACCATATTGGACACTTCCCCCGAACCTGCCCCAAGCGCCCTCACGCGCCGCCCAAAGGGGTTGTGTGTGGGTTTCACGCGCCTGCTACAGTGTCGTCCTCAACCTCTGTCTAGCCGGTTCAGACCGGTCCGATCGAACCGAGCCGGCTTGGCCAGTTCTCACTCAATTCCAACCCATTTTTAGTCCTATCTATCTTATTAGTTCTGTCCTTGTTTGTATGATCAAGTCCCCTAACTAAATTATGAAATAAAGCACGAAAACTCACCATCCAAAGCTCGAATTAAACTCTGAAATTCCCAGTCGCTGTTTTCCGGCCACCCGTCGTCTTCTCAGCCACTGGTTCAACCCTTCAGGTTACTAGGAACTTCCTACACCTATTTGAATCAAAAGAATGGCTCAACAGAGCTCCAAACTCCACGACTTTTGCTTAGAACCAAAACGGGAAAACAGAGGAAACCGATAACTCACCCGTGTTCTGACCTCCGCCGTGCTCGCCGCCGTGTTCCTCTGGGTTCAAAAGGCAGTCCTCAGCCTTCCTAGCGTCCCCTCGAACCAGGTTGGATCAATTTGATTGATTGTTGTTGCACCACGACCGTCGACTCCCTCTCTGTTTTTCTGAGTTTCTGCTCACCTCACACACACAGCTAACCTCTAGTTCACCTCAACACGATCACACATCTTCAGACTCTCACACAATCACCAAGGAACCTCACAACACTCACACACTCACTGAAATGGATCGATTTTTCCTCACGGCCTCACAATCCCTGTTTTCTTCTCTGTGAACAATTACAAACCATTTTAAAAGTGTTAACCGTGTAGAAATAGGCAGAAGCCTCAAGGATCTCTCCAGGTGTGACACGCCTTGTGGACATAGCCACAAATATCCAATCCCAACTCCCCATGTGTCCTTATCTGATTGGGCTCTCTTCCCAAGGTTGTAAAAAGATCGAAATGCCCCTATAAGTACAAATTACCATTTTGCCCTTCACCTTCTTAGACCCATATCTTAATCGTCCAACGTCCGATGACAACGTGCCGCCTGTCGTTGTACTCGGGACGTCGAGACCTATCTAACGTCCTCGGTTTACGTGAAAACTAATGGTCAAACAAAAAGTCAACAATCTCCCTCTTTTTAACCAAATTATGATAATGCCATCTACCTTCCAAACACCATAATGTTTTCTCCGATTGTCCGAATTGGACGTGCCACCTGTCTACGAACTCGTGACGTCCTGAACTACGTCACGGTCATCGGTCAACGCCCGTTCGACCTGCCAATCGAAAAGTCAACAGTTGACCATACTATTCACAAGGATAAAATCGTCACTTTTATACAAATCTTTTCCAAATTTACATTTTTACCCTTTCTGAAGGTCCGGGTTGTTACAATCTACCCCCCTTAAAAAAATTTCACCCTCGAAATTCAGTGAAATAAATAACGACACTGTTCACGCATTAAGGCCTCTGGTTCCCAAGTTTCTTCTTCCACCTAATGGTTCCTTCACAACACTTTAACCAAGGGAAATGTCTTCCTCCGTAGCACTTTATCCTTACTATCCAGAATCGCCATAGGCTGCTCTTCAAAACTCAAATCTTCTCTAAGTTCGACAGGTTGTGCTTCTAAAATGTGAGAATCATCCCGAATGTACTTCTGAAGCATAGATACATGAAATACATTATGTACCTTAGCCAAGTCTGATGGTAAGGCCAACCGATAAGCAACAGGACCAATCCTCTCCAAGATCTCGTAGGGTCCAATGTAGCGAGGACTTAACTTCCCTCGTTTGCCAAACCGTACAATCACCTTCCAAGGAGATAACTTCAAGAAAACCCAATCTCCTACCTCAAACTCCAGGTCTCTGATCCTACGGTCGGCGTAGCTCTTCTGTCGGTCCTGAGATGCTTTAAGTCTATCTCTAATCAGTGCAACCTTTTCCTGGGTAAGGTCTACCAGCTCTGAAGTCGTCAATCTCCTTTCACCAACCTCGGTCCAACACAACGGGGTTCTACACTGCCGTCCGTACAACACCTCATAAGGAGCCATCCTAATGCTCGCCTGGCAACTGTTGTTATAAGCAATCTCCATCAAAGCTAGATGCGACTCCCAAGTACCCTGAAACTGTAAAAAATAGGCTCGCATCATGTCCTCCTAAATCTGGATGGTCCGCTCAGACTGTCCATCGGTCTGAGGATGAAAGGCTGTGCTGAAATGTAGCTTCGTCCCAAAAGCTTCCTGCAGACTCTGCAAAAATCGGGAAGTAAACCTCGGATCCCTGTAAAAAACTATCGATTCTGGAGTACCATGCAACCGAATAATCTCATCGATAAACAACTGCGCAAACTGCGTCATCTTGAAGTTCTCTTGCACCGGCAAGAAACGAGCTAACTTCGTGAGCCTATCCACAATCACTCATACGCCATCATGTCCCTTAGGCGTCATGGGAAGCTTAAACACGAAGTCCATCTTCAGATGATCCCATTTCCACTCTAGGATCGGCAAGGGTTGCATTGCTCTGTAGGGTCTCTATCGTTCGGCTTTCACCTGTTGACAAATCAAGCATCTATTGACGTACTCAACAATTTCACGCTTCATACCTGACCACCAGTAATGCTCCCGAAGTTTACGATACATCTTGGTCCATCCAGAATGCATCACATAGGCTGAACTATGAGCCTCAGCAAGGATCGTCTTCTTCAGTGCTCCGTCCTCAGGTACACACAACCGTCCTTCTTTTACCAAGGCTCCATCCTCACGAATCCCAAAATCCTGTCTCTCTCCAGCCTCAACCTCAATCAGAATGATGCCCAAAACGGGGTCCTAAACCTGAGTATCAATAATCTGATCAACCAAGACAGGTCGTACATGGAAACTCGCTAGTAGCGCTCCCTGACTATCCACAGTCAAATCTACTCCAATCCTACGCAGTTCAACCAACAAGGGCAACCGAACCATCCTCAAATGTGACAAAGAGCTAGCTGACTTCCTACTCAGGGCATCGTCTACCACATTAGCCTTCCCCGGGTGATACTCGATGGTGCAATCATAGTCCTTAATCAACTCTAATCATCGGCGTTGTCTCAGATTCAACTCAGACTGGGTAAAGAGATACTTCAAACTTTGGTGGTCCGTGAAGAACCTGCACCTCTCACCGTACAAGTAATGTCGCCAAATTTTCAACGCGTGAACCACTGCTGTAAGCTCCAAATCATGAGTGGGGTAATTCATCTCATGAGGTTTCAACTGTTGAGAAGTGTAAGCAATCACCTTCCCATGCTGCATCAACACACATCCCAAACCCTGCAAAGAAGCATCACTGTATACCTCGAACTCCTCACTATCATCCTGAAGGGCTAACACAGGAGCAGATGTCAACCGCCTTTTCAGCTCCTGTAAACTCTATTCATAACTCTCGTCCTAGAAAAATCAGACTCCCTTCCTAGTCAGCCGTGTCAACGGAGCAGCAAGAATAGAAAAGACCTCAATGAAACGCCGGTAATAACGTGCTAACCCCAAAAAGCTCCTGACCTCGGTCACTGTCTTGGGCTGCTCCCAGTTCGCTACTGCCTCAACCTTCCGAGGATCCATGCTAATACCCTCGGCTGAAATCACATGACCCAGAAAACAAACACTGGTCAACCAGAACTGACATTTGCTCAACTTCGCATATAACTGGTTCTCCCTCAAGGTGTTAAGCACTATCCTCAAATGCTTCTCATGCGCCTTCGCACTCTTCGAATACACCAAGATATCATCGATGAACACAATCACGAAACGATCCAGGTATGACCTGAATACTCGGTTCATTAGGTCCATAAATGATGCTGGAGCGTTAGTTAATCCAAAGGGCATCACTACAAACTCATAGTGGCCGTACCTGGTCCGAAAAGCTGTCTTGGGTATGTCCTCCTCTCTGACCCGTTACTGATGATATCCGGAATGAAGATCAATCTTCGAAAAGTACCGTGCTCCCTTCAGCTGATCAAACAAGTCATCAATCCGGGGTAGGGGATACTTGTTCCTGATGGTTACCATGTTCAGTTGTCTGTAGTCAATACACAATCTCAAACCTCCGTCATTTTTCCTGACAAACAGCACTGGAGCTCCCCAAGGAGATACACTTGGTCGAATAAATCCCGTATCGACCAACTCTTGTAACTGCGCCTTTAGTTCCCCAACTCAGTTGGCACCATACAATAAGGAGTCTGAAAGATAGGTTGCGTACCTGGAAGAAGGTCGATGGTAAACTCGATGTCTCGGTGAGGTGGCAATCCTGGCAACTCCTCCGGAAAGATGTCTGGAAACTCCCGCACTACCGGAATATCCTACGCTCTCACTGGCGTAGCACGTGTGTCCACCACGTGAGCTAAGTAGCCCTGGCATCCCTTCCTCAACAACTTGCTCGGTTCCAGAGCCGAAATAACACCTGTAGGTAGTGCACGCTGATCACCTTGGAACGTAGTCTCCGGTAACCCTGGACTCCGAAAGGTCACCCTTCTATCGAAACACTCCATAGAAGCATGATGAAAAGTTAACCAGTCCATCCCTAGAATAACATCGAAGTCTTGTAAATCCAAAAGTAATAAGTCCGCCACTAACTCAACCTCGCCAACCAACACCAGACACTCTCTCAGGACCTGATTCACCACAAACACCTCCCAGTAGGCGTACTCACACCCAAGTCACAATCCAAGGTAGACACCTCTCTCTCCGTAACCAATCCATAACTCCGGGATACAAAAGAATGAGTAGCCCCGGGATCTATCAAAGCATGTACAACATGGCCCAAGTATGGTAAGCGTACCTGTCACCACTCCGGGTGCTGATCGAGCCTCCTGCTGTGTCATCGCAAACACTCGGGCCTGGGGTCCGGATGATCGGTCGCGTCCCCTCGAACTACTAGTAGCACCACCACAACCTCTAGGGCCTGTCGCCCCTGAAACAGAAGCCGTACTCCATCCCGGCTCCGCCGTACCTCGGCCTACTCCACCCTTCTGGGATAATGAGGGACACTCACGCCAGAAGTGACCTCGCTCTCCACAATAATAACAAACATCCCGACCGGGTCCACCATTCTGCCTCCCAGTAGAAGCAACAGATGTCGCACTCGCCTGCGGGTCGGCTATGCTCTAGCTCCTCGGAAACTAGAACCCTGAAAACTACCTGGTCTGCCAAACCAAGTACCACCGGCCGATGAAGTACCACTGTAATTGCCCCGCTTTGGGGTCCTCTAACTCGATGCTCCAGAAAAAGAATGCTTCCGGCGTCGCACACCAACCGAGAACTGTGGTCGTGCAAGCAAACTGGCCTCTACCCTCACTGCAGCATCTGATAGCTCTCTAAGTGTAGCAAATGAGCCAACAGTCACAATGGCTCGAATCTCTCCTCGCAGGCCTAACCCAAACCGACGACACTTCTCAGCCTCTGTAGCCACAAATGCAGGAGCAAAACGGGACAACATCTGGAACCTCTGCTCGTACTCAGCTACTGTCATGCTCCCATGTTTCAGCTGAAGGAACTCCGTCTCCTTGGCAACTCAGAATGAGCGGCGATAGTACTAATCCAAGAACCACTTGATAAAGCCCAAACTACGCATTAAATTAAACATGTAATTTGAGTATTATGCAAATTTAAACCCTTTTGTGTAGTTATAGTATTGGTAAGTAGGGATCGTTCTTAACCGAGGAAATTAGGGAATATTAATAATATGTTAGTTAAAAAGAATAATGAATAATCAAAGAATAATGAATTGAAGAATTAAAGAATTAAATAATCACATAATCAATTAATTGAATAATCAAGTAATAAAGAATTAAAGAATTAACGAATAAAGGAATAAACGAATTAATAAACAAGAGAATCAATAAATTAATGGAATAACGAATAAATGAATTAAAAGAATAAAAGAATAAAGATGGGGTTTTTAGGGATTTTGATCATGCAAAATAAGTAAAGACATAAATGAACTAATTCTATTCATATTTTAACATATATACAAGTGGACTTTCTTTAAACACAAAATCTACCAACACTCTAACATTTGCAAAGTTTGAATATATCACAAAATTCTACTTTCACCATCTCACTCATGCATACATTAACATTATAAATGCACCGAAACGCTGTCATAAACACTTATAAATTGATTAACCCAATGTTTATGATTTGAATGTGTATTAAACATTTAAATCTCTTTAATTTTATACTAAGTGCACCGAAACGCGGTCATAAACACTTAGTATAAAATTGAACCTTAAGCACTCAAATGTATGAAGTAAATGAAGTTTGAAAAGTAGAACACATTATAATAATATCCTTGTCTACAAAAGTTAGAAAGAAAATACCCACAAAAATATTGAACTAAAGAAAATAAAACCGAAACAACAGTGAGAGTTTAAGCAAAGGAAGGAACAAGTTACACCTTCGGAATCCAAGAAAGCTTGTGATTCCGAAAATGGATGGAATAAAAATGACATGTTATTCATAAGATTTTCTGACAGCAGAAGAAACCTTATGAAGATGGATGAATAAACACGAGAATGCGAACTTAAACTCAAGAATTGCAACGGAAATACTAGGCTTGATATTTCTAAAGGAAGGATACAATTTTGTGTTTTGGAGCTCTTTCTCAAAACAAAGTCCCCACAAAACAAGTGAAATGAACTCCTATTTATAGGAGGAAAAAGCTATTAAAAAACAAATAAAATAAAGTAATTAAAAATTACAATAAAATAAATAAAAGAAAATGAAATGATGACTAATTATGAACAATGATGTTTAATGATGAAATTAGGTAAGGTTTGGAATTAATTTGTGGCTGAAAAAATATGAGGAATAGGAGAAAATGGGACTGTTGGGCTGCTAGTGCACTGTTTGGTGCAATTGGGCTGCACTGTTGAAGGCTGCAGTGGGCTGGAGCAAAGCAGGTGGGCTGGCCGGTTTGGTGAGCAGCAGAAGCACGGCTGGAGTGATGGACAGGCTGCATCAGTGGAGCAGGTGCCGTAATGGGCTGGTGCAGTTGGAGGGTTCGGACCAGGCGGGCAGGTGAAAAGCAGGTGGGCTAGGGGCAGTTGGGCGTACGGACTGGGCCAGACGCAGTGCAGGCGAGTTGGTGTGATGGACTGGTCGCTGCGCGGTGAACAGTTAGCTGGCGTGCGTACGAGCTGCTGGGCTGTACAAGCAAGTTGCTTGATGGATCGTGGGCTCCAGCGGGCTGAGCTGGAGTTGCGGATTTGGGCAGGGCGACACGAGTGGACTGCCAAGCGCGGGCCGAGCTGACGAACGGGCCTACGCAGGAACATAATGGATTGGGCTGCTGCTGGGATTTTGGGCTGCTGGGCTATTCTCTTTGTTTCTGGGCTGCACAAACAAAAAGGCCTACATCAGAATTTTGGGCTTAAATTAAGTATGAATTTGGGCTGCAAAATTAATAATAATTAATTTAATCGAATTTCGTCCATAATTTCTTCGTTATAATTCCGATCGGGACGATTCTTTCGCCAAAATACTCCAAATTACAAACTTTATTTATTTAAACATAAAAATCACAAAATGAATTAATTTATCTAATTACTTATTATTTAAATAATAAAAGTCAAGTATAAGGGTATAAAATAATATAAAATAATGTTGATTTAACGACCTATCAAATACCCCCATACTTAAACTTTGCTAGTCCCTAGAAAATACTGAATTTAAACTACGAAGTCAAAGCAAGTAAACCCTTAACCATTTGTCTCAAAATTCCATCAATATTATGGAATAAAAGATTTTCACTTAAGGCGTTTAAGCATACAGAATTCAAGAGTTAATACATGGTAACAAAATGCTTAAACAAGTAAGATAATGAGTAAATATGGTGAAATAGATATCAACATGAATAAAACAAGTATGAATCAACTCACAAGGATATGCACTCATAATTTCACTCAAATTTTGTAAGGGTTTGTGTTTGCACTCAAAATATGTGAGAAAATGTTCACATAATAGAAGTAAAGTACTTTTGCAAAATCTCAAACAAACACCTCAAGATAAATATTTAAACATACTTGCACAAATGAACCAAAACCATAAGCTTACTCAAGTGATTGACTCAACTAATCAAAGTTTACCATCTTAAGGATCATAAGGTCTTTACGAAGGTTGTAATGGGGCTAAGTTCAGAGGCAAGGAATATATAGGACAAGTGGTGCTCAAATTCGTTCCAAGACTTAAACGATTCCCAAACCATAACTTCCCGATCTTAGTATGAATTCATTCCTTCGAACATGTTCAATTATTCAGATGTAAAGGACTTAACTCAAATATAATCAATCTTTATTACCTTGATAGAGACTCAACTTCTTCTTCTTCTTCTTCTTCTTTTTTTTCAAATATCAAGGTAATAACATAATATACAAAGTTTGGGTAAGTAAATCCATACACACAAAAGTCTTCCAAACATCATCAATTTTTCTTCACACCAATTTCATGTCTTCAATTAATTCTTTGGAACAAGGGTGAAAGATGTCTATACTAAACTCAAGTGTTTAGATAATCATGGTGATGAAGGAAAGGTTTAATGTGGGCTCAAGTGGGTTAAAACTAAGGGGGTCGCAACTTGTGCGCACAAAATAGGGAGTATGGATATTTGAATTTATGGTGTTAACCCTAATTCCTTAATCATATCCAAAATCAGAGAGTTTAATGACTTAAAAGCTTTGAAAATCAAATCGAATAAGTTCTAGTACTCTAGAGTTCATTAAGATCTATTGCAAGTAGTTATGAGGCATATGTTTATCAATTTAAACAAAGAACTTATGAATCACTCATCAAAGATGTATATATAGTTCTAATGCTCACATAAGGTTTAAATGATTCATACTTGTATTAGCATGCTCGTTTATGTACCAATTTACTTGCACTATCTTAAAAGTTATAACATTTAATTACAAAGTATTAACAAACAAATTCAAGTTATAGTGATCATCTTTATAGCCATAATATACTTATTCCCTTCATTATTATCATTGACAAGTTAAGGGGCAACTTAAGACTCGCTAAAAAACGAAAAGACTCAAGAAAACCAAAATAACTCTTTCTTTCTTTTTTCTTTTTTTTTAAACAATTTTATTGTGCACTTAAAATTGTAAACCACTCCCCCACACTTAAATTCTACATTGTCCTCAATGTAAGAAAGTAGAAATGAACATAGACTCTAAGTAAGGAAGAGAATTTTACGAAAATAAACTAAAGACACGAAAGACATAAACATAAAAGAGAGTGAAGGGATTAAAGAGAGCAAATCTGCGATGATGGCTCCTTCACGACTAGGGAATACGTTGGGTTGCCTCCCAACAAGTTCTTTGACGGAGTGCTGAAATCAACTCATATGATGCGAAGTCGTAGCACCTTCGCTGTTTCCACATCGTGCTCGCCAAATACCTCTATGTACGGCTTTAATCTGTGGCCATTGACTTTGAACTCCTTCCCGGTTTCGATGCTTTTGATCTGTATGGCTCCATGGGCAAACATATTAGTAACAACAAAAGGACCTACCCATCTAGAACATAACTTACCAGGAAAGAGCCTGAGTCGGGAATTGAATAGCAAAACTTTCTGTCCGATGTCAAACGTTTTACTCTTGATCTGCTTGTCATGAAATTCCTTAGTCTTCTCCTTGTAGATCAGAGTGTTTTCGAATGCATCATTTCTGATTTCCTCAAGCTCACTCAGCTGGAGCTTTCGATGCAAACCGGCATCATCTAGCTTGATGTTGAACGTCTTGACAGCCCACCATGCTTTGTGCTCCAGTTCCACCGGAAGGTGGCATGCTTTTCCATAGACCAACCTATAGGGTGACATCCCTATAGGAGTTTTGTAGGCCGTCATGTAGGCCTAAAGTGCATCATCCAATCGCTGGCTCCAATCCTTGCGACTAGGGCCCACGGTGACTTCGACCATTCCACTCGTTTGAGGGTGATACGGTGTAGAGACTCTGTGAGTGACACCATATCGTTTCAGTAAGGCTTCAATGGTCTTGTTGTAGAAGTGACTTCCACCATCACTGATCAAGACCCGAGGGATCCCAAACCTGGAAAGAATGTTAGTTCTGAGGAAATCTGCAACAGTTTTAGAGTCATTAGTCCTGGTGGCTTTAGCTTCCACCCATTTCGAGACATAATCAACAGCAAGTAAGATATAGAGATAACCATTAGATTGAGGAAATGGACCCATAAAATCAATACCCAGACATCAAATATTTCAACAGTTAAAACATAATGTTGTGGCATTTCATCCCTTTTTCCTATGTTTCCTGATCTCTGACATTTATCACATGCTAAACAGAATGAATGTGCTTCTCAAAAGCTTCCTGATAGTCCACATCGAAGACGAAGGGTGTCTCCTTCTGAAGCAATCAACACAAGGGCCTTACAATGTGGGAAAAGTCCTTGATAAATCTTCTGTAGAAACCTGTGTGACCAAGAAATGAACGGATCTCTCTCACCGAAGTGGGAGAGGGTAAGTGTCGCACAATATCAACTTTAGATTTATCAACTTCAATTCCTCTTTCAGAGACAATATGGCGTAAGACTATCCCTTGTCTAACCATGAAATGACATTTTCCCAGTTAAGTACTAGATTAGTTCCGACACACCTTTGTAAGATAAGTTCTAAGTGTTCTAAGCATGTATCAAAACTATCCCCAAAGACACTGAAATCGTCCATAAATACTTCAATTATTTTTTCGACATATTCAGAGAAAATAGAAAGCATGCATCTTTGGAAAGTACCTGGAGCATTACATAAACCGAAAGGCATTCTTCGGTAGGCAAAAGTTCCAAAAGGACAAGTGAAAGTCGTTTTGTCTTGGTCATTTTGAGCGATACAGATTTGATTATATCCGGAATAACCATCAAGAAAACAGTAATAGGAGTGACCTGCTAACCTTTCAAGCATTTGATCAATGAATGGCAAAGGAAAGTGATCCTTCCTAGTTGCTTTGTTGAGGCGTCGATAATCGATACAAACTCTGTATCCGGTCACTGTTCTTTGGGGCACCAGCTCGCCTTCGCTGTTCGCCACAACTGTGACTCCACTTTTCTTTGGGACTACTTGGACTGGTGAGACCCATTTTCTGTCTGAAATTGGGTAGATGACACCACAGTCCAAGAGTTTGATGACCTCTTGTTTCACGACTTCCATCATCAGGGAATGAAGGCGACGTTGAGCTTCACGAGAGGGTTTTGCATCATCTTCAAGCAAGATTCGATGTACACAGGTTGTAGGGCTGATTCCCTTGATGTCGGACAGAGTCCATCCAATGGCTGTCTTGTACTTTGTCAAGACCCGTACCAATCTATTTTCCTGTGATTCGGTTAGTGCAGAGGACACTATGAAAGGCAGAGTCTCGTCCGGGCCAAGATAAGCATACTTCAGGTGGTCCGGCAGAACCTTGAGCTCGAGAACGGGGGCCTGCACTACTGAAGGAGGAGTGTCATTAGTACTAACTGGAAGGGACAAGGGTACCTGAGGATTTACCATTCTGGGGGCCTCATTTAGGGTCATGACTTCATCCAAAATTCGAGGCCCTAGTTCATAATCCGCATCTTCAACCAAGGCGTCCCCTGATTGAGTAAGGCCAACTCCTTCCTGGATTATCATATTGAGCGTGTCTTCTCGAATTGATTCAAGATGTTTTTCTGCAAAAGAAGTGCACACATCAATAGAAAACGTAGTTTGAGTTGTGGAACTAGGGTACCTCATGGCATCGAAAATGTTGAAGCCAATTTCCTATCCATCAACTTCCATTGTTAATGTACCATTGACTACATCAATCTTCGTCTTAGCAGTTCTCATGAATGGTCTTCCCAACAACATTAGTGGAGCTTGATTCGTAGGGGAATCCTCTATTTCTAGGACATAAAAATCCGCAGGGAAAATGAGCTGGTTAACCTGCACAAGAACATCTTCGACGTATCCCTTGGGATACACATTAGAACGATCGGCTAATTGAATGATAACATCATCATGTTGTAATTTTCCTAAACCTAGGGCAACATATAACGAATATGGCATAACATTAATGGATGCACCTAAGTCTAGCATGACTTTATCAAAAGACTTGTTACCAATCACGCAGGGAACCGAAAAACTCCCTGAATCCTTCAACTTTGGGGGTAGCCGTCGTTGGATTATAGCCGAAACTGTTTCACTCACCATCACAACCTCCTTCTCCCTCGTTTGGCGCCTTGGAGTGCATAACTCTTTCAGAAATTTTGCGTATTTCGGCACTTGTTTGATGCACTCGATCAAGGGCATGTTGATTTGCACCCTTTTGAAGATTTCCAAGATTTCCTCATCGGATTCATCCTTCTTAGATTTGGCAAGTCTACTTGGAAATGGTGCACGCACAGACGGGGAATTAGTAACAATAGAACTTGAAGGGATTGGGTTGTTACCTTGTGTGGGGGGTAGGTTGAACTGGTGGTTGTGTCGTGGTGGTCTTAGTTGCCACCTTGTGCTTTTCAGCCTCAGAAACGGCTGGATCTGGCTCTATATCACCGAGCACTTTACCACTTCGAGTGATAATCGCATTGGCTTCAGGTCTTGCATTCGGGTTGGGTGTAGGTTGAGGTGGAAGAACCCCACTAGCTTGGATTTTACCCATGAAGTCCACGACCTTGCCCATTTGGTCCTTGAGATCAGCGATGTCTTTTTGCTGATTTTGCTGACCTGTGACAAGAGCTTGAGTCGAAGCCATTAGTGTTTGCTGCCCTTGTGAAAGAGCAGCCAGCATTTTATCATAATCAGGATTAGAAGATGAAGAGATATGATTATTTGCATGATTATGAGAAAAGTTAGAAAATGGAACCGGGGGCCTTGGTTGCCATGTGGGCTTTTGGAAATGTTGAGGATTCGGGGCACGGGTTGGGCCTGTCATCATGTGTTGAGGGTTTAGGACATTGTTCGGATCTCTCCAACTATAGCCTTGGGTCCTTGGTCCTCCTTGAAATCCACCAATGGCATGTGCTATTTCAGTCCTGGGGTCTTCCTCCCTTGTAGTGTAGGGGCATTGGTCCTCAAGATGGCCTTGGGAGCATATGGAACACACCGGGGTTACCTGCTTCTTTAGTTCCAACACATTCGAAAGCATAGAGGTGATTTTATCTAATTTAGAATCATTAATAACTTGGGAACTTACCTCATGTACCTTTCTTGGAATAGGCTCGGCACCTTCATATTGTGCATCATTGAGTGCACGGCTTTCAAGTAATGCACTACCGTCTACTAAACTCCGAGCTAAGAAACTTCCGTTAGCTGCAGCATCAAGTAGTCCTCTATCCCAACCTTTGAGTCCTTCATAGAAGTAGGTTAAGAGATATCCTTCAGTGATTCTGTGAGTCGGGCATGAAGCACAGAGTTCCTTAAACCTTTCATAATACTGGCTGAAATTCTCATCATGATCTTTTTGCTTGATTCCAGTGATCTCCTTTCTTAACGCCGTAATCTTTGAGGCAGGAAAGTATTTGGTAAGAAATTCCTGAACTAGCTTCTCCCAAGAGTCAATATGATTGGGTGGGAGACTCAAAAGCCACACCCGTGCTCTATCTTCCAAGGACAATGGGAAAGCCTTCAGCTTCATGATTTCCAAATCCGCATCATCGGGACACATGCTACTGATAATGAATTGGAACTCCGTCAAGTGTTTGTGTGGATCTTCATTTCTGATTCCATGGAACTTGGGTAACTGATGAAGGACTCCACTCTTGAGCTCAATATCTTTCTTGTTGGTTCTAGGCTCGGGATACTGGATGCAGAAATTCGCAGTGCCACTTGTGTTAGCACATGTCTGCTCTCGGATACTCAGATTTCTTGCCATGACTACTGGTGTTCCAAAAGTCTGTTCCTCGTCTGAATTACTCTTCTCACTTATTGATTCACCGAGTATTGGGGATGGTGGTCCGGATGAGCTGGTTTTCTTAAGTGCGTCTCTGAATGTTGCGTTGCTTGGTGAGATGTCAAGTTGCTTTCTCAACCGATCAAGCTTAGACTGATGAGCGTGCATTCATAAGTACGTACCTAAATTAAAAGTGAACACTAAGTTAGAAGGTAAATATACACAAGTACTTAGCTAGTGAAAGTTAATTTAAACAGAATAGTTGCGACAAGAGTTAGGGTTAATGTTCGGAATACAAGTTAAGAAAGTCACAATTAGCAAGAAAATGTGAGTTATGAACAAGTATTAACTTAAGCTGGAATTAACATATACACAAAAAGAGATAGTAAGGGTATGAGAGTATAGATTTCATACAGTGTGACATAAATAGAAGCTAGAATTAACAAAAACTCACAGTAATAGCAAGAAAATGCACAAGTTCCAAATGCATCTAAACTAATGCAGCACAAAAGTATCTACACGAAGCATGGTGTGAATGCATTTATTAGAACCTGTACAATACATAAGAGTTACGTGACAGTTCATGAAATAATGGCCTACACCTTCGATCTCACTTCCCTAGATTCACTTAGTCTAGGGGGCCCGGTGATGAATTCCGAGCATCATGAAATCTCAGGGAGGGTATGCAACTATTTATGCAATAAGTAGAGCCTTAGAGTGTCATGAATAACTTTCCCCTTCCACTTCTCATAATACTTTCCTGGGCGTACGGCCTGCGCGTACTGATAACCACCCTTCCACCATTCAACGTTAATCATGGCCAGTTGAGATAGATGTAACGCGAGAAGTAAGGATAATTTCGAGAACACCCCGAGGCTTGCATTGGCATATACTCCATTGGTGTTCTCTTTCTTAATCCAAAACTTGTCACCAGTCATAACCCTTCTAGACACCATAACCAACCGATGGAAGATTTGGTGAATTACCAAACCCGAGTGTTTACAAACTCCGCCCCAACCTCATGCCCATAGATTCGAGTCTATGGTCTGTGGTGATGAAATCCACACATCACGAAGGGTTAAGGAGAAAATAAACACAAGGGGCGCTACCTGTTCCCGAAAGTAGAATTTTGAAGAAAAAGGGGCCTTGAGATTCATGCAACTTTAAAACATTTAATAGGAAACAATATTTACATTTAGGAAAGTCACATATATAAACATATATAGCTCCTAAAAATCAATAAAATAAACAAGTATAAAATACAATTCATGAAATAACACAATAAAGGCATTAAATACAATTTATGAAAAAAACATCTTATGAACATTGTGAATTAATATAATAAGGCAAGCATAAGACATAAAAGTTGTGAACAAAAATGGATACTCAAATATGAAAATAACTCAAGTGTGTAAAAGTATAACCAAATTATGAACAAGTATACAATTATGAACAGGTATGACAAAAAACAAGTAAAATAATTACAACTTATTTATGCTAACACAAAAATGAAAGGTATGAAAATTTCGTAAAGGTAATTATAAACAAGTAGGAACATTTAATAAACATAATAAAAGTAAAATGAATAGTTAAAACACAATCTCAAATTAAGTATGCATAAATTAAATTGTTTATTTATTTACTACTATTGATTTATACTTATCCGAAATTTTCTTATATTTTTAATTTTTTATTATTTTTAATTTTTTTTATTTAATAGAAATATTAAATAAATAAAAAATAAATAATCATAAAATAAAGTAATTGTAAACAAGTAATATACATGTAATACTATGAAAGTAAACGAATAAAATATGAGCAAGTATTATGGCAACATAATTAAATAAATAAATAAAATTTAAGAATATGTATACTTAATTCACAAATATGAACATTTCAAATATAAACAATTTTATACATACTAACACATTAAGAATGATTTTTAATTTCCCCGGCAACGGCGCCAAAAATTGATAAAGCTCAAACTACGCATTAAATTAAACATGTAATTTGAGTATTATGCAAATTTAAACCCTTTTGTGTAGTTATAGTATTGGTAAGTAGGGATCGTTCTTAACCGGGGAAATTAGGGAATATTAATAATATGTTAGTTAAAAAGAATAATGAATAATCAAAGAATAATGAATTGAAGAATTAAAGAATTAAATAATCACATAATCAATTAATTGAATAAGCAAGTAATAAAGAATTAAAGAATTAACGAATAAAGGAATAAACGAATTAATAAACAAGAGAATCAATAAATTAATGGAATAACGAATAAATGAATTAAAAGAATAAAAGAATAAAGATGGGGGTTTTTAGGGATTTTGATCATGCAAAATAAGTAAAGACATAAATGAACTAATTCTATTCATATTTTAACATATATACAAGTGGACTTTCTTTAAACACAAAATCTACCAACACTCTAACATTTGCAAAGTTTGAATATATCACAAAATTCTACTTTCACCATCTCACTCATGCATACATTAACATTATAAATGCACCGAAACGCTGTCATAAACACTTATAAATTGATTAACCCAATGTTTATGATTTGAATGTGTATTAAACATTTAAATCTCTTTAATTTTATACTAAGTGCACCGAAACGCGGTCATAAACACTTAGTATAAAATTGAACCTTAAGCACTCAAATGTATGAAGTAAATGAAGTTTGAAAAGTAGAACACATTATAATAATATCCTTGTCTACAAAAGTTAGAAAGAAAATACCCACAAAAATATTGAACTAAAGAAAATAAAACCGAAACAACAGTGAGAGTTTAAGCAAAGGAAGGAACAAGTTACACCTTCGGAATCCAAGAAAGCTTGTGATTCCGAAAATGGATTGAACAAAAATGACATGTTATTCATAAGATTTTCTGACAGCAGAAGAAACCTTATGAAGATGGATGAATAAACACGAGAATGCGAACTTAAACTCAAGAATTGCAACGGAAATACTAGACTTGATATTTCTAAAGGAAGGATACAATTTGTGTTTTGGAGCTCTTTCTCAAAACAAAGTCCCCCCAAAACAAGTGAAATGAACTCCTATTTATAGGAGGAAAAAGCTATTAAAAAACAAATAAAATAAAGTAATTAAAAATTACAATAAAATAAATAAAAGAAAATGAAATGATGACTAATTATGAACAATGATGTTTAATGATGAAATTAGGTAAGGTTTGGAATTAATTTGTGGCTGAAAAATATGAGGAATAGGAGAAAATGAGACTGTTGGGCTGCTGGTGCACTGTTTGGTGCAGTTGGGCTGCACTGTTGAAGGCTGCAGTGGGCTGGAGAAAAGCAGTTGGGCTGGCCAGTTTGGTGAGCAGCAGAAGCACGGCTGGAGTGATGGACGAGCTGCATCAGTGGAGTAGGTGTCGTAATGGGCTGGTGCAGTTGGAGGGTTCGGACCAGGCGGGCAGGTGAAAAGCAGGTGGGCTGGGGGCAGTTGGGCGTACGGACTGGGCCAGACGCAGTGCAGGCGAGTTGGCGTGATGGACTGGTCGCTGCGCGGTGAACAGTTAGCTGGCGTGCGTACGAGCTGCTGGGCTGTACATGTAAGTTGCTTGATGGATCGTGGGCTCGAGCGGGCTAAGCTGGAGTTGCGGATTTGGGCTGGGCGACACAAGTGGACTGCCAGGCGCGGTCCGAGCTAACGAACGGGCCTACGCAGGAACATAATGGATTGGGCTGTTGCTGGGATTTTGGGCTGCTGGGCTATTCTCTTTCTTTCTGGGCTGCACAAACAAAAAGGCCTACATCAGAATTTTGGGCTTAAATTAAGTATGAATTTGGGCTACAAAATTAATAATAATTAATTTAATCGAATTTCGTCCATAATTTCTTCGTTATAATTCCGATCGGGACGATTCTTTCGCCAAAATACTCCAAATTACAAACTTTATTTATTTAAACATAAAAATCACAAAATGAATTAATTTATCTAATTACTTATTATTTAAATTATAAAAGTCAAGTATAAGGGTATAAAATAATATAAAATAATGTTGATTTAACGACCTATCACCACTCTCGGAATGTCTCCCAAGTCACGGTGTGGGCGTCCCAACCTGACAACTCAAGCGTATATCACCACTCGTACTCTGCACCATCCAGTAAGAAGGTCGCTAACGACACGCGATCCTCCGAAGGGCATCGCATCACCGCAAAGATCAGCTCAAGTCGGGTAATCCACCTGTGAGCTTCCTCAGCATATGCCCCACCACTAAACGTCGTAGCCCTAAATGATGGGCTCGTTCAATTGTAGCACTCTCCGCATCTCTCGCTATGTCTTCGGCAGGTCGTGGAGGGGGCTCACGTCTCGGAGGCATGGACGATCATACGCTGAAAGAGGCATAGAGTTAGTATAACGACCTAAACACAACCTCGAACAGACACAAACCGTTAACCTATGCTCTGATACCAATTGACAGGACCCACCCCGATTATCACCTCGATAACCAGGACGAATCCTGCTCCCGTCTGACAATCACACTCAAAGTACCAAAATAACCTAAAGCAACCACAAGCATACATTGTTAGACCAGGGAGAAAGTATAATACAGCGAGTCAACAGTAATACAGAGCATAGTAACAGTACAGGATAAGAACAAAAGTCCTACTGTGACTAATCACGCAACGGAAAACGCCGGAAAACTCTATGCCTTTGCCTCTGCCTCAACGTTAACCCCGACGATTTCACCACGACCTGGAGGGTAATTTAAAACCAGAAAAATGTGAGTGGACCAAAAAGAAATAAAAATTTCAAAAACAGTTTAAGAAACAAACCATAATTTTTCCCTCTATTTAAAAACATGCATGCATAACTAAGTATCAGAAAACAACTATATAATAACAGTATGATAATCGTTATAAAAACATTATCATAAAAGCATGAAATACCAATATCAACATCCGATCAAACCTGCTGGATATATCAGAGTCTTTAAACTCAATCCAGGCCTCAAATATAATCTGACTCTTTAAACTTCCGAGTCTTTAAACTCAACATGCCTATGGGAGTAATATCATAATATCCGAGTCTTTAGATTCCCGAGTCTTTAAACTCAATCCGGGTCTTTAAAACCAATCCGGGCCCGCCCCCGTCATATCATAATCCGGGTCATTAAACCCAATAACCAGATCCAGCAAATCAAATCCAAAATCGTTTTTAAATCATTTTTAATTCCAAGTCCAAACCCGAATTCGAAATTACTATTCCGAAGCCATGCCGGCGTTCAGAACCGTCATTCCAAAGCCATGCCGGCGTTCAGAACCGTAATTCCGAACCCAAATCTGGAAATCCTTTTTTCAAGCTTTAAAACCAAATCTTGATTTTTGAAATCCAATTCTAGAACCGAAAACTTTGATTATCGAATGGTGTTTCAAAACTCATTTATAATCATTGAAAACCAGTTATAGATTTAAGTCCCAAAATCATGGCATCAGAATCATAAACAAAACATATCTCGTAAAACGTGCTGAAATACGTAAATATCTCGAACACGTGCAAGTAGGTAAAACAGGCATAGAATAATCATGAAATCATATTCAAAACATAAAACAAGTAGATAAAAACAGTTATGCATGCTCGGTTAGAAAAGCAAAGTCCACTCACTAGGTCCGAACGCGTTAATCGCGCTCTGTACGCTCCTCGACTGTCTTAGGAGTATCCCGACCTGTCAAATACCACAATACCGGGTCACAAACACTTCATTAAGGCTTACCTTAATTTCCCCAATTTTTATGGATTTTTAAACGTAATTTAAACGAACCCCTAAACCTTCGGACACTCAAAACTAACTCGATCCGGTGTCCGATCGACACGAAACTTGTCCTAAAATGTTTGTTACATCGATTAGAGTGAAAACCATGTTGGACACTTCCCTAGATCCTGCCCCACGCGCCCTCACACGCCGCCCAAAGGGGCTGCGCGTGGGCTTCACGTGCCTGCTATAGTGTCGTCTTCAACCTCTATCCAGCCGGTTCAGACCGGTCCGGTCGAACCGAGTTGGCGTGGCCGGTTCTCACTCAATTCCAACCCATTTTCAGTCCTATCTTTCCTATTAGTTTCGTCCTTGTTTGTATGATCAAGTCCCCTAACTAAATCATGAAATAAAGCATGAAAACTCACTGTCCAAAGTCGAATTAAACTCTAAAATTCCTAGTCGCGGTTTTTTGGCCACCCGTCGTCTTCTCAGCCACTAGTTCAACCCTTCAGGTTACTAGGAACTTCCTACACCTATTTGAATCAAAAGAACGGCTCAACAGAGCTCCAAACTCCACGACTTTTGCTTTGAACCAAAATGGGAAAACAGAGGAAACCGATAACTCACCCGTGGTCTGACCTCCGCGGTGCTCGCTGCCGTGTTCCTCTGGGTTCAAAAGGTAGTCCTCAGCCTTCCTAGCATCCCCTCGACCTTTCGAACACCATAACTTTTTGTTCGATTGTCCGAATCGGACGTGCCATCTGTCTACGAACTCGTGACGTCCTGAACTACGTCACGGTCATCGGTCAACGCCCGTTTGACCTGCCAATCAAAAAGTCAATAGTTGACCACACTATTCACAAGGGTAAAATCGTCACTTTTATACAAATCTTTTCCAAATTTACATTTTTACCCGTTTTGAAGGTCCGGGTTGTTACAATGCGTGTAACCATCAGTCCAGGACCACTCTCAATCCTAGTATGTCGCCGTGAACAAATCACTGCCGCGACCAACTCTAGGACGTGGTGCACACGCCACCGATCGATCTCTTGTACCATCAGCACTCCGAGTTCGAGCCTCTAGTGGCTGCTCAACAACGAAATGTACATCGTGACCTCTCTAGAGGGAACACATCCCAATCCGGAGGCGAGCGTCAAGTCGTCCGTCGCCGTGCACACAGCACCCGTCGCGACCACGACTCAGACCCGTAGGTCATCAATGGAGCCACATGCCCGAGTCAAAACCAAAACTAAATAGGTCTCATGCCCAGTTTTACCTTTTCAAACTATTTAATTAAAACCGAAAGCATAAGCGCGTATAAGCAAGTATAAAACCCAAAAACCTCGAAATACGTGTCAATACGTAACACACACCCAAAATGCACTCAAGGCATCTCAAAACATATATTAAAACACTTATAAAACATTTATGCATGCATCGATTCATAAAAGAAAGACCACTCACAGACAGTCTGAGCCTCCGCCTCGATACGCGCGCCGTACTCCTTCCCGAGTCAATTACCGTCTCTGGGGTTCCCAAACCTGTCCAAAACACTTTAGAGGGTTACTAACTACTTAATTAAATCCTCAATAAATCCCCCTAATTTTCCAAAATTTTTAACTATTTTTAAAAGCGATCCTAAACCTTCGGGCAGCCCGAACTATATCGAGACGATGCCCGATCGACTCGAAACTAGTCCCAAAATGTTCGTTATATCGAATAGATTAAATTACATGTTGGAAGTTTCCCCAAATTCTCCCCCCCCCCCCCCCCCCCACCCACGCGCCCGTACGCGCCACCTGAAGTGACTAGGCGTGGGAGCCACGCGCCAGCTACAGTGCCATCTTTAACCTCCAGCCAACCGGTCGATCCGATTTTTCTCTATAATCCGGTCCAGGCTCCTAAACCGTTCAATTTTCATCTTTTTCCTTACTAATCGATTATATTCTTCCTAATTCGACCCTAGGAATCTATTTGTGCAATCAAAACCATGAAAACCCTTAAATTCCTAGCGGTCGAATTTTCTTCCTTACAGTTCAATTGCCCAGTTTCCTCTCTGGATTCCTCAGCCGTGAACCACCATTCAAAACCACCCTAATACCTTCCTAACAACCTAACTAACCTATTCTAATCACCTAAAACAGCCCATAACGTCAAAAATTGAAAATAATAGGAAAAAGGGCAAAACCAATTACCTTGCTCGAGGTCCTTCGCCGTCCATGGCGGTGCTGCTCCTGGCCAGCCACCACCATCACAGCATCCTCTCTCTCGCTGGGCCTCACATAAGATCATATGGGGAGGGGTTTTGGATTGGGTTGATCGGGTTGCTCGGGTTTGGTGGGGAAATGGTCAAACAAAGAAAAAAGGAAGGGGTGGATATGCATGAATAAGTTAGGCTGGGCAATGGATGGGTGACACTTGTCACTCATCCATTGGGCTAGTTCTAAAAAGCTGGGCCCACTTAATGCCAAAAAGTCCCTCGCCTCGTAAAACGTGCAATAGTTAGTCCGAATTTCCGTGAACTGTAACTTTTCCGTCGAACGTCCAAATTCGATGTGCTGCCTGTTTACGGATTCGTATCGACGCGATCTACGTAACGGTCCTCGGCCTTCGGCCATTGGACTCCCCGGGTCAAAAGTCAACTTTTTACCCTCGTTTAGGGGAAAAATCGTAATTTCGCCCTGAATGTCCGTTAATCCTCGGTGAATTCCCAATTAGCAAGGCTAATCTGTCATTAATCCTTAAGTGATCCTTAAAATTAGGG